>CM053505.1:86113597-86713597 GCA_028627145.1 Eidolon dupreanum | reverse complement strand
CACAAGAGTACTGAATAAGATTGATATGGTCTCCATCTTCATGGTTTATTAGAGGAAAAGAACATCAAAGAGCTAAATATAAATAAATTAATAATAGGAGTGGGAAAGACTGTGAAGGAGATGGACAAAATCGAGAAACTTGTCCTAGTCTGCAGGTTCTGAGAAGGCTTCCCCCAAAAAATGACTTTTCAGCTGGAGTGGGATGGATGTGGAGGGGTGAGTATATGATGAGAAGGGAGGAGAGTACTGCAGGTGGAGGGCTCAGCAGATGTGAAGGCCCATCAGAGAAAGAAACAATAGAAAAACAGAGAGTCCAACAGGGCTGGAGCAGAGTTAGTGAACAAGAGAGTAGCGCAAGATGATGCTGGATTTGAACCTTTTTCTATGGCAGTGGGATGTTATTAAAGGATTTTAAGCCTGCAGTAACATGATCCAATTTGACATCTTGAAAAGGTCGATGCAGTTACTTTTCTTTCTACAAAGAATTATTGAGCATTTACTACATTCCAGGCATTGTCCTGGGTTCTCGGAATAAGTCAGGGACAAACAGACCAAAAAGGAATCCTTGACCTTGTGGAATTTACATTCTAGTTTGGGTAGGAGAGTGGAGTTGGTGAAGTGGGTGGGTGATAGTAAAGAAATCAACAAGTAAATCTAGAAGAGCAGCAAGGATCCAGGAGTGCACAGTGGGAGAAAGGGTGCAAATTTATATAGAGTGGTGAGGGAAGACCACACGCAGAGGTGGAATTTCAGCAAAGGCCTGAAGGAAGTGAGAGATGGAAGCGTGAGAGAGAGGAGTGTTCCAGGCAGAGAAGAGCATGTTGGAAGGCTCTATGAAGGACCATTTTGTCCTTAGTGTAAGAAGAGCCCCCAGGTTGGGAGGGAGGGACAGCATGACTAAGTCCTGCTGCCTTGCTTCTTTGGCTGGCCTTCTCTACTTTTGCACTAGCTTCAAAGGCAGTGAGTACTGTGATTAAGAACTTGGGTTTTGCAGACGAGTAGAAGTGGATTTCAAGGCCAGCTTTACCACTCACTGGGGGTTTGGGCTTGAGAAAGTTACTTAATCTCTCTAAGTGTCAGTTTTCTCATCTTCAGTGTGGGGCTAATATAAATACCTACCTCACAGGGCTATTATGAGAGTAAATGAAATGAGGCATGTAATGTGCTTAGCATAGTGCCTGGTGTACTTAGCAATTATTAAATAAATGTTGGCTGCTATTGTTATTGTTGATAGTGATTCCAGTAGGTCTTTCAACTTTGCTTTGATAGAGGACAGTCTCTAGTCAGTCTTGGGAGAGGGGAACAAGGAGACATCCACTTTTGAACCCTTACCCTCTGACAGTCGTCAAGCATGGTGACTGGACCTGCTCACCTCTGTCTTCCCAGGGCCCAGGTGAGTGCACTGGCCAGAACAGGCACTAAATACAAGGCAAAGAGCTTGAACTTGAACTGGATATGTAAAGATTGGTTCACAGTGTTTTGAAAGGTTTTTCCTAAGCACACACATAATGCCCAACTCTTTAGAGGATTCAGTGAGTGGGATTTCACCACAGTCACAGTTAGCTCCTTCAGCGGGTACTAGGTTGGCACAATTGGAATGTTTTTGTGAGGCAAGATTGGCAAAGGTGAATGTTCCTCAAGCAGGGATTCTTCCATTTCCAACTCCCCAGCCCTGGGGCAGTCCCAGGTGGCATCCATTAGTGGACTTCCACCTGCTTAGCCTTAATGAGCATAGCTGTGCACCAGACATGCGCCTCAGCCCTAAATGGTGGTACTGACTGTAGCTTAGCAATTGGCCTGCTGAGTAGCTGCCTCTGGAGAGTGGCTGGAAACCAGAGGGGGACCTAGCAACCTCCTTATCAGTTGCTGCATGAATGCCTCTTGAGAACTTTTGGAAACTTGTTTGGTGTGTGTCTTGCAAGTTCAGTAGCTTATTCGTGTGTATATGTGTGTCTAGCCGTGCATTTTTTTCCTACTGCCCTACTGTACTTGTTTGCTGCTTGTGTAATCCCCACTGAGTAGGCAGTTGTGGTAAAGTGCCAAAGGTATGAGGTCTGGCTCAAATCCTAGCCTTACTGTCTTACTGGCTATGATGCTAGCTACGCATGTTGTTTAACGTCTCGGAGCCAGCTTCTCTGTTGACAATTAGAATAATAACACTTACATTACAGGTGCTTATGAAAAGTCATGGATTATATTGGTAAATGTCCTATCTAAATGTCTTGCAGTCATTTATTCATTCTTCCTGCATTCACTGAATGCCTATTCTGTGCCAGACTCAGTACTCAGTAGGTGTTACAGACTGTGCAGAAAAGAGTTAACACAGCAGGCCTGACTGCTATCCTTTGAAAGGTCTACTTACAAGGTTGGTCCTTGGCTGGCTTCTGGGAATGTGGAATTCATGAGGGTTCCTATCATTCCCTGTATGATAAAATGTCTACTATGCCTATACTGTACAAACAATGTGGTTTAAGCCGAATTCAGAGAGTCTGGAATTTTGATATGTGCTTGGCAGAGAGTGTCTGTGTGACCAGGCCCAAAGAATAACCCTGAGCACTTAGTCTAATGAGCTTCCCTAGTAGACAACATTTCTCTTGTGATAACTCGCAGTGGGAATTAAGTGTGTTTTGTGTGACTTTACCAGGAAACTTGCTCCTGGTTTTCCCTGGACTTAGCCTCATGTACTTTTCCCTTTGCTGGTTTTGCTTTGTATCTTTTGTTGTAATAAAACACAGCTGTGAGTACAAAAATCTGTTGCACCCTAGCAAACAAATCATTGAACCTGGGGGTGGTCTTGGAGACATGGACACATGGACATAGATATAAAGGTAAGGTGCATTCTTTGCCTTCAGAAAATTCACACTCTAGACAGAAAGTTTAATATGTCAGCATTTAATTACAGTGCAGTGAGTGTGGTTAGTGGAGGGGGTGCTGGGGTAGCCCTGAGGAGCCAGGAAAGCTCTTGGAGTTGAATCTTGAAAGGTAATTAGAAGTTAGCTATGTGAATCATGAGGAAAAGACATTAGACACCTTTAAAGCCTAATATACTCTTCTAAATCATTTTAGATTTGAATCATTCTTCTTTTAAAAAAGTATTTAATGGCTTTATTCTCACTCATTCATCAAATGTGGGTTTAGGATTGACTGTCCTAAACTACTCTGTGCTTTATAGTGGGGCCCCGAGAAAGAACAGGAATGGTCCCTGCTTTCAAGGAGGTTTTGGCAATTTATGGGCTGAGATAGTTGGGGTTTTAGAGAATCATGATGCAAGGTGATACTTGTGTTGATGAGAGCTTGTAAGCTAATCTGAGGGCAGAGAGTCAGGTAAAGCATTCCCCGAGTGGCAGTGTTTAGTCAGAAGGACAAGCACGTTTCAACTGGGACAGGAGGAAGACGTTACAGGAAGAGGAAATGGCATTTGTAAATTACCATGGCTGGAGGGACCATGATGTCTTCTGAAAACAATAAGTAGTTCAGTGTATCTGGAGAGTAGCAGATGAAGGAGCTATATTTCGACTGGTACTAAGGTCAAGCTTGAGGAAGCAGATGAAAAGATTAAGTGAACTGTACTGAGGAATTGGGAGAGAAATTGGAGTAGGTCATGGAAAACAGTTGTTGGGCAGGGTCAAGACCCAGGTAAGGTTGGACAGCAATGGCACCAGTCCATATGGTTCCACCATGTATATCTGGGCCTGGGAGTTTGCCACATGGGAGAAGTGGAAGGATAAGGAGGCACAGAAGTTAACGACACTGGCAAAAGAACGATTGAAATCAGGGACTGTCATATTTAAGATGGAAGGCAAGAATAGCCAAATAGGCTTTTTGGAGGTTTCAGAGTCTTTTGACTCCTCTACTTTCTTTCTTAGTGCTGAAAAGTACCTGTAACAGATTGAGAAAACTAGTGATCAGAAAATAGGCTGTTTGATTTTAAGATATCAGAGTTGAACTGTTGAGGTGATCTTTGGAGATGGGGAGAATAAGGAACTGAGAGGCCAGAGGTTGGTTATCCACATGTACATCGAAGTCATATATGGTGAAGGTTAGACTTGTGGTAGAGTGGAAGACTGGGAGCCAGGTGCCAAAGCCCCCAGTGAATGTGAAAATGTGCTCATGAGGCCAAAGGTGACAGTGATAAGAGGGAGAGGTACTATAAATGCATGGTTGTGAAACTCAAAGGAAAAGAGACATGTTTTTTATAATATGAAGTTGCTCTTCTTCCTCTGCCATCTAAAGCTCAGTTTGACTTGGGACAAACTCTGGTTTGGTCCTAAGGGATGGACACCCTTTGAAATCTTTAGAACAGTCACCAGTGAATTATTCTCACTATCTGCACTCCGCAACCTCTGCATTTGCTTTGCATCAGCTTCCTGGTGAGAAAAAATTTTCTCATAGTCCTATAACTGTCCCCAGCTTGACTTCACTAAGCCTCCTGCTGGGGTATGTTTGTGCCTGCCTGGGGAACGTATTCTAAAGGCCAGACAACCTTACCTTTGGAGAACTGATTTGTTATTTACCAATAGTGATTCTCAACATGTATTTCATGAAAATATTAGTGCTTCAACATGCTTAGCAATGATGAATTCCATGGTTAAATATTGGGAACTGATCTCTCTCTTTTAGAGATTGGCAATCTACATTCATATATAAAGACCCTAAGAAATTTTACAGTAGGGAAACCTTTGCTTAAGGTAGCATTTCCCAATGTATTTCACTACTGAAGCCTCCCCCCCGCCATCAGAAAAGAAGTATGTGGATTTTTTTCCCCCCTGACCAATGGCCATTTATCTAGAAGAGGTGCATATTACAACACTGGTATATTTTGATTCTGCTACAGAATTTCACTGTGTTCTCAAGTTTAAATGCCATGAATTACTACATTTGGTTAGAATTAGCACAATTAAAATATTTTGTTTAGACTGACTGTCATTCTTATGTTAAACAGAAACATTAGGAAATCAACTAACAGCGTTTTGTTTTCCTTTGGAAGAATTCCCATAACTAAGATGAGGATCTAAAAAATAAAAATGCACATTTTCAGAGTCCTCTTGCTCTTATTTTAATTAAAAATGACAGCATAAATTTCAAACTAATCACATTATTTATTCTTATGGTAGTGATAAAATTTCTTTACAAATGCATGTGAATGATTCATAAAAATTAATGATTTGCCTGGATTTAGATACATACACTGTAAATATAAAAGGATAAAAATACTAAAAAACACTTTATGAAGCCATAATGAAATGTGAAATAAGGGAAGTTAACAACATACTTTCTTAAATAACATCTTGATTCTGAGAGAAGTGCAGAACCCAGTAACTCAAACTTTTTAATAAGCAAAACAAACATAAATGTGAACATATCAAAATAATGTAGGATGTTGCCAAAGCAGTGCTTTAGAAGAAGATGCATTATTCTAGGTGTTCATGTTGCTAAGAGAGAAAAGGCAAACATAATCGGTCAAGCTTATACCTAGATATTTTTGAATAGGAGCAATGTCAGAAGCCAGAAATAGTGGGCAGAAGGAAGTAATAAATGTAATAGCAGAAATAAATGAACTGGAGAAAAAGCTGATAAAGCCTACAGCTGATTTTTTGGGGGAGGAAAATGAACAATGGTTTGCCTAACTGAAAAAGAGAAAACACAAATTCATTAAATTAGAAATGAGACAGATCTGACAACAACTGTAAAAGATTTAGAAATTTGCAGAGAAGCATACCCTCCACTGTATGGTAATAAATCAGATAAGTCAGGATGGGAAAGAATGACTCCTCATAAAATGATAAAATATAAAAATTCATGCAAGATTAAATAGAAAACATGACCAGGCCAATTACAGTTGAAGAAACAAGAAGTTGTTAAAAGTTTTACCATGAAACCCACACAATCCATGAGTATTTGGGCACAGTACATTAATAGAAAGATTCTAAACTATGAATGCCATGGTATTTTTTTTGACTGCCTACTATGGACTAGATCATTTACACTCACACATCTAAGTTCCAGTCTATATAATAATTATATGTTGGTGCTATTAGTAGCACTAGTTTACAGTTCACATCATAGGCTCTGAAAAGGTAGATGACTTGTCTGAGTTATACAGCGAACAAGTGGTAGAACTCAGAACTATTTGGCCACAGAGTTTAAAATCTTTCTCTATATTATATTTTCTAAAAGTATAAAAATTCATGTCTTGCCTAAATTGTTTTCAGATGTTGAGTTGATGCTGCTTTACTCAATTCTCAATTTACCTTTTGAAAAAATATAATTTCACTCCCTAAATTGGGGGTAAACAAAACAAAGAAAATTATAGGCCAGCTCTCTGCTTATGAGTATTCATTATTTATTAAACAATTATAAACAAACAATAATTCTTCTTAAAAATTTATCTTTGACCAAGTGAAATTTAATCCAGAAGCATAGAATAAGATGATGATATAAAAATTATTGTGAAAATTCACATTAACAAGAAAACATAGTTAAAATAATATTTAGTAGATGTCGAAAGGCATATAATAAATGGAAAAACTTCTTGGACAATGTATTTGGCAACATGAGAAAAGTATGATTTTTATATATTTAAATATAAGATCTAACACTTTTTTATTGAAAGGAGAGTTCCCATAAAAATAGGAAAAATTAGATGACAAAGGTAAGACTAAGGGTCTACCATTTTTAAACATTGTAATAGAAATACAAGCCATAGTCATTGGTAAGGAAAAATAAATTAAGTGAGTACAATCAGCAAAGATAGGCATACCTTTCTTCAACCTAAAATGGGAAGGCCTACTGTATGTGAGGCATTGTGATAGGTACTGGAGATATACCTCAGAAAGACTTGAATATCTAGAACTTACAAGATCATCATATACCAGTTGGTATAAATGAGGTTAATTACATATTGAAATTCAAAGCAAATGAACACAAATAGTCATGTTTCTAGTTGCAAACAAGTGAATAATATAATAAAGAAGATAATTAATTTGCCATGGAGAAAAAATACATTAAATACTAGGGCACTGATTTAATTTGGGACATGAGATTTATTTGAATAAAATTATACAGTCCTAAAGGGAGGAATAAAAGGTATTAAATTAATGAAGAGAGAGATACCTTTCTCCAGCTGAAAAGACAACATATGGAAAGATTCCAGCATTCCCTGAGTTAATATAGAGTGTCAGTGCATGCCAATGAAAGACCTGGTGGGATACTTTATGAGATGTAACAAATTGCTAGCAAAATTCATCTAGAAAAATAAGCTGCCAGAAATACTGAAGAGTTTTGAAATTAACCATTTGAAGTTATACTTACTGTCACATATTTGTTTAATCGTAAGGTACTCTCTTTATCCATATCCGCCCAGTTCCTATCATTGTGCCTGAATACATACAAGGTTCTCCATAAATATTAGTTTAAAGAAGACAGGGAGGGATCCTTAGTGTAGGGCTTTGAAAATAAGCTAGGGACCGGCTAATCACTTTTTTCAAGATGGCAGAGAGCTGATGAGATGGAACATTAGGGACTTGGCCTCATGTTTAAGCAAGTAAGGAAGGAGTGGTCATAGTGAAAAAAAGAGGAGAATGTTCCAGGATCTCATAGTCTGCCTGTTGACATTTTTCTAGCAGAGGAGGGACCTGCCTCTTCGCTTTTTGCCTGGGCTTTTTCTCAGCATGTGGAGTACTCAGGCACTGCCGCCATGGCACTTGAGAGCTCTCACTCATCAGTCACCATCTGCATAAAGAAATGAGAGAAGTTTGAACATGAGCACCAGTCTGGATCCCATTGCTTCCTGCTGCTGTTTTGGGTCTGGCCGTTCTTTGCAGATGCAAGATATATTCCTTCATTTTCTGAGGCCCATCTCTGGAGTGAAATCTTCCTTAAATTCCCCTAACAAAAATGCCTCTTTCTGCTCCCCACTTTTGCAATAATACACTTGTTTTGTGAAGGATCTAAAGCAGGCCATGTTAACTCTTGTACGGGCATACCTTGGAGATATTGTGGGTTTGGTTCCAGACCACCACAATAAAGCAAGTATCGCAATAAAGAGAATCACAATCTTTTTGCTGGTGGGTGGTCTTGCCTTTGGTTTGTGAAAAATGCAACATTTGTGAAGTGCAAATAAAGTGAAGCGCAATAAAATGAGGTATATGTTTGTACAGACATGCCTCCCCCACCAAATTCCTTGAGGGTGAGATTTAGGCTTCCTTCTCTCTTTTCTCTACAACATCACTTCCCAAGCTGGGCTGCTTATCAGAACCATCTGAAGCCTTTAGATAGATACATATCTGTGACCTTGATGAGTCAGATTCAGTAGATCTGGGGGTATGATATATGATTTATATATTACATAGTATTATATATTTTATTAATTATACATTTATATATATGCATATATGTATATATATGTTTATGTATATGTGTGTGTGTGTACACACACACACACACACACACACACCAATGTTACTGAAGAACCAGGTTTGGTTTCATAGCATCAGACAGAGTATCTCCACACATATTTATTGAATGAAGGGATTAAATTAGTTACAGTGTTTAGAGTGATTCTATTCATGTTATTCCCACATGGTGATGCAGATTCTGGAATACATTGCAGAGGCTGTAGTAAACACTTAAAATGGTATGGTCTCTAACTGGCATTTTCATGATCATAACTAACAATTATAGAGCTTTTGATAATTTTTACTAGCACCAGGGGACACCATTATATTCCCCAGTTATTGGCATAGTCTCTCACCCGTAGTATTCATTCAACTAATTAATAAATGAATGCAGTATATATTTTTTTATTCTCATAGTGACCCTCTAAGATGAGTACTCTTATTGTTTCATAAATGAGGAAGGTAAAGTAGGCTGACATGTTCAAAGTCATACAGCTAGTGAGCAGTAGAGCTGCAGTTTTCCTTCATGTCTGCCATTCCAAAGGCCAAGTCCTGAGCAGTTATGCCATACAGCAGAAGGGGCCTTTTCACCACATGGGCCAGACAGGGGCCAGGCTAGGAAGGACATGGATATAGACAGCAGACACCCCAGGCTGTGGAGAACAATTAGCCACTAGGCCATGGGAAAATTTAGAGTATGGCATCCGGAGAGTCAGGCGGGCCCAGGGAATTGGTGACAGGAAGTTGTGACAGTATATTCTAATTGGGGTCCTAGTTCAGACTGAGACTATGTATTCCAGGCCTTGAGATGGGAAAAGAATAGGGCAGAAGCCTAGACATGGAGTAACTGGGAAATACAGTTTTGGATACAAAGGAACAAGGCAGGAAGCATGTTACTGGGTTTGTGGATGAGGTGGGGTCTCAATCTAAGGAAGGCAGCATAATTGTGGCAACGAGAGCTAGAGGCCTGGGCAGCACCAGCATCCCTGGTCCTCAGGGTGATCTTCTGCTGATAATGAGCTTCTTAAGTTCCTGCCCTGGGGGAATTGTATTCCCTGACTGAAACTAGGCTGGGACCCAGGTTAGGGTAGAGCCCTGCCTGCGAAGTCAGGCTGAGGAAATCAGAAGTAGAGAGAGCAACACTCAGGCTAGAGATCCAAGAAGCACCTTCAAAGCAGTGTGAGGACTTAAGGTGACATCCAGCCCCAGACCAATAGAAAAGGAGTTGTAGGACTGGCAACCTTTTTAAAGTCTTGAGACATGGTTTAGAGCAGCGGTCCCAAGCCCCAGGGTGCAGACTGGTACTGGTCTGTGGCCTGTTTGGAACCAGGCCACACAGCAGGATGGGAGCAGCAGGCTAGAGATCAAAGCTTCACCTGTATTGGCAGGTGCTCCACAGCACTAGCATCACCTCCTCAGCTCCACCTCAGATCATCAGGCATTGGATTCTCATAGGAGCACCGGTCCCTGGTGCCAAAAAGGTTGGGAACCACTAGTTTAGAGTCCTTCTGATGTGTTGAGGCTTGGTGGGAAAATGATTATAGGCATACTCCTAACTCCTGAATTGCAGGAGGTGGCTGCAGTGGCTTACTTGCTTCTGAAAGGTGGTCATATATCTTGAAGTTACCTACTCCTACTCGATCAAGCATAGCTTCTTAAGGATGTGCTGAAAAAATGAGTTAAGATGTGTTTGACACGTTGTTCCCCTCAGCACTCATGACTGCTGGGAGTGTTGGCAGGGGTAGTCAGTCTGTGGTGGCTAGCATCCTCGGCATGCCATGTGTGAACTGGCATTCTGTGTAAGTGCTATGACATGGAAAAGGTTGATAAATGTCACCGGAGCCCCATTCCTCCTTGACCTTTTCTTCAGCACTGCACTATTGTGTCCACTTCCTTCTGTATAGCACCAAAGTGATGGTATTCATTGTTTTTTCTTGCCCTGAACCCTTGAGAACACTTGAGAGACAATACCCCTCCAACAGGTGAAGGTGCCTTACCACAGCTCTAATTATCAAGGGGGAAAGGCCATGTTCCAGATCTTTGCAGAGCTGGGTATGGTTTGAGAAAGCCCCATATGACTCTGAAATATCTTCCTCAGGGAGGGAGACATGTTCCTGTCCCTTGAGAATCACTACTTCCCAGAGAGAAGAACAGTTTCACTCCTATGATTTCCTCGCTTCCTCTGATCTAGGAGCATTGCCATCTCTAAATTCTAGGTAAGGAAGCTGAGAGGCCCACGCTGCCTGGTTTTCTCAGTTAGAAAGTAGGGGAACCAGTAGTAACTCCTGGGACTTCTGACTCCAAGTCCAGTGCTTCTTTCTGTGGCACTGTGCCGTCATCCTTGATATTAAGGTGAGCACCTAAGAAGAGCATGATAAGGTCAAAAAATCAGGCACATGGACATGCTGGAAGACCTGTATGAAGTAGCATTCAAGACATGGTGGGTAAGATGCAAACAGGTGGAGGGGATAGGCAGGAGCTGGGTGTGGTTAGCTGGAATGAAGGAGGTGAGAAGAGGAAGGAAGACCCAATGGCCTGGGATGTGATTTATCCAACATACTCCTAGATAAGCTGTGCTCAGAGATGAAAATAGCCTTTAGGCCTCTAGGTCTGGTGGGTGAACCTCCTCTGCAAGCCACAGGGGCAGGTTTTATAGTCCTGCTGATGTCTCTTCAGCCACACCTATCTGCTGCATGACAGCTTCCTCAAGCAGTCATTATTTTTGATGAAGGGCCATGACTGTGACTTCAGTCAGTGCTGCGGGGATTGTTGAGTGGTGGATGGTGTATCTTTGTTTGACAGTACAAATATAGACAGCCGGGCCCGTTCATCCCAGCAGGATTTATTTAGTACCATATCCAGGTCAAGCTCTGTGTACTGGATGTTCAGGATCCATAGATGAATGAGCCACAGTCTCAGAGAGGCCACATCGTCTTGGGTTTCTGGCAGATAATTCCAACCTAGTTTGATTAGTGCTTCATTAAGGACATGAATTGAGTGCAAAGTGATGGTGGGGTGCATATAAGAAGAAGTTTCAAATTTTCCTGGAGTGCTGACAGGGGAAAAATGTCTGGGAAGATTTCCTAGAGGAGAGGGCTGGAGCTGAATTCTAAAAGATAAATGGGATTTATCTAAGTAGTACATAAAGGGGAGGGTATTCTAAGGCAGGGATCAACAAACTTTTTCTGTAAAGGGCCAGATAGTAAATATGTTAGGCTTTGTGGGCCATACAGTCTTTATCCCAACTAGTGAACTCTGCCTCTTAGTGCAAAAAGCTGCCATGACTGACTGCCCAAGTATGCCCTACCACATAAGGTATAGGTACACAATTATCCGTTTTTGAGGTGTGCGGAAACAGAGGGTCATGGGGTGAAGTGACTTGCTCAAGGCTAACTGGTCGCCTGAATGTTAAGTTACTAGTAGCTGGGGCCAGAGGTGCACGTGGGATATGGCATGTGGATGAGCTGGAGGAGGTAGGCTCGGATTGGAGCTGGGGCCGATGCTAGCACTCAGACCTATTGTTGCCCTCTACCCTTGTCCTTTCCACCTTGTCCTTACCCATTTCAAAGACCTTGATTCTGCAGCAACTGTTCGCCTGTCAGCCACACATTTTCATTGAAACTGTCTAACTCTAACATAGGACCTGGCACTGAACAAGTGCCCAGCCCACATTTGCTTGATGGATTTACCTAGGTTTCAGTTAATGGCTATGGATCATTTAAAGCACTGTTTGTTATACAACTGGAATCAAATTCTTTTGTTTTAATTGATGGAACTTACTGTTCCTAAAAACTAAGATATCCAACTCTATGGAACCACATCATAAACATAGGAACTTTTCCAGATTATATTGGAGCTTCCCCAAAGAGAAAAAATAGTCTTCATTCTTAACTAATTATTTTTGAAATGAATGGCAGGTGGAACACTACAAAATCCTTAATTCTGCAAGCTGAATAAAGAACTGAACATCTTTTTCTTGCCAAAAAAATTTACTGGTGTTAATGACAACTGTTTTTTTCTGGATCAGATTAAAGACGTTTATGAAATAACTAGTCTTAAAAATGAATATTAGGGAGGCTGTTTCTAAGGAGACTTAAAAATACCCCCAAAGTCAGACGTATAGCAATTTCTATTTCCGTGACTTTCCCCCCTTGCTTCTTTAATGGATTTCGGTTGGTTAGGTCCTTATTCCATGTCATGACAATATTGCCCGCATAATTTGCGGGGTAAAAGGATTCTTTTCTGTCACAGACAGAAGTGTAAAACATGTATTATGTGATTTTGGTCATTGGATTCTTATTTTGGAGCCTGAGAACGTGTCCAGTGGCCATGCAGCTGAGGTGGCACTTAGCAGTAAGTGGCACCCTCTCCACAGTTCCATTTGGAAGCCTGGTTGACTGTGCTCATCGCCAGCTCACTGTCAGCCAGCCCCCCACAGCCCTGGTGCACTCCTTGTACCATTTGTCTTTTCTGACTTGATTCTGATAATAATAGCAAATGCTTCATGAGCACTAACTCTGGACCCAGCTCCATAACAAACATGCTATCAATGGAGCTTCAAGAAAACCTTGTGAGAGCCTTGCTGTTGTTCCCATTTGTCAGATGAGGAAACTGAGACTCCAAAAGGTGAGGAGAACTGGCCAGGGTGACTTGGAGCAGAAGCTGCAGAGTTCAGATTACACCCCAGAATTTTTGTCTAATTCTGGGGCTATTGCTGCTTTAATTTCTGTGGTTAGCCCCTTTGTGGAAGGAAGCGCCTTTGCTTAGTTGTAGGCCTTGTACTGCAAGGCTCACATGATCTGGACATCTAGAACGGTGTAAGAGGATAGGGAGTCTGCGGGTTAAGGCCTATGAAGGTACCAAATGGGCTGGGTGATGTTTATCCTGGGGAAGAATACACTCAGAGGGAAGTAATAGCCAAATTCTTATGCGATGGGCTTTATCTATAAAAAGATTTCTGTGTTCATTCATACATCGTTGTTTTTCTTTTTAGTTTTTTAAATTTATTTTAATTAGCTTCAAGTATACAGTACATTGGTTAGACATTTATATAGTTTATAAAACTATCCCCCTCATTGCTCCTTTTCATTCATACATCATTTTAATCGCTTCTGATTTCCCTTTTGGTGAGGGAGGGATTTGTTTCCTAAGGTTATGAGGATGGCCCAGCATGTCTGCCACCGTACAGATGAGATTGACAGTCACAAAAACTCACGGTTCAGGTCAGTAGAACACCATACTCTATGCAAGGCTGTACTTGTGGGCAGAGTGAATAGCTGGAAGTTGTGAAACACAGGCTTTGTTATAGCAAGAGAGTGTGGTGCCCTGATTCCCTGGGAGGATGCTATTGGCTTCTTTGACTGATCCCCTGAACTGGCAGGGAACTGAAACTCACGACTCACGTATAAATAAAAACTGGGCCTGGTTCTCTTGATAAGGGGGGTCAGTTGGCCAGAGGACCTTACTTGCAGGAGCAGAGTGGAGAGCAGAACTTTTGTAGCCATTCAAGGCCCTCCCAATATACCATATGTCAAAGAAGCTTATGATATTGGGACTTAATCTTGAGCCTTAGACCACATGCGTTCAGCACATTTTTATTCAACATCCACTCTGTGCTAAATAACATTCATAGTGCTGGGGAAACTGTGGTAGACAAGACAGAGTGCCTGGCCTCATGGAACTGATGTTCTAATAGAGAAAACAGACAATAAACAAGTGTCTAATATTAGGTGGTGATAAATGCCTTGAAGGCAAAAAAGAAAAGGAATAGTGGCAAGCACTGTTTTAGCTAGAAAAGGCCTCCCCAAGGAGGTAACATTCAAGTTCAGTCCTCCATATAGAGAGCGAACCATCTGAGCAACTGGAGAAGAGCATGCCTGAAAAGAGAGGGTCAGTGTTCAAGATCTGCTTATTGTGCTTGAGGATCAGTGAGGGGCCATCATGAGGTAAGGAAAGGATAGAGTGACAGGAGATAAGGTTTGAGAGGTGGACATGGGACAGGCCACATGTATGTCCTTGTAAGACATGATAAACATACCAGGATTAAAAAAAATGTGATAGGAAGCCATAAGAAGATTTTGAGCAGGGAAGTGACATGATTTGACTTAATTTCGAAAAGTTTCATGGCTTCTCTTTTGGGAGTTAACTTTAGAAGGCAGGGGTGGGAGCAGGACTGGTGTTGCCCTAGTCTAAGTGAAAGCTGATGGTGGCTTGGATTTAGGTAGAGGGGTGAATAGTGATTTGTTTAGGGCAGCAATTCTCATTTGGGACAATTCCTGTCCCCTGCTTTCTGGAACATTTGGCAATGTCTGGGACACAGTTTTGATTGCTACAACTTTTGGGAGGTGTTGCTACTGGCATCTAGTGGGTAAAGGCCAGGGATGCTGCTAAGCATCCTACAATGCTTAGAGTACCCACCATGACAAAGAATGATCAGGCTCAAAATATGAATAGTGTCAAGACTGAGAAACCCTGCTCTAGCGATGTATATTTTTGAAGATGGAGCTGACAGAATTTGCTGATGGATTAGATATGGATGTAAGAGAAAGAAGAGTTGAGGATTTTGGTCTGAGGGACTGAGTGAATGGTGGTCCTCTTTAATAAGATGAAGAAGCCTGGGAGAAGAAAGGTTTGGATGGGTATAATGAACAATTCAATTTGAACATGTTAATTTGGAAAAAAAAGCCTGTTATTTATCTAGAGTTTCTTTAGAGGAGTCTGAGGAGAAGCCAAAGAGGAAGACTGGGAATCAAGAATGTATTGGTCTTAGAGGTCATGTACAGCACTATCTCAAGTGTCACTGAGAATTGCCTTTTGGATATGGACGTGTGGAAATCATTGGTAATCATGATAAACATGGTGCCAGTGGAGTGGTAGAGAAGATAACATGCTTGGAGCAAGTTCCGGAATCAGAATCTGCCTCCCTGTGATTTCTACCCAGCAGCTCTACTTCTATGTGGCTTTGGAAGATCACAGAGAAGCTTGCACTTACCAGTGTGGTATTTACTCCTCACAGCAACTCCACACAACAATTGCTATCGCCTGTTATAGAGAAGGGGACTGAGGCCTTGGATTAACCATGCCTTTCGTTGTCTGTATTCTGATGCTTTGACATCTTTGGGCCTTGCTAACTCTGGAGGGACTGCTCCTCCCAGTAGTCACTTCCTAGAGATAATAGAATTGCCTTCTAGTGTGCCCTTCTAATACAGACCAACCAATCCAGAGCCCACAGCCCCAGCCACCTTATTTATGAGGCTCTCACACTCTCAGCCATTATCCACCTGTCCCAATCACCCCAGGGCCAGGTACCAGACAGCTAGAGGCAGGCTTTAGGCTCCAGAACCTGTCAAAATGTGATTATAACTAGCCAATCCTAAACCTGCTTACCTTGTGTCACTTGTTTCCTCCCATGGAAACCACAAAGAAGGCTCTTTTCACATTTTTCTCTCATTCCCTCTGCTCCTGACTGGCCCCAGTGCTTCCCCATGTGGCCCTGCATGACGCAATGTGCCTGCTGCTTCTAGGGGACTGTGAATAATACAGTAAACTTTTTTCACTATAATCACTTCTGTGTCTTTATGTTTTGCCACACTTGATTAAAACAGGTACCATTAAAACAGGCCTAGAGTGGTAACTGCCTTGCTTATGATCACGCAAGTAGTGATGGAGCCACTTCCAGAATTAAAATCTCCCCAAATATAGACATACTCTTTCTTTTACGTCATGTCATTGCTTAATTTATAGATGGCGTAGAGATGTTGCTCTCAAGAAAACACCCTAAATATTTAAAATCCTGTCTGATATTTTCTTGGAAGATGACAATTGGTAACTCATTCTTTGACAGGCTTTATGGCTGAGGACTAGAAAGAAATGCAATAAATTATAGTGATGTCACAATTGTAATTTTAGAAGCCCTTAGGGGAAATAAAAACAACAATAAATGATTATATGCTTCTTTCCACTCTACTAGCTGCTGTGAAATGGTACTCTGGCATGCAAAGAGTCATCCTTACTTGTCAAGAGAGTGCCACCTGAAATTATTAGTGAGTAAGGTTATAATTGTATGTTTGTGGTTTAAAAATGAATAATACACTTGTCATTTTCCCTTGCCTCCTCTGCCTTCATTAGTCATCTGTATTTCAGTAGTGAACTTGGTTGTCACTTTGGGCCTGACTTCAGTCTGGGGCCCTGGAGGCTGGGGCTTAGGTCTTCTGGCTAGCCCACAGCTCACAGGACCTGGAGAGCTGGGAGGCCCAGGCTGTGCACCTGCCATTGAAAAAAAGCTCTGTAGTAACTGAGGTCAGTGTCGAAGTAGACCTTCTGGAAGGAAACCTCTTAGGGACCTGTAGCAATGTATCTTGAAAACCATAAACACTTTTTCTTTGCCTATAATCTTCTGGTTTAGGTTGGTGGTATATGGTAAAGACTAGAGCTGTGGAGACCTAAGAGAGCTCATTGTTTAGTAGGGGCTAAAGTGTGGAGGTTAAGGGCATGAACTCTGAAGTCAGACTGCTTGCATTCCAATCCCAGATCCTCTTCTCCTGGCCTGTGTGACATTGGGCAAGTTACTTAACATTTCTGATCCTCAATTTATTATCTATAAAAATAGAGAGGTATATAAGAGGTAGTATAATACAATAACTAGAAAGACAACATGGGAGCCAGACTGCCTAAATTCAAATCCTAGCTGGACCACTTACTAGCTGTGGGGTCTTGGCAAGTGTCTTCATCTCTTTGTACTTCACTTGCCTGATCTGTAAATTGGGCAATGACAATAGGATTGTTGGCAGAATTAAATGAGCTAACCTACATTAAGCAATTAAAAGGGTTCCCGCCACATGGAAGGACTATTGAAATGTCTGCTATTATTGCTATAGCTAATTTACATCAGTGGCCAAAGGCAGTGTGGACTATAGGAGTGGCAGACCCTGTGTGCTTCAGAGTTCCAAGGAACAAAGGAGTTTGGAGAGCTGAGGGCTCAAAGAAAGCATCACAGAGCAGGTAGGCCCTAGGGATGCTGCATAGGTGGGTGGAGAGCAGCTTGGCTGAGGGGCCTTTTGGAAATAGGTTTGAATCCCTACTCAGCTACTTGTTAGCTGAGTGACCTTTGTCAACTGACATTATATCTCTCTGTGCCTCTGTTTCTCTAACTGCAAAACGGGAATTATAATAGTGCACTCTTGGAAGGATTAAGTAAAATAAAAATTTAAAGTGCTTGGCCCATGGTCAGTACTCAGTAAAGGAGGATGTTGTTTAGTAATTACTACTCATGCTGTTAGTTTTAGTGAATATAAGGAGTAACTCCTATTATTCTCAGGCAGAATGAGGGCTGCCAGTGTGAAAGGTAGGTAAGGACCTGGGTTCTCTGAGGGGAAGGTTTAGATACTGGCAAAGGATGGAAGAGGAGAAATTCCCCAGGGAGTTCTGGTAGTGATAAGCAGACCAGTTTGGATTCCCTTGATAGTGTCCTGTAGTGGGAGATACGGTTTACCAGGGAGTGAAGGGCACTAGATAACAAGTAGGGAATTTGGTTCTTATTTTGCTAGGAATATAGGCTATAAATCATTGAGTAAGGGGTCCAGGAAGATTCTGTTGTTTTGCTTGAATGTCAGAAGCTCGAAAACTAGAGAGAGTCTGAGGTTCCTTTTCTGTCTTTGTCCTCCTTTATGGATTCTCCCCGTTTTCCAGTACATATACTTCTGTAAAGGAACAATCTGCTGCTTGCCTCTGGCCATGTGGGATGCTGGTCACCTCCTCCAGGAAGTCTTCTCTGATTCTTCCAACATCGTATGTACTCCTTTCCTCCTGTGGCCTCCCATAGCACTGTGTAGCCTTCAGAGACTCTTATTTCAGCTTTCCTGGTGGAAAATCGTTCATGCCCTCCCCATCCCTTACCAGACTGAGGAGCCCATAGAGGACCTGGATGGACTGTGCCTTATTTTTCTCTAGACTTCCTACTGGCAGCCCCAGCTTAGTGACTTGTAGGAGATAATATGAAGAGGATTGGATGCATGAGGAAGCAGGAGAGGGGATGCTCCATTGAGCAAATGGGTGGGTAGTGATTGAGGGAGGGCAGAGAGCTCATTGTCTGGGTCCTGAGCAGCAGGGAAGTACCACCTCAGGCATCCGTGGAATGTAACGTATATGTAGGGGGATGGTGTGGGGTGGCTATCTCCCCTATGCTTATGGCTATGCTTCTTATCTAAAAAATAATAGTAAGAGGACTTAATTCAGACAGTTGTCTACCTTTCTGGACAGTAATGGGTTTCTACAGAAAGGGAAGAAGCACTTACTTTAGTTTCTCTGATAATACTTTGGTGTTGGAGCAGTGGTATTCACATTTTTTAAAGTAGCAGAACCTTTTATTCTAATGAAAATTTAACCTATGGTTAATTGAAAGATGGATAAGATAGTTACATAGGTGATAAATATATAAGAATGGCTTTGGACAACATACATTCCTTCTGGACCTTGATCTCTGTACCAGAAGGTGTAGTGCTTAATCGGAATTTTTCTACCATTGACACTGAACTGGATAATTCCTTGCTGAGTGGGATTGTGTTGTGCATTGCAAGATATTCAGTGGCATCCTTCTGCCCCCTACCCCCAAGTTTTTGCCTTCAGACACTGGCAAATGTCCTCAGGGGGCCAAAACAATCCCCAGTTAAGAACCACTGGGCTAAATGGTCTCTGATGCCCACTTTTTCCTTTTTTATGTTCTAAGCGGTAACTCCTACCTGGTCCTTAGCACAGTGTCACCCATATCTTAAGTTCTCAGTTAATGGTAGCTGTTGTTATGCACTTCGCTTCTAGCGGAGGCTATTCCTTCTAGCTTGGCTATTCCTCGTCTAATACTGTGGCTGATATTTTCAATGTCCAATTTGGTAGCATATCTCATCTTGGGAAGCAAAGTGGTCTGCCTTGCTTTCTCATTAACAGTCCCCAGGGAGGTCTAGCCATCAGTAATCAGGTGGTTGCCATGGTGGAGATGGGACCATGGTCACTATGTTCTGTTCTCCCTCCTGCTGTATGTTCTTCAATTTGGCCTTTCCTGTCCCCCTGGTGTGCTTTTCTCTCTTACTGGTTAACTAGGCACACTGCAAAATGGAACTTTTTTTCTGCTCTCCTTTTTTCTTTCTTTACTAACTGTAAGCAATACCATTCAACCTCCAGAACAATTTCCTGTATTTAGTTTTCTTCTATTGAAGGAACGTTAAAATCAGCTTTTAGGTTTGCGATGAGAAGGGACATGTGCAATTTTTATATTAATACTCATATTCATTTTTAGAAAGAAAGAAAATGCCAAAACAATATTCATGGGAAGAATTCAACTATCAGAATATACAAATCTACAATAGAATTATGATGGTCTGTCATATATTAATTACTAAAACAAGCTGCTTTTTGGGATAAATGAGAAATATTCATTTCTGTATTTTCTTGATCTAGGAGGAAAAATACCAGGAATGAGCAAAATAAATTAAGGATATCAATCTTAATGCCATAATATGAGCATCCCACTATTTTGGAACTTGTACATTTTTAATGAAAATTAGCAATGATCACTCATTATATATTCCTTGTTAAGATTTCAAAGTAACCCACAATCAGAGTCTGACTATTTTTGTTAATTTTTTATTGAAATAGAGTTTTTATATGAAGTGCTATGAAGTGAACATTTGAGAACACTTCTCTTTAGTTCCTGGCATATAGAGCCTGATACCTTTTGCTGAACAGTATTAATTGAAGTGATCCTGGAGATCTGTGCATTTTTGCCCATTGATTTAAAGGGTCACTCATTATTTTTTAAAATGGGAGTGATCTGGTGTACCCACTGTATATCATACCATATTATAACTACTTGAATCATTATTTGAAAATTATTTATTAAGCTCCTAGTATGTGCCATGCACACACTAGGAGATGGTACACCAAACAGACTCAGTCTCTTGTTATATACAGTTGACACTCTAGTTGGAAAGACAGACAAGCAACAACAAAACTACACAGAAATAACTTAATAAAAACTGTTAAGAAATGCTATGAAGGAAACAAATATTTGAACAGAGACCTTATATGTATCAGAAAAGTCATTCGCCTCCAGATAACAGAAACTTCTCAAATCTATAGTTTAAATATGTTCTCTCGCATGAAATCTGGAGGTGATCATTCCAGGATAGATATAGTGGTTGCATAATGTCATCAGGACCCAGGTACCTTCTAGCTTTCTGCTTCTTCAGGTCTTCTGGATTTAGAATGGGGCTTCCCATTCTTAAGGTCACTTCTTGGTTCAAGATGCCTACTGGGATTTCAGTCAGGAAGGAAGAAGAAGGGGCAGAGGAGGCAAAAGGGCCTGCCTTCCAGCTAAGTCAGTGTCTTTGAAGAGCAGTCATGGAATCTCCACCCAACAACTGTCATTGACATGCCAGTTACCAAGGAAGCTGGGAATGCTATCTTTGAGCTGGATACATGGTCACACAGAATAAAATGAGGGTTTTGTTAGTAAGAAAGATTGAGAGAATAGATTTTAGGTAGTCAACTAGCAGATTTTTATGGAATATGCTAAATAGAGGAAATTTTTTAAAACTTCCTTCCTTCCTTCCTTCCTTCCTTCCTTCCTTCCTTCCTTCCTTCCTTCCTTCCTTCCTTCCTTCCTTCTTCCCTCCCTCCCTTTCTTCCCTAGCGAATAATCACTTATTTTAAGTAAAACACTCTTCTAGGTATAGATGATATATATTAAGAACAAAACAAAGATCCCTCTTGTCATGTAGGACATTCTAGTAGGGTAAGACAGAAAAGAAATAACATAAAAATAAGTAGATTATATAGGTCAGACTTTAATAAGATTGAGAAAACATCATGGGCACTATTATGGATTTTTATTGTATTCAATTTATTTATCAGTTGTCTCATTGGACTCTCACATCAGTTATGTGAGGCAGACTTCATTTTCTCCGTTGAACAGATGAGGAAACAACAGAGGCTCAGAGAGTAAGCAAGTTCAAACCCTTGCTCAGGTGTCACCTCCTCTAGTTTAGGTGTCTGTCTCACCCATGAGATCCTCATGGGTAGGGACTGACTGTACTGAGTTTGATAGCCCTATCCCCTGACCCAGGACGTGGCATTTAGTCAGTGCCCAATAGATGTCCAGTTGTTGAACAGAACTGGCTTGAGCTCACATTCCTAGCATTTCAGTGTCAGAGCCAAGATTCAATCCATCCAGGTTTGTTGGACTACAACAAGCCCATGTCCTGTTGTAGTGCATGAACAATTGCCCCTGATGCATCTATTTTGTACATCTAGATTTTATTTTATTTTATTTTCCACACTGCCCTGGAGTGTTAATAAAACACCACTGTACATCTAGATTTTAGATCACAGTGTTTTCTCAAGTAGACCCAGTTCTCTCTTTTGCTTAATGGAGTTTGTTTACTTCAAGGTAAAACAATTCAGACTCTCTAAGGCAAATCATTCTGCACAAAGGGCATTCTTTTTAGTACCCATGCATTTTCTCTCATTCCCTTTAGTAAGCCAGATTTTGGTTATCTGGGCCCTGAGGCCAACTTGGGTGGAGAATAGGGGCCTCAGCTTTGTGCTCTTCTGTGAGGAGTTCATGATTAAGTCACTTGATGACTTGCCATCCTAGGCTGTAAAGACATTAATTATTTAAATTAAGTGGGTGTTAAAAGAATCCAAAGTCAGTTTGCTTTGCCTAGAGACATCAGAGAATCCGAGAATATTAGAAGCGGAAATGCCTTTAGTCATCATGAGTGCAGTCCCCCTTACTCAGTGGTTACCAGCTCCAGATCTTTTCCTAGGAAGAGGAAATGGAGATTCAGAGCAGCAGAGGCACTTGGCCAAGGCAAACAGACAGCAGCCCTGCTATCTGATTCCCACTCCGGTGTTCTTTCTGCTCCATCATGCTGTCACTTACACAGCACATAAAAGGGATTCTCACTGAGTGTAAGGAATTGTGAATAGACTCTTACTCTAGAGTCAAGAGGTGATTCATTATAATTTAACTATTTATTTCAAGCCTAGTATATTCAACCCCAACCGGGTTTGAAATAGCAACATCTGCTAATGAGAGGTTATATTTTTTAGAAGGGTTTTTCTACTTTACCTGTCACCATTGCAGAATGCTTGAGGAGGCACATACACTTTTTTTTTTTTTGATTCCTGAGAAAACATTAAGATTCTATAAGGCACCAGTGTGATGTAGCCAAGAGAACACAGGCTGTGGAGTCGGATGGCTTGGCTTCGAATCATGACTTTGCAACCTACTAGCTTTGTGAGCCTTCGGTAAGAACTTTCTCAGAGCTACTGAAGGATCTGGCCAGGTGTAGGTTCATACACTTGAAGGATGTGAGAAGGGCTGGTGGAGAGGGAAATGACCACTTGGTGTGGAGCACTAGATGGTGACTGAATTCCACTAGGTCTCTGTGGCAGAATTTAGACAGCGATGATGATAATTTGGATCAGTGTCGATAGACACAGTGCTTGGATAAACTTGCCTGTATTTGGCATTAGATGTGAACATTTCCTTTTGCTTTCATAATGTTTTACTACTGTTCAAGAAGCCATTTTAATTTTCTTTTTCTGAAATAGAACCTGGTCTAAATAAAAAGTACATGTACACATGCTTGTGTGTGTCTGTGCAATGTTCACACATAATCGCTACATAATTAACTACAGCAGTCCTTGAATAACGACATTTCATTATAATGTTGATGAGAAAATAAAATCAGTTCTCAGCCAAGTTCACAATCTTTGCTGGGTTTACACATTCTTCTCACATCTAGGTGGATTTTCTCCAGATCCTTCGGTGTCCTACCACATCTCAAAGATGTGTACATGAGGTGAATTACGTGTCTACATTGTCCCAGTCTAAGTGAGTGTGGATATGTGTGTGATGCACCCTGAGATGGAAGGGCGTCCTGTCCTGGGTGGGTTCCCACCTTGTGCCCTGAGCTGCTAGGAGAGGACAACTGTGACCTTGAACTGGAATAAGCAGTTTAGAAAATCATGATCTGACTTGTTTTTATTCATTTTTCTTAAATGTGTATAAAGCTCATGTTTATTTTAATGTTTAATATTGGAAATATTTTAGACCTTTTTCTAGAAGTTTGGTGATGTCTTCGTTACCAGAAATATGCTGTAGTAATTTAACTCTTGTTTATGTCAATTAGCCTATAGCAAAATCGATTTCATTATGTGTGGTTTCCCTTAAAAATGCAGTTTCCAAGAACTTATCAATGAAATTAAGTGAAGGCTTACTGTAACTGTTTAATGAGAAATACATGGTATGTACTATGTGTAAGGTACTATTGTAGACCCTGGGGATGTGTTTTCTGGAACGATAATGAAAGATATGGGAAGTGGGGAGAGGAAAATAAGCAGAATGAATGAAAAGGAGGAGGATTGTGATGACTATGGCTGCCATTTACCTGGTGCCTACTATGGGCTTGCCATTGGCAAGTGCTATATATGCATTTCTCGCCACATCCTCACAGCTGGCCTATAGGATAGGTACTATTATCACCTTCCTCTTACAGTGAAGAAACTAAGGCTCAGTACGATTGAGCAACTTTCTGAGGATCACACAGCTAGCCAATAGTAGTACTTGGGCTTAAACTCAGTTGTGACCGGCTCCAGGGTCTAAGTTTTTAGAATCTTTTGTAGTGATTAAAAAGACTGCTGCTGAGTTAAAGTCTTCTTTTTGGGGTGACCAAAGTATTTTAAAATTAGACTGTGGTGATAGTTGCTCAATTCTTTGAATTAATAGAAAAAATTAATTGAGTTGTATAGTTTAAATAAGTGAATTTTATGTTATGTATATTATGTCTCAAAGCTGTCATAACTTGGTGGTTTATGCTAATTGAGAGCTTACTGTATATTTTGCACTATGCTAACAGTTTTACAAATATTATTTTATTCAATCTCACAATAGACCTGTGAAGTAGGTGTACTATAATCCCCATTTTACAGATGAAGAAATCAAGGCTAAGAGAGACTGACGTTTGTCTGACATCATGTACTAAATAAGCATTGGAGCCAGGACTCAAACCCATGTCTGTTTGATTCTAAAGTCTGAGTTTTTTTCTGTCTCACTAAAACAAGGTAGAGATTGGTTTTCCTTTCAGTATCAAAGAAACATGGCCCCAGTTTTTACAGGTTTTAGAATTTATAATCATTTCTACTACTAAATGTTCATGGAATGAAACTTTGCAATGTTTCTGCCACATTACAACTCACTTGTTTTGATTGTTTATGTAGAAGAAGCTGGATGGGGTGAGAGTGGGCTTGTTCATTCAGCAATTTAATGATTAAATTTTTATATGTCAGGTATAAACTGGAGATTGAAAAAATGTTTCATGTCTAAGGAATTTAGAATGGAGAAAATGTTTTAGCTATTTGTTACGCTCATTTTTGGCAGTACTGAAGCATTTTATTTTAAATGTACTGTTCATTTTGGGTGCTCTGTTTTGTTTCTCTTATGTAAACTTCCTCCATTTATGACAGTTCATGCTTTTTTTCTAGAAATAGATATCATTCATAAACTGAAACAGTTTCATTGGGGAAATTTTCTGTGGCACTGCAACAGAAATATATTGGCAGAAATACTGGAATCCTATAAAATAGAGTTAATATTGATATGCTTTAATCAAAATTTTCTGTTTGGAAGCAATAAAGTCGTTCATTGTTAGGCAGCCTTGGTTCTATGCTTATCCTGCCTGTGAAAAAAACTTCAGTCTTTGGAATATGACACCATAACTGTATATCTCCAAATTTTTGTTCCTAAAAGAGAACTTTTCTTTTAATTTTATTGAGGCATAATTGACAAATATAATTGTATGTGTTTAAAGTGTGCAATATAATGATTCGTTATACATATACACTGTAGAATGATTACCAAGATCAAGATAATTAACACATCCATCACCTCACATGATTAATATACATAACTTATTTTGTATGGTGAGAATGCTTAAGATCTACTCTTAGAAACTTTCAAGTATACAATAACCTATTATCAACTATAGTCACCATGCTATATATTAGATCTTCAGAACTTATTCTTCTTATACCTTGAACTTTGTACCCTTTGGCCTACATCACTTCATTTTCACATTTCAGCATTTGGCAACCACCATTCTATTCTCTGTTTCTATGAAATCAGCTTTCTTTTTCCTTTAAAGAATATTCTTAAGGGTTTTAATGTACTGAGAATTCCCCAGCCTTGCCTGACTGGGATGGTATAGTTATTCCTAGTCCTCTCTGAGGTCTGATAACATGATCACAAGGTTAATTTTGGTGCATCACTCCCCAGAGCCATCCTTTGCCAGACTAGCTGTGATTTCTCTGACAGGAGTCCCCTTTTCATGGTCGCTTGACTGTATCCTGCACATCCCTGCTCTGCGCCTTTGCTCAGGCTGTCCCCACTAGCTGAGGTGTGTTTACTCTCTCTCCACTCCATCTCTGCCTTTTGAGATCTTACTCGTTTATTGCAGTCAACATTCATCTGTAGGCATCAAAAACTACTCTTGCTGTTTGAAGTAGTTGAATATTTCAGTGCTGTTTAATTAAGTACTTATGAAATCACTGGGATGGGTGGAAGTGTGGTCATTCATCTGGGTCTCCAGGAATGACACCCACAATACCAGAGCTGAACTGGCCCTCCAAAGGGAGCCACTTCTGTTATCACATCCAGAGAAGTGGAGAATAAGGAGGCTACTGCTGGAGTACTGGCCTTTAAGACACAACTATGGCTATAGTCCAGGGGAGGAGGCCACCACCACAGCCATGGTAGTTGTCTCTCAACACCCACACAGCCAATGACTGGATACTGGAACACTGCCACAGAGTACTCTATATCTTCACACTATTGCTTCTCAGGAGTGAAAAACAAAACAGATGAAGATGTAGGAATATGGCCTTGGCCTCACTCTAGTCTTCCAAATACATGAGCATGTAAAATTAAATAAATAAATGAATAAACAAACAAACAAATAAATAAATAAATAAAGTATGTGTACCTATATTCCAGAAAGAAACATAAAATATATCAATATTAAAATGTAAATATATACATATATATATATTTATATTTATATAGAGTTTGCTATGTTGTTCCATGTAGTATTCTAAGGTCTTTACATGTAATTTTTCAATTAACTCATGAGGTAGGTACAATGTTCTCCCCCATCTTTTAGATACGGAAACAGAGGCACTAAGAGATTAAATAAATACCTTGCTCTTATTTTAAGCATCTTCACCTACAAGACACTTTTTATTACCTATACCCACACCACACTCCTAGAATAGTGTTTTGCCCAGATACTCAATAAATGTTTAATGAATTAATTGAAAATGCATGTCATTGGGAACCATCTTTCTCTCTTTAGACTTTAGTGTTCTCCTTTGTGAAGAAATAAAGAGTTTGGACCCCCTGTCTCTAAATTCCTTCCAACTTATATACCTGAGGATTCCTTGGATTGAGTTGCAAGGGCAGCCACAAGAAGAGCTACTATTATAGTTCTACAACTGGGCGCCAGGCTCAATTCTAAGCACTTAAAGTTATGTTGGTTATCCATTCCTACTTTATGTGGGAGGAAGTTGGTGCTCACAAAGGAGAAGGGACTGATCCATGGTCATGCCACTAGTGAGTGGCTGAGCTCAAATGCCAAATCATGCCTACCTGACTCCAAAGCCTGTGCTCTTAATCACTGAGAAAGCCCTAATTTTCTCAAAGAGGATGACCTCTGAGATATGATTTTGACTTCCTTTCTTCTTTCTCCATGTCCCATGTATTTTTTTTTTAAATTTTTCATCACCATCCAAAAGTACAGCAGCTCCCCTGGCCTATATTTTGTTATTTTTGCCCCTTTTCTTGATATTGAAACAAAGAATATTTTTCCTGGTATTGAACGCATGCGACATGTGTTGACAGCCAAGAGCCTTTTTTGTTGCAGGGTTCATTGTTAATAAACACTAATGAGCTGGTCTCATCTCCCTGAGCAGGGAAAGATACCAGAGGACCTGGTCTTGATAGCTGTCAAGAGAATAAAAACTGGAAAACACCATATTGTTCAATTTCATCTTTGTATTTTTTATCTATTATTGTTCTTTTTATAAAACACCCTTATTTTTGTAATAAAATATTTTTACTTTTAAAAAGATCTCTATATATCATTTTAGCTTTAAAATCCATTTTTATATGCATAGAATGAGATCTGAAAATACATACTAAAAGGTATTAACCATGGTTATATGTAAGTAGTACAGTTATGACTTTTTTAGTTGATTCTGTTTTATTACATGTATATTCTTATTTTTTTCTATCATGAGTTTGTATGACTTTTGTAAGAATAGAAGAATGATAAAGCAAAATGTTGACCATGCTCTGAACTGGCACATTGTTAAAGCTGAGTCTGACATATGCCTGTCCTCTGTGCCTGTCTCTAAGTCAGTGAGATACAACACTCTTCTACGTCACCTGCCCAGGCAGAGCAGGATTTATGAGCTGTTATGTCTCAGCAGACACTGAGTAGAGAATTTACAAGTCCATCCACAGATTAGAACTTCCAGTGACCAGGTCTCTCTAGGTTTGTGACTCTTGACCTTCAGAATGAATTTTCGTACATTATTTTATGTGCCTTATTGGATGAGAAAACAACAAAGCTGTATCTTACTCAGATCTGTAGCTCACCAGAGACTTGAGAAGGTACATTATTTTATGTCAAAGTCAAGTAGTGTTCCATAGTGGGAAATGAAATTATTTTAAAATATTCACTAACATTTATACAGTATTTTAGAGTTTACACTGCCTATTCACTTCTGTCATCTCATTTAGTCTTCATAGTCTTCTAGATGGTTAAGAGATATATTGTTATTTAATTTTAAAGATGAGAAAACTAGTGCCTGGAGTGTCCATCTAGGAAGAGGCATAGCCCAGACTTACAGAATCCACATCCCTTCACTCTGAACACTTCACCACAACGTTTTCATTGATTAAATGAGATAATACTAGGTAATCAATAAAATGATAGCTACTGCTACTCCTTGTCCTCCTCCTCTTCCTTCTCCTCCTCCTCCTCCTCCTCCTCCTCCCATTCAGTATCCTTATGGCAATTTATAGTTTATATTTCAAGAGACTGAATATTTGTTTATGAATGTGGTAAGAAACCCCAGAAGAGGAGAGGTGACATCAAAGGCACAAAAACATCCTTGTTGCATTTCTTCCCTTTTCTCTCTCCCCCTTTCTCCTTCCATCTTTCTCTAATTCTTTAGTTAACTCTATAAATATTTATTTTTAAACTCTCCTTCTGAAGATTCACTGGAGACTTAGACTTAGCCCTGGCAGATGGTCTGAGAGGCCAGCTTTCATAACTGGATTTTTCTCTTTTCAGCAGTGAAGGATAAATATTTTACGATCAGCATATTTTATTGGTGACCTCAGGCTTTCAGATTACTTTCCATCTGTGGGGCCTAGTTTATTTTGTTGTCTTGGTTTTTAAAGAGGTTTCTTGTATGTTATATATTCATGACAAATAACCAGTTGCTTTCATTTTAAGGAGCAATTTACAATATGCTTCTCCCCCACCATAATTTTAGATGTCATAAGATAACATCTACAAGCATTACTATCAGGGACCAGGTGCCCCTTATGATATAGTGCCTCACATATGATTCTATTATATTTGTTGTACTTGTCAGTCTGCTTGTCCACACCCCCCTCTTCTTCACTTTACTGTCTACTCCTTAAGGGTAGGTCTGCATCTTAATCACTTTTATATCCCCAGGGTCTGATATGTATTAAAAATAGAATAACAATGAAAAAATAACATGGCCTGTGCACAAAGGATAATTTATAAGCTTCTGAAGCCTTCTGGAAATATCCTAAAGCTTGAGTTCCTCATCTGTTCAGCGAGTGCAGTAGTGATTTTACACAGTGGCTACACAGGGACTTTTTCTTCCCTTCCCCTCCCTCCTTCTTAGTCGTCTTGGTCTCCTCCCTGTCCTTCAGGGCCATGCTTACATCAGCAAATCCTGGCTCCTTCACAGTTGGCAATGATGAGCTTACAATCTGTTTATAGATAATGTCAAATCCACATTTTCATTCTATGTAGCAGCTCTCATATATTTTCATTAGTAAATTTGGAGTCATAACTAGATCTTAGAAGTTTCCCTCTCTGTTCACATATCCTCTGAGTCTGAGCTGAATAAAATGAATCATTAAAATATTTAAATCACCTAGCAGAAACAATAATGAGAGGATAAACACCTCTGAGGCTAACATCCATTATCCTGTGCTCCCATTGCATCTGTGAAAGCTGGTTATCCACCCAGCCCTAAAAGTTTTTGTAAGTGCAAGGGCCATAAGACCACAGTCAACATGAAATTATAAACTCTGGGCTCCTAAAAGCGAAGCCCCAACCTTTGTTTTAGAAGTTTATGGCATTGGAATTGAACAAATTCACGTTGAAGGAATGGTTGACAAGCTGGATGGCCCAGGATAAGTCACCAAACTTCTATTTGGCTCTGTTGAGCCATCTGACAAGTAAAGAGCACTTAATCTCAAGTGTCTCTGTGGAGTTACCGAGCGGCGTAAGGGCATCTCTGTGCATGGAACATACTCCATCAGCTGGAAGGTGCTGACACACACACAGAGGGGGATTCTTCTCAGGATGGCTACTCAGTCACAGATCTTGAATTGGAGGCACAAGTTTGCTTTAGCTCCAGTTGACAAACATGCAGGATTAGCGTTCCCATGTAGTATCACTCAAATTACTTCTGGAATCCTGCTATTGCCAACAGAAGTCAACAGTGCTTTCCTTTGATGTGTACCAAGCATGCTGTACTTTTTCACACAGAGGAAATGTTCTTGAAGAATTGAATGAAAATCACATAGTTGTATCAAAACTCATATTTACTTGAGGGAAATTTACATTTTGCAAGAAACCTGTGATGGTTTATTTGGTCAAGAAAAAAGACCTTTTGCCATAGAAATAATTATCTTCTATCTCTTCTGTAAGTTTAGATCCTTATATATCATTTTTTCTTAGTCATGTCAGCCTACAATGTATTCTAAAGTATTGTAATGTAAAATAATGTGCTCTAACATAGTCTGAAAATATGATGTAATTTATGTATTTAGTAAATAAAAAGCAAATATTTAATAATGGTGACAGTAATTACACCTGTTTATTGAGTGCTTACTATGTGTCCCACGCTGTGCTGCTGCTTTATATGCTCTTATTGGAGCCTTACTATTTGATAGATGTTGTGAAGGTAGAGTATAGTAGTATATATTGTAGAGTATGGAGCCTGTGTCATGGAGCTGGGAGGGAACATAGAGGGTCTTAGGTTCAGAGGAGGACTCTGTGGTCTATCTAGGAAGGGAAAGCATTTCCCTTGAGTCACTCAGCAAGTTAATGGAAAGGCTGGGATTAGAATGTAGGCTTACCATCTCCCAGCCCAGTGCCTGTTCCCCACATCCTGTCTCTACTACATACTACACCTCATGATCTATGGGTACCAGATCATGGCAGTTGTACGTTAAGTAATGAATGAATCATCAACAGGTTTTATTTTTTAGTGTCCAGCAGCCCTGAATCCAGTGATTTTTGTACCTGAGATGTGTTTAGTCTGGTGGCAGTTGGCCAGATAGTGAATCATATTGAAAAACATTGTTGATATTAATAATGGCCTTGGTAAAATATAGTAAAGAAGAATAGAATTTAAAAATGGAAAAAAAGTTGAAAGAAATAATCACACAGGACACAGAAGTGGGCTCAATATAATTTAAACCAGGGTGGGGCAAACTTTATTTGTAAAGGGCCAGATATTAGTAAATATTTGAGGTTTTGTTGTCCATATGGTCCCTGCTACAGCTACTGAATTCTGCCCTTGTAGCAGGAAGACAAGCTATAGATGTACAGAAACACATGGTCATGTCTGTGTTCCAGTAAAACTTTATTTACAAAACAAGTGGCAGGCTAGACTTGGTTTATGAGCCATAGTTTGCTGACCTCTGACTTCCACAATCCTGGTCCTATAGCAAGGAGTGTGAACTGCTGTGCTTGTGACTGCTTTGGGGTATGTATTCTCCTTTTGTCAGGCAGACAGGAAATGCCTAAGCCCAAGTTAAAGTACAGCAGTCTAGTGTTGCCTAATGTCCGTGGTTACCCTTGAGTGTGCCAAAGGCCACATTTCTCAGAGAGTATTCCTTACTCATGGACCGGCTATCAAGTTTCACTGTTCTTTTTGGAAACATAGCTTAAGAGGTATTTTGAGCAATGAAGTCATATCAGCTAATATGTCTCTCAATGGTAATGACAAGAAGCCCTAGCCTTGACCTCAGTAAATACCAGACCCTACAAACTGCTCCCCTGAAGTTATTCCAACTCCTACCATTGTTCTCCTTGTTTAATCAAAAATATTTCTGAATAATGATAATCATGCTGGTTAATATTTATTGAGGACCTTCTATATGTGTTAGGCAATTCACGTGACATTAATACATTTTCATCGTTAAATTATTTCAAGGACTCTATGAGGCAGATGTTATCATTTCCCCCATTTCGCACATGAGATAATTGAGGCTCAAAGAGACTGAGTGACTTGATTAAGGTAAAAAAGCAACTGAGTGGCTGAGGCAGATCTAAAGCCCAGGCTGGGTGATGATAGTCTACATTTTTTACCATGTTATTGCACTTCCATCTCTGTACAGGTTCTTGAGGGCACAGTGAGCCTGCCTTTCAAAGTAGTCATCATCTCCATCTTCCTCTGAATCTGGATCTGAGATATTTGCTCACTTATTCCTCTCCCATGTTGCTCTGATCCGTCCTTGATTCCCAATCTCATGCTTATAACATTTCTCACTCAGACTGTTACAGTGGCTCTTGACAGGCTTCTTGTTAAAACAGCTCTATTGAGATATAATTCACATACCATACGAGTTACCTGCAGTCAATTTTAGAACATCTTCTGCCATCAAAAAGAAGCCCCAAACCCTTTAGCTATCACACCACTATCCCCTGTACTTCCTTCCTCCAGCCCTAAGCAACTACTAATGTATTTTCTGTCTCTATGAATTTCCTTTATGTGGACGTTTCATATAAATGGAATCACAGAGTATGTGGACTTTGGAATTGACATCTTTTGCTTTGCATAATGCTTTCAAGGTTCATCATGTTTTGAAGGTGTATCTGTGTTAGAGCATATGTCAGTCAGTACTTCGTTCTTTTTTATGGCCAGATACTATTCTATTATATGGATAGACCATCTTTGTTTATCATTTCATCCATTGATAGGCATTTGGGTTATTTCTACCTTTTGTATATTATGAGCTAATTGGCCTCTTAAATGTATTCTGCACAGCACTCTCAGGTTAGTTTTCCTAAAGTGCAGCTCTCACCATGTCACCTCTTTGATTGAAAGTCATCTCTGATTTTTCATTGCCTCTATGATATCGTTTAAACTTCTGAGTTTAGATACTGGGGGAAACTGCTTGGCATGAAGTGGACACTTATGCTGGGGAAGGAATTGCGAGGGAACTGTGCTTTACTGAGCATGGAGCCCTCCCACGTTGATGAAGTCTTCCCGCATTGCTGCAGCTTCCTGCAAGCTCTTCTTTCTTTTTTATCATCCAAGGCTCTCCAATCTGTGCTGCCCACGTGGCCCTCCGCATGTGCTGCTGCGCCTTGGGAGGAAGATGCTTCTCCATGTGTCTCATTTCTTTTGCTGTTCTGGGAATCCCTTGAGGTCAGGGATCAAGTATGACTCATAATGATGCTCAAAAGTATAATAATAATTTGAGGCATTGTTATGTGCCAGGCCCTCAACTAGGTCCTTTCATTTGTTAACTAACAAGACAAGTAATCAGTGTAGGTACTTTGATTCCAATTTCACAGTTGAGGAAACAGACTCTGAAGTCTAAGTAACTTGTATTTGATGACTCAGTAGATTAATGGTAGAGCTTAGGTCCATCTGACTCAAAGTTTGTACTTCCACAATGTCGTAGTGACAAGGACTTCTTTTTCTTCTGCCCCTCTTCTTCCTCCTTTTTTGTCATCATGTATCATGACTTCCACTTTGCAGATGAGGAAATTAAGGCGCAGGCAAGTTAGATGTCTTCTCTAGGATCACAGTCTTAGTAAATGATGAAGCAGGGACTTTAAAATTAGAACTTCTGTCTGTAAGCACATTTTTATTTTCCCCAACTGTACCCTGGCATTAGTGTATGTTGGGGCCTCAGTGAGCTCTTCGATGATAATACTTATGTTATAAAACAGTAGGGAGAAGATGCACATATAAAAAGAACAAGAGGAACTGTAAGATACTCTATTGTGATGAGGATTATAAATGCTATAGAAATTTGAGAAAAGTTATGACAGCTTTGGCGATGAGGGACTCCCAATGCTAGACCTTGAAGGAGGTTTGAGTTTAGTGAGGCAGAGAGGAGAGAGAGAGAGAGACAAAAATAGGGAGACAAAGGAAGAGATTAAAATCTTCCCATGAGGCCATTCTCGCAGTTCAATTTTCCACTTTGATCCAAATTATCTAACAGTCTGGTCACTGGTCTTACCATCATTTGGAACAGCTGTTAAGAAAGAAACAGTTGCGTAATATGGATGTGAACATGTGGCTTTGTAATATGCTTATATTTCTCAAAGGGACAGTCAAGGACATTATACATTTGGATGATGTCTATCAGAATTAGTTGGCAATTCTATTTTAAATAAACTTGTTTTGGTGAATATATCGACACCATATTTAATGACTGTTATTTGTGGGAGAGTTCACAGAAGCAACCATCTATGCATCATGCACAGATGTAATTACAGCATGTTATGGCTATGACGAGTCAGCCCTTCTCATGAGGGCATCAGTTCTAAGCAAAGAGCATGGCCTGTGTAGGTTCTCCTCGTTCATCGTTTTGGTTGTGTTGTGAAATATGGAAGCAGACAGCATAAGCCTAAACTATTGAATCAGTCCAAGTTTCTAAATTCTTTTAAGAGCCCAGTGTGATAAGAAAGCATAGTAGACCAGAGATCTCCAACCTTTTTGGCACCAGGGGCCGGGGATCCTATGAGAATCTAGTACCTGATGATCTGAAGTGGAGCTGAGGTGGTGATGCTAGTGCTGGAGAGCATCTGCAAATACAGATGAAGATTTGCTCTTTCGCCTCCTGCTGTGCAGCCCTGTTCCTAATAAGCCATGGGCTAGGACCAGTCTGCAGCCGGGGAGTTGGGGACCCTTGCCTTAGAATGCCTTGGCTGCATTCTCCCAGGAAGTGCCCCAGGAGACCACAAGAACTGAAGACAGCCCATGTTAGGTGCCTGGGTCTCTTACAGAGGAAGCCTGGGCTGGGTTGGAAACCTACTGTTGCTTTGGATGCTGCTTTGAATTTCTTTCAAAAGCCTTCTGTTCTTTGTCCTCAGAGCAATCTAGTTGTAAACTCTACTTGAAATTCTAAAGATTTATCCTTTTCTATACAGTTCACTTGCATTTCCAGAGTACTGTTTTCTCCTCATCTTCTGAAATTGTGTAGTATAGTGTCACAGAGGTGTTTCAAGAGGCACATCTGGTGGTCTGCTGAGCTATTAAACTGGTTTTTAAAATCTACATTTCATTTCATTTAATACAGTTTTAAAGGGAATATATTGGAGCCTTAATGTACTTCTTTTTATTGCCAAAGTATTTTATATTTATCCTGAAGATTTTATATTTCCTCAAATTCTATTTTTTATCCCACAAGTGTAGTAATAGCTTTTTCAATTCTCTTGAAAGGCAAAGTAATACACAATCTGTTGAATATTCTTTTTTAAAATTGTAAACCTGTTTCTCACTTAAAAATATACCATGTCAGATTAAAAACCATAAATAAATAGAACGTGTTCAAAACAAATGCTGTAGTTGGAATAGCAATAAAATAAATCACACTGTTCTTTTAGGTATTTGCAGCAGACTATTCAATAGGTTTTGGCTTCAAGGATGATTAAAAAGTACACTTATTGATTTCTAACCAAACCACAATATTAATAATTTCTGGAGGCATAGTGGACTATTGGCTTCTTGTCAGAATAGCTTTGAAGAGGATATGGCCTTTGTTTCTAATGCCAGCTTCTCAGTAGAGGTCAGAGTTGGGCAGTGCACTTATGGTTTAGCAGCAGTTTCCCCAATCTTGATGGACTTGTTCAGTTTGAAGGCACATGCATCATGTTTGGAAACTGGAGAAACTCAGAGCATCTCATCCTTACAAGATTGCTCCTCTTGCTCCATTTTTTCTTTGTGTCTTGTGAAGATGCTAAGCCATAGCAACTACTTTTCTTGGCTTCTGGTATTGAAAGAAAAGATCAGAGGATGGATGGTAGTATATCCATCTCTTCTACTTGGTCAAGGGAACATGGCTCACATGTAAAGTTTGCAATGCCCATTTCCCTTTTGGCATATGAGAGATCACATCCCCACTCCAAGGCTTGGTGTCTGAGCTTTTACTTTTCAAGAAAGTGGGAATAATTATAAAGCTTTTCATCTTTCTTGGCTAGTGGATGAATCCTATTGTTTGCAGGTGTTCATAGTTTTCAAAGGGAAAGAAAACCTCGCTCTTCCTTGTATTACAGCTCCCGTGAATGGGCCTATGCGGGGCCCTTTAAGTGCCAAGTTCCTACGTGGTGGCCTGTCTTTCCTGAGTTGGCTGCTTTTTGAACTTTGGTCTTCTGATAAAATTTCTGGTGTTGTTTACTGTCAGTGATGCTCAGAGCCTCCCACTTTTCTTTTTATCTGTCTGTTACCTTCCCTTCTACCCTCCCTTGCTGTCTCATTCCCTTGCTCTCTCCTTCCCTTCTTCTTTTGCTTATTCTCACTCCCTTCTTTCATCCCTCCATCCCTCTCATTTGCAGGTGCTAGTGTCGCCTGACTAAGGCACCTGTTTACTAGCTTTTCTTCACCCTCATTATCTTCTACATGTGTGTCCATAGTTCATGATTTATTGATTGTGTAAAGCTGCATTCCAAGCTGGGGCCATGTGCTCTGCAAACTCTGCTCATACCTAGTCCTTCCATGCCACACCATGATGGGTTCCAGTCCTAAAGAAGTTGCTTTGTCACCCTAGTGGTTGCTGTGTGTGTGTATTTGCTTTCCTCAGTAAGGGGCAGGATGGCCCACATGGCTATTAAATTATTCTGGGGATATGGATGGGCCCTCCTCACATTCAAGTCTGCCTCTCAGTTGCTGCCAGTACTTTGGGTTATGGTTCTGGGCTTTGTGGACTTAACTGATCGGGGAGTAAGTTGTCATTTTCATGACCAGAGCTCTCCTAACATAGCAGTTTTCTCACAGGTTTGGTTTATTTATTTTGCTTTGTATAATTTTAACAGCGATTTTTTACAAATCCTCTCTGAAATCTTAGGCTAAGTTCAATATTTCCAACAGGTCGAATTGGAGGTGCTCTGCTTGAAGTTTTGATGGGAAATTCAGTTCTTGCCTTCTCCTTCCCCCACCTCAGGGGCCCACTGAGGGATTCCGTGAAGAGTGCTATGATTCTTCAGAGCAGAGTTTGATATACCCCTGGGCTTGTCCCTCTTTTATTTCATAGGTGAGATCCAGAGGTAGGGTCAGGGGAAAGGATGTGGTACAGAAATGCTCAAGGGCAGGAAATTGAAGTGCCGTGAGACCAGGAGCCAGTCTTTGGTCCTGAATGAACCACAGGGGCAACCTTTGATTCTTTAGTTGTATCAGTATTTTGACAGCTGTCTGGCCAGTCTTGGTGCTTAGAATATAGTAGAATCATTATTCTTTTTGAGATAGAAAAAGTCCTCCCCACCATTATTCCTTTTATCCAAAAACCCCAGGCAGAATTGGTTACAGATAAGACAGCCTTTGATAGAGATTATTTAAGTGAGTAAGAATTGTTCTTATCTTATAACAAGGTTGTTATTTCTAACTTTTAGTATAAGAAGAGAGAGGCTGGGTCAGTCAGACCCAGAAAATACATATTTCCTTGATTCATTTGGCTATGTCATTCAGAGGCCAGGGCTAAGATGGGCTGTGTTTGCAGAGACAGAGTTGCCAGAGGAAGCAAGGCAGGGAGCTGAGACAGGATCACCAGTTGTAGCCATGGTTGGGGCAAAAAGAGAGCAGTTCCACTGTCTACCGCTAGGAGAGACAGGGTCAGGCTGTCAGGAAGAGGGCTCTGGGCAAAGGTTGCTTACAGAGGGGAGGCTGCATTGACAGAGAGGTGAAGGGTAGTTCTGTGCGCCTTTCAGACTCCTCTTAGTCTCACCTCCTCCTCTGAGCTTTGGAGTTACAGAGTGGCCTTCCTCTAACAGCCCTCAGCTGGCCATTCTTACCATCATTGTTACTGCCCCTTGCCAAGCCCTCCTTTCTCCAACCTGGACTATCAGGAGAGCACGGCACTGATCTTTTTGCCTCTATACTTTCTGGTTGTTTGTTTTTTAAATGTTTATGGTGAAACGTACATACAGAAGAGTGCATATAACATATGTATGAAGATTAAAAGTAATTATAATGAAAAAACAAAATGAACCCCCACGGGTCCACCATATAGCCTGAGAAATAGAAAAATACTGCCTGTACTTTACAAGCCTCAATCTGACAACCTTGTTAAATTCTGTTAATAAAATTCTAATAATATATAAGATTTTTTATTCTATGTAGTCAGTCATATAATCTGCAAATAATGACAAGTTTTATTTCTTCCTCTCTAGTCCTTATGCCGTCTTTTCCATTGTTTTGCCTTACTTTTGGTGCATGGTTGAATCAAAGTAGTAAAAATGGACATTTTTCTTTTGTTCCTGGTTTTAAATGGAATATTTCACTGTTGAGTTATGATGCCTCCAAAATATTTTGTATGGATAGATTTTTCTCAGGTTGGAGAAATAACCACCTCTGGCTAGCTAATAAATTGTATTGTGAATAGATGTTGATTTTTATTAAATGTATTTTCTGTATCTTTTGAGATGATTATATTGCATACTTTTTTCTTCCTCCTTTAATCCTCTAAAGCAATGCAGTGCTTTACATTCATAAAATTTTTAATATTAAAACAAACTTAAATTCTTGGAATTAATGCATCTTGGTCACAATTTATTTTCATTTTTTATACATTGCTAGATTTCACTTGTTAGTATTTTGTTTAGTATTTTTATGTTTATGGTCACAAGTTAGACTAGTATATATTTTTCCTTACTATATATTTATCCTGTTGTCTATTTTTAGTGCTAAGGTGAAAGTTACATAATAAAACAAGTTGAGAAATTTTCCTTTCTTCTTTTCTCTGGAAATGTTTGTATAACATTGGAATGATCTGTTTCTTGAATATTTAGTAGAACTAGCCTATAAAAAGCTCCCTTGGGCCTGGCATTTGTTTAATGGATTGTTTAAAAAAATTAATGGTTATATAGGACCATTATTGTCAATTTTAAAATATATATTTTTCTAGTAACTCATATTTCATCAGAATTTTCAAATTTATGGGTGTAAGGTTGTTCATAACATTATCTAACTTTTAAATTCTTTGCTGTATCTAGTTATTCCTGTTTTAATTCTTAATACTGTTTTTTTGTGACTTACATTAGTACTCCCTTTTATTTCAAAGTCCATGTAATTACTAAAACAGTGTTATTGCAACATGGTACTAGACATAGAGTTATCTTTCATATTTACAAATCATAGGAGGACTTTCAAGGCCCTTTATGATCTAGTCCCAGCCTAGCTTTCCATTTTCTCAAAAAACTGTTTTCTTACTCATTACTTTGAATTCTAACCACACTGGACTACTGGGTTTCTCCTGATGTATTCTTTACTTCCCTTAGATAGTACCTTCATTTATACCCTTCCCACCATTATACCTTTCCCACCATTTTGAACACCCTTTCCTACATCTCCATCCTTTGAAATACTTGTTGTTTCTCAAGGCTCACTTCAAATTTTACCAGTTCCATGGATCTTTCTCCTCTTCCCCCCACCAACAAATAGATATCTCCTTCTCCTGTGTTCCCATCACGTATTCCCCCAAACTTCTCCGTAGCAAGATCATGTTCTGTTTTATGTCTAATGAGTTGCTGACATGTCTGCAAAGTCCGGTAGGTTGTAAGCCTCTTGAAGGCAAGACCCTGTCTTACTGTTACCTACATTCTAAGCACCTAGCAGGGCATGACTCAGAATCTGTTAAATTAAATTGAATTGAATTAAACTGGGTGCAACTGAACAGGCATTCGTCCTTTGGCAAAGGGTAAAACTGAAAAAGTTGATCGTAGGTTACATGGCACAATCTAGGGTAATGTGAAGATGTCCTTACCTCTGAAAATTTCTCCCTCATCAACTGGTATAAGTCTGAAAGTCCACCATTTGAGCTTCATTCACTTGTCTTAATGCATTTCCTCCTTGTTAAAAATGCTACCTGGTTTGGGGAAGCATAGGAGAACCCACCTCTCACAATTTTCCCTGGTCCCTAATAAGTGAGTGGTTTTGCTAGATCCTTTTCTGAGAACAGACACATTGATGGACATGGACAAAGAACATCTCTTAAGGGGAACAAGAATGAAAGAAAGGATGGCTAGATATACTCATATCTGTTATCCTTTATTTAGCATCTACTGTATTCTAAGTATTGTGTTAAGTTGTATATAATCTTCTTACTAACTTAAAGAAATAGGTGGCATAATTGTCTCCTGTTACACAGATGAAAGAATTTGAGGTTCAGGGATGTTAAACAGCTTAGCCAAGGCTACTCAGCTAGTAAATGGCAGAGCTGAAATTCAAATTGAAGTCTGGTGGACTCTCTTCTTCAACTACTCAACCTATTTCTTCTTCATGATCTCATCTCCAAACCTCTGCTATTTATTGAGCCCATGTTATGTGAGTAGCCTCTTCCTGGCTCTCCACTATCCCACAGGCAGTGTTTCAGGTATTTCAGTGGTCAAAAATGACCTCCTGTTTGATGACTGAGCTTGGAAGCTTTTGGAATGATGTAAGAATCTGTACAACTGCCTGGGCTGCTTCCTGTTCCTATAGCATCTCTCTTTACTCCCTGAGCGGGGGCTTCTTGGTTTCAGAAGGATTTGGAAGTCCTTGAGAAACAAAAGTCTCTGCTTTGTCATGTCATGCCCATCTCATCTACAGACCATTCCTGAAACCTTAGCATGTAGCATTAGCTTTTAGAAAAAATGGCTTCTTTGATTAAAGGGTAGGGAGACAGCTGTTTCCAAGGAAGCTGGGAAATAGCTCAGAGGGCCAACCAGAGACCAGGAATGCTTGGGGACTGTGCATATTTGGGGGCAATAATAGCTTACTGTTTCCAGGCAGTTGTCTCACCCCACCAATCTGCATAACCACTTTAGGACAGCCACATCAATAGTCTTACAGGCCATCTGGTCCAAACCCAATCACTGTACATGAGGAACCGGAGGTCGGAAAGAGGGCAGTATCTCACACAGAGTCACATAAAGTGGGAGGCAAGCCTGCACTGGGACCCAGGGTTTTTAATGGAATGACCCAGATTGGAAAACTTATTTGGCTCTCAGTGTAGATTACCCTTTCTTATCAGTTTATCTTTGCAAGGCAACATGCTCTTTATTATCAGTTAGGTTTTTAGTGCTTTGAAGACAGAGAGCACATTTTGTAATTGATTTTGGACTCCTTACCATGACTTACACATAGTTGGCTCCCAGTTGGGGACTGGTGGCCTTGATTGGGTTAGCTTTCTCCTTTTCTGACCCTTTTCAATAGGACTCCTAGTCTCTGTGCGGGGATTGCCCTTGGCAAGGTGTAGTCCTCCACCAGATGCAATTCTTCTCACCCGGAAGTGGCCCCTCAGTGCACTGAACCTTAGTACTTCCACATCCAGCCCTTCCATTAGCTTTAGTTCCATATCCATTAGCTCCAGTTTCTTGAAGTCTATTCCATATTTTGTCTCTAATTCATGCAGATTTGTTATAAAATCTTCTTGCATTGCATACAATTTGTGGATTTTTTTAAATTTAACTTTACAGCTATACAGTAATTCTTCACACAGTACCATAGAGAAGGGTATGTAATTATGTCTACCAGCTCCATAAAATGCAAAATAGTTTGGTTATGAATCTTGGTTTTCTGGGTCTTTCCATGTTAAGAAAGCCTCTCTTGAGATGTCAATCTAACTACACACAATCAGGCACTATAGAGGACCTGTAGGAAAGACAACCTCATTTCTGAATGGTGTATCAGGCTTGCTCAGTTTTCTTCATTGAAATTCCTGCATTAGGCCAAGGTGCTGCCCCTGGCATCCTTTACCAAGTACAGTGACCTTAGTCAAGTCTTTCATCTTTCCCAGCTTCGATCTCTTCATCTATTGACAAAAATAAAAATGTTGGGAGGATCCAATGAAGTAATGTCTATCAAAGCACTTGAACATGTTGTATACAGCCCTCTGGGCAGTAGCAGTGTGATTGTTCATTATTGGAGGGCTCAGAAAATAGTAAAATTCAGTTGTAGTGGATGTTGGAAGAATAGAGACACTGGCATGCTCCTGCATAGGTCCCCTAAGATACTAAGCCGGGTGTCCTGAGTTTTACCAAGCATGCACATCTTGGCTCCACGGACATCTGGCAGGCTGGAGCCACTGACACCTTTGGCAGTCTGAGGGAATTCATAGAGATCATACCTTCCTTTAATATCCAAAATAATAGCTGACCAAATACTGTAGGAAGTTCAGAGCCCACTTCAATATCTTCGAGATCAACTCCCACTCCCCCACTCTCTGGCAGAGGTTGGGGCTTTATCTTTTTCTCTTAGACAGTTCCAGCTGCTACTTGCTTCTCCACTGTCCCCTGGCTCTCCTAGCGAGAGCAGATGGTTGAAAAGTATACATGAGCATCTCTGAAGGCAGCTGCCAAGGAGAAGCTGTTTGAAAGTTGTACGTACATGCAGGGCAGTAAGTTGGAATTTAGCAAGAGACAACTCCGAAGGCAAGAAATCACATGGATATGTAAGCTGGGGTGTGATTGTGATAATTATATCCAGTCCACTGGAGCCATGCCTTCTACCTGGTGTGTTGCAGGAGGCTGACTGGCCCATTACTTTTATAGTTCTTTTCATGGGGATGACTTTGCTTGCAGTTGGTTCTGGTAAATAGTACTCTACAGGTGTTTGTAGCATGCCCCAGTACTCGTCCCTGGAGGACTTTATTATTCATGTCCCTACCGATCACTGCAAGCTCTCTTGCATTCTTGTGGTTGTTCCACTTTTAGTCTTGGTTAGAGTTGTGAAACAGATTTTGTTATAGGAAGATTTGCGATGTGATCTACTGCTATAGCAAGGTCTTATTGAATTTTATTGCCTTATTCTAAGATCAGTAAGTAATCCTTGGGGAGAAAACCAAATCCATCTAGTGAATATTCAGCAGCTATTGTCACTGAATGATGGGAAAATCGCTTACATTCCTCAAAGTAGGTCAACCCTAAGCATGTAGTGCTGAGGACAGGTTTTTCTAGTGGCACTTTTGGGTTTCTTGGAATGTCTAGGAACACGGTGGATCTTTCTCTGCCCTATGCCTCCCTGCTACTTTTGCAAGATTTCAGTTAGTAAACGTTGGCTTCTGAATGGACATACCTAATTGCCAAGTAGCTTTGATCCTGGCAGGTAGGTGCTTTTTGTTTGTTTGATGAGGATTGATACAGCAGAAAGCCCCAGCTAGGAGCCAAGACCCAGAAAAGTGGTGATCACAGACAATGGGATACAGTTGCCGATGTGATCACAGTAAGGACTGTTGTCTGGAACTGGCTGGCTTCTGCCTGTACATCCTGCCCCCAAACTCCCCCCTAATAAAAGGGAATTGATGAAATGTTTTGGTGAGGCCATAAGATTTCTGATTTGAGGATGTAAAAAGGTGCTCGATTACGCCAGAGTTTGGTCAAACATAGCTGAGGATAGAGGGACTGAATATTCAGAAGCTATTTAGTCATGTCCCTTCAGGATACAGGAGTCTCTAAGGAGTCAGGTGTGTGTTATCTGGGACTACTTCCCACTTCAGATCACTTAAATTGCCACTTAGCAATTAAGTGGAGACTTAGTGGAAGAGAAGGAAAAGTATACCAAGCAGCCACCTCTCTCCACTTCCCAGGCTACTGCCCTCTTTCAGGGAGGTTGTCATTACCTCTTGTCTGTGCTATTGCAACAAACAACCTAACTGTTTTCCACCTTCCTGTATCTCTCCTCTCTGGCTTATCCCCCCTATTTACTGTAACACAGTGCCAGGTACATCCTTCTAAGGTCCAGTTCTAGTCACTTTTGCCTTATACTTAGACTTCAGGAGCTAAGGAATAGTCTACTCTCCTCAGCTTCCAACCAACTGTACAACCCTGTGGTCTCCTTCACCTGTGATGATTTCCAGCCACACTGGACCTGTCAGTGCTTTCTGAACACACTCTGAAGTTTTCTGCCTCTGCTATAATTGGTTACTTAACTGTATTTCTCCACCTCATAAGTTTACCTCCTGTCATTTGTCAATATCATCCACTTTGCTAAATAAGCATTCCTTGACTTCCTGTCCCAATGGGACAGGATTTTTCTTCCTCTGAACTCACATAGCCTGAGTATTGAACTTGCTTCTTGGCTGGAATTCATCCCGTTTGTGACTTGTCTGTCTCCCTCAGTAGACAGTGAGCTTCTTGAGGGTCAGGACCTGTTCTGGATTCATTGTCACATTGTCATGTGAGGTCCTAACAGAGCCTTTGGTAAATGTTGGGTGGCCTCATCTGTCACTCTGAAAAGCTCACAAAAAAATCAGAGATTCTGTGGGAGGTGATTTAAACACACTGCTCCATTCTCAAGGCTTCAGGTTTCTGGTCTACCAATCAGTGGGGTTATTTAAGATCTTGGTCTAATATTCTATGAGCCAACTTTCCAAGAAGTGTTTTTATAACTGGGTTTTCTACTTAGGGTCCAAATGGTTCCCTTTGCAGCATGGGCTTGTACAGTCTTTTGATATTATGGGACAAGAATGGAGAACAAAAGAAAGCCTCTGCTTTTTCTGCCTCTAGACTCCAAATCTCCTAATATTTCTAGTGACTTTCTGATTTGTGACCCTGGAAACCAAGGCACTATTTTATAGTCATGCAGAATCTACTTAATACAGTTGTATTGCAGGTTTAACATTGGGTACAATGCCTGCTACATAGCAAGCATGCAATAAAGCTTTGCTATTTTAATTATCATTATTAATAGTCATTTTTCAATAAGACACACCTGAATGCAAATACTGGTTTTGTCACTTACTAGTGATGTGTCTAACAATGTCACTTTCTTAATCTATAGGAACCTTTTCTGGAGACTTACTTTATAAATGCATTGTTAGTATTAAGTTACTTCATGCCAAACTAGCATGGTCATGGTACTTGAAGGATGTACATCACAGCTCAAAAATGTAGTTATTGTAATGCTGCTGCTGCTGCTGCTGATGATGATAATAGTGATGATGATGATGATGATGATGATGATAATGATAATGAGCATTATACGACTTCATTGGTGGAGTGTGTGCTGTGTAAACATTTGGAGGTTGGGATCTAGATTAAATTTAGACCATTGTCTTCAAATGTGTCCAAAGTCCTTAGAATGTTAGAGGTGCCCAGAATGTTTTTAAAATATGCCATTTTGCATGAATGGGCACACTTCAGCTCAGACTCCAAATGGCTGAATGAAAGTGTCACAAAACTGTAAATGGGTGACATGTAACTTAACAAAATGCCCAGAAGATCTTTGCTGACTCTATCGTATCAGTGCTTCTTTGATTCCAAATAGCAGATCATTGGCAACCATATAGTCTGACTATGGAGAGACACAGTCGAGAAGCATTTGTTAATAGGCCTTCTCTCAGGAATTAATCCATACAAGTACCAGGAAGATACAATTTTCTTGGCTGTGAGTGGAATGATTTTTTTTTGTTCCTCCAGTAAATAATCTAGCTGGGTTATGGAGTCAGGGCAGTGTGAGAGGTGCAGACACAGAAACTGCTGAGTTAATGACAGTGTTTGTGAGGCTCAGATGAAACCCAGATCTTCAGCTTTCCCAGGGATAAAGTGGTAGGGCTAAGAAGGTGTGGAGCATTACTGAGTTAATCCACAACCCATCTTGTGCTTCTTACCAGTGAAGTAACTGTGTTAAAGAAGGATGAGTTTGCTCAATACAACTATTAAACCAGAAGGCCAAAATACAGTATATCAAAAGATTTTGGATGTACAAGTCAAGTTCTAGCAAGCAGCATGAGGTGGAGAATTTGATCAAATGGTAAATATTTATTTTAAAATAATTTTAAAGAGGCCCAGAAAATTAAATGAAGAAAGAAATGGTAGTGGATTATTGTGGAAACAATACTGGACAACAATACTTGAATTCTAAATTCTATTTCATGAATTATTGTCACTTCTCTAGTGTCAGTTACCAATTCTGTAGAATGAAGTGACTGAGCTGTCTTTCAGTTCTAAAACCCTGTGACTATGATAATGAAATGATGAAAACTGCACGTCGGTTAACAATATACATGTCTCTGAAACAAAGTGAAAAGGCTTTTAAAAAAAAATTTGATGTAGTTGTGTGGAGTATTACATGTTGGACACACAGAATTAAAGAGGCAAGTTTTCCACATCTGTAATGAGGTGTTCTTACCTTGGCGTTTATAGCTTAATTTTTATTTTATTGAGGTGAAATTCACACAACATACAATTAGCCATTTAAAAATGCACAAATCAGTAGCATTTAGTACATTTACAGTGTTGTGCAACCATCACCAGTGTAGCTCTAAAACATTTTCATCACCCCAAAGGAAACCTCGTACCCATTAAGCAGTCACTCTCCATTCCCTCTCCCCCCACCCAGAATGGCATAATTTAAAAAATGTGCCTTCAAAGGGATTTCAAAGGTGGATTGGGCATTTAAGCTCCTGCAGCAGGGAAAGCAACAGATATATCTGCCTTTATCTCTCTGACAGTAACTTTTGGAGGGCAGCACGTAGGTGCCTATCTGATTCTTGGGAGGTGCAGGGCTTCCAGAAACCTGCATATCAGCCTTGGAAACCAAGTTTTGAATACTTTGAGAGACTTATTGTTAGGGACTTTATTTGATATGGTGTTGAACTAATACAAGTTTATTGTTTAAAAAAATCATTAAAAAACCTCAAAGTTTAGCTAAGTCCAAAGAAAAAGTAAAAATCAACTAAATTTTTATTATGCAGAAAGAATCACCTTTTAGGGTAAAGTTATTGAGAATTTTTCTATGCATTTTAACATATATACTATATATTTGCAAAAGTGAGATCATATGCTACAAACTTTTTATTTCCAAGGTAAGAGATGTTTGTTAAAATTCATACAAGATAAGTTTTTAAAGTATAAAAGAGAACATCTGTTTCCTAACTTCCCTTTTGTCCATCCAACAGTATTATTTTGGCCATATTTTTCCTGTCAATAAATATACTTTCAGAACATCATTTTAATTGTTGCTTAGTGGTCAATTTTATGTACATATCCCAATTTCTTTAACGAGGCTACATTTTCAGACACTGGGGTGGTTTTAAGTTGTCAGCTATCATAATGATGCTATAGCCTGTGCCTAAATTTGTACTCACATCTGTTATTAGTACCTGTGGACAAATGTGAAAACTTACTTTTTCTTCATGATGATGAGGATTAGGATGCAATGAAAAGGCAAAAATCTGTTCGCTCACATTGGAGTCAGGTATTTTGCAAACATACTTTGAGTGGTTCTTTTTATTTTCTGCAGTACACTCATAGCCATTATTTCATTTAACCCTAACAATGGCAAATAGCTAATATTTGTTGTACACATATGTATCAGATACTGTGCTTTAGACAAAGGTATCTTATTCAACCTTATTTATGTGCCATTATTATCTCCATTTTAGAGATGTGGAGAGTCAGGAGGCTCAGAGAAATTATATAAATTTTCCCAACTGCAATAAGTAATAGAGCCAAAATTTTACTTTTATCTTTCGGAGTCTAGCTTCAGTATTCTTTCTAGTATACCACAAGGCCTCTTTGAATTATCAGATATTCCAGGGCTATATATGAACAATCAATCAACTTAGATTTCACATCACTTAACTTGGAAAGATTTGAGAATAAGAAAACAACATGGTGTTCACAAACTGACCCCTCCCTTCCCAGTGTGAGCTTGCTCCTCTGGGGATGCCTGCCTCTGGCTGATTTCATGATGTGGTCCATAAGAACTGTAAGTGTGGTGCCTGCCACGCTGGATCCTTTCCCAAAGTAAGACTTGAGTGGCCATGCCCAAGTGGTCAGGTGTGATTTATGAAAGTTCAGAAGAGTCCAGGAGTGGAGATTATGAGAGCTCTCATTTATATTAAGAGTCATTGTGAATTAGGTTCTGGGGCCAAGTGCTTAAGTGAATTCATCATTAAAGAGCCCAAAGAAACCAGTATTAAAGGATAAATTGGCTGAACTTCATTGGACTGTTTCATTCTATGCTGAGGAACAAATGGTAGTTTGTGCTGTTTATTTCTCAGGAAAAATCTGTAAAATGAGACGGGCACACCAGTAGGCCCCTAGGGAGAATGTCTTCTAGGGAAGAAAGCTGGGGACTATGGGAAGGCAGCTAAGGCTCCATTCAGGGACCAAAATAATTTTGGTGCTGGAAGTCTCTGCCTGTTTTCAAGGACATCTGCTAAAGCTCCAAACTGTGTCCTGCTTGGCCTAGGTGCTTAGTGACTCCACTGACTCAGATCATGAAGCCAAACTGGTGACTGCAAAGATTATGGAATTGCAGAGGTTAGAGCTGCAAGAGTCCTTGGAGATCATCTGAGATGCTAACTTCCTACATCGACTGATGAGGAAATGAAGGCCCAGGGAAGGAAAGGGACTTGTCCAAGGTGCCCAAACTGTTGATTTCCAGTGTCATAGTTCAGTAGTCACATTTGCAGTCTTCAATAAAAGTTATATATTTATTATAGACATGTAGAGCTAAGTTATTTCTCTTCTTTCTCTTTTTTTCCTTCTCCTCTACCTCTTCTTTACTCCCCTTCCCTTACCCTATTTTCCCTTTTTCTCCGTCCTTCTCCTCTTTTATATTCATCTTCTACATTCTCATTTTTCACAAACATTATGTTGTCTGTCATGCCTAGTGTCTAATTAACAAGTCATTTTACATCTGTTACCTCATTTGATCCTTCATCCATCGTAGCTATAGTGCTCAGAAACTGAGTATCCTATACATGGACAGAAAGTGCTAACCAGAGGCCCCTCCCCATTCAGGCTGGCTGGCCACCTGAGCATTGTGCAGATGGTATATACAAGCCAGAGACTTCCTCCCTGGGATGGTTTCTGTAGGTGTTTGGGGCTTGGATTTTCCCTGGCACAGCCTCAGGCTTGGTGGCAAGGAAGGAAGGAAGTTAAGAAGCTTTCCTGTCATTGGATCCACATCCGAAATAGACTTTTGCTTGGCAAGCATGCTTTTCATATTCCCTGGCTGGCCACTCTGTGGTAGGGCCTCACTCATGGGCACTCTTTAGCCAAGAGCAGGTTCTATGCAGGCTTCCTAACTCATATGGATGCCTAGGGTATGCCTCCCTGAGAAGCATCACTTTTTAATAGCGTAGCTTCCTGCGACATTAGAGTTCTAGCCAAAGGATGAGAGATGAAGGAAGGGAGAGGCATGGGTGGGGGGTAGAGTAGGAGAGAACTATAAGCATGCCAAAGGGAATTTCACACAGTGAGAACTTCATGTTTTTCTTTTCTTAATCCATTTTTTGTTTATTCCATGGATATTCATTGAGTACCTAATAAGTGCCTGGCACTATTTTTGGCTAAAGGATACAACATTGTCCTCTAGGAGTTTGTATTTTAATGGGAGAGAGTAGATAATAAACAAATAGACATGTATTATACTATTAGTAATTGCTATAATATCATAATAATATGAAGAAAAGCAGTCATATTAGTTTCCTAGTAGTGGTGGAGGATTGCCCTTAGGAGCAGGGACACCTCTTCCACAGTTAACAGAGAGCAGGCAGAGTCTGTGGCTGCTAGTAGGTGGGTAGATGTGGAATTTCTCATAATTGCTTCTTTTTTCGCTGAAATCAGAAGCTAGGTGATCAGTGGAGAGCGATGAGGAAGAAAGAATTAGAAGTGTGAGCAGAGAGGAGACAGTATGAAATAATCTCAAGGAAAGTAGACAAATGAAGGGGCTGGAGGAAGAGAGTAGGATGGCAGACAGCACTGAAGGGCCCGCATTTGAGGTTTGCTGTTATCGGTTTAAAGAACAGATGATATGGTTGTATGTCTTTCTAACCACATTGAGCTGCAAGGGAGCAGGCATGGAGTCATTAAAGAGTTGTATTAAGTCATGATAGGGCTCTGTCAAGGGTGCATGATGGAGAGAGAGAGGGGGAATTGAGGCTGTATACCTACCTCTTCCTGAATTTGTCTCACTCAGCCTCTTTAATGTTACCTCATTACCTTCGTGTGTCCTCTCTCATTTCGTGATTTGGCAGCTAACACTTGCAAGTACAAAATATGTCCTCCCTAGCTACAAATAGGTATGGAGGACAGTGAGAGAATGGCAGGACTCCAGAAAATGCGCATAAACGTAAGCAAGAGAAATTGGCACCAAGTTTGTAGAATATTTAATTTTAAGAAACTTCATAACAGGTAATATGGGGAAAAATTTTGCTATGATTCTGCTTTTATTATATTTTGAGATAGCAATGTTTCAATTTTGGTCAATATAAAAGCCATCTGGTCATTTGTTAATAATATCTTCAACTACTAACACTTATTGAGTACTTACCCTGATGAAGACATTTCACTAAATGCTTTAGATGCATTAAGTCATTTAAGGCTCATAACAGTCAGAGGAGTTAAGTACCATTACCCCTATTTTTAGATAAGGTTAGGTAATTTGTCTACTACGACATAGCTAGCAAGCTTTAGAGCTAGGTTTTGAACCCAGAAACTTGTGATTACATAGCACACACTCTTAACCACTCCTGCATTGCCCTTCAGTGCCCAAGAATTTGCATCTTAGTCTATACACTCATCCATGTCTCTGTCCATTCAGTGGAACTCTCCCAATGCCCACTCTGTTGTAATTGTGTTAGCTGCTGGGTGGGGCAAGGTTGTGGGTGGGGTTCAGCCCCAAATTCTTCATTCTTTTTGTGCTCAGAGATTCCAAAAGAAGCTAAGGTGGGAGTTGCCTTTGTCCAGGGAAGCTGTTCTGGAGACTTGTCTTCTGGGCTCGTATTATATATTCTGATGACTAAGCTTTTGAGACCGAGACTGTGCCTCTGCCTCCTTCATCACTGAGACCTTGTTGTATCTTCTGTTTTTGCTGGTTCTGTTGGTATTAGGCTTCCATCTTGTTCCTCTCCTTTTTCTGAACTCTTAATTCTTGTAGGAGAGTCTGAGACTTGTTCCTGGGTAACCCCTACTAGTCTTGACATGACAAATTGTCTTGTTATCATATTTAATGCTAGCATATAAAATAAAATATGCTTTCTGCTCACATACTACTACCATCTCTTATATCCATCTAGATCCATGAAGCCTGTATCATCGGCATGGAATGCATAGAAGCAATGCATGCTGGGAACCAGTCCTCCATATCATAGCTGATCATGATGGATCAGTAAATTCTGTAGATTGCATCTGTCCTAAATAGCAAATTAGCTATGCTTGACTTAAACTACCATATCTTGCCTGCTGTGAGCCTGCTCTACCCTTCTATGAAATGTGTTTTGTAACAGTGCAGAAGAAATACACAAGATTGATTAGAGTTGGCACGATTTGTGCATACTTCTGCAGTTATTATTATAGTAGCTGCTGTGAAAGACTAAAAAAATCCTTTAGTCAATTTTTTCCTATATAAAGTTTCATTCAAATTTTAGTGGGTATATTTATGTGTAAATCAGATCAACTTCCAATGATGGCTACTTATTGTTAGCGTTTTGATGTTCTATTTGCCTGAGCAGATTGATTTGCCATTATGGGAAAACGTTTGAACTGAAAAAGTCCTCTGAACTTTGTTCATTAATCTTACAAAAGAAAATAGAAGCAGAACATGTAGACAGAAACCTGTAAATTAAATTTACTTTTCCAATTCAAATGTATTTGATCTGCATTTGTTATGGAACTGGAGCAGTCATTGCTTCTTGATTCTGCAATAACAGTGAGGTTTAGACTATTTTCCAAAGTCTTTAAAGATTCAGTGGGGGAGAAGAATCGGCAATGTTAACTGCTCATAACATATACTCTTTGATATTAAGTTAGGATACCTCATAGATTATGTCATCGTTCTTATAGTTAATCCCATCTGTCAGTCTTGGTGAGTACCGTGCAATGGTGCCATTTCAGGAAACAACCAGGCCAGCCTTACTATGTGGTGATGGACTGTTTAGAGCAAGCCAATAGCAGCAGAAGTGTTAGAAAATTTGCAAAGACATTTTGCAGCCATGCAAAGGTCCAATTTCTTCTGCTTGACTCACAGGGATGGGTTATTTTTCAAAGCTTTATTTAGATTTTGGAGAACTGGGCTAATGGCTGAGCTGTTTGCTTCCTTTCTTTGTCTCTCACATATTTTTAATCATTCCTTAATTTACTGTCTCTTAACTATGTATATGAATCAGAAGCACTATGGAAAGAAAAAAATACACAAGCTTAAGGCCTAGAGATATTCAAGTAGCTCAAGTAAATAGAAAGTAGTAGGAAAGAAGAGGTCACATGGACTTTGGTTTGAATCCCAATTCCATCACTTGCTAGTCTTGCGACCTTGGGCAAATCATTCACCTCTTCCAAGTCTCCTCACTTTCTTTACTTGTCAAATGGGTAGAATGTTCGTACCACTTCCATAAGGTTGTCAGAGGGTTGAATGAAATAATGGACAGTGGATAGTACATAGGTAAAAAATACACCTAGTATTTGAATGCTTACTATTATTAGCTCTTAGGTGATGATAGGCTTCTGCATTTTAAGACATTTACAGGGTATTTGGAGTTCTAGCCCCATTGAGAATCACTACTCCTAAAAAGCATTTCTCTTCAAACTGTGCTCAGTAGCTGGTTCAGATTCCATCCTCTGATGTCACTTCATAAAAGTATATGTATGTATGTATGTATGTATTGGGTATTTATGCTGTGCCTGGCACAGTGCAAGATTTTGGAGACACAGAGACCATGAAACATGGTCCCTAGTATTGAAAAGCCTAATACTGCATTCTGCTTTGCGATGAAATAGCATAGTATTTCCAAATATAATGTAACAGAAATTCCCTGTGGCGCTCAAAGGTGGGTTTTATTTCTAATAAACCTAAGCTGTGCCAAACACAATCGTTTTATAAACTAATTTGTAACAAATAAACTCTATTTTAATTATCTTCCAGTGGCTTTTTAAAATGAGGTACATTTTATTAAGGCTCAGTTGACATTTATTGAGAACTGCCATATATCAGGCATGCTTTCCCTTTCCATTCTGATGACAATCTGTGAAGTTGTCCTCATAACAATTTATGAGGAACTAAAGGTTCTGAGAAGTTTAGTAACTTGCTCAAGGTCGTATAGCTAGTAAAAGGCAAAGACAGGATTTGAATCCAGACTTTTCTGGCACTAAGTCACATTTTCTGTCCACCCTTCCCTGATCATGTAGGAGTTAAAGATGGGAGCTAATTCCTGAGCAATGTATAAGGGCTCCCTTGGCTGATATTATTACAGAAGGCTAAATAGATGAATGTGATAAATGCATGTAAGTACTCAAGAAATATTAGCTGTGTTGGGGTTACAGATCACTTTTAACATGAAGAATGGCCTATGTTCTCTCAAGTTCCTTTTCCACTGAGTGGATTAGCATTTTTTAAAGTTGAGCTTGTTTATTAGAATGATGAATTGAATTAATAATTTATGGTTATCAACTGTGCGGTCCTCAATACTATTAGTTTATCTGTCCTTCAGCTCAGCTAAGTCATCTCTAGACCTCTACTTGAATATGTGTGAGATTATTCACAGAGTTTACAACTGAATTGAATCAAATACTAAAAACAACAATAGCAAAACAATGTGTTTTACCTTTAGGTCCTGAATTGTTCTGTTAAGATGATATTAAAATTTCAGAGGTGGCTCCTTCTCTTTAAATAAAGACCACCAAGGGGTCTGGGGATGGACAGCTGCAGCTGGCTAGAAAACAGTGCCATCAATGTTGAATCAATGCACTTGGACTGAGACTGTACTCTCAGTGCCAGTTGGCATTACACTATCCTGTTCTTTTGCAGCAGAATGAATTGATCCTAAGTTCAGGTGCAGTGATGCAGGAAAAATAGTTCGGTAGTTCCACAAAACCCACCTCTTCAAATCTGGACATTTCAGAGAAAACATTCTTCCTCCTCTTCTGTGCCATCAAATAAACACACCTGTACCATAGGCTGTAGCTGGAAGTACCTCCTCTGATTCATTTGGGCAAACCTCAGGTACAGTTTGTTACCTGTGCCAAGTGGCCTCACCACCTTCAAGGCATGAGTTCTCAGAGATGCTAAAAGATCAAGGGAGAGCACTGAGAAAAAATAGGACTTTTCCTTCTGTCCAATTCCCAGGTAAGAATCAGATTCCAGCCTCAGTTAAGTGATTCTTTTTCACCTTTTCTGTGTTTAGATTTGTGTGCAATCACAACTCATTAGAAAGGTTATGATAGCATAGAGTTACATTTTATTTATATTTCTACTTAATATTCTTATTTCACTGGTCAGAGATGACAGGGAGAATACATTGGATCATTAAAATAAGGAAAATAAAAGATATTACTCACTAATGTTCATTGCTTTAAAGCTGATTTATCTCTGTACCTGCAGAAAGTGTAATGGCTCTTCCTTTCCCTTTTCTTTTTAGGTTCTGATAAACATGAACAACTTTGTTTCAAGTAAATAGGTATCCAAATGAGTTCAAATTATGATTCCATACCGGTGCATTTATTCCAATGATTACACTGATTGTATTTGACCATGTGATAATTAGGCCACATTCAGATCACAAATTCCCATTTTACACCTTTTGGGTTTTCTGATCCAAAATGTACTAATGGCCTAAAGAGTGCTTTGGTGTTAGGTGATCAGAAAAGCCATTTGTATGATGTTCTTGCCAATGGGGAGGTTTAAATATAGCGAAGGCTATCTTCACACAGGCTCTAAAATGGTCAGAATAGGGCACCAGTATAATCATTGGAGGGGAATTTTTCTAATGGGCAGTGGTGGCTGACTGTTATAGATTTAAGCTATATAAATGAAGGTAATTGGAAAAATATGCACGCGTGCCATTTGCCATTGGTTTGGAATGGGTAATTTAATATACAAGTATAAACAGGTTTAACATTGATATTCCTTCCAAACTAATGGAAAAGTAGACTGGAATAGAAAGAATTAGGCTGTGGCCAAATTGAGAGCCTTTTGTTTCTCTTCCATTCCTCTGATTTCAGTTCTTTCTTTGATTTAATTAATTGAGCACTTCAGCCAACTCAACCAGGTGAAGGGTATGGACTCAAACATGTTGACCCAGGGTTGAATAAGGCAAGTATTACATTTTTCATAATAGGCTTAGGGACAGCTTGAAAGAGGGCTACATGGAGACAGCCATCCTTAATGGGAAGGAACAATACCTTGATGGGGGCATTTTAAGTATTAGCAAGTAACTGCTTCTGCCTATGACAAAGCCTGTCTCTAGATAATGAGCAGTTGCCAGTGAGCATCTAGGTGGAACTGGGAATAGCCCCCACTGAGCCACCAATGGAAATAGGCAATAACTGTTGTGAAGAGGCCACTGGAATGGCAAGTAGGGGACAAAGGAACAGAGGAGTAGAGAAAGGCAGAGTGGGAAGGTAGGTAGAGTCTTGGGAACAGGAGGGAGTAGGGAGAGATTAAATCCTTGGTTTAAATCTTGGATCTGCTACTTATTCATTCAACAAATAACACTGGTGATCCTCTTGGAGCTTATCATCTATACAAAAAGAGGGACATTAATCGAATGATTCATGCATTCACCAAAGAGGTTTTGAACTCACTGTTGTAAACATAGTAGGTGCTATGAATAAAAAGTGAGGGTTATGTGAAACCTAACCTCTTCTCAGGCATTAGTGAACCTAACTAACTGACAGATTTCACCACCCAAAGGAGTGAAACTTAAGGCAAGATAAAAAGAATGAAGAGCTGTTTAGGCAAGGGCATGTAAAGAAAACATTCCTGAAAGAGAGAAGAAAGGGCCTAAGGAGAGTATACAATATGTTTTAATGTATCTCATGAAGGCAAACATGTGTGGAATATAGCCAATGTAGGAGAAAGTAGTAAAAGCTGAGGCTAAGATCAAAAGGGGACAGAGCCTTCAAGGCCTACCTATACATGGTAAAGTGTTTGAACATTTTTACAAGAACAATGAGAAGCCATTCTCAGGTTTTATGTAAGATAATGTTTTAATTAGATGACTCTGGTTGTAAGGAGATAGAAAATAGAAAAGAGCAGAAGTCATACTGGAGGCAAGGAGACTATTTAGGAGGCTGTTGAAGAAGACTGGACAAGGCATGGTGGTGGCTTAGACTGGGATGGAAGCAGAAGAAGAGAAAAATGGTTGGACTGTGTGACCTTGAGCAAGTCGCTTGAACTCTCTGAGCCTAATTAGGCTTATTATCTTTCATGTTTGGTCTATCACATCTTTTGATTTAAGAGCAGGTTTCACCACTCAGATCAGCTGCTATGTGTAACCTCTCCTTAAATGTCAAGTATCCAACAAAAACATTATGTCCACACTTGATACATGAGGGAAAGACAGAGCTAGCTTGGAAGTCTTTCAAATTGTATTTATTACAATTTCTTGAGGCTGGTGGTCTAACTAATTTATAGATTTTTGTGATAAAAACTGGCTTTTAAATAAATGAAGGAGCATCGATATAACACCACACCTGTTATTCCTCTCACCCTAAAGTACTAAACAAAAGATCCAACTGAAGTCTCCTTCTGTTCAGCAGTAATTGAATACAACTACAGTTAGTTAGGAAACTATTAATAGTAAAGAGAACTTTAGTGTCAGCTACTCCTGAAGTGGCAGTCCAAGGACTATCTTTTGTTTTTAGAATTACACGGACTTCAAAACAATATAAAAGGAAAGTGCCTTTCAGTGTCATAGTGTCTTCCCTTAAACCTTCGAAACTGGGCAAATGTTTCTTGCCAGCTCATTACACTAAGCTCTGTAATAATTTTACACTGTGTCTAATAGGCAACAAATGACTCTGTGAGTGACTATTTTGATTCTAGGTATTCAAATAACATTTCTGGTGAGGATAGGCAAATGCTGAACCTATATGCCTAAGCCTGTCAAATGGTTCAGTTCCATTTGATTGATATTTGTTGTGGTGCAGGTTCTCTGGCACAATGCATTGTGCTAGACATCTTCAGGGAAGGCAATAATGGGGATCTAGCAGGCAAATATTGTTTGACATATGGAAGGTTTGAAAAAAAATAGTAAAACGTAGAGCACCATGCATGCAGTGATTAGAGAATAAAAATTATTTTATAACAAAACAGGGCACATGTAGAAAAATTGACTGTGTATATTAAGCCTTAAAGGAAATCTGTAATACCAAAAAGCCAGTATCTATAGATCATATTATTTGACAAAAATCCAATACTGTGTGACATCTGCAACTATAAAATAGATTAAAGGAGAAAAAACCTATTGCCATTGCAGTAGTTATAGAAATCATTCAATAAACTTCAATAAACATGTATGATTAATAACAAAAACCCACCTAACTAGAAATAGATTCTTCATTTGATGAAAGCTATTTATGAAAACCCTATGGCAAACATTATGCTTAATGGTAAAATATTAGAGATCTATACATCTCTTTCAAGTCAAGAACAAGAATAACAAGATAACTTCTCACCACCATTGTTATTGAACATTGTAAATGAAGTTCTAATGGCTCATTGGGAAAAGAAAAATAAAAGTGTTGAAAATATATTGTTGCTATCACAGATGGCACGATTGTCTACACATATAATGTAAGAGAACACGTAGACAAACTAGTAGAACAAATACAGAGTTCCATGAGTTTTCTGGGCATAGGATCAATATATAAAAATCAATAGTGGCCTTGTTCAATAGTAAGAATCAAGGAGAAAATGTTATAAAAGACAAATTCTGACAAACAACAAGACATCCAAAATTGTGTGTTTGTACCTTTTCTCCCTTTCTTCCGGGTCTTAAGTTGTTTTTGCAAGATTTGCCCCTTTCCCCCAATATACTTAGGCGATGAGATTTTTTTTTCCAGGCCCTATAAAGAGAAATTAATTTAAAACAAAGCAAAATGAGTAAACAATATTGTTGGTAAGAACTTAGAGAATATTCCTTTGTAATACTTCCTCTTCCAAGTCTGTAGTGACTTTGAGTTAGCTACTACTATGGAAATTGAAAACCAAAGTGATAATGCTGATTCTTCTGGTACCAGCTTATTCAAAATTCAATTCACTCCTATCTCACCTAAGTGAAGGAGTCAATGACCCATCAGAGAATGTATTCACTCACTTGAGTGTTTTCAGGTAAGAAGTTTATCAATTACTTTCCTTTTAAAACAACCCCATTGACTTTTAAAAGCACGTTTATTGAAGTTTAAAGAAGAGAAGTATAAAAAGGAAAGGAAAGATCAAAAGGAAATATAAATACTTTATGACTTTCACTAATAAATAAGAAACTACTTAAAGGCACACGCCCTTGTTTCCTGCAATTATATTCATAGAATAGGAGACCATTTCTCTGAAAAATAGTTTAATCTTTGAGTAAATCAAGAGGATTTTAAAATTGTCTTGAAAAACCAAAGTGTGATGTCACCTCAAAGAATCCTTGAAATTTATGGATGTTGCTGAAGATTTAGTAAAAGAAGATTTAATGATTATAGATCTGATTGTTTAGATAGCTATGGAACCATTTCACCTATTGGTGAGTCCATTACAGAGGATATAAATTACCTTTAATATGCAAACAAATGTGATATCAAGTTGGTAGAAGATAGTTTTTTTTTTCATAATAAGTACTGAATAACTAAGGAATATGAACCTATATCTAAAACAATAGAAATATAGCAAGGAAGCTGCTTCATCTATAAAGAAGAGATCTTCAAAGATGAAAAAAATGATATTTAAAACAAGGACAGAATTACTAGAAATAGAGAACAGTTAGGAATATAAGTGCAGCACAGGGAAAACAGTATCAAGAAGAAATAATTTATATATTTTAAAAAACAGATGTAGTGTGTTTGCATGTATACCTATTTGTGTGTACATATATTCTCTAAACTCAGAAACTTCTAAGGAGAAAGAAACATGACTTTGAACAAGTATGTCCGATAAATGCAAATAAAGGACCAGCACATTTTTAAAGAAGAAGAAAAAACTTTGCATTTAGAACTAGGACAAGAGAATGAGTCCCATGTAGGAAAAGTAGAAGCTTTCACCAAAAAAAATGTATCATTTCTAAAATATAGAAACAATGTCATACTAACTAAAAAGCAGTGTCTGATCATCATAGGAATTGTCCTATTTTGTTAATGACAGGCCAAAATTGATTCTAATTTGGTGTGCTCAGAATGTTGGCTACTTTCAAGCACATAAGGTATTTATTTATGTGCTAAGCTATTTATGTAATTTATGAATATGTACTAGAATTAGAGTTAATTTGCAAAATAAATTGAAAAGGAAAATAGGTCCCATTCACGTAGTACTAAAACCCATAATAACTGTAGAGATATATCTAACAATAAATCTTTTGAGGAAGTATTATGGAATTTTGTTGAAGAACATAAACAATGACCTGAATATAAATAATAAAAGATATATACCATTTTAATGGTTTAGAAGACTCTATCATGAAGAAGTCAATTCTTCACAATTTAATTGTAGTTCGGTATGATTCCAATCAAACCGCACTGAATTTTTTTCATGGAACTTGACAAACTTATCCTAAAATTTGTATGGAAAAAGAAAGGGAAAAGATTAGCCAAGATTCTCTTAGAGAAGAAAAATAAGATTAAGAGACCAACTCCATCAGGTTTTAAGAATTGTTATTAAGCCATATTAATAAAAAATGTGACAATGATACAGGGATAGATAAATATACTAATAAAACAAAATTGAAATTCCAGAAACAAACTATTGAGAAATAAGTAAAATTCCCTCCCCCAATCCATATAGAAATGTAAATTCAAGATGGTTTAAAGACTTAAATGTTAAAAACAAAAATTATTTGCTTCTCAAAGTTTTGAAGAATATCTTAATGATCTCAAAGCAGGAAAGGATTTCTTAAACCATAGAAGGGAAACCATAAAAAGAAAAGATTGATAAATTTGACTTCATTAAAAATAAAAACTCTGATAAAATATACCACAACGAAAATTTAAAGTAATGAGCCACTGGCTGGTAGAAGGTATTTTTAGCTCTTACAAAATAAGGAAAGATTAATATCCAGAAGCTATAAAGTACTCTAAAAATCATTATGAAAAAGTTAATTAGGAAAATATGCAAAGGATATGACCAGGCAATTTATAGAAACCTGATTCACCTATAAACATGTGAAAAAAGGTACTCATTAGTAATAAAGAAAATGTAAATTAAAATCAAAACAAGACAGTCCTTTACAACCATCAAATTGGCAAACATTAAGAAGTGTGATAATGCCACATGGTCATGCCAAGGGAAGATGCAGGGAACTAAGAATTCTTGGAGGAGTATAAATTCAAACACCTGCTTTGGAGAGCACTGTGGCAGTATCTAGCCAGTCAAAGATTTGCATACCTTATTATGATCCTGAAGTCACTCTTCTAGATACTTACCATGGAGAAATCTTTGCCTATGTAAGGACACATACATAAGAATGTTTATTGCCATATAAAAATTCACATCCAATGATGTGGGGGGATGGATTAATATTATAAATAGCAACATAGTTCATGAATGGAAGGCTATATGGCAATTTAAATGAATGAACTATATCCATATGCATCAATACAGATGAAACTGGAAGATATTGTTGGGTGTACAAAGCAATTTGTAAAAGGATATGTGATGCACATTTGTGCAAAAGAACAGAAAAATAGAGTTTGCTATGCCAAGAGGGTCTCTTGGCACCCTGGTGTAGTGAGCCACACATCCCCCATAAGGTTCCCCTGAGGATACATTTGAAAAAGTTTAGTCCTATCTTCTCATGCCTGAAAAACCTGAAACTCTAAAGCAGAGAGACCCTCCTGGACATTTTTACTTAGAGAATATTCTTCTCTTTACCCTTGAAGAAAAGCCTAGTGTAACACCATCTATTATTATGGCAGTGACTCAGGTACATTGTGTGGTGGCTCTCTGCCTGGGAGAGTTGAAGGGTCAAATGACTCAGGATTTTAGATTAAAAAGCTGAGTTACAAGCTGAAACAGAGGAACTTAAATTGTGTTTTTCCCCCTCTCTTTTATGCATCATAGAAAACTTTTTGACAGAAAAAGGGCCAGTGATTATTTTTTTAGTCAGTTAACTTTTAGTTCTTTCTTGTTGAAGATTAGAAGCCATTTCTCAAAAATTCAGCAGAATTTTTCAGACTTTTGGCCATATTAATAGTGAAAGAGATGCTCAATTTTTTTCCTGTCTTCCCACGTTCCCCTTCTCTCCCCCCCTTTTGGAATCTCAGAACATGAAAGATGAAAGCAGTTCTGAAGAGTAACTTTTTGGTTCATTAATCCCCTTGAACTCAGTGTAACTCTGAAAAAGAGAAGGGGAGGCCATCCACAGATCAAATCAGAACCTCATCTCACCCAGGCTCCTGCCACCATATTTTAGGTGGTAGGTTTCACAGGTCTTAGTGTTTGATCTGAAATCCACTTTGCAGATGTGAAAGAACATGACTGAATTATGTTTTCATTTGGAACTTATTCTGTTCATTCTAAGAGCTTGCAATTATTATATACAGTTGTCGATGTGTAGCTTTGTGCTAATTATAGAAACCATTGTGATAGTATTGATTTATGGACTTTTTTCTCATTTTGGCACACTTTTCACAACATTTCATTACGGATCAGTATGTATGGACACTGTTTTAATGGCACTGAATGAATGGTCAAATCAGCCGGTAATATAGGAAGTGGGACCCAGTCCTCTGTCTAAGAAAAGACATTTTAGTCATTTATATGACTAGATCTATGGCTGTGGAGGTTTAAATGTCTCTATGAGCTTCAAAAAGATTTTTGATCTTAGATGCAATTTTAGAATTCTCAATCACCTTGGTGTCTGTTTTTGGTAAACCCAGTGAGTGCATGGGTTTGCTTGTCTTGTTCACTATGGTAATGACTAGCACAGTGCCAGGCACATGGTAGGACCTCAGTAAATGAACGGGTGGATGGATAGACGAATGCATGGAATAAGGAAGGAAAAACAGAAGGGAGGAAGGAGAGTGAGAGAAATATGCTTTGAAAAAGGCTTTCGTGAAGAAGGTGTTCACTTTGCAGGAACATTGCCTTTTATGTTTCAAATCTCTGCCCTCTTACTTTGGATTACCCAGAGTGCCAGCCACAGGATACTTGCTATTTATGATCTTAAAAATGTTTGAAGCCCATTGCAGGAACTAAGGGAAGAAAATCACATCAGAGCTACACCACTCCTTTTCTGGTTTTGAGTTCAAACATAGCATTCAAGATGATGCAGGTATTTGATTGTACAGAGTTAATATTTCCCCAGAAGATAGAAACAGCTGAATTATAAATAGCCTCTTTAGATTTTTCAGTAAATTACTTTAGATGAACCACATTCATACAGAAAAGTGCACAAATTCTAAGTGTGCGCTCATTAAATTGAACAAATCATTGTAACTAGCCCCCAGATCAGTTAAGGTAACATTAACAGCACCCCAGAAATCTTTTTTATGTCCTCACCACAAGGGTAACCATAGATTGGAGGTTCCTATTCTGGACACTTTATATAAATGAATTTGTATAATATGTGGCTTTTATAACTGGCTTCTTTCACTTAGTGTCACATTTTTCATGTTCATCCATGTTGTAGCATGTATCCAGACTCATTCATTCTTATTGCCAAATAATATTCCATTGTATGGATATAGTACCAATAGAGATTTGGGTTGTTTTCACTTTTTGGCTATTGTGAGTATTGTTGCTATGAACATTTATGTACAAGTTTTTGTGGGGACAAATGTTTTCAGTTCTCTTGAGTAGCTACTCAGTAGTGGAATTGCTGGGCCATATGGTAACTTTAGTTTATTTCTTTGTTTGTTTTTAACTTTTTTTCAAACTACCAAACTGTTTTCCAAAGTTACCACACCATTTTACATTTCTATCAGTAGCTTATAAGACTTCTAGTTGCTCTACATCCTGTCAACACTTGGTATGGTTAGTATGTTTTTAATTTTAGCCATTCTGGTAAGAAATCTGTGGTTTTTTCCCCTAAAGTTTTTTATGTCTTTTTGTAAGACTCAGAAAAGAACTACAAAGCTAACTTCTATAAATTAACTAATCTTAGATCATTTCCTATCCGGGGCCTTCATTAGAACAACAAATATTTTTCTGTCTTTTCTTAAATATGTGGAGAGAGCCTTAGAGATTTAGCTCAGATGCAACTTCTACTGGAAAGTTTCCCCTGACTCTTCTTTACATAGTCTGCATGTGGTGGCTTCCCTCTGAAGGTCTCTTTCTTTCCTTTATGTGTCTTTCAGCACAGGTCCAACACAAAGTAGGTGCCCACGTGCACCTTTGCTGAGTGAATAGATTTTACTGGTAGATTCTGTGTCCTACACCCAATTGTTTCAAAAAACCTTTGTACCCAATTCCTGGGAGGGCTTAGAAGTCATCTACTCAATCCCATCATTTTATTGATGAGAAAGTTGAAGCTCAGAGAAGGGAATGGGTAGAGCCAGAAAACCTGGGCCTTGTGGGCAGGTCCCCTGACTCCTATTCCAGGGTTCTTTCTACGAAACCCAGACAATTTCTTTCACTCATCTTTGCTTTCCCTCTGCTGCTAATTTGTGGAGATTGAAACAAATCTTTGGCAGGAGAAAAAAAAAACTGTACACTTCCAGGGCTTAAATTGAAGGTCAAAGAAATGGCTCTGATATCATTGAAAGTTGCATGCTTCAGCACTGAGAACCACCATCATCTAAGCCACAGAAAGGGAACTTAAAGTGACTTTTCAGCAAATATGGTTTTTAATGATACACATATAATATCTTGTTCTGTTTTATTCCCTGATCATGATTAAGAATTTCAAATAGCTCAGGAAGAATTAAGAAGATTTACACCCACATTATTACTCATAACTACTTAAAGCAAAGAAAGAAATCTTTTAAAAAGATGTTTATTTCTTTCATACCAAAATGAGAATCTGAATTAAAATGATTCCCAGCACAATCTTTTGAGTTGAAAGTACATTCAGCCATTTTCAGAATCCCTTGTACTAATAACAGCAATGCTCTGTAATTTCATGGAGTTTATATTTTTCAAAGGAGATTAGGAGAAATGCTGTAAACATGAACTTCCTAATTCTTATTATGCAGTGACTGCCTTGGGTCAGTCATGTATACCTGCTTCTCAGGTGGTACAGTCACACTCTGACTGGCTGTCCAGGCTTGAAGGTTTGACCTTTTGCTTCATTGTTAACTAGCCCTTCAGTAATTATCTGACCTTCAGTTCCTAGACTGTCAAATGCGATGATCTTATGTTCATTTCAGAGAAATACTTTATGTAAAGCATGTAGTGCTTAGTAGGTCTTCTTTGTATGGCAGCTACTGTAGATTCTCTGCTAGAGAAGGCTGTGGACCTGGGAAACAGGGCTTTGCTGATTCCCCGAACCCCCACAAATATCCCAAACTCATTCGTTCGTTCATTCATTCATTCATTCATTCATTCAGAATAGGTTAATTGCTTCCTAATTCTGTAGGGGAGAGGGGAGATGTGATGTGATTTGTTTTCACATTCTATTTTGTATTATTTATAACTTTTGATTTTTATAAATAACCATTATTCCCAGTGCTAAGGTCTAGCATCCTAAAACCAGGCTTATAAAATTAGAAAGAATGTTTTAATAGAAAAAAACACTATATCACATATCACATAAAGATATGAACAGACGAATGAAATAAAGCAACTCCCCTATCTAAATAAATCTTAGAAAGCTTCAGAGACTTGTAATTTATACTAACTTCTAGATCTCGGATACCCCATTGTTGGATTAATGGCCTAAAACAAGCGAAAAATGTAGTTTTTTTTTTCTTTTTTCTTTTCTTTTTGCCAGGAGGACTTTCTGAATATGGCTGAAATCACTCATGGGCTTAACATGGAACTCTCAGAAACCAGTGTTAATACCTCTTTTCTAGAGGAAATACAGAGCAAGAGAAACTGCAAGTGAGACTTTTAGGGGTGGAAAAATGCTGTTTGACTGGGAGTTGGAAGACTTGGCTTCTAGTTCCAGATCTGCTTTATAGTTTGATCCTGAGCAAGCTGCTTCAGTTAGAGGCTACAGTATCCTCATCCAAAAACTACCAACCTAGTCAAAACTCTTAATTATAAACTACATTCCTCAGGTTCATGGGTTCCACAGAGGTACCTCAGAGATCACTGAAGGGGGCACTCTGACACTTTAACCCCCAACCTCAATCTAAGTAGTTCCATTTTCCACTGGTTTATACATAGGAGTTCTCACAGTTTCATTTCAATGAAGGGTTCCAAGGCCTAAGTAAAATTGAAAACCACTAGGCTAAGTGATCCTCAAAGTTTTTTGAGTTTTAAGGTTCTAAGATATCTGAATAACCAAAGTGGATGTCTGTACCATTTTTCAATGACTGATATGTGTTAGCCAACTCTTGGGCTGGAATGACAGTGGTAACAGGTATGCTTACTATACTTCCTAGGCACATCTTACGGCTGGATTCAAGAGTGTCTGGGTCATCAAAGAAAGTTTGAATTTGACTTAATTTTGTTTTACTATTGCACATTTCTATATATAGTATATTTAGTGGGAGTCCAAGTATATTTGATGGATCTCCAATAAATAAAATGCTCGATTAACTCATATATGCCATTCCCAAGCTATACAAGGTAGCAGAAAGTTTATTGAATCAGATAGTGAACAATTTAAATTTGGGGCAGTGCTTCTCTTACTTATATAGAGGATTTCATGAGGAAGAGCCAGAGAAGAGGCGTGTGTATGAGTGTTGTTAGTATGAGTGTTGGTCCATTTTTTATAAGCATATAGTAAAGGCTGATTTATTTGAGGCATAGAGTTATTTTGGGTAATGTGAATTAATTATAACTGAAAATGGTTCTTCTGAGCTATTACATTTCCAAGCAACTAAAAAAACATATGCATGAAAGCAGAAATCTAGATTTTTGTCAGGATACACCCAGCATCTCCAAGAATGTAAACTTGGAGGCGTATTGCACATTACATTTTAAAATGTAGTGACCTCCCTCTGAGTGACAGTGGCGCTATTAATGTCATTTTACATGGGGGGAGAACTTTGTGGCACTAGTGGTTTTTTTATGTGCATTTATTTTTAGCCTGTTTATCTATTTACTTATTCATCCCTTCATTGTTGGTTTACCCCCTTCCTCTATAAGCTCTAATGCTTTTGATACTTTACTGCAGTCCCAAACAGTGGGATGCCTGTTTGTACAGAGCAAAGTTCTGTGATAGGCACTGCTGGGGATATATTGTTGATGAGCTACTTACTCTTCTTAGTATGTTAGTGCATTTGGAAGGTAGCATATTGAAGGATAATCACTCTGGGTGAGAATCTTGTTTAGGACTAGTAAAAGAAAATCAATTATTGTATCCAAGGTGGAAGCTGAGTCAGAAAGATTTGAGGGACATGGGTCATATATGTCCTTCTTTAATCACAGCTTATCTCATTGTATCACACTGATTTGTTAACATATGTCTATTCTTTACTAGACAGATTGCTTTGAGAACAGGTTTTTGACATACACAAAATATGGGATTCCCAGAGTCTCGCACACTGCCTATAGAGATGGCTGTGCACATCATACTGAATGAAAGAGAGAAAGTGAGTTATAGCTGTAATTTTGGAGAGATCATTCTGGAAAAGTAAAATATGGTAAAGATATGTTGCTGTGCATTGTTTGATACTTTTATTGATGTCAAGGATGAGGAAGATTTTAATTGATTTGGCTTTGAACTATGACAGGTAAACATTGAGATCCCTCACAAATGTTCATGCCAGTCTTATCCCAAAGGTAACTCAAATTGTTCTCCTTACTGCCTATTACACAAATGTACTGATCCCAGAAAGCAGAAGGAATGGCATGGGATTCCAAAACTTATTGCCATCTCTGCTATATATGGCTGAATTCTGAGAAGTCATTCAGTCAGCATGATAGAAATAACATCTGCATAGGCAGAAAACAAACTAAGACCAGCTTCCCTCTGAAGTCCAGCTGCCATTGTGAGTCATGGCAAGCTCTCAGCCTGAAAAAGCCAAGAACCACAGAGCAGAGGCACCCTACCCAGGGTGGAGACTAGAAAGGGTAAGGGCAGCAAACAAACTAGTTTTGTGGTACTCCTGAACAAACAGGTTCCTATTAACTTTTTAGAGACTCAGGTTGGCAGGTGTGCAGAGAAGAGGTACAGGTAGAGGGGATGAATGACAAACACTTTATCAAGTTAGATTTATTCCAGGAATGCAAGGCTGGTTCGACAATTGGAAATCGATAATGTAATAGATTTGAAGCATAAAAACCTTATCATCAGTAGATAGAGAAAATAGAAAATAATCAGGAATTAATGCTCAATTTTAAGTAAAAATAAGTACAGAGAAAGCTACTTCTTAAACATTATGAAACATATTTACTACAAATCAATAGTAAACATCATAATAAATGGAGAAATACAAATGGCATTTCCATTAAAATTAGGAACAACCCAGAGTTTCCCCCATCATCAGTATTAGTCAACATTGTTTTAGAGGTAATCATTAATGTTATATGTCAAGGAAAATAAATTAGTTTTAGAAACAGGAAAAGTCACAGAATTATTTTGTATACAACATCAGTATGTAGCTATAAAACCCAAAAGATTCAACTATAAAATCCTTAGAATGAATGAGAATTTAATAAGGTGGCTTTATGTCAAATAAACATAGAAAATCAATTTATTTTATTTATAGTAGCACTGACCAGTCAGAAATAGGAAACAATCCCATTCACAAAGAGGTTTAACTAATAAAATTTCACAGGAATAGAATGAATTAGAAAGATATAATCTGTGTGGGAAATCATAACATTTTATATAATGGCAGAAAATAAGAACTGTTCAGAGTCAGAGACATACCATACCCCTGCATGGCAAGAATTATTATTTTAAACCCTTATGATTTTTTTTAAAAACTTAAGGCCATGATTTTGAAGTTAATATGGAAGAATAAATATACTAGCATCTTGCCAGTAAATAAAATAAATAAGAGAATCTTAGAGAAGAGTGAGGGAAAAGTTCCCCTGTCAGATAGTAAATTGCCTATGAAAAAATGAGTATGATATTGATCCAACTGTGAACAAACAAATGAATAGATCAGAACTGACAATATAGATCTAAGTATGTGTGGGAACCTGCTATATGCTAAAGGACTTATTGAAGTCAGTAGGGAAGAGTGGTATTTTCGATATATGGTGTTAGAAGAACATAAAAATAGAACCTCTTCTTCACAACATATGTAAAGATAAATTCTAGATTTATTAAAGGTGAAATGTATAAATAAAACTCTTGAAGTATTAGAAAGCAGTGTAAGATGGTATGTATATGACTTTAGGGTGACGTTCCTTAGGTAAGACATGGATCTGAATTCTTTAAAGAAAAAAAACTTTACAGATTTTATTACATAAAAATGATCAATTGGCGTAAAATATTTGCATGATTCTGAAAGATAAAATGTTGATAATTCTAACACAAAATACTCCTACAGATTCATAAGAAAAAAACATGATGCATATATGAGCAAAGGATTTGAACAGGCAATTTAAAGGAGAAAGTAGAAATTTACTGAAGTATTTATTTGGAATATTAAAAAACTAGAAGGAACCTGAATGAACATCCACAGGAAAATACAAAGATGAACAGGTTCTCAGTTTCACTAATCAACAGGTAACAGCACATTAAAATGCGATATCATCACACTGGCCCAAATAAAACAGATCAGTAACATTTACATCTGTCAAGGGTGTAGAGCAACCTATTGGGATATTAATGTTGCATGTTTACTAGCATTTAAATGCATGTACTCTTTGACCCAGCAATCCTATTTCTAGGAATATATCTGTTGGAAAAAATACCATTCCATAAAGATGTATTCATATGAAGTTTTTTGAAGCTTTTATTTGGAATATTAAAAAGCTGGAAGTAACCTGAATGGCCATTCATAGGGAAATAGTCTAATAAATTGTGATAATTCTCTATTTTGGAGTAATATGCAGCTAGAAAAAAGTTGCTATAGACCTGTCTAGCTGTACATAAACTTGAAAGATTGTCTACTGTATATAATTAAATAAAACAGACAAGTTTTACAATTGCATGTATAGTATGATCCCGTTTTGTTAAAAAATGAGCTTAACCTGGGCATACATTTTGTTTTGTTTTGTTTTTATGGGAAGATAAACAAAAAACTGTTGACAGTGGTTATATCCAAGGCCGTTTATTGGATAAGGAAGGAGAATGCTATCACTTTTACTTTAGTTACTTCTTTATTGTCAGAAAGGTTACAATGAGCCATAAAGATGAAGACCAGTATAATTTTTGTTAAAGCTAAAAAGCCCTTGAAATGTAAAGAATGCCCATTTAAAGGCAGAGGGAAGACCCCATGTAGAGGGAGTAAACAAACTGCAAGGAAGCACCCAGTGTGTGCTAGGTACTATGCAAAAATCTTTGAATACATTACCTCATTCAAGCCTCCAACTAATCTTAGAGGTATATAATACTATGATCTCCATTTTACAGGGAAGAATGTTGAGGCTCCATGAGACTAATTTGTCCTAGGTCATGCAGCCCATCAGTAGCAGAGCTGCAATTTGAATCTAGTTCTGAGGGACCTAAAATCAGCATTAAATCCTGTACTTCCCAGAACCTGGGAGGATATGTGAGATGGTAACATATATGGATTCTTAGATCATTAAGAAAATATACCCAGTGATTGTTGGCATAGTGATGATGTGCTTTATACTTTAAAGAGGACTTCGAGTAGATAAGGATTCATTCTATTGATTCCGTCTTGACCCACTAACTCACAGGGCAAACTTGGGCATGTCTCAGATCCTATGAGGTGGGTATTTGGGCAGCTTGAATGACCGAACTAGGAGAATGCTGAATGAAGTCTTTGTGTCTACACTGTCTCAGTATCTTGAGGGTGGGTGAGTTCTTTTTTTTTTTTTCACTGCTGTATTTTCTGAACAGATGCTCAGCCATCCTTTGTAAACCCTGGAGGATGGACTGAAGTGGAGGAGTGCCTATATAGGCCCATCTCTATCTTTAACCCTCTACTGTTCAACATTGAAATCATTAAATTCTATGAAGCCACAGGAGCCATGCTTGTCAGGTTTTTCAGTTTTGTCGATGGGGCTGGGAGATGCCAATAAATAACATTTCATTCTTTCCTTTCCAAGTTAAAAGTTAGTTGAGAAATAAAATTCAGAAGGTGGACAAATGGAGACAGAATGCTGACATTATTATAAGTAAAGCCGATGGGAGAATTTGGCTTTAGATCTGTAGCAAGAAGTGTTTGCTAACAGTTGTATTCCACCCCATCCCCTAAGTGCCTTAAAGTCCAGTAGTTATCAGTTTTGTTTATCTATTCGTACACTTATGCACATTTGGGTTGTTTCTACTTTTTGACTATTGTGAACAGTGCAGCTATGAACTTTTGTGTTCAAGTATTTGTTTGAATACTTGCTTTCAATTCTTTGGGCAGGTATCTAAGAGTGAAATCTCTGGTAATACGGTAATTTTATATTTAATTTGTTGAGAAACCACCAAACTGTGTCCCACACATGTGGCCTTCTAATATAGATTAGCTCTGCCTGATCAAGAAGTAAATCCCAGTGGATGTTCCCCACCATTCCTCATGGTAGGGAAAGTCACAGATGGGTAAGAAGTCAGGACTATTACTCCAGCTGTAGTTCTTTCATGTATATGCATGGGACAGGGAAATGGAGTACCTCTTCTCTTCCCAACAGATGACACAGAGCTGGGAGGACAAACTGACATCCATGTGTTAAACACAAACTTATTGAGGATCTGTAATGTGCCATGGCATATGACAAGCATTGTGGAAACAGAAATGAGGAACATTTTCTGTCCTGTATAGGTTCAGACTCCAAAATCTCAGCATAGATTTTTAAAAATGAAATAAATGCACTGATCAGAATCCATGATATATTTCAAAATCCAATTCTCTGAAATACAAATTTAACATTATATAGTGATGTCTTTCATGATAAGTGAACTCTGTCTCACGTTATGTCAGTTCATAAAATATTTAAAGGACCATTTCTAAAAAATTACACATAACTCAGTTGAGATTAGCACAGCACAAAATTGAATACATTACAGTGGATCGTCTGTCTTTTAAAAATAATATTTAAATTAAGAAACCAAATGGAATCATTAACTGTATTATTGAAATAAAATATTTTTACACAAATGGATGTTAATAGGTAGGCAACATATCTGTCAATTTTGATTGACAACTAAGAGAATTTACCATCATTATGTAATACATAACTCTGTTCCTAAACTCCTTCAGTGCAGGTATTACCGATGAGTAGATTACCTCTTCATCTACCTCACTAAACCATTGTTAGGCACTACCTGTGGTATTATATTAGCACAACGCTCCATTCTCAGAATGATTCCTGACCCAAATGATTCATTTCTTCTTATGAATCTGTTTCCACATACCACAAACCCATGTTCTGCTCGATTTGGTAGCACATTAGTGTGGATCGCAGAGAACACCCATCTTTTGCTTATAATAACACTATTCTATAGGTAGAACAGAGCTCAGGCTTTTCAAATGGAAATAGACACATGTAACAATGCCTCCTTTATTGCTCTGTGTAAATTTCATTTAAACTCTTAGGTAATGTAGACATACCCATTCATCTAATTAATAGCTAAATGCCCAGTATTGTTAAATACCATGATGGAATATTCTGACAGGTCAGCAGTTTTACTCATGTGATTGAATGTTCAGGATATTTCCTCTCTATGACAGGCTACTAAACACTGCAAATAATTTTTGAGTGTTCTTGACACAAGAATGGGCATCATTTTTTTTTTATAGAGAGTAAATGTCTTTGTGATTTGGTATTTAAAATTTGGACACATTCTACTTGTCCATTTTCCATGTCATTCCTTCACCCACAATCATTAAGTGTTGTGTTTTATTCAAATGCCTGCTTTTACATTAAATTAAAATCCAAGTTGTTGTGGTTAGTGGAATTCAAAAATTCCCATTTGAGTTACCTGAAAAAAAAGTTAGGAACCGTGATTATAATTAGAACACAGAATCCAAATTATCCAAACAACTGAATTCTATTTAAGTACCTGGATTTCTGTGGAAGAGCAAAGCTAGGATGTGGCCAAGTGCGGTGCTGAAAATAGAAAGTGCTTAGTAAATGCCAGTTAATGAATGAATACATGTAATTAATAAAAAGGAAAGTTATCCAGAATATAATTTTATTTGTCAGTGGGAGAGGTCCATTATGTACGAGAAACTCAGACTGAAATTATTGTTTCAACAAGCTCAATGTCTATGAACATCAGTGCTTTTATACACACATTATAATCCTAGCTAATCCTCTCAAGAGCTATGCCATTCATTTAAATGTATTGTAATGGAAAACATATCTGCCCATTCTATTCCACAGAATAGGAAATTAAAAAAAAAAAAAAACCTTCGTTGTGTCATCTTACCAATTATATTAGTCTACTCAAGGTTGTCTGAGCTTCTGTTTTCTTGGGCAAGTCTGGATCCCCCTTCCCCCAATTCCCTCCAAGGATTTTGGTTCTTAGTGTCCTTTGACATTGCCAGTCTAGCCTATATTTTATTTCTAGCCATTGAGCATTTCTCTTGCCCTCCATCTCTAACCTACCATCCCTCTACTCAAGTAATGCTTTAGTGAAACCAAATTCATTATTCTGTGAGTCCCTTACTTGACCTGTATGACTGGAGAGTGTCTCTAACTTCCTTGGCAGGTTTTGCTACTACAGTGATGAGATGGGGCTCTAAAATGGCCAGACAATGGAGTCATACCAGGACAGGGTACTCAATTCTCTGTGTCTCACTTCCCTCACTAGTGAAAAGAGAATAATGATGTTAGTTACTATATAGGGCTATCATGAGGATTAAATGGGATAAAGCACTTGAAACACCTAGTGCAATCCATGTGCACAATAAACACTCAATTAACATATCAAAAAATGATGGTGAATACTAGGGTTCCTCATAGAAAAGCTCTCTTGAGCCCTCGGTTAAACAAACTGCTCTTGGAAAGTATCCCATTGATCTCATTTAATTTGTTTGAAAATGTAAATATTTAAACTTTTTGAAAATTATTTGCCCATCTGTAGTCTTCTAACGTGTCTCGCATTCTTCACCTTTCCTCAAATTATATAGTGTCACTCAGAAATCTAATCTGCAGGTGCTCTCTTTGCCTGTGATGTCATCTAAATGGGTCAGGAAACTTGATTAATTCATTCATAAAATACTGAGTGCCTGCTATGTGACAGTTGCTGTTCTAGAGTGAACAAATCAATATCCCTGCCTCTATGAAGCTTCTATGTCAAATAAGCTGAAATCAATTAAGATAGCCAGGGGTTCCTTTCTAGTCTCCTTGCTTCGCTTTGCCGTATCCCTATTATTATTCTCTTACAAACTACCTTAGTTCAGCTTTTTCCAATTGTTGGCTCATTACCTTTGATGGAGAATATTGGAGTGAAGTAGGAGTTGAAAATCTATGTGTTCCCTCTCTTCTGTTTCCAACATGCTGTTGTTTCCAAGACCAAGCCTAGCCCTTCCTCTTTCGCTGTCTTGGAAATGATGGAGTAAGTTGTTTCTAGGTAAACCTTACCTTATCCTAAGCTTCAGTGTTTCTGACACTGTTCTAAGGGCTCTAGCACTTCTTGACGCAAAGGAAATGGCTTTGGAGTCAGACCCAGCTGGACTCAAATCTCAACTTCATTGCTTTCTGCTGTGTGACCTCTGGCAAGTCATTTCACCTCTGAGCCTTAGTTTCCTTGTTAATTAACAATAATAATTACAACTTTGTAGGATTGTAGTGAGCATTAAAATGAGAGACTGTCTATAAATCACTTAGTACAGGCTTGGCATAAAGTAAGTGTTCAATAAACATTAGCTTTTATTAGCAAGAACCACAGGGTAAGAGATGCCTGGTTTCAAATCTTGGTTACGAGCTTACTAACTGATTAACATTCAGCAAATTACTTACTTTCATTGAGGATTGGCTTTCTTTTTTGTAAAATGAAATTTAATATCTGTTTATTCACATGATTGTCCTAAGGATTAAATAAGGTAAAATATTTAATGACACTGTGCAGAACATAGTCCTTTCACTCTTATGTCTGTTGTTCGCTAATGTATATTTTTAAGGTCTTGCATTCAGACCTGGAGGTAAAATGGAAAACAAGATAGACTTTATATCTCTTGCTCTCCTGGAGACATAAAAATTAATTAAGTAAGCATAGATGGTGAAGATGTTATGAGGAAACAAGCACTACTATTATAGAGAATAATACTTGTTTACTTAAATTGAAGGATCAAGGAGGGCTTCTTTTAAGAGAAGACATCTAAACAAATATAAAAGAGGAAGAATTCACAATGAGAAAAGCATTTTAGCTAGAGGAAACAGCATATAGAAAGGTCTCGACATGGGAAGAGCTTGACCTATTCAAAGAGCTAAAAGAAGTCTGATGTCCTGATTATTTTGAAAGAATATACCTATTCTTTAGAAAAGAAGCACTGTTTACATTGTCGAATATTATAAAGAGGTCAACAGAGTGAGGGCAGGCAAGAAGGTTTTAAGAAGGTGGCCATGGTAAGCTTTTTTTTCCTCCCTGCCCTTCCACCCCTAACCTATGGATGTTGCTGTTTCCCCTTAAGAACTGGATCTCTGAAGGTGGGGCGTCTCCTCCCACATGCTCGGGGCATGCTTCCAGGGCCAGGTGCCTCCCTCCACCCCCGCCTGGCCAGGGAGCCCCGGGGCCGGGCACCCCCTGGGGGGTGAACACAGGACCTTCTGCCTATAAATCAGATGTTCTAACCACTACACTATGGAGCCATCCCTGGCCATGGTAAGCTTAATAAAAGCAATTTCAGTATTTTCATCAGTTAATTTCCCAGCAGGAAACAGGTCATATACTCAAAGGAGTAGCTAGAGGATAATTTAGTGATGGGGCTATTTACCAAGCTATGGTCAGGATTTAAGATTAATGGTTAAAGGAAACCAACAAGGGAGGGGGAAGCATTCCAGAGCAAGCAATATTAGGGAGCTATCATCACCTCCTGTCCTGATACAGAGCCTGGAAAGAGCAGCAGCTGTTAAGAGCAGCCTGCTGTCAGCACCATGGCCTTTGGTAGAGGAATACAAGTGGTATCAACCTATACCCCAGCCCCAAGGAATCTGGTGGTAGGGACATATACCCTACCCTTCATTTTTTCTCTTGCCAGCCTCCTATGGGCCAGACTCAAATATAAGCCAAAGGGAAAAGAAAGTTGGGTTGATGTCGTCCTTAGCAGTCAGCCATCTGGAGCACACATTAGGGTGGAGAGGGATGGAGCATAGATCTGGAGAGACAATGGAGGCTATTCTGCACAGTATCTAATATGTAATTGTGGTAGGCTGAATAGTGGCCCCCAAAACATGTCCAGCACCAAACTCTGGAACATCTGAATGTGTTACTTTACATGGTAAACAGGACTTTGCAGATGTGATTAAGATAAGGATTTTGAGATGGGGTGATCGTTCTGGATTATCTGGGTTGCCCCAATGTAATCAGAAGGGCCTTTATAAGGGAATGAGAGAGGCAGGAGAGTCAGAAAAGGAGACATGAAAACTGAAGCAAAGTTCAGAGTGATGTGCAGCTGTGAGCCAAGGAATGTGGGCGGCCTCTCTAGAACCTGCAAAAGTGAAAGAAGAAAGTGGATTCTCCCCTAGAACTTCCAGAAGGAGCACAGCCTGGCTGACACCTTGATTTTAGCCCAGTGAGAACTATTTTGGAATTTTGACCTCCAGAACTCTAAGAAAATTAATTTGTATTGTTTTAGACACTAAGTCTGTGGTCATTTTTTACAGAAGCAATAGGAAACTAATCCAATCACCTTCTATTTCTATTGCATTTCGCAGTTCTACAAGTAGATTCACAAACATTATCTTCTTCAATATAGCAATTCTTTGAAGAAGGACTCCTTTTGTTCATTGTATGGAGAGGGAAAGTGAGGGTCAGATTTGAACAGGCTCATGCACAGCTAGCTAGTAAAGGAGGCAGCTTGAGAAGGAACCCAGATCTCCTGACTCCTGAGTTCAATGTTCTTTTCACTTGACACTGCACCTTCTACTCTAGAGAAGTGACTGAGGGAAGCCATATTGCAAGAAGTCATGGGACAAGTAGGTGGTGAAGAATAAAGTGGCAAAGCTATCTGAATTGGTAGAAGAGCTATCTTTATCAGAGCTAAGAGAGTCTGCCACTTGATCTGAGCCTATTTTCACTTTCAGGGCTTCAACCTTCCCCTAAACTTGTGCTTGCTGCAAGGCTGTGGTTTCATTATGAGCACTCCAGAGACTAGGGCTTTTTGGAGGTATGAGATGATGAGAGGTGGCTTCAACCAGAGAAGCTCTATGCATATCTATTTTTTAAATATTTGATTTCCAGATCAGATTCCATTAAAAAAAATAGGATCCTGGGGCTAAAAAGATGTTTGAAAATACTGGTGATTATTCTTCAGATTGCCACTGTAGAAGATAAGAAGAAGCAGAAACTCTGGGGTGATGGTTATTCAAACCCAATGGATTCAGATAAAGTAGGAAAGGGCAGACTTTGTGGAGACCCCAGAGGCCTGGCCTTCCAGCTTCCATACAGAGGGTGGCTATAAGAAGCCGCAGAATGTCATGCATGTGACAGCATCTGGGCTGTTAATTTGATCTTGAAAGTGGATTGTAAAAATTGGAGTTCCATTGCTCATGAGGCCTAAACATATTTGTGATGCCAGGGTGTTACTGTTGCATTAGTCAAGGTCAAAGTCAATAGGTTTCTCAAATTTTCCCATATTTCATTGGTCATGTGTGCTGTATTATTCCATAGATCACTAGTGAATTTCTCTGTGATCCTTAAGTATTTGCTTGACATAAAAATGACTTTTAAGGTTTATTTACTGTTCCCTTGGCCAAGGAAGGACTTTTATATCTCTAATACCTTAAATATATCATCTAGAATTACTGCACATTGAACTGTTCTTTGCCTGGCTGCTGAGAAATGTGCTGGAGTTTCAGAAGGCTTCTCCTTTGGGGACAGTGGGTGAAAAAAAAAACTATATTTTTCTGTCTGCTCCTCTAGAAATGCTCTTTTTGAATGAAGTGAGCACATCAGAGAGCTCTGTCCTACTAATACACCTCAAGCCTCCTAAGCTAACCTTCCCTGAAATGTATACTTCAGCATTAGGCCCTGGACTTCCAATGGAGCACTCCATCAGAACTATTCATCGGACACCTGTCATTGTGTTGGTGGTAGGGATCGTGTTGGGAGTACTGTCACTGTATCCCATTCTGTACACTTTAGAACCCATGGGAAGAAATTCTTTCAATCCTCATTGCCAAGAAAAGCTCTCTTTCTCATGAGTAGCTAATAGATTATCTAACTTATGGGTGCTTGGAATTTTGTTATTCAGTGGGTTTGACCACTGAATAACAGAACCATAGCTGCATTGTGAAAAAATTAGGCTGTGACCTCACTCTCAGGAATTTAATTTTTCTAGGGTGAGGATAATTTTTCAAAAGCCCTCCTACCTTCCCTTTAGGATTCCAATGAGCAGCCAAAGTTGGAGATCATTTTTACAACTGATTGGGTCTCTTTGGTTACTGGAAAGCTCAAAGTCAAGTTCAGGGCATTTTCCAACAGCTATACAGAACTTAATGGTATGCAATTCTAAATGCATTTCTGATCTGGACTTGATCTTAGTAACATATTCTAATTTACCCTTCCTCCTTATTTTTATAACCTATTTTTAAAATCATATTGTCATTATATATTTATTGTGGTTGTTTCAAATGATCTTCAAAATGAGGCAAAAGATAGATTGGTGGGTGAAGAGATGATGTAAAGACATACCAGTGCTATACAGTGTTTATAATAGGTCTATTCACTGCCGTAGGGTATTTCCATACATTAGATACTGCAAATGGCATTGTACTGGCGATTCCTGCTGTAGAGATAATAGACTACATTGATCTCTGTGTTGTTATAGAAACATTCCCATAGTTCTTTTGCTTTTTAATTGAAAAGAGGGATATTAATATCTTTTTAAAAGTTGAAAAAAGGAAATTTAAAAAATAATTTCTCATTCCACCCCCCCACACAAACACAGCAACAAAAACACTTCTATTTTGAGACAACCAATCTGTCCTCTGAGAGCTTTTCTTTAAGCAAATAAATAGAAAAAAGTAGAAAAATCAACAAAGTATTTATGAAAATAAGCCCAGTCTTCAAGACACTCTAAATATGCATTTGCCTCCTGTGAATCATGGAGACTGAACACCAAGCCATTGACTGTAGTGGCTTTCCACTGTGCACCAGACACTGTGGCCTACAAGGCCCTCTAAAAATGGTCCCTGTTTACCTCTTCAGTTCTCAAATCGATCACCACTTTCCTTTTCACTTTAGTTATAACATACTTTCTTTTTAGTTTCTAGAACATTCTCTTGCCCCTGGGCCTTCAAACATGCTGTTCCCTCTGTCAGGATCATATTCTCTTTCTCTTTACCCCACCCACCCAGCTAATTCCCCCTCATTTTTGCCATGTTTCAGCTTAGATGTCACTTTCTACTAGAACTTCTCCCTGCATTCCCAGACCTCTTGTTTCCTCGCTGCGGCCATTTTTCCCACTGGACCACATCTTCCACTGAATGTTGATTACATAATTAATGTCTGTCTCCACTCCTAAACTGTAGGCCTCCAGACTGAATTATTTGTGACTGAATTTCCAGCACTGACTACAGTGGCTAGCACAGAGTAAGAACTCAATAAACCGGATTTGCTATTGTGAATATAAAGTGAGTATTTCCATGTTTGGAAGACACTTGGTAAATGTTGGTGATGGTGATAGAAGCCATTTTTGGAGCAGAACAGCCATAATCACTCAGTGAGTGAAGGCAGAAGCTCAAGCAGCATGTGAACTCTGTAGCTGGACATTACTTTTCCCTGTTCTTTAGTTATTAGTCAGAAGTAATAAAATATGTAGTAATGGAGAGAAATAAACTCATCCTAAACTAATTTTCATTTTTAGTTCATTCTTGCTCAATGTAACAGAAGGTGGTATTAGTTGGGAGCTCGAATGCTTCCAAGATGATTGCCCATTTCAACAACACGAAGGAGCTTGTAGGGCTTAGTCTTGTACTGCAGTCATTTGGTTATGAAGTAGAGGGTGCTTGAAGTATGGCAATTGGGGAATAAGCACAGGAGGTGGGTGTCATAAAATGCTATGCTTGTTTACATGTATTTTTTTTTGCCACTAAGATTTTTGTCTATTTTCCTGTAAAAAAGCAACTATGTATATTGGAAAGAGCTTTGAACATGGAGTCAAAAATTCTTGCCTTTCTACTTCCTAACAGTCTTACTTTGGGGAAATTGGCTGATCACTCTGAACCTTGATTTCTTCAACTCTAAAATGAGGATGGTAATGTAAGCTTTGTATTCATCTGGTGGAAATTATCTCATACCTAAGTAGGTGGTTGATAAGGGTTTATTAAATTCAAATGCCAAAAAATGATATAGCACACTGTGATATAATAAATGTGAATTGAATGTCTGGCTTTTCTCTTTTTCAGTTTGTGGTTGAATTTAAACATTTTTATTGTTATTATTTATTTGCACAGTACCCTTCTGCAACAAAAAGATATAAAAAAGAATGACACATAACTTACCTATCCAAATAAAATTGATTTGTTTAAGAAAGCAATAGCTACCAGAAACTCTAATTTTGTTCTGCTTTGATGTAATCCAAATGCAAACTGGGAGTTTCCTTCACAAAGCTGAAAGGAAAGAGAAGCCCCCCCAAATCTCTCCAAATTAGTCCCTGAATTTCAGCCACATTTCTTTTAGAGTATAATCAGATACTCTGACCCTGGTCTTCTAATTATTTCACCAGGCTTAGAAAGGCAAGCTGACAAATAAACCCAATTCTTTCTTGGTACCATAAAATTCAAAGAACAGAAAGTCCATTGAAGTCCTCTGTTCTTTTGAAATGTGTGTGATCTGCCTCTGAGACTGCAAGGTTATAAACTTGAAGTAGGAAAGTGGTAGACAAATGAGTAAAGAAACATCCATCCATCTCAGTTGTTGTGGCTCCTTTGTCATTCAGACCTCAGCAAAGCAGGAAGCAGTGAGCTGCCAAATGCAAACATGAGCTCCCACTTGCTGCTACTGATGGATCAAAACTCCTTAGGTACTCAGTAATGTGGCTGATGCCTTCTTTCCTACCTATGCCTCTCCATGTACAAGCCAAATCTTTCTTTGGGTATAGTGCTGAGGGTTCTTCTCTTTCTTTCTTTACTCATTCACTTGCAGTCCCTAACAACTTCTCTGTGCAACCTAATTGGGAACACATTATATGGTCGTTTGGTACTTAGGTACAATACAGATGCTCCTTGGCTTACCATGGGGTTACCCCAATAAAGCCATCAGAAGTAAAAAATGCATTTAATACACCTAATTTACCAAACATCATGGTTTAGCCTAGCCTACCTTAAATATGCTCAGAATATAATAGATTAAAAAAATGCTGGTGAGATGGCATACTGTTGAGTATAGGTTGTTTACCTTGGTGATTTGGTGGCCAACTGGGAGCTGTGGCTCACTGCTGCTGCCCAGCATCATGGGAGAGAATTGTGTCACATATACCCTGGAAGGGGTATCAGGCCTTCATAGGGAGGAAATTAGTGGCAGATAGGTACCAAGGAACGGATGAATGGAAAAGGTTGTGGGCAACCTTTATGAATAGACACCTCGTTAGCTCCCATTGGGCATAGCTCTGTGTTCTTCACAGATTTGGTTGCTCGTAAACTTTGAGTTGTCTTTTTTTTTTTTTTGAGAATCTGATCAAAGTTATAGACTTGTTGCCATGAAAAATGCCTGTAAATAGTATGATTTACTTATTTTTTTAAGGAATTATGGTTCCCTTGAAATCTAGCCACACACTCTGAAATTCAGAGTCCCTATAGGAATGACATCTCTTGATTGACCACACAAGTTGTTTTGGGGGTAAATATACACTAAGGAAGCATGTTATTTTTTTTCTTGATTATTAGAACTGCCCAGTAGTAGAAAGTACAGTTCATGAGAGCATGAATACTTGGTTTCTTTACATGTATAGATACTGGCTGGCCAGAGGGGTGGGGTGGCACAGTTGAAAAAAGCAATGGACCTGGCATCATCCAGAACAAACTTTAGATCTGATTGTTGCCAATTCCTACATATGTTTCCTTGGTCAAGTCATTTAACTTTTATCCGAGTCTCAGTTTCCTTATCTGTAAAATGGGAATAATGATATTGCTTACTTTACAATGACCTCATAGGGTTGTTGTGAGGAGTTAACACACACAAAAAATTTATCAGGGTATAGGGTAGTTGGTCAAAATGCCAGCTTCCTAAAACTTATTGAGGAAAGGGCACCTGCCTTGTGCCAGAAATTGTATTAGATGCTCTCTCAGGTTCCTTGTAATTCTGAGATTCCTTGTTATTTTATCTTTCTGCTATGTTTTGTTGAGTATTCTGGAAACTATTGTCTTTTTGTTTTGGATTTACCCTCAAACAGGTTTTGTGACTAGAATCTTAGGCCACAATTGCTCTTCACCTTGAAGGTCGGTTTTAAAAAATGTCTTAAAAATATCTTCAGCTTCTTTGGAGAGACTTTACATCTTTATTATAGAGTGGCTCTGTGTGCCCCTTAGGAAGATGGGGAGTCTTTGACTAAAACTTTTGATTTGTTGCATTCTATAGCCAAATAGGTTAGGGGAACACATATATGAGTAGATAGTGTAAGCTTGGAGTTTGCGATATGATTTGGCCTCAGGCTTTTAAATAATTCAGCCATGTGCTGTTCTAACAACCTTATCTTAAAATGGATACCTTCTGACATGCCTGTGGTAGCTAGTCTCCAAAGATAGCATCCAAATGAACCAGGATTCCTTGTCTTAGGCCCTCCCTTTGAACCTGGGCGAGCTTTTGACCAACCAATTGAATGTGGTGGAAGTGACACTGTGTGATTTCCTCAGCTAGATCATAAGAAGTCTTTTAGCATCAATCTGTGTCTCTTAGAATGCTCATTCTGGGAGAAGCTAGACACCATGTAAGAAGGCCAGCTACTCTAGTTCTACCATGCTTGAGGAAGCTCAAATATTAAAAGACCTCGTGGAGAAACAGATGACTGACCATCCCCCAGCTGCTCCAGTCATCCCAGCTGAGGTGCCAGATGTGAGTAAAGCTACCCTCTTAGACAACCAACCCAGGCGAACCTTTACAGGACTCCAGCTGCCATCTAACTGCAACTGCCGGAGAAACCCCAAATAAGAGCTTTTAGTTTAGCCCAGTTAATCTACAGAACTATGAGATAATATAAAAAATTGTTCTTTGATATACTAGTTGGGGGTTGTTTTTTCACAGCAATGTATAACTGAAAAAGATGCCAAAATCACACATGAAGGTGGGCAGACACACACAGATATAAACAATGGTGAATTGTATGTAGCTGCCAGCAGGGTATTTGGTAGTATTGTTGGGAGACATGTGGCTTTCTAATAAGAGGGACCACATTGGTTGCCATTGACTCAAGTTGATGAAGCTTAACCAAAAAAAACACTTGTGATTAAGTTAAAACCACTGGGTCAAGAATATTGCTTATATATTTGTTACTCAACTCCTTGGTACCCAAGTTTATACCTTCTTTCCTATTTTTATGAAAAGTTTTATAGATTTTGTATTATGTTGTCCTAAATTACTTGCCAGGCTGACCTCATGCAACTGTCAAAACAGCAGTTGACAAAGTAGGCCTCTGCAGGCAGACCACCCATTTTTGTAAATAAAATTTTGTTAGAACTTTTACATTTGTTTACATATGGCCTATCACTGGTTTTACAATACAATGGCAGAATTGACTAATTGTAACAGATGGTATGGTGTACAAAGCCAAAAATATTCACTATCTAAATTTTACAGAAAAAGTTTGCCAAACCCTGGTCTAAACCAATGAGCTAACTGGTTGATGATATTTTAGCTTATGTGCAGTATTGAGCTTAAACTGAATCTGATAACTTAGCTTTAGAATGATGTTTTTCTAATTTCATCCTTTCTGGGAACCACTAAGAAGGGAAATTCAACCTCAGTTAACATATTGAGTACCTACTGTACATTGGCTACCTAGTGTGTGGGTATGTGTTTTCTTATATATTACTCATTTCTGCATGTAATAATCCTGTGAGGTGAGTATACTGTCCCTATTTTATAGATAAGGAAATTTGAGACTTCAAGAGAAAACATGATTTTATTAACAATATATAGTTGCTGACATGATTGAACTAGGATGTGAACCTAGTCTATAGGTTCCAAGTATTAGATTTTTCTCCTACACCAGTGTTTTCCAAAATTTGATTTAGTTTAATTTTATGTATGTATGTATGTATGTATGTATGTATGTATGTATGTGTGTATATTTTTATGTATGCATTTAAGTGTTTGGCAGCAGAACCTTCTTTTACTCAAAAAAATAATGCTACCCATGAGCCCAATGTATATTAAACAGATTAAAGCAGAACTTCTTTGATCAAAGTGCTCCATGATGATACCCCTCCTCATTGCAGTGTGCACATGCACATGTGCGCGCGCATGCACATGCGCGCGCGCGCACACACACACACACTTTAATTTCAGCCTTAACCTAAATATAGTGTGGACATTCTCAGGACCTGTAACAAAAGATGCAATGACATGAGGCTTGGGACATCATAATTTTCTCTTTGTTTTTTCTATAGCACAAATGTCTGATTGTTCTTTTGCTTCAATGCCAGTGATTCACAAGGCATTCTATAAAATTGCAAAAATAAAAAAAGTCAAGGACTGCTACATTTGTGTGACTGGTGACATCACTCCCAAGCTTCAAATTTCCCTATCCAAATCTAAAGTAATATGAATACTAAAAATACTATTTTTAATTTAGTAAATCCATGTGATGGAATTTTATATGTAAAGATTAAAAATTATGTTTATAAAGATATTTAGTGATATGAGAAAATATTTATAGTGTAATGCTGATAAACAAGAGCTCTGTATACATTGTGGTATCAGCTTTGCATGATGTCATTTGGATGAAGATGTGTGCATTAACTCATTTACCCCTAAACAAATAAAATTGGAGAGAACTGTGCTTAAATATTGACAGTCATCTCTGGGTGAAAGAGTTCTCTGTGCTTTTTATTATCTGCCTTAGATCTTTGTGTATTGTCCATTCTTTTGAAAGCATGTAGAGACAGTCAACTTTCCAAAAATAAGTATCTGTATGTACTGTATTGTGACATTTTCTGATGTTTGAAAAATTTAAGACAAAATGGCTGGCCCAGAAGAATAGAGGAATGTTGGTTCCTGAATTCTTCCTCTCTGAGTCTCATGTTGTCCTTTCATTCCTTGTCAGCCTGCATTTTTATGCCTCTTTATTTACAGTGACATTAAACAAAGGATGCAAAAGGCCCTTAGCCTTTTATTTAGCATGTTTAAAGATATATTTCTATTTATGGCCTATCAGTATTGAGTAAAAACTTGAAATAAACCTGTCTATGTTTTGAACAAAAGAAGCACAGATGTTAATTGGCATTGTATGTTTTAAATGTCACCATCAGTGTGTTCCTTTGGATGCAAACCGAATCCATGGAGTAATTGCAAAGTAAGAATGAGATTATATTTAGGCAGATAAATGTCTTGAGAAATTTAAAGACTTACAAATGAGTCTTTAGGACTCATGAAAGATAATGTGTGATGTGTTCTATCGCTTTAGATGAAATGTTTCCTACATCAAAAAGTGTATTGACTGTGTAAGTGAGTTTTTAAATATTTATATTTCTAAGGAAATGTGAAAAAAAACCTATATCCTATTATGGAAAAATGTTATACATTAATGCCCCTCTTAAATTCAAAAAGATCAGTGTCACATTATATAAACGTCTCTGTATCTGTTAGATTGTAAGTGACAGTACATTTTATAAGGTCTAAGGAAGCTTACATAAGAACAAATATTTTCCCAATACAATCAGATGCCACTTTGAATAAGGGGCACAGTAGAAGAGATGCAATGGATATGTGTAATGTGTGCTAAATTCGTGATTGCCTTGGGCAATACTAAAGCCACACTGGGTAATTTCACTTGACAGCCAAAAAAGAGGAGCTAAAGAAATGTGGCAGTTTCACCTCCTGCGTCTATTTACAAACTCCCATGGTGACCTCATTAATCTTGGGGAGGAGAAGCACTCAAAGACTGGCTGCATAATGCCAAAATGACTGCTTGCAAAAATCAAGATCCAGCCCATCTGCCTCTGGTTTTCTTTATGCTGGTGTTGGCTGCTTTACGAAGGGGTATGCCAAAGTGTGCCAGGTCACAGTTGGGGAGGAGAATGTTGCCTCAACACCAGCTAGAACAGCAGCAAATGTTTCCCAGGCCTACTATCCCTGCAACCAGCCTTAGAAGCTCAGGCTCCAGCTCTCTCACCTCTTTGTTGTCAGTGGTTGTCACCATCCTGCTGGCAGGAATTGTGGAAAGAAGAATGGAGGCTGCCACTGAGCTTCCCACCAGAAACAATGGACTGCCGTGTCATCATTTGCATGTACCAAGGTATACTAACCTTTGGCCTTAATCTGAGTACGTGAGACAATTTGTTGGATTAATAATACTTTACTTGCCTTGACTCATTTTGTGTTTTTCCAACTGACCAAATTGTTTAATGGCCAAAGAGACTCAATAGCTGTAGTTTTAGATCCAACAAACATTTATCATATGACTTGCTTTGTGCCTGGCACTGTTCTGGTCACTCTGGCACTTTTATTTCACTTAATCATCATAATATTTTGAGGGTAATCTTGTTATTTTCATTTTTAGTGATTAAACTAAGGCCCTTTTACTAACCCATGCTATGACTCTCCCTACTTTAGGGAGAAACATATTAATATTTTCATAAATAAAATTATGTCATATATGTGACATAAAATGATAAAACCATCATTTTTTAAAAGATATATGTCATTGTTATAAATTTTAATTAAGTATCAAAAATTATACCATGAACATTTCACTGGTGAAGTGGTGTGAGAGCAGGGAAGCTGGGATAATGGGAATTGGAATGCATTGAGTAACATTGAGCATGTCAAGGCCATTCCTGAATCCTGTGGCAGGATTACAAGAGAAGCTGAGTCAGCTGGGTGCAAGTATAACCAGGAGAATGCATTGCCATGGACACCAAGGGAGGAGGAAGTTTCATGACGGAGTAGGTGCTCAACATTGTGTGATGTAGAAGAGAGGTCCAGAATGATAAAACTTAAAAGAGCCACAGTATTTTGCATTTGGGAAGTCAATGCTGACCTTACCAAGAGCCTTTCCTCCTTCTATGAAGTGGAAAAGGTGAGAAGCAGGTATTGAGAATGAGAGGTGAGTAAGAAGTGAAGGAGGAGAAGACCATTAGTGATTAGCCTAGTACTTCCAATGGTTTTGTTGGGACAGACAGGGGAGAAGAGTGTGGTTTCTAGGGGACATGCCCTTAAGGAAGGGATATTTTTTTAAAAAATTAAGGCAATAAAGAGACTCCACCATAACCATAATTTGAAAGAAAAGGGCCTGTGTAGAGAAAATAGCTTGAGATATAGGAGGGGACTTGAGGGCCAATGTCCAAGAGGTGACAGGAGGGGATGTGGGCTATGGCACAGGAGAAAGATTGCCCTTGAACTGGATGAAGAACCTCTCAATTCTGAGGAAGAATCTGATTTGTAAATGCTTATGATGGAAATTTGGAAAGTTAAGGAAATCACAGCTGAAATTCTCAGTCATGTTAACAAAGCATGGTGGCAAGCCAAATATTACAGTTGGAAGGGGCAAGGTTGAGTAAGGGGCTTTTGAGCAAGCTAGTAAAGGCTTAACAAGGTCATTGGGGAGAACAGAGAATGGACTGATGAAAAGTATAAATGGGTGTTGCCGAGACTCCAGTAAAGGTTGAAGATCATAAATTTGTAATGATGCTAAACTGCCTGGTTTGCATGACTTTCTCTTGCTGGGGAAAGTAGAAAGGGTAGATTTTAGTATTGGAGCAGGGTTTGGGATTTGGGGTTTTGGCAGAAGGACAGTGGTGGAAAGATGCTATGGAGGTAGAGAGCAACTAACTTGGGTTTGTAGCCATCAGCTCCAGGCAGGGTAGGGACGGAAGTGAAGACAGAAGTCTGTTAGATAGGAAGGTAATACAGAGATCAATAGACTGAAGGACTCTCAGAGGGTGATGTCAGAGCTTAGGATATAGAAAATAATCCTGAAAAGGTTATTAGGAGACATAGCAAATATATATCTAGGAAGCAAACATTTCTGAGAGACCAAAGGTTTTTACATAAGGATTCAGGAATATTGATTATGAAGTCGGGCTGTTATTGAACAATAGGACCATATCCCCAATGTTTTTTTTTTTTTTTTTTATATTGAGGGATGAAGTATAGGTGAAAGAATAACCAGGTTGGTGCTTGAGGCAGTGGGAAAGTTTATGGCAATTATTTGCAGCCCTGTGAGTTCTAGAGAAGTGAGTCATGGGGAGAACTCTTGGATTCCAGAGCTTGAGTGTAGATGAGGACCCCAAACTTCGGGGCTTAGTACTTCGTCACTATTTCTTACCAGGCTAACAATTTGTTTGGATATGGCTTCATCTGTGACCAGTGATATCTTGAAGACACTATGCATTCCTTAATATCCTATCTTTTTGGTTGCTTTTGATATCTTTTATTCATTTATTTGTGCCCTCTCATTATTTCAAGGAAGATTTAAGGCAGGTATTCAATATTGTGAGATTCCTGGTATGAAGCACCAATATAATTGACTGGAAATGTATTGTTAGTTAATTTGGGAAAGTTTTTGAGGGGTTGTATCTGGCCTTTTCCCCACCGTTTTTGGATATTCTGTGACCCAAAAATATCCCCATAGGATTATAAAGTAAATGTAATTTTCAAATTATTTACTTTGCGACAGTCTTTAAAAATGACTTCTATGGAAACTTCTGATCAAAATGGTGTTTGGGGCACTATGTGTGGATTTAATTGATTAGTGCTTTTCTACTGCTTAATGGCATGGCTGTATGCATTTGATAATCTTCTGTGGGTTCACTGATGAACAGAAGAACCAGCTCATCAGGGAAAAAATGTTTTTTCATGTACTTAAGCCAAAAATGATTAAAAGTAGGAGAAACTTTGATAAACTCTTCAGATGTTTTATAGCATTACTTGGCTGGTGTGGAGGCAAGTTGAAGATTTTTCCTGATTATGAAAGTAAGACATAAGCATTGTAAAAATTGTTTTAAAAATAAAGAAAAACAAGGGGAAAAAGCACTTTTAATTTCACCAACTAGAGATAATCATTGTTAATATTAGTCAAAATTTTTTGTCTATGTGCTTTCTAGCAAAAGTGAGACCATAATAACATATTTTAATTTTTTTTCCCGATTATCTTATGAACATGATCAAATGTCATTAATACTCTTACATAAAATAATGTTCAGTGTAGTATTCCATTGATTTACTACAATTATTTAACTAGTCTCCTCATGCTATTTTATTGTTTTTTTTTCATATTTTTGGAAATACAAATCATGCTGGTATGAACATCCTTGAAAAGAAATTAATCTTGCACACATTCATGTTATGTACCTAAATTCTTAGAAATATAACAGGTGAATCAAAGTGTGTTCTCTTATCCCTCATCACTCTTTCTCATCTTCCCTCTCCCCCTTTTCTCTTTCTTTTTCTATTTCCTCCTGCCTTTCTGTTGGCCTTTCTTTCTGTCATTTTCCTTCCTTCCTTCCTTCCTTCCTTCCTTCCTTCCTTCCTTCCTTCCTTCCTTCCTTCCTTCCTTCCTTCCTCCCTTCCTCCCTCCCTCCCTCCCTCCCTCCCTCCCTCCCTTCTTCCTTCCTTTCTTTCTTTTTTTTAGTACAATTTATGCTTGAAATCACTTGTATCCTTGTGATTATGGTGCTGTGGATTTGTATCAGATGTGTTCCTGATAACACGAGGGGTTAAGAAACTCCAGCCCATGGGCCAAGCCTGCCTGTGGCTTTGTATGGTCCATAAGCTAAGAACTTCTTTTTTATATTTTTTAAATGATTAAAAATCATCTAAAGAGCAATGATATTCTGTGATATGTGAAAATTATCTGAAATTTACATTTCATTGTTCATTAACAAGGTATAAAGTCACTACTATTTGTTTATAGATTGTCTATTGCTCCTTTTATGCTCCTGTGGCTGAGTTGAATAGTTGCAACATAGACTATAAAGCCTACAGTGCCTAAAACATTTACTGTTTTGCTCTTTATGGGAAATGATTGATATTCCCTGCTTTAGACCAGAGGACTTTAGAAAGTGAATACAACTAATAGACCAATCCTTTATTTTGATTTTAGAATAATTTGCTTTTATGCCCTAATCTATCTATATTGTAAATCTGTTTCTTCATCTGTAGAGGATAATAATAATGATAATCTCATATGTTTTTTTGTGAAGAGTGAATAATGCATTTGAAGTGCTTGGAATGGTGCCTGCCTTAGAACTGATAAGTACTGTCACTAGAGTGCATACAGATACTAGTAAAGTATTTCTTTGGGAGCGTGTGCTATTTATTTTAAAACAGGGAAGCCCAAGCTTTCTTGTTTTGGTGAACCTCATTTATGTTCTCTTTGTATCTGCCTTTTAAGACCATTGCAAATGCTCCCTCATGTGGCTGGGGTGGAAATTATTCTCTCTGATCGAGTCACTTCTTTGGGTTGGGGACTTGGAAGATAGATATATTTTGGGTGCTTCTAGTGGTTGAATGTGTTTGTGTTTGAATACATTACACTTCTGGTGTAAAGTCACCATCAGCAGCACATGGACTACAAATGCTCAAAAAATCAAGAATTCAAAGAAAATGAAGACAGTGAAGGAAAGATAAGAACTGGGTTGAATTAGGAGTATATAAAGAAAGAGAAGAGGAACATGACATAGCATAGGGAAACAGACAGAAGGGAAAAGATTGGAATATGATGAGTTTAAAAAAAATCTTTAACTAGATTTAAGAGAGTCATTTAAAAAATGGCCGAATATTGTGTACTCAAAGAAGAATACAGGAAAAAATATCCAGAAAACATAGGCTTTTAGGTAGATTACTAGAAATGATTTCAGAACCCAGAAGTTGGTTATTACCCTTCTTAAATAACTTAAGTTCTTTCTGCATTTCTTTCCACATCCATCATTTTTTCCCCCTTCTCTCTCATCTTAGAAGAAAAGAGGCCCTTCCTTCCTACCAAGACTAATCCATTGGTTCTGCTTGCCCTTCCTCCTGTTGCTCCTGTCTCATCCCTGCCTGGTTGATCGCCTATTTTCATCAATTTTGCCTTCTGTGTCCCCTAATCTTCAAACATTCTGAGTGACATTTTCTACAGAAACTTTATCACAGGGTCCTCTTTGGTATTTGGAGGAACACAAGGCAGGACATCTAATGTGGATGAAAGAGACCACTTACTGATGTCCCTAACAGTTCTCAGTCATCCAGATCAATGGAATGCAAAAGTTGATATGACAACTATTTTTAAAGCATTCACCTTTTAAGTGCTTACTCTATTCAAAATATTTTAAATCCCTTTACATTGTTTTCTTTGACCTATGAATTACTTAGATTACTATTTCAGTTTTCAAACACACAGGCTGGTACATATTTATCCCTCCTTCTTTCCCTCTATCCTTCTCCCTTCCTTTGTTATTTGTTATTGGATCTTGGGATTATGGAGAGAGATGGTGTTCTTTTTTAAAGCATTTCTTTGGAAGTTTTGAGGATTCCTTTATGACCAACATGTGATCCAATATCCTTAATGTCCTATCTGTGAGTTAAAGAAATGTGTATTCTCTAGTAATTGGGTGCAAGGTTCTATACATTTCAATTAGATTAAGCATGTTAATTATGTAGTTCAAACCTATGACTGTATTAATTTTTTGCATAATTGATTCATCACTTTCTGAGAGATGTTGGTTAAAATTCTTCTACTATAATTGTGGATTTATCGATTTTCCCTGTAAATGTGCTGTTATTGTGTCACTTATTTTTAGGCTATATTGCTGTGTTGAAGATACATTTTACATGTAATCATATAATAAAATTCTTTATTTCTAATAAAATTAGTTAAAAATTAAACCTTAGACAATGACTTACCATTTAGAAGTATTATAATATTTAGGGGATGGAGGACTAGTATTTACTTCCTGAAATATATCATAATTTTTTAAACTTATAAATGTAGTTCTTGGTCATTGTGGGAATTAGAATTATTATTGATTCATTTTATCTATCATTTTAATCACAGTTCCATCACCCAGTCATAATCACTGCCAACATTTCACCATACAGTCTTTCATTCTTTGTGTATTTTTTCTAGTTGAGATCATATATAAAATCCAATGTTATATCTTGATTTTTTTTAACTTCGTTGTACTTTAAACATTTTCTCATGTCTTTACATGTTCTTTTTGGACATCATACTTTCATACCCCGAACCATCAAGAAAATTAAACTAGACTTTGGTATACAATTAAATATGCTTAAAATAGTAAGTAGAACAGTATCAAAATGTGAGTTATAGAAATTAAAGAATATGACATCAATCACAGTATTTATACCACAGTTTGGAAAATTTGAATTACAAAATATTTTTAAATTATTTTTTATTTTCCAGTTACAGTTGACATGTGATATTAGATTAGTTTCAGGTGTACAGCATAGTGACTAGACATTTATATAACTTAAGAAATGATCACCACAATAAATAGTGCCCATCTGACACCATATATAGTTATTACTATATTGACTTATATTCTCTATGTTATATTTTATATCCCCATGACTATTTGGGAACTACCAGTTTGTACTTCTTAATTCCTTCCCCTTTTTCACATATTTTCTGCAACCCCTCTTCTATCTGGCAACTACCAAAATGTCTGTTTCTATGCCCCTTGTGCTAGGTTTGGAGTTTCCTGGGAGAGGCTAAGCTGTGAACCGAAGCCAGCTGCTGCTAGTGCTGGGCTTGGGGCTGCTTAGCAAGAGGTATGCAGCATGCTGGGACCAGATGTTGCTTCTTTGGCATTTGTGATCCTTTGAGAGATTTTAGGAAAGTCCGCAACATGAACCAAGACAGGCTGTTTGTATGGAAAAGCCACTCGGAGTGGCTTTGGTGGGCCAGCAAGTTGGATAGGGCAGGGTCTCAGGGCACTGCCAGTGATGGAGACTCAGATATGGCACCTGCAGGCTGGGTGGGGGAGGGCTCAACAATGAAACAATAGATTCTACCAGCACTTCTGTCTGGGATAAAGCCATCCGTCCAGCCCTCACCCTGAAGTCAGACAATAAGTTGTTTCTCATATGTCCCTGTTGTCTTTGGGTCTGCTTCCCTAGAGCTAGAGCTTCAGAGCGAGTGAGTCTGTCAGCAAGGAGGTTCATGTGTGAGCCCTTTAAGAGGAATGCCTGAGACTTCAGCCACTGTCCGTTTCATTCAGCCATAATCTCTGCGGATTTTCACAGACAAGTTGTAGGGATTTGCCTCCCAGCACTGGAACCCTGGGCTGGAGAGCCTGGTGTGGGGCTGGGACCCTTCGCTCCTCTGGGGGAACCTCCACAGCCATGATATCCCTCTTGATTTTTAACTGCCACATGTGAGTGTGGGACCAACTCATTCCATGTCTCTGCCCCACCCCCCACACACACCAGTCTCAAAATGGTTTCTTCTGTATGTCCTTAGTTCAGGTAGACTTCAGATGGGTCTCAGTAATGCTTTTTCTGCAGTTATAATTTTGAGGTTGTTGTGGGAGGAGGCCAGCACAGTGTCTATCTATTACGCCATTTTGACCAGAACCCTGAATTATAGAATTTCAATGATGACTGCAGTCCTTGGGATAAACCTCATAGCAGAGGTGGAATTTAAGCTTTCTTAACATTGCTCTCTTCCTCAATGCTCAGCCAACTCCATTTAACAAAGATACTAGGGAGGGCATGATCCAGGCCTCATTAAATGGAATGGGTGATTGATGATAGATCAAGTATCAATGATGCAAAGGAAGACCAGCCAGCTTTACTCTGGTGAGGGAGCGTGGTATGATTCATTAAGCAGGATTGGATCAAGTTCTAGAGAACTTAGACTGGCAAGAGAGTTGTTACTTTCTGTGCAAAAGGGAGATGTTTATAGCTATGTTATTGTCACATCAAAAAGAGAAAGAAGGAAGGAATTTTTATGTCTCCTTGGGTCACACTGTCTCAACTATGAATCTCTGCTGAGAAGGAAAGAACAGAGCACAATCACTTTAAGAAAGGAAAGTGAAAACCATTATGCTGATTCTACAAGTGAATTTGTAATTCTAAGTAAGTTAAATGCATCACATTTTATCCTTCTTACAAAGCTTTGAGAAAGTTTTTTTTCCTTAATTATACTGTTATGAAATAGGAAGGAGCCAAGCCTTAAGGAGGTCAACTAATTTCATATGATCACACTACTAGCCAGATCTTAGGGCCCCTAGTTTGATGGTTTTTCAGTTACTCTGTGCTGCTTCACCAAGATAAATATGATAGTTTTTAATGATGTAACAATGGTTGCTAGTCCTTTTATTCCACAACTCTTTGGCCATTAAGGTGTTAGTTTTTTTCTAAAAAAAAAATTATGCAGTACTAAATATCAGAAGGTAAAAAGACAAACATCCCCATAGAAAGCCAATAGTTGTTTTATAACTGATCTTTTTTTCTAGACTGGATTATTACACGGTTTTACACAGACACACGTATGTGCATGTGCTTGTGTGCATGCACAGACACCTTGTGTTTATCTAGGTGTGGATTTATTTTCAGTGGTTTTGCTTGGAGTTTGTGAAATTCATTTTAGCAATTTGCTCAATTTTTTCTTCAGCTTAGGAAAGTTATCCTTTTAAATTATTGTTATATTTTAAATTATTGTTTGTCTTTTAGTTATTCTGGTTTCTTCCTTAGGAATGCCTATAATAAATAAGTTAATTCTGTCCTTCATATCTATTATCCTTTTTATTTTTGCCATGTTTTAGTCTTTATTGCACTGTGGAGATCCTCATAATGTGAATATTTTTTTTTTCTGTAGTATTACTTTGACTTTTTACTTAATGTGTCTTTCTTGACCTACCTTTCCTTTACTTTTTACACATTTCAGTAAATGGAACCTTCATCCACACAATTACTCAGTCTAGAAGCTCTCTGTCTCTGAATACCTATAGACATACTGTCACCAAGTCTTTTCTACCAATCATCCAAAGTATGTGTCGAATCATTCTATTTTGTAAAACAAAACAGTGGCTAAGGCAGGGCTAGAATCTAGGTCTTTTGGAAGGTTTAGAAGGGAAAGGTAAAAATAGCATTGCCTTTAGATTGTTTTTCTTCCTGGCTTCAGCAGTTTCCACCTGTGTGACCATGGAGAAAGTTGTAAATTTCTTTAAGCCCCCATTTCCATCTTTATAAGAAGTTAAAATGGCTTCTTTTCAGAGTTCCATTATTTTGGAAATTATTGTATGATTCCATTTATTTGACATGTCTAGAATAAACAAATCTATAGATACAGAAAATACATTGGGGTTGCCCAGGGATGGGAGGGTGTGTTGGGGGAAATGGTGAGTGGGATCTACTGCTGAAGGGTATGGAGTTTCTTTTGGGGTTGATGAAAAGTGTTCCAAAATTGATCGTAGTAATGGTTGCGTAATTCTGTGAATATACTGAAACCATTGCATTGTCTACTTTAAAGGGTGAATTATATGGTATGTGAATTATATCACAACAAAGCTGTTTTAAAAAGTTTAGAAAATGGTAAATAAAGAATGGAAAATCCTTGATGATGGACAGTGGAGTCCCTTGGGGCTCAAAGGTCCACTCCACCCTTTTTGTCTACACAAGTTTGGCTATCCATCTAAAGAATTTGATTTACTTGTCTTCACTGCAAACTTCCCTGGCCTGGTAGTGCTGGTAATTCCAATGCTGAATTACTTGAGACATTTGATAGAGTTTGATTTACTACTCATTTTCACTGAGAAAAGTCCTCCAAAGTGGATTTACTTTTATGCAGCTTTACTAGAGACATTTGATACAATCTGGAAGATTTAAGAGTTGGGAACATACTTTGGGCCTCTATTTTGTAAGGGGTTCCATCCACTGGTCTCCACAGCAACACATGACCAGGGAGGCTAAAAAGAAATGACACATCTTGGCCCTTGATTTTGTAATGAGTTCTATCTACTTACTTGTCTCTACTTCGAACCATCCTGAATTAACACAATGCAAGTGAAGTCACTTTATGCAGAATTACTGAAAACATTCTCTGTGCTTGGTGGAAACTCGATGTGTGAAAACCTCTATAGTGGTCCCCAACCTTTGTGGCACTAGGGACCAGTGCTCCCATGAGAATTTAATGCCTGATGATCTGAGGTGGAGCTGAGGCAGTGATTCTAGCACTGGGGAGTGACTGCAAATACAGATGAAGCTTTCTCCCCTGCCACTCACCTCCTACTGTGCAGCCCTGTTCCTATTTAAAGGGTTACTTCAAAGGTTAAATGAGATAATATAATTATAGAACCTATTATATAGCATAGTCTCTGAATGAATGCTACTTCCTTCCTCCCTACCTTTATTCATAGTGCCTTTATTCATACAGCCAAATGGCTGTTGATTTTCTGTGTGTTTATGTACACACACATATGTATCTTTACATATACATATAACATATTCTCTTTTTATAATACATCTGTATATCTATCATCTATCTTCTAGAATAAAATGAGTAGTTATTGAACATTAAGTCATTTGACAGACTGCTGAATTATTTACCACAGAGGTCAGTTCTTAGTATTTGGTATGAGGGAAGGAAATTAATATATTTAGAAAGACATTAAACAAAATGTGACTTTGAAAGGAATTAGTGCATTTTCATCTTTCTTAAAAACACAAAACCTAAAATTAAGAAATGAGCATATTTGTATGGTGTGGGAGAAAGCAACTGTCCCTTGAGTGCCCCATTTCTTTTTGGATCTCCATGCAAAAGGCAAACTGGAGACACGCTGGGACCAGGGAGGCTAGAGCAACCTAGATAGGACATCGGTAGGGAAGCCATGTGATTGGCCCTGAGGCACCTCACAGACTGTCATCTCAAGTACTGTTGTGGAGCCAAATGCTGAAGCGAATAAAATATGTTCTAGTTATGCTTGGGAGACCTCCCAAGCCCAGCTGCCTTACTTTCCTCTTCTCTTTGCTTTTTTTTTTTTTTTTGCCAAGATAATGCTAGAAGGGAAAGACATGAGGAGAGGAGAGGGCTGGGCCAACTCCATAACTGAATTATATATGTTGCCTTTTTAGTTGCATTTGGAAAGGCTTAGATTGTTTACCAGCTCTATGTTTACTTGGCAACTTCAGGATAGGAAGAGACTGGGAACAATGCTGGAAGTCCTGATCTCTTGCTGACCTTGGGAAATTGCTTGGACTCTCTGAACATCAACTTCTTTATTTACAAAAGTAGAGATAAGGATAATCATACTTTTGCTACCCTTTTTGCATGTTGCTTGTTATCAATTATAAAGCACCAAACTTACTTATCATCACTTAGATGATGTTTTTCAAATCCCCTCACAAGTTCATGTAATTCACATTTAAAATGATACTAAAATGTTTAGCTCAACTAAAAGAAAAAAGTTGACACAAGTGAAATATTTTTTATATACTAAAAGAGAGGAGATTAAAAAAAATAAAATGGTGTATGTTATAAGTGGGCACTTTCATAGCCTCCTAGTCCGGGATTGAAATAATATATGCTTTTTTGAGGACAACTTGGCATTATGTATCAAAACCTTAAAAAGTTGTGAAAGTTTTGATCTAGCAATTCTACTTTTAGGAATTCATTTTAAATAAAGGATCAATGATGTGCATTAGGCCATTCTTTCAAGGAAGTTTGTTGCAGAGTTATTTCTCATAGCCAAATGTTAGATACAACCTTTGTCCAATAATAGAAAGTTAGTTAAGAAAATAGAACACATGATGAAATATAACGCAATTGTTAAAAAGCATTTTGTCAATATTTACTGATTGATATAAGGCAATGTTCTCAAAGGTGGAGATCCTTGTTTATGCATTTTCTAGTATATTATAACATTGTTTATAAGAATAATGACCAAGCAAATCAAAGAATATGCAACATTAGAGGGTTAGCACTATAATCGTTGCTCCGATGAAATATTAAATATGATTAAAAACTCTAAATTCCCAATGTTTCCTAAATAAGTTTATATAAACGTATTGATGCAAATGTTAAGTGAAAAAACATACTATATGTTCAGTATAATTCATAATATCTGTGTATACACATTGTATGTATGGGGAAATACAAGAGAAAGTATCTTGAAATAATAGGTCAACTTTTCGTATATAAGAATTACATGTTTAAAATGTTTTTATTTTCAAATTTCAAAATCACATCTTCCAAGAAAAATGGTATTGGAAAATTTAAAAAGAAAACAAAACAACAACAGTGCTGTGGACTGAATGTTTATGTACCCCTCAATTTCATATGTTGAGGCACTACCCTGAAGTGATGGTATTTGGAGTTGGGGCCTTTGGGAGTTAATTAGGGTTAGATGAGGTCATGATAGTGGGGCCTCCATGATGGGATTAGTGTCCTATAAGGAAAAGAAGAGAACAGAGCTCTCATGTTTTCTGCCAGGTGGGGGCATAATGAGAAGGTAGGCCTCTGCGAGCTAAGCAAAGAACTCACACCAGAATTTAACCATGTTAGCACCCTGATCTTGGACTTCTCAGCCTGTAGGACAGGGAATGGCTATTATTTAAGCCACCCAGTATTTGGTATTTTGTTATAGCAGTCTGAACTGAATAAGACAAATTACAAAACTGGAGGGACTGCATCCTATTTTCAGGATCCAGCAGTCTGTAGTCTGATAAAGGAGGAAAATCATGATTTTTTTAATCACTAGAAATATTTTCAATAATTTTAAATGTATTGATCCTGAGAGGAAAGGTTGGGTCAAGTGATATGATAATAAAAATAATGGAAACAGTAGTTATTACTTATTAAGCATCTATTAAATTCCTGATACAGGCACTTTTACACCTTAATCATTTAATCCTTTTAAAACACAGTATGTCGTTTAATCCTTATTACACCTTATGGCAAGGTGGGAGTCATCTTAATTTGACAGATATAGAAAGTTAGGTTCTGAGAGATTAAGACGCTTAACCAAAACCATATAGCTACGATGTGCAAAAGAGTGAGAATTTGATTTGTCTGGTTGCTATGCCTCTGTTCTTTGCTCATTAGCATGACAGGAAAGCCTTTCTATAAAGGGCGGTATTTAACTCTGATGGTTAACCAGTAACTAGAGTTTAAACCTGAGTATTCTGTTGTCTTAGAGACACATGCTCATTAAGTCTCGATGTGGGCAGCTGCTTTACTCCTTAAGCTGTTCACTTTGGATAAAATAGATCAGTTGGCAAGGAGGGAGTATTTCAAACTTCTTACTTTAAAATAATTTTAGGCTTACCGAAAAGTGGCAGAATTAGTACACAGTTCCCATATACCTTTTATTCAGTTTTACTTAATTTTACTTATTGTACTACCATGGTATAATTACTGAAACTAGAACACAAAACTTTATATAATATCATTAACTAAACGATAGATTTTATCCATATTTCACCATTTATTCCATTAATGTCCTTTTGCTGGTCAAGGATCCCCTCTAGGATTTCACATTACATGCCATGTCTCCTTAGTCTCTTTGTCTCTCCTAATCTGTGAGAGTTCTCAGTCTTTTCTTATCTTGCTTGACCTTGACACTTTCAAGGAGTGATGGTCAGGTGTTTTTTTTTTTTTCAGAATGTTACTTAATATGGGTTTGTCTGAAGTTTCCTCATGATTAAATTCAGATTACGAATTTTTGACAGGAATAACACAGAAGCAATATTATGTCTTTTCCATTGCATCATATCAAGAGGTACATTATTTCACTACGTCTTGTTTCCTTACTGGTAATAATAACTTCGATCACTTGGTGTATGTGGTATCACCAGGTCATAGCACTGTAAAGATAGTAGTTTTCTCTTTGTATTAATTAGTATCTTATGGGGAAATACTTTGAGCTTATGTAAATATCTGGTTTTTTATTATAGGTTTGCTCAGTGATTTTACCACCCATTCAATGTTTCTTAACTGTAATAATTATTTTTGTGGTTCTTCCCAATAGTCATGCTCTATTGATATCACTCCTTCTACATTTATTAATTTGAACTCTATTGTGAGGAAGATCTGCCCTTTCCCTCTATTTGTTTCTGTATTCAATTTATTTATATCAGCATGTGATCAGGAGTATTTATTGCATACATTGTGCTCCATTACTGTAATTGTTTAATTACTCTTATCTCATACTATATAAAAGAAAAAAAAACAAATGAAACAAATGTAATAAATGAAGCCATATAAATGCTAGAAAAAATTGGGTGAATACACCATAAACTTTGTTGTAGGGAAAGGCTTTCTAACAATCACTCAAATTCCAGATACAAAAATAATTAAGTATAGAAAAATTTGATAAATATAACTACATGAAACTAAACACAATTACACTATGAAACACCTTAACTGAAGTCAAAAGACAACTAACAAACTGGAAGAAAATATTTTCACTGTATCACAAAGGGCCAACATACTTAATATATAATGGACTTTTAATTTGAGGGCTAAATGACTAAAATCCTTGCAGAAAAATGTGGGATAGATGTGAGAAGACAATTTACAGAAAAAAAAGAAAAGAAAAGAAAGGAAGGAAGGAAGGAAGGGAGGGAGGGAGGGAGGAAGAGAGAGAGAGAGAGAGAGAGAAAGGGAGAGAGAGAGAGAGAGAGAGAGAGAGAGAGAGAGAGAGAGAGAGAGAGAGAAGAAAAGAAAGAAAGAAAGAAAGAAAGAAAGAGAAAAATAAAGAAATAAAGAAAGAAAAAAGAAAGAGATCTAATGATGGTCTTTAAACATAGGAAAAGTGTTCTGGCTCATTCATAATTAGAGAAATGCAAATTAAAGCAATATCAAGATGTCATCTCCTACATATGGGAATGGTGAAAATTTAAAAGTATGTTAACATATTCTGTTGGTGAGGCTGTGTGGAAACAGGTGCTCTCATACTTTGCTGATAGGAATGCAGATTGGTCTGGTACAAAAAGGGACTTTTAAATCTACCTAGTACCAAGATGGAAAGCAGCATTGTCTTTCTTTTCTAGTGACATTTGGGAGAAGGCTGGTTAACAATGTTACCGATGATCACTGGTAATATAAGTTATATGAGATTGTCCAGACATTTATAGGTACTTGAAATACTTTCCCAAATACTCTTCCTCCCTCATTTTTCCTTATTTAGCATTAAAGAAACACAGTTGTGACTGAGAAGTCATCTCCATTGTTGATTTTGCTACTTCTGTTTCTACTCACCACCCAACTCTAGGATCCAGCTTCTCTCTAAAAAGAAAATGGAGCAATAATGTCAACAGGTCAGAGCTGCTTGACCCTTAGAGATGATCTAGCTTATCCTTGAATGATTTATAGGAAGAAATAAGGCCCACAGAGGGTCAGTGACTTGCTCAAGGTCACACAGTGAGCCAAGCCTGGAAGAAAAGGATCCTGACCAGAATGCTCCACAGTCTCTTTCAAGGTGTGTGTAAAGTGGGCATGCAATCTGTGAGAGCAGTAAAAACCAATTTGGTTTCATTCCATGAGTGGAACTTGTCTTAGAAGTACCAAAGTTGAGGGAGAGTATAAACTCTATTTTTGTTATCATCAGAACCCTCCTGGGATCTTTAGGTAGCACAATCCATTAGGAATTGCAGATATAATATCATGCATGGAAAGGTACCAACAGGCAACTGTGCATCGACTGCTATGTTCTGGACTGGTTCCATTATCCTTTCCTACTCATGGTTTGACTCTGAGCCTTAGTGCCTGTGGACCTCCCCTGGGGCCTGGAGCCTCCATTTCAAAGGAGGCTTGCAGTTTGCACAATGCACAAAGACACCTAGGGAGGGAGCTAGTGGGGGCTTCAATCTGGCCTATGCTTTGTTAACTAAACCATGAGCCCTGGCAGATAACTGCCTCCTCCCAAGGAAGAGACCCTGTTCTTTCATAAGCTCAGTTTTCATATGCCTAAAGGGTTGTGCCTATCTTGAGCTTTTCTTATTCACAGAGGTTCCATGTAAGCTAGTGGATGCCGTGGTGAGGATTCAAATCCAGTCTGTATGAGTCTAAAGCATGTGTCTTTCAGTCTTTACTCAGAAAGAAGAAAGAGATTGAGAGAATATCTAATCTAAACCTTATTCTTCTGAGATAGAAATGAGTTTAGGTTCCCAGTAGTTAAGAGACCTGTACATGATCACAAAGTATTGATCCAAGCCTAGAATCCAAGACTGATACTCAATACAGGGCTGTTTGTACCATCAAAAAGGCTCACTAAAAGATATCATGCAGTGCATTTCTCAGGGGAAAAAGGAAATCTGTAGTTTTTTCAAATTAGGTAGTCTTCAGGCCTGGACACTACTGTCTAGACAGATTTTTTAAGACACCAAAAACTTAATCTCAACATTAAGTAATTTATTTTTACAAAGTCTTTTATAAGCTCTGCTTAGAAATCTATGCTAAAGCTTCATTTACTTCAAGGCTGGTGGATGTTGTAGCTCATTTGTAGATGCCAACCTTGAATTTGAGAGTGTTAATATGACGGGTGTGAGCGCAGTCTGAGTTAGATGAATGTTAGCTCTTTTGCTAGTGTTCCTCATGGTAGTTATATAACTTTAGGCAGGACATTTAACCACGGTGAGAGGTATAACCAGATTTTTTCTCACTTAACAATAAATCATGAATATTTTCCCATGTCATTATTCTTTTACATGATTATTTTTATGTCTGCATGATAGTCACTGTGTGACTCAACTATCCAATTTAATCAGTCTACTATTATAGTTAGATGTCTGTATTATTTCCCATATCTGTGATAATTCCCCTTGTAGTTCTATGTCTGTGAGACCCCCTAATTTTGAATGTTATTTTTAGATGGCATCTTCCCACTCCAGATATCTATGACAATACCAGGACGTTTCTTTAGCTTAGCTATTTCTAAATATGAAAAAAGTCCATAATAATTTGTTGAATATTGCCACATGCCAGTTCCTTTCTAAGGAAATACTTTGGGTTAGGAAATTTTCAAAGTAGGTATCAACAGTGGTCCACTCCAGTTGGAGAAAATCACAGTGAGGCTCTTGTGGTTGTGATCGGCATAGCCTCTCAGTGTCCCTGACCACGACAACTCCACAGTAAAATAAAATCCCAGGACACCGAATCAATTGACTTGCTAAATGAATTTCTTTCATATTGACAAACTAGCTTCTAGGGAGCACAGGTTTCATTTTGATGAAATTCATGATGAATCCTTCCTGATTATTAAATACAAGTACCTCTTCTCTCTTAGATCTTCTTGGCATCATTCCTGGTTGGAAATATTAAAAACATATCATCAGCATAAAGGACGAAACTTATTTCTTACCTTGCTATGGCAGAACGGCATTGGTTTGATTCATCTATAAGTTGCAGTAGACAGCCAAGGATAGAAGTTAAAGAGAAGGGTGTCAAAACCCTAGTTCTCATCTTGCTTCTCAGACTGTCGCCTAAGTTGTTATTAATTTCTCTTCTCCTCAGCAATCTCCAGAATATTTGTATATACTCCCTAGTGTCCAGAAAATAAAATGCAGAAATTTACCGAGAGTCCAGCTACCATAGGGAAGATGCCAGCAAGCATGTTCTGAATGAGGCATCAGTGTACAATTTCCTCTTTTACCCCTTATTTAAACCCCCAAACTCTTTATGCTAGTTCTAGCTCCTGCTTTCTTTGATTGTGTTTTTAAATGATGCAGTTAGATGGATTGTGTGTCCCATTCACCTGTTTTATTTTTAATTGTGGTAACATCTAACATGAGCTCTACTCTTGTAATAAATTTTGCAGTGTATGATATAGTACTGTTAACTACAGGCACTATATTGTACAGCATATTTCTAGAATTTATTCATCTTGCATAAAATAAAGTTTTTGTTTCCATACTAGAGGAAATATGGGCTTCCTGTGTGATGTACATATTTTAATCATATATTAATGTTTTCATACTCTTTTAAGCATATCCCTTATGCATGCTAATAACAGTAGAGCCATTTTAAATGCCAGTATTTACCTGGAGCCTTTTAGAAAAATACTAACAAATTTGTGAATTTGTGTACATTTCCAGTCTGGGCTTCCCTACACATCTATACAACATGATTTAGAGATCCCAGCTGAGGGACCTATTGTCTTCATTATATAGTGTAGATCCATTCAATTATTCTTCATTATATAGTATAGATCCATTCAGTTATTCGTTTGTTCATTCAGCAAATATTTATGGAGCACTGGTTTTGTGTTTATTCACCTATAATGAGAATTAGAACTTTGTTTTACTGACTTAATTGGCAAGGTATCCTGCTACAGAAAATAAAACCATTCAAGGCTCATTAGCATATGGATAGTTGAAGCCAGAGAGCAGATGACGTTATAGCAACAGAGAGTATAGAGGGAGGAGAGAAAGGGGTTAATGAAGGAGGATTTGGAACACCTATATTTAAGTGAGGAGTATATAAGTAAAAAAAGGTCTACTGAAAACACACACAGTATTAGGTGGAAAATCATTCTATCACCTTATTGTTCATAACTAGGGAACAAGTGAAAACCAGGGAGACAGAGAGGGAGAGGTAACTGAACATTATAAATCAAATTATTATTTTTATCTATAACAATAAAACTGGCTGTTTTCATTCTTATAATGAAAAGATTCTTTTCTATCTTCAAAGATATTTTTGGTTACTAAAGAAATTATATAGATTATGTTTTTGTTCCTTAATTAACACTGAAAGTGAACTCACAAATGACTAGCATATGTTTTATTTTTACTTAGTTTATCACCAAAATGTTGTATGCACATTTTTATAGTCAAAATCTGAATAACAGATGTTAGGAAAACAAATATTAACCTCAACCACCATCCCTGAGATCGTTCCAATATGATTTCAAGAATTTCTCCCCCCTCAATGTATCTGACTCCTATTACCATCAGCTAATTTGCTAATGTTCACATTTTTTTATACGTCATTTGGACCAGAGGTCTATTTACTCTCCAAGCCAATATGAAGTCATTTTTGTCATTGTTGAGATTATTTAACCAAGTGAATTGAACAGCAGCCAAATCTTTGCTTTAGCTGACAGTTATCCAATTTTGAACTTCAAAATTCGATGAAATGAATTTAAGGCATGTGTTTTGTCTGCAGAGCTGGACATTTGCAGTTACTTGCAAGATTTGTACCTTCCATTTTGCTGTTGATTTTGGTTCCAGCTGAAGTGGCAGGGAATTTAGAAGAACCCAGGGGGTTATTTGCAAATTTGGAGCCAAGTCTTGTAGCTAACTTCCTAAGGGAGGAGGAAGGATGGGGTAGAGCTTACAGTGACCTCAGGGAAACCTGAATATTTAAAATAATTACATCCATATAAAAACAGAGGATGCTTATGCTCACTCCTACTGAAACTGTTGCTGCCTTTATGAATATGTCACAACATTCATGCTATATCTCAGGAATCTTAACTTGCCTTAATGGTCTCTTGTCCCTTATCTCCAGTGCCTTAGTATGTAGGATTCAAATCTCCTGAAGTGTGGCTGGGGCATTTAATTCAGTTCCTCCAAAGGGACACAGACATTTAATAAGCTGTGCTACTTTTTAAAATTTCTTCAGAGGGTTTTTGTGATTCACGTAAAATATTTGTTACATAAGCAACATTATGACAGTATTAAATATTTGGCCTGAAGACATGGCAGGATAATGGGTGATTTTTTAAAATAATGTTCATTCTATTTCTGTTAATTCTCCATGTTTCCTACTGTGAGTCTTTATTGTGATATACTTTCATAATATCATGTGACAAGAAAATCAAATGTAACATATTCTTATTTGTAAAATGGATTCAGTGGTTAAATTGGGTTACTTCATAGAAATTAACACTAGAGCCTATTTAGTTGATATGCCAGCCTTCTCTTTAAAAATATTTTTATTACGTAGGAAAATGTGTCCTTCCCCCTTTCTATGTGGGGCAGTAAATACTGATGATGCAGTGATTAACTGGATTTGCTAATCCAGTAGAGGGCATGTTCAGCTTCAAGTGCATGGTGCCATGGAAGAAATTCAGGCTATAGTGGTGTTGGATCATGGCACATAGTTTCAGTTTCTGGCTCTGCTGCTTACTTATTGTTTGATCTTGTGATTGGCTTGGGCCTCAGTTTCCTCATGAGTAAGATGAGAGAAGCTCAAAATGCTACTTTGATTGTAATTAGCATGCTCAGTCATGTAGCTGAGCTCTATTGCTCTTATAGAGCAAAAACAAACAAACAAAACAGAAACAAACAATCCCATCATTAATAAGTTTCCATGCACATAGGCAGAAACTCTTAGTGGTTAAGGGCACAGGACTCTGGACCTAGCCTGTATGGGTTTGAATCTTATTTCAATCACTTACAAGCTATGTAGCCTTGAGTTCCTTAACCCCTCTATGCCTCTGTTTTCTCATCTGTCAAATGTGTATAACAGTAGTGCCTCATTGTTTGATTGTTTTAAGGATAAGTTAATGTGCATAAAGCCTGTAGATTCAAGAGTCATTTATAAACAAGGTGCTCAATTTTTTTAAGCAGTCAAGCTATATGGTATACAGATGACATAATGCTGCAGTCTTTTTATCTCTGAAGACACCTTGTAGAAAAAAAATGCTGTTTAATTTTATGACTAATGAGCCTTTATTCATCAGAAAGATAGTAGTTTCTCCTTGTAAGATTTTTTCTAATGCTGATCATTTTATTGAGGAAATTTAATTTACTACTTATTTTCAAACAATAGTTTGGGTAATAATCATCCCATTTCTTTAAAACATTAGCAATCCATTCATTAATCACTTAAATTTGTAGAAAAAAAAATTTCCTAGAGTTTGGGGAGAGATTTGATTATGTTGGACCAGAGGCTGATCTGTTTTTCTTCCTGTGGACTCTCAGTTGGAAGCAGGCATAGTTAGGTCAGTGCAAAGCTCAGTGCAGGTTCTGCTCAGAGTTTCCACTTGTCCAGAGTCACCTTGGGCAAAAACTTGAGGCACTTGCAAGCTCTTTTAGCCTGTTTGGCTATGAATATTTCTCATTTAATTGTACTCGGGAAAAGAGATAGTAGGATATATCAGTGAAGGGTTACTTTTTTTTGTTTGTTTTTAATCTGGATAGTGTAACAGAATGACTGGGGAGCTGTTATTGCAGGAAACTCCATCCTGTGTACCAGAAATATTAGGTGGAAAAGCCATAGACTGAAGGACAGCCAACCTGAGTTTTGTTCCCATCCATGTTGCTCAATTCACTGTTCCTTCCCCTTTCAGTGTTTCTGTGAAAGTCTATTACTCTGTGAGCCTCATTAGCTTGACTGGGTAAAATGCGCGCGCGCGCGCGCACACACACACACACACACACACACAGCCCCCCCCCACCAAAATTACCAAAAATAAACTGGGACATCAGTTCCTATCTGTGAATTTGTAAACATTTAATTCCTTACCACAACATGTTTGCTATGATTTAGACACAGCCTCACCATTCTCTTCCACAGAGTCCTAATAGAGGACGCTAATATTTTCTTTCTTTCCTCAGTTCACAGGGGTGTCATGAGGACAACCATACTAAAAGGAAGGGTGTACTCTGAGCTCTTTGTGAGAAAGCTGCTATCTAACTAAAAGGCATTAGTATGATTAGATGTGATGCCATTAATATTTCCCCAAACTGCCTTTATGCTATTAGTGTGCTGTAGGTAATTTTTGTGGCCAGGAAATATCTCGAGTCATCCTTTCATTTTAAAAAGAAGTGATGACAGTGTTTCTTTGTTACTGTTAAAGAAAAAAATATAAACATTAAAAAAACCACAGTGAATTGACACAGAAACTTAGTACATTACATTTTTACCTTGCTTTTTGTTTTTAAAAAAATTAAAAACAAACAACGAACAAAGTCCCAAGGTCCTTTCTAACTCTGGTCTTCATTGTCATCCACCAGTCAAACCTGCTAATTTCAGAGAGAAATATAATTTTCCCAAAGACTTTCTGCTAGCTGGTGGCTGAGCTGGGACAAGGACCTTAGCCTCCTGATACCCAGCAAACCTTTTCCCACTCCACATTGTACTGATTTCTGCTCTGCCATTGGATCCTAGATATTAAGGTCCTATGAAGGCAATATTCGATGATATTTGGCTGAAATGATTATTCCTCAGCCTTTCTTCTACAACTTCCTCAATAGCTTCTTTTTAATGCCTTTCTGAGTTCCATGCAAAAATTTGTTACTGAAATGCAGAATCCATTTCCTTATACTATTAATAATTTGTTCTTCATTGAACAATATACATTCTGAGTTTAGGTTTTATCTTCTTTGATTTTCCCTGGCATATGTGTGTCCAGACTATGTGAAAGGGCTGGATAAGGATTGTGACTTTTCATAGGGGAAGAGTTAATAATATTGTTAGAGAAAATGGGCTTGAAAATAAGAAAAAAAAAAGAAAGTATGATTATTCCAATAACAACTATTGCCTTTAACTCAAATCAGATTCTTGAATCCTGACAACATCCAACAACTCAGATGATTTGCTCGGACCTGTCTATACCTGTCTCTGGCCACACCTGTATTCTGAACCTTAGGAACTTTTCCCCAACCGTGACTAAATCCTTCAACTTGAGTCACTTTAGCTGAGACTATTCTGCCCTATTTGTCAAGTTCTCCATTGCTGACTACATTCCCACCCTCATGCTCCCAAAATGGCCTCACCCGAACAGTACTGAGTATGCCCTTCCTAACTCTTCTTCCAAGCCTTGCCAAACTACTTACCCCTAATCAGATACCAAGTCTGATCCTTGATCCTGACTACCTGCAGGTGACTGATGCTGGAAGTCAGATCCTAGGCAGGAGGTGGAAGCAAAGGAATTAAATGAATCAAGAGGTTGTGTGAGAGGGTGAGAGGAATAAAGGGTAAGGAAAAGGGTGAGGAGTGCTGGTTATGAGAGGAGCTTCATGATGTGGCTCCTGAACCTAAAATTAATGTCCTGTGCTTTTGGATGGAGGTTGAGGATGAGTTGAATAAATTATGTAGGCTGCTTCCCAATTTCAGCCACTATGTGGACTGTGAAGAATTTGTCTGTAGGTCCTTCAAAGGAATATGTCCTATCCATTCTCATGTCTTCCCTTTCAATCAATCCTACAATGCTGACACCTACCTGGCATATAGTAGTTGCTCAATATAGAATTGTTTATTTGGGATGCTTCTCAAATTCCTGATATTTGCTTGCCTCATTTCTCACCACAAGAAGTCCCTTCCCTGATGTCAGTGCACACAGGCACACACACACGCGTGCGCGCGCACACACACACACACACACATGCAGGAATACCATTATTTTGACTGCAATTCCCTGATTGGACCATATTCTTTTACATTCTCTTGCCTTTACATCTGCTATTTCTCTGTCTAGAATGTCATTTCTGTCTAACTCTCATTTAGTCTTTCAGTTTTAACATAAGCATTATTTTGTCCAAAAAACTTTTCTTGCTGACCTTAGAACTGACCCCCAGATGTTCTTCTCTGTGTTCCCATAGCATTTCACCTTATGGAACCATTGTCACAAGAGTGAAATAAGCAAAACATAGTTTCGTTTCTGATTTCATTCCATATCGAGCTATGAGGCTGTAGAAAGCTGAAGCTGCATCTTATTCATCTCTTTCTGTCCCTTGTGCTTAACCCAAGGTCTGGCGCATAGTAGGTTTTTAATATCTGTTTCCTGAATATATGAATGGAAACCTTCCTACATATCTAGTCTGCTACATTTGACCCTTATGTTCACCTTTTTTATTGGTTTTGCTTGTAAACTGAATACATAGATCATGAAGTCTCCAAAATTAACGGGCTTTGACAAGCAAAGTCTATTCATTCTTGTCATCTAGGAAACAAGATACCTGTATCTCTCCTAAACATAAATTTCTTCTATGTTTTCCCTTCATTAATGACAAAAATACTTCTGGAATCATTCCTAGTGCTGACTAGCATTACTGTTCTCTAGAGATTATTAGTATTTATCAACCAACTGTTTCATGGGAAGAGCTTTAGCAATTGTTTTGCATTTTGTAGCTAATTGCAGGAACAAAGTAGCTACCAATGCAAAATTTGTTTTTTAAAAGAAAACATTTGTTCCCTAATCAAGTCCACATGGTAAAGACAACATTAAATTATCACTGATCAGCATTCATGAGCCAGGAGGGTGATGAAGTGGTAGATTCTTTTTATTTCTAGTTAAGAAGTTGAAAGGTAAGATGTTAAATGTTTCAAGGAAATCTGCAGAATCCAGTTATACTTAAAATGAGGTAAGGTTTGGCTCAAGAATTAAAAGGAGTAGTCAAAGAAGTGCTTTCTGAGTATTAGAGAAGCCCAGATAGACAGCTGAAAAGGCTTTTAACATCTAGTTCAGTGATCCTCAATTTTTTTTTGCTTGTATTGTCCCTAAAATGATAAAAATAATTTGAAAAATTACATAACCATTCACAGCATACACACACACATATCATGAGTTTAAATGGTTGCAAAATGCATAATTTTCAGCATATCGTATATTATATGCTTTAAAATGCTCAGTTCATTCAGTTAATGGAAAATGTCCACCATATAACCTCAATAGTTAAACTAGTGCTTATTGTCAAACCAATCAGCCAAGTTGGATTGACTTTCTACTTGAAAGAGTCTAATTTTGTTATATTCCTTTGTGACAGGTATCACACTACAGAATTCTAATGTGAAGATAGGTAGCTAAGTCACAAGCCTTGCCCTCGTTTGTCACTTGGATGAAATAAAGGCACTCCCTCATCAATACTTTTTACCCGAATACTTTTTGCTTTGCTCTACAGAGACACTCCTTCAGGAACTTCTATGTTCTGGAATTCTTCCTTTGTTATTTGGTACTCCAGAGGATTTTAGTCCTTGGGACAATGCTCCATAATAAAATGCAGGATGGTCAAGAGGTCTCTCTCTTTTGTCAAATGAGAAAAGGCACACTGTGGAAATGAAGGTAGGAAGAGAATCTATAACTAATGGCCAGATATCCCAGTCTCCTCACCCTCTAGAAAGTCAGATATGTATCCAAACTTGGAAATCTCTGATCTGTGTACTCCTATCTCATTTAACTGATGGGCCAGGTAAGACCTAGAAAAAAGCCTGGACTCATCTAAGGTGACAGTGCTTGTTAACTAATGGCAGAGCTGGTAATGGAATATATAGATATTTTGACTTCCTGTAATGTCTCATTTAAAAGCCCTACATTTAAGTGACTGTAGTCTCTTTAGACAGTCACATTGAAGTTTTCTCTGAGAAGATAAGAGGATTGACCTTGACACTTCTTCACAGGGAGATGTTTGTACATAGAAAACTCAGAGATGATAGTTGTTTGTATCTGCTCTTACATTACTTGCAGGTTAAGTGAATGAAGGTTACCACTAAACAAGCGTTCATTGAAAAGCTTGTAATTTAACAAGCCATATTAATCAGAAATGGCACTTTATCATGGGCTCAAAACCTCTCAGTGGTTCTCAATTTTTCAAATACTTTGCTGTTTACCTCCTTCTATTAGTCTTCTGGATTAAATTGTAAGGTCTCAAAGTACACAAACTCTATCTTTTATTTCTTTAATTTTTAAAAAATTTTTCCAATTAGAATTGACATTCAAAGTTATTTTATATTAGTTTCAGGTGTACATCATAGTGGTTAGACGTTTATGTAATTTACAAACTGATTTCCCCAATTGGTCTGGTACCCACCTGGCACTATACATAGTTATTATAATATTGTTGACTATATTCCCTATGCTGTACTTTACATTCCCGTGACTATTTTGTAACTACCAATTTGTATTTCTTAATGCCTTCATGCTCCAGTTGGGTATTTTCTACTACCTTGTCTTACAAATCGCTGATTCAGTCCTCTGCTTCATCTAATCCACTGTTGATTCCTTCTAGAGCATTTTTCATTTCCGTTATTATATTCTTCATTTATGACTGGTTCTTTTTTATGGTTTCTATGCACCTTTTTATGCTTATCTCTCTGTCAAAGTTCTCACTGAGTTCGTCTATTCTTCCCCCAAGTTCATTAAGCATCCTTATAACCAGTATTTTGAACTCTATTTCTGTTAGGTTGTTTGCCTCCATTTCATTTAATTATTTTTCTGGCGTTTTCTCCTGTTCTTTCATTTGGGGCATTTTTTTTTCCCATCTGGCTGCCTTTCTGTGTTCATTTCTATATATTTAGATAGATCTGCTACATCTCCAAGTCTTAGCCAGGTGGCCTTATGTAGTATGTGTCCTCTGTGGCCCAGTGGCAGTCTCCCTGATCACCTGTGCTGGGTGCTCCAGGTGTGACCCTTATGTGGGTTGTATATGTTCTCTTGTTATAGTTGAGCCTTGATTGCTGATGGCACATGTGTGGGATTGACTCTCGGGCTGACTGGCTGTTAGGATTGGCCACACCCACAGAGTATGAGGTGCTGTATGGGGGCTGACCCATTGGAGTGGGATTCACCTCAGCAGGCTTGTATACATGGTGAGACCACCATTTGGGTGTGCTGCTTGTGAAGCTAATCAGATGGTGCTATGTTGATGTCTAATGCCAGCCTCCAGGTGTGTTACTTCTGGAGCCCCTTGAGAGGGGCTCACGTGCAGGCAAAGGTCAGCCACTGCCTGTGACAGGCAGTGGACTACTTGGTAAGAGCTACAGAGCTCTCTGTGGTTGGTCGCTGCCTGTCCTGGACCTGGTGGCACATAGGAGAGGCCACATGGCAAACTGATTTTGGACAAAATATCACCCTTTCAATACCTGAGTTTCCTCTTCTGTAAAATGGATTTTAAGGATTGAATATATAAGTCAAGTATTATACCTGGTATAACTATAGTAGGTACTCAATAAATGTTAGCTATTGTCATCATTATTGTTGATTGAAATTATCAGTTAATCTAACCTTAAAAGAATCTGGGGAGAAAAAAAAAAAAGATAAACAAGAGAATCTGGGAAGCAAGCCCATGGAGACTAAACAGGTCTGAAAGTACATTACATTCACCCACAAGCAAGCTCCGAGGGAGACAAAGTAGAAAGCAAGAGGATGGATAGTGTTACGGAAGGCTCATCAAGTTACATATGAAATAATGGTTTAGGACAATACTGCCAATGGAACTTCCTATGATGTCAGATGTGTTCTATGTCTACACTGTCTGATAAGGTAGCCACCAGTCACATGTGGCTCCTGGGCACTTAAAATGTGTCTAATCCTAATGAGAAAGTGAAATTTTCATTGTATTTAACATTAATTAACTCACAGTTAAATTTAAATAACCACATATGGCTAATGGCAACCATTTTGGCCAGTATAGGTTGAGGACTCACTCTTTGTTCTTGCCAGAACTTAAATCTTTGAGCAGTAAGCCAGCATAAATTGCAGTGAAGGAAACCTGGCTCAAAGATAGTGAGTGCCGTAGTAACAGTGACTTGGAATTTGGGGTGGTTCCAAGTGAGACCTCATATGTTCCTCTTCCAGCTTTGTACCTCCTTTTTCTAGCACTTTCATCTCTTCTTCTAGCTCTGCTCCCCTTTCTCACCTTTCTTCTCTATTCCCCTACCCCATTTCTCTGTGGCCAGGCTTCTTAGACAAATATATTTTGAGACCCATGCATATTAGTTAAGCTCTTGCCAATTAAGTTGCAACTAATTAAGGTCAATAATGTATCCATGAAGAAGTATATTAAGACACCTGTGGTGCAAAGAGACCTTTTTTCATATTATTCTCATATAAAGAGTTTTCCTCCATCAATTTGGTCTTGATTTCATTCATCTAATTAGTAGATCACGAGCAAGATTGTTTAAGATTTTTGTGGACTGTCAACATCAGTTCCCAGTGTTTACCAGAGCTAGATACAGATAATATTTCAATACTTTCCTCATCTTATAAAACATTTGAAAGCTTAACTAGTTCTTTAAGTGAAAGATAAAAACTTAACATAAGTCAAGAAAGTGAATCATTCTTATTATATTTAGAAGGTGAAGAGGTACTAGCCAGATCACGTGAACCGAGAATCATGCATATTGTTGTCCAGGCAATGTTTGGAGCCAGCGTTTACCATGTGAACACAGTTATAGACCTTCTAGATCAACCCCTTTTTACATTTCTAATACCCACGTTAAAACAGTTCATTGTTAGCATTTTGAATATTTTAAATGTTCACTGAGTCATAGTTAATATCTGAAATGGCTTGAACATTTGCTCTTGTAAGGAAGATATTTTGTAGAGCATTGTTAAACCTATTTTTATTTGTGGAACCCATCTATATTATAACTTCAGAAGCTTTTCTGTGGAGAAAATAGTCACTCTCACCTTTTATCCCGTTTGTCCATGGAGAAGAGCACCAAAATTTCAACAACCAAATCCCAGATATGTTATTGTGACCATTTTATTTATACAAAATGTCTGTCTGTTTGCTAGTAACCCACTTTAACCCATTTTCAATGGCCTTTTTTTTCCAGGAAATTCTCACAAATACTTTTCATTTTCTTTAAAATAGAGTTAACTGCTGTAAATGCTCATACATGTTCATAGAGTAAATTTATTTATTAAAACTAATTCACTTGGGAAGTCACAGGAAAGTGGGTCTTGCTTTGGAATGGCTTTTCTGAGCCCTGTATCTAACACAGGTAATACAATGTTAGAAGGCCAGACTGAAAACAACAGTTGCCAGTGAATGGCTGTGAATGCAAGGTCATGCTTTAGCTTTATTTTCTACTGAGAGAGGGTGAAAAGAATCCAATGAACAGTGGCACAGAAATCTAATACTACAGGTGCCAGACAGCTCCCTCAGATTCCATTTTCCTATACAGCAGGTCTTTCAGTAATGTTTCATTCAACATAGTTTTGTTAAAACATTGATGAGATGCTGTAGAAACTTAACTCTTGTTTATTTCAATTAGCCTATGGTAAACTTGGTTTCATTATAGGTTGTTTTGCTTGAAGTCACAGAACCTATTGATGATGTTAAGTGAGGACTTCCTGTATAGGCCAAACTGCCACCTTCCTTCCCACTATATTCTCCACACAGCTGCAAGTCTAAGCTTCCTAAAGCATAGAATAGTGATTCTTGCCTTCTGCTCTTCTCAAACCTCTAACCCATGAATGCCTAATAGATGCAGTCTTTTCAAGCCTAAAAGTCACGATCCTTTATGATTTTGCTCTTTCCCTTATTCCCAGCCTTTATTCTCACTGTTCTGCTCCCCATCAGCCCTAGTGAACTGCTTTTAGTTCTTTCTCATCAACCATACCATTTTGCCATCTCTACTTGCACATATCATTTTTTCCTCCAGGGCCCTTTTTCTCCTCTGGATCTGTTGGGCAAAGAACTATTCATTCTTCTAATCCTAGTTTGAATTCTGCCTCCACCAAGGAGCCTTCCCAGAGCCCCCAGACATACTGAAGCATTTTTTTCTTTGTAGTTCTCTGGTACTTTGACATCATGGTATAGTAGAAGAGCTGGGAATGACAAACCTTGGATTTGAAGTGCAGCTCTGCCATTTGCTAGGTGTGTAATCTTGGATAAGACATTTAACCTCACTTTCTAAGTCTGTGCCTTCATCTGGAAAACAGAGATAATAATGCCTTCCCCATACATGTCACAGGCTTGCTGTAAACCTCAAAGGAGATAATGCATGTGACAGCTCTCAGCATACAATGAAATGCCATGAACATAGTTCCTTTTATTATTGTGCTTCCATTGAAAAATCAGCCAAGGTCGCTCAAAGCAGTGATTCTGAAAGATATAGAGGGAAGTTTGTCATCCAGTCTGTGGGCACGGCCATCAATGTGTCCCAGAAACTTCAGGATTTCAGACTCCAAACTCAACTTTCCAGACTGTCTCTGACACCAGGAGAGGCATGGGAATCTTTAGTCACACTGCATGTTCGGATTCAGGGTATGAAAGTCAGGGTGGCTACAATTACAGCACATGTTTACACTAGATAGTGAATTCCGTGAGGTTATAAATTGCGTCTGATTTAGATCTATGTCCTCTATCGTGCTTAGCCCTATGCCAGTGCCAGGACACAGCATGTGCTCATTATTATAGTCCCCCTTCCCCATTTTTAAAAACAAAACATTAATTATTTATTCTTTATTTTTTAATATATTTTTTTAATTTTTCAATTACAGTTGACATACAATGTTATATTAGTTTCAAGTGTACAACATAGTGATTAGACATTTATATAACTTACAAACTGATCACCCCGATAAATCTAGTACTCACACGATACATAGATACATAGTTATTACAATATTAATGACTGTATTTCTTATGGCATATATTACATGCCCATGACTATTTTGTAACTACCAATTCAAACTTCTTAATCATTTTTCCTATTTCATCCATCTACCTAACCCCCCTCCTATCTGGCAACCATCACAATGTTCTCTGTCTCTATGAGTTTTTTCCTGTTTTGTTTATTAATTTTGTTTTTTAGATTCCACATATATGTGAAATCATATGGCATTTCTCTTTCTGTCTGACTTAGTCCCTCTAGGTCCATTGATGTCATTGCAGATGTCAAGATTTCATTCCTTTTGTGACTGAGTAATATCCCATTGTATATGTGTACTACCTCTTCTTTATCCATTCATTCATTGATGACACTAAGGATGGCTCCATATCTTGACTACTGTAAATAATGCTGCAATGAACATACAGATGCACATATCCCTTCAAAGTAGCGTTTTGGGTTTCTTGGGATAAATACCTAGAAGTAGGATTACTGGGTCCTTCTTTGTTTCTTGTTATAGCCTTGCAGTCTTTGTTTTAAAGTCTATTCGATCCAGTATAATGATTACTACCACAGATTAAATCGCTAATTCAATCCTTAGCTTCATCTAATGTACTGTTGATTCTCTCTAATGTATTCTTTATTTCAGTTATTGTATTCTTCATTTCTGACCAGTTGTTTTTTTTTGTTTTCTATCTCCATTTTTTATGTGTTCTATCTCTGTTAAAGTTCTCATTTATTTCGTCTACTCTTCCCCTAAGTTCATTGATCATCCTTATAACCAGTGTTTTGAACTCTGCATCTGGTGGATTACTTGTCTCCATTTTGTGTAGTTCTTTTTCTGGAGCTTTGTTTTGTTCTCTCATTTGGAACATATTTCTTTTGTCTCCCTGTTTTGGCTGCCTCCTTGCATTTGTTTCTGTGTATTAGGTAGAACTGCTATATCATCTGATCTTAGTAGAGTGGCCTTATGTAGTAGGTGTCTTGTGGGGCCCAGTGGTGCACTCTCCCTGGTCACTTGAGCCATGTGCCCCAAGTGTGTTTCTTGTGTGGGTTGTGTATGTCTGCCTGCTGTAGTTGAGCCTTGATTTCTGTTTGCACGTCAATGGGAAGGATTGACCCTCAGGCTGATTGGTTGTGAGGACTGACTGTGATTACAGTGGAGGAGCTGTTGTAGAGGGGCTGACCCTGTGGAGCAGGATTCACTTTAGCAGGGCTCTCATGCTTGCTGAGTCTGCCCTTTGGGTCTGTCATTTGTAGAAATGGTTGGGTGATTCTCTGGTGTTCACTGAGCTGGCCACTGAGTGTATTTTTTCTGGGGCCTCTTGGGAGGGCCTCTGGTGCAGGCCAAGGTCAGCTGTTGCCTGTGCCCTGCCCAGGGATCACTTGGTATGAGGTACAAAGTGATCTGCATATAGTTGTTACTTGTAGTGGGCGTGGAGGTGCCTGAGAGTAGCTAAGCTACGAACTAAAGCAGGCTGTCACTAGTGTTGTGATTGGCGCTGCTTAGCAAGAGATATAGGGCAAGCTGAAGCCAGATGCTACTTGTTTGGGGTTTGAGAGCCTTTGAGAGATTTTAGGAAAGTCCACAGCATGGGCCAAAGCAGGCTGTTTATATGGAAAAGTCACTGGAAGTCTTGGGTGGGCCTGAAATTTGGATGGGCAGGATTTCAGGGAATCAGTAGGGAGAAGTGAATGGTGTTAACCGGGTTGATGGAGACTCAGGCATGGCACTTGCTTATGTCTGCAGGCTGATTGAGGGGAGGGCTCAACAAAGAAACAACAGCTTCTGCCAGCACTTCTGTTGGATGAAAGCCGCCCCTCCATCCCTTACCCCGAAGCCAGACAATTCAATTCCTCTCCATATGTCTCTGGGGCCTTTCAAGCTGCTTCCCCAGTGCTGGAGCTCAGAGCGTGTGAGTCTGTCAGTAAGTAAGTTCATTTGTGGGCCCTTTAAGAGCAATGCTTGGGACTCCAGCCACCCTCTATCTCACCTAAACACCATCTTTGCTGGTTTGGACAGTGAGAAGTTGTGGGGACTTCTCTTCCCAGCCCAGGAACCCTGAGCTAGGGAGCCTGGTGTTGGGCTGGGACCTCTTGCTTTTCATGGAGGACCTCCATAGCTGAGATATCCTTCCCATTTCTTACTGTCACATGTGGGTGTGGGACCAACTTGTTCTGCATCTCCTCCCTTTCTACCAGTCTTCTGTATATCTTTGATTACAGGACTTCTGATCAGACAGATTTCAGGCCATTCTCAATTAAGGTTATTCTGTAGTTTAGTTGCAATTCTGAATGTGGTCATGAGAGGGGGTGAGCACAGCATGTACATACTCCACCATCTTGACTGGAAGTCTCCCTTGTCTCTTTTAGTGAGGTGTGTGATGAGTGTTAAAAACATCTGCTGTAATACATATAACTGAAATCCTATCTGGTAAAGTATAAAACCCAGATTGTGCCAGTGTGATATATTGCTAAATTTCTCTTTTCTTAGTTTTCCTGTAGAGTTGAGGGGTTCTCTTAACCTTCATTAAATATTTAAGATTTGAAGACTTAGAGGTAGAGAGAGGAGATAATGATTCAGTGCAAAGGGTGTCGAGACATGAGAATGAGGTCGCGGTGTGGCAACTTGGCAGAACTATAGAAATCAGGCTTCTGCAGGGTGGCAGTCTTGCCTGAGCTCTTGTTCTCAGGGTCAGGGGATCCTAAACAGCCTATATTATAAATGAATGAAATGGCACCAGCCAGAGAGATCCATTACGATTCCTGCTTATACTCTTTTAAGTAACTTATCATATAGCTAGCAACTAGCAGTAAAGAGATATGGACAGCCTGGTTCTGTTAAAGCCATAGTCTTTTCATCTTCTTATGTTTTCCACAACTTTGTTCTAGTCTATGTTCTCCAATTCCATATTCACTGAACTCCTGGCCTCTTACCCCTGTTACACTTTCCATCCCTAAAATCACCTATTGATGTGGCTTTGATCCTCAGTAGGAAATTGTAGGTTTTGCCTTCAGTTTTTCTTCTGGATCAACCCAATTCGGATTGCTCCAGCACTCAACTCCACTATTGGCCCATATTACAAGTTCTTTTGACCCCCACTGAGGCCAAGGGAAGCTTGTGTAAGGAAATTAGTACCCATTGGGTCTGGTGACCATTTGGGGCTCAATATCTTAGAGGCAGTAAATGATCTGGTTGCCTTATCGTTTTCCTTTCAATGGGGTCCCGATCTCATGGGGGCATTGTAGGACCTGAAATAGGGTACCTCTGGTTCACTGTTCTAGCCTGAGACCAAGAGTTGCTTTTTGAATGAGCCTCATGGTCATACATAACCTCCATGATTTAACTCTGGTGTTTCCTGCTTTCTATGTGAGCCTTTCATTCAGTTATTCATGGAATAATTATTTACTGAATGTATACCTTTCAGGTGGTGTGATCCTTTATGTCTCAGGTATTTGTCTTATCTGTACTTCCAAAATATAAGCTCTTTAAAGGAAGGATCCTCTTGAAATAAAAATAAACCACCAAACTGATTCATGCAATTCTATTAATGTGCTCAAGATAATGTTCAAAACAATTAGCATTTATTGAGTACTTACTGTGCAATAGGCTCTGAGTTAAGTGCTGTACATGTAACATTTAATTCCAGCCATATCTCTATGAGGTGTATATACTGTTGTTCCTATTTTACAGGTGAGGAAACTGAGGTCGGAAGAGGCTAAGGTACCTTGCCAGAAGTTACATAGCTAATGAGTACTGGAGCCAGGAATTAAATCTTATCTTTGTTTGACTTCAGGGCCCTTGGCAATACTCTGTCCTACATCTTACCAGGGAACACTGGCATGGTGGGCCACTGTGATCAGTTCTGCTTGAACTTGCTTATACTGTGTTGCATTACTTACAAATGCTCCTTTTTTGAAGTCCAGGAGAGTAAATGCATGAATGTTTAACAGCTGAGGCCAGGGTTTTGAATTTTACTCTTAATCAGGTTGCCAACGAGTTTGCTAAAAGATGAAAGAATTAGTGCTACTCTTATGTGGTCATTACTTAAGCATCTAAATATATATTTATCTAAAATTTTTCAGCTGTAGTACCTAAAAGTGTTTTATTCCTTGTCATATTTGAAAATAACTTTTGAGTACTGCAAAAAGTTTGGATAATGTGTGGGAACTTAGAGAAATCTGAAAGGCCAAAAACTTAAGTAGATAAGGTCAGTTTAGAAGTGATCTGTCAACTCTCAAGTGCACTGGTCACTAGCAGATAAAATGGGCCCACTGGGTGCTAAATGGGAACAGAAATTTCTCCTGAAGGTGTATTTGGTAGACTGGAACACTCTTGAACTAGAAACATTATGGCAAGCTCTGGGCCAAAGTCTTTTAGAGAAAGCTGTTTGTAGGAGCATCTGAATTGTCACTGTTTCTGTAGCCCACTAGACAGGGGGACACATTGTTCTTCTCCCCTACATATCTCATTGAGAGGAACAATATGGCAAGTAGACAAGCTTTGATTATGGGGTAAATAACATATAAATCCCAGCTGTGCCTCTTACTAACTGCCTGAGTCACTGTAAAATGGGTCTTGAGGCCCACCCTTCTCTCTCTCTGGATTAAATTGTTTTAAAAAATGCTTATTGAGTTGTAACCATGTGTCAGGCATTGTGCTAGGAATGGTGGGTATAATGACCAATAAAACACTCTTCCTGCTCTCATGAAACTTAAAATTTTACAGATTGTATTTACCTTCCAATCAGTTAAGCCTGCCATGAAGATTAAATGAGAGTGGTAAATGTAAGGTGGCTAAAGCATTGTTAGTGCTCACAAAGTTTGGATTTCCTATTTTTTTCTCTCCATTTTGGCATTACAGCATTAGGTGTCCTTGACTTGGGCAGGCGCGCGCGCACACACACACACACACACACACACACACACACACTCAGATCTCTGTGTCTTTCATTTACTTTAGTCCAAGATTGTTGTCATTCACATGCACAGCCCTTATGGCAGGTGAGTCTGCCAGTTAAAAATGGGCCTGATTGATTTGCTTGAGTGACTTCTCTACCAACAAAGCAGGAGGGATATATGAATATAGCCATTGAATCAGGTGGCTTTTGGGGTTTCTGTTGGTGTTAGAATTGCAAGCTTAATTTCCTGCTGCTGGTTATACATGAGAGGCAATGGCAAGCTATCAGCTCTCCAGTGTGTTGTAGTGATGTGCTAATTAAAAGGAATGCCTAATGCATTGCATTTTGATTTCAGAAGCCAGCACTCTTATAAGAAAATGACACTAGTAATGAAAAACATACTGTGTTATCTTATGACAAGTTTCACAAATATGACACCCCACAAACTCATTTTATTTTGCAGGCATTATACAAGTTATATTGCTGTATTGCTATTGTATGTCCTAATTGATCATCCTCCCCGACATACTGCTCTGCCCCCATGTATTTCAAATCTTTGTGACACCATCAAATAAGTCAGATACCTAGAAGTCAGCCCAGAACTTTGATTCTCTGTCACGTACCCTCTCCCAAATCTGTTCCATCACAAAGTTCTCTTGAGTTTGCTTCTTAAGTAGATCTCCTCTCCATCTCCACTGCCACTACCTTAGTTTATGCTCTCATCTCAATCATCAATGATGGCAATAACTTAAAAGACCACTTTACCTCCAGTCAATCCTTCTCTACATTTTCCACCTCCTACCAGTCTTACATCAGAATACATTTTCTAATACAGTTGACTGTGCCACCTTCCTTTTCAGTGTCTTTCAGTGTCTCCCCATTGCCTATGCACAATAAAGCTTGAACTCCTTAGACTGATATATACAAACCTCTACCCAGTTTGTTTCCTCTCCATCCGGTTTCAACTCTCATCATCCTTGTTTATTTCCCAGTCATACCAAAATACTTATAGTTCCAGAATATAGCAGTCATTCATTCAGTGGATATTTATGTCTAGACACTATATTGCAGTGAGCAAGAGACAAAAGTTCCTTTCTTCATATATTTATATTATACTGGGTAAACAAACAGTAAACACATACATTATTTCTACAACTTCATTATCTTTCCACATGCTTTTCCCTTTGCCTGAGGAAGCTTCCTTGTCCTCTGTCTAGATATTGCCTACTCCCCTTTCAGGAATCAGCTTTTAAGCACTACATCTAAGGTAGCTTTCAGCCTGCTTTCCTCTTATATTTGTACTTTTGCATGCTTTCAGTGTAGCATCTGCTTTGCTGTTGTTTTTCATTGCTTACATGCCAAACCCAGCCCTCATGATGTTCTCTTCTTAATGAGACAATATCTTTTTCTACTTTGGCTTCACAGTACCCAGAATTGTGCCAGCACTTAATCAGGACTCAGAAAAGGTGTTTCAGTCCATGACAAAATGAAAGGAAGGAGGGAGCGAGGAGAGGGAAGGGAGGAAGGGGAAAAACAAGGACAGAAAAGAAAAAGGGAAGGGAGAGGAGGGAGAAAGGAAGGGAGTTAGGGAGGGGAAAAGGAAGGAAATAAATGTATTTCCATTTCTTTTTGGCTTGTAAAATTTTAATTAGTTTTGAATTATGACCCAGTAGGAGTGCATTGTCAAGATAATGCCCCTGATTTTTATAACTGATGATATTTTCTAAAAAGGGTGGAAGAAGTGAATATTCCCCCTTGCGATTTGATTTATACATCATTATGCTAACTTAAGAAATTAAATGAAATCTTCCTCACACACAGGTGAATTAATCTGTCTCCATACCTTCTTGCTATGTAATAATTGTCAGAACTTGTAAGAAGTAGAAAAGCAGAAATCACAAAGAAAATGATTGACAGACTTGACACATCAAAAAAAAATACTTATCAAAATACCAAAAATAAAAACAACTTTTCTTTAACACTCCCTTTTTGTTAGCTATGAACATTAGAGAGACTTCTGGTCCTTCAGAGTTTCTGCAGGGCTGGTTTCATGACTGCGTGATATGTGCTTGGTTTAAGTCTATGCTGTTGCCATCTTGAAATTCTTAATTTTTGAACCAGGCTCACGCTGCTTTTTTGTTTTGCACTGGGCCCCTCAAATTATGTACCCAGTCTGAGTTTTCTTGACTCATTCTAGAATCTCCGTGCTCCCAGTGATACTTTTTACATCAGGCCCATTTGTATGACGATGCTTGGTGAAAGAATGTAGGAAACCACCTGTTCAGTAAAACTGGACTTAAAGGGGAATGGTGTGGCACCTATCTGTTCCACACCTTGCACCATATACCACATGTCCTAGCATTAACTTAACATGTATTTTCTGAGTACCTGCTTTGTACCAAGTGCTGTACTATGCTGCAGGGTAAATTGGTGAGCAGATGAATGCTGCTGCTCTGAAGGAGGTGGAGATTCAAGTGAGTAGATCACAATACGATGTGGAGGTAATTGCAGTGGGCAGCAGAAACATAGAGAAGAGGTACTGCCTGAAAGAGGAGTTAAGGAAGTCTTCTGAAGCGAGCTGAAATCCAAATGATGACCTGGAGGAAGGAAAGAGGTACAGGTAAGGGCCTGACCTGGGAAGGGCATTCAGGTCAAGGAAATAGCATGTTCCCCTGCTGTTCTTTCCTTAGTAAGACAAAGGGCCTGTAGTGGGAATCCATCAGGTTAAGGGTTAGGTGTGGATGGAATAGCTGGCTGGCCTCTACTCTGATGGTTTACATTTATCTCAAGCTATGTACTCTTGTGCTTGCCTCCTTGGTTGGGTGGGACTATATATTGTTTGATGTCTTCGATATTATATGGCAGAAGAAAGTAGCAATATCCACTGCATTCCCTCTCTCTAAGGCAGTTGATCAACTCTGGCGATATTTAGAAAGTGTCAGATTTCAAATAAATGCTGATTCTACTAAAGTTCTACCTAGCCTCTAAAAAGCTAGGTATCTCGTTTAGCGTGCAGGGCATAGAAAAAAAGTGATAAGCCTGATGTGGTCCTTTGGCCATCATTTGCTGATTTCTGATCTAGAGTTAAGCTTTGTCAGACCCCAGATCCTTTGTTTGCATTTGCTATTCATTGCCTAGAAAACTCTGCCTCAACCTCACTTCTGTTATAGGTCTGGCCTTACCCTCAATGAAACCTTGCTGTGTAGATTAGGTTAGAACTGAATTCATTCTTGCTGTATGTCTCTGTAGCATCCTTGCAACTTCCCTATCAAGTCATACATCATACTTTGAAGATATTATCTGCTTAATGTTTAACTCTCCTTATATACTGGACACTTAGTGAAAGTATGGTCTATAGTTATATTAAAAAAAAAAAAAAGACAGTTAAACTCAAGCTCCTAGCCCACGGCCTGGCTGACAATACCTGCTCAACAAGTATTTGTTGAACATATGTATGAGTGCCTAGAATATCATTACCCACTACCCCAGTTGGTCCTGACCGAAGTCAAAGAACTTGACCTGTAATAATTTTCCAGTTAATCACACTTCTTTTAGAAACATTTTAATCATCCAAAGGGCATGTTTGGAAATGAGACAAATAAGACAAATTAAGTAGGAATTTGTGTAAGCAAAACATCAACTATGAAGATTCTATTTGATTTGTTTTCTCCTTATTCCCATGGTGTATGTGGTGTAATAAGGCCAGTCATATAACTGCATAGAGAATAACTCCAATGACCCAATGTTGCATGCAGCAAGTAGTGAGTGTGTAGATATGCACTGCTGTGATGAGGTGGGGACACAGAGAAAGTCAGAGGGATGCACTGAGCCCAGTCATGGTAGTTACCTAGGCTGCATCACTCCAGAGAGGTAATTGATGGGGATTGGCTAGCAAAGGGAACAACAGCCTCTAAGGCAATGTGTAGGGATGCTCATTAACTCTTTTCCAGGTAATTTGTTCCCCAAACCGCTACACACCAGTTTGTAACTGCAGGAATGCTGAGGGCTGTCCAGCAATGGGAGTGGTTAGAAGGCCTTGTCCGGAGGGGGCTTCTAAGCAGATGCTCAGAAAGTTAGAGTAGGAATTTCATGACTCATGAAAAAGGAATCTGGTGACCTGAAAGAGTTTAGTGTTCCTATCAGGGAGTGCTTTAGGACATTCTCTTAACCATCAGGTAGTGTTTATTGAGTGCCTACTATGTGCCAAGAAAGTTAATGGAGATTCTGTTTCTGATGGCTGAACTTTTAACTCTCATCTGTTTTCTTTGTCTTGAGTTGAACATAATTATGATCTGGAGGTGAAACGTAAATCTGTTTCTGTGCTTGCTCATTTTTCATCCACCTTTTTGCTAAATAGTACCCAGCAGCTGTGCCAAGCCTTTCTGAATGCCATGAAATCATTTGTGCATTTTGATACTGTTATGGAAGTGTTAATTGTTTCTCCCCACTAAAAAGCTTTATATTAGCTTCAACAATGCTCCTTGTCTCCTCTTTGAGGAAACTCTGTACATCTTGTAATGATTCCTCTAATTCTAATGTGGTAGATTACAGGGGAACTGATCTTTTTCATGTTCTCCTTTCATTTTTATTTGTTTTATTTAAATTGAGTATAGTTGACATACCATATTATATTAGTTTTGAGGGTACAGCATAGTGATTAGGCATTTATATACCTTATAAAGGTGATCATCACAAGTCTAGAAACCACCTGTCACCATACAAAGTTATTACAATATTATCGACTGCATTCCCTATGCTGTACATTCCATCCCCATGACTGATGTATTTTATAGCTAGAACTTTGTATTTCTTAATCCCATTCACCTATTTCTTCCATTCCTCACCATCTCTCCTCTGGTAACAATCATTTTGCTGTATCTATGAGTCTATTTCTGTTTTGTTTTCTTGTTTTGTTTTAGATTCACATAAGAGTGAAATCATATGGTATTTGTCTTTGTCTGACTTATTTCACTTAGCAGAATACCCTCTAGGTCCATCCATGTTGCAAATGGCAAGATTTCATTCTTTTTTATGGCTGATTAATATCCCATTGTATATATGTACCTCCTATTCTTCATCCATTTATCTATTGATGGACAGCTAGGTTGTTTTCCTATCTTGGCTATTGTAAACAATGCCGAAATGAACATAAGAGTGCATATATCTTTTCAAATTAGTGATTTTGATTTCCTTGGATAAATACCCAGACATAAGATTGGTGGATCATATGATAGTTCTATTTTTAATTCTTTGAGGATCCTTCATACTGTTTTCCATAGTGGGTACACCAAGTTACATTCCCACCAGCAGTGTATGAGTGTTCCCTTTCCCCTACAACTTTGCCAGTACTTGTCATTTGTTGATTTATTATTGATGATAGTCATTCTGACAGGCATGGAATGATATCTCATTGGGGTTTTAATTTACATTTCCATGATGATTAGTGTTATTGATCATCTTTTCATGTGTCTTTTGGCTATCTGTATGTCTTCTCTGGAAAAATGTCTATTCAGGTCTTTTGCCCATTTTTTGATCAGATGAGTCCTATTTTGATATTGAATTGTATGAGTGTTTATATATTTTGGATAGTGAACCAATATTGGGTGTCATATGCAAATATCTTCAATTTTCAGTAGGTAGTCTTTTTGTTTTGTCGATGGTTTCTTTTCCTGCATGAAAGCTTTTTAGTTTAATGTAGTCCCATTTGTTTATTTTTGCTTATATTGTCCTTGCCTGAGGAGATATATACAAAAAAGTATTGCTAACACCAGTGTCAAATAGTTTACACTTATGTTCTAGGAATTTTATGGTTTCAGGTCTTACATTTAAGTCTTTACTCCATTTGAGGTTTTTTTTTTTTTTGTATATGGCATAAGAAAGTGGTTTAGTTTCATCTTTTGCCTGTAGCTATTCATTTTTTCCCAACACCATTTATTTAAGAGACTGTCATTTTCCCATTGTATATTCTTCCCTCCTTTGTCATAAATTAATTAACCATGTAAGTGTGGGTTTATTTCTGGGCTCTCTGTTCTGTCCATTGATTTATGTGTCTGTTTTTTGCCAGTGACATACCATTTTGATTACTATAGACTTGTAGTATAGTTTGAAATCAAGAAGTTTGATACCTACATCTTTTTCTCAAGTTTCCATTGGCATCCTGCAAATTTTAGGATTATTTATTCTAGTTCTATGAAAATGCTATTGTATTTTCCTGAAGATTACATTGAATTTGTAGATTCTTTAAGTAGTATGGACATTTTAACAATATTAATTCTTCCATCCTTGAGCACAGTATATCTTTCCATTTATTTGTGTTGTCTTCATTTTTTTTAATCAATGTTTTATAGTTTTCAGAGTACAGATCATTCACCTCATTGGTTAAATTTATTCCTAGGTATTTCTGATGCAATTATAAATGGGAATATTTTCTTCATTTCTTTCTGATAGTTTATTATTAGTATATAAAACTAAAACAAATTTATGTATATTAATTTTGGATTCTGCAACTTTGCTGTATTCATTTTTTCTAATAGTTCTTTGGCAGAGTGTTTAGTGGAGTTTTCTATATATTGTATGATGTCATCTGCAAATAGTGATGGTTTTACATCTTCCTTTCTAGTTTCAATCTCTTTTATTTATTTTTTCTTGTCTGATTGCTGTGGCTAAGACTGCTGATACTACATTGAATAAAAATGGCAAGAGTGAGCATCCTTAACTTATTCCTCATCTTAGAGTAAAAGATTTCAGTTTTTTACTGTCGAGTATGATGTTAGCTGTGGGTTTGTCATTTATGGCTTTTATTATGTTGATGTGTGTTCCCTCCATTCCCACTTTGTTGAGAGTTTTTATCATAAATGTATATTGCATTTTGAAAAGTGCTTTTTCTGCATCCATTGAGATGATCATATGATTTTTATCCTTTGTTTTATGAATGTGGTGTATCATTTTGATTGATATGTGATTCTGAGGAACACAGTTTGAAACCCAGTGTTCTAGTTCAATTCCTTCATTTCTTCACATGAGAATATTAATTTAAAGAGAGCAGAAAGTACTAATGCAAGGTTATACATTCAGTCAGTAGCAGAGCTCCTGACCACTCATGGCCCTGACCACCAGGGAAGAGCCTCAAGCATTTCTCATTTCTCTTCTAATTGCAATTCTCTTACCACCAATACCACATTAGCTTCACAAAGAACCTGGACACACACAGCTTAAACCAACAAGTTTATATAATCACCACTATTTCAGCAGTATGAACTGGTAATAAAGCTAACTTGTGTGTTGCACTTTCATTAAGACCATCTTCACTTTGTCTCGTTTCTCTTGGTTCTATTGTCTGCATTCATTTTATAGCATGTACTTTATTAGAATGCACATCACAGTCAAAAACATTCCCTTTGTCCTCAACAAAGTGCCTTTCTGTTGGCTTTCCAAACACTCTGCCATAATTTTTAAAGAAGCGGCAGCTGGCCATGGCCTTGGCATGATGCCTGCTTGGGTGCAGGCCAGTAGCTAGACAACCCAGGCTATTATTGGGCTAATCTCCATTCCAACCTTCCAGCCTACTTTGTCACTGTCAAGAAACCTGATTGAGCCCTAGCTGCAGTCACTAGAGTTCTTATGGACTTGACTATGGGTAAGCCAAACCAAGTCTGTCCTGGTCTCCTTTTACTATACATTGTTCTAAGATAAGGGCAACCATTTCTGGGTACCCGAGTGGAGAGAGAAACAAACGAACTCAAGGAAGCAAAAGTTAGATCACAGACACCTTTGTTGGGGTTAAGTGCAAGCTTGTCTCTGTACTTCCTGAATTTAAGATCAGTATTTCTTTGGGTGGAATTTCTCTGTTCATCAGTGCCAAAGATAGCTAATCTGCCAGTCCAGACAGAGATCCACTTACACATAGCTTCAGCCTATCCAAGGTATTGAAAACTAGTGGAAGGTTGCCAGGCCAGAGTTCCAAACCAGGATAGTGGCATGGTGTAATGGTTGAATACATCCTTTGCATGTAGTTGCATGTGATTTGAATCATGGCTCTTCCACTTGACTATTTGTGTGGTCTTGGGAGAATTAACTTCTCTTTACTGGGCTTCAATTCCTTCATCTCTCAAAATGGAGAAAATAATGTCCAAATTAGAAGAATGTTTTGAGGAGTGTGAGACAGAGCACCAAACTTTTGCTCCCTTTGCTATCTTCATCAGAACCCTAAAGCAGACTTTGTGTTCTGTTGTATTCACCAGCTGTCATCTATATTTCTATTGAATGAAGAGAACATAGGCAATGTGGCAGGGCACCATTACAAGAGCACTGGTTTGGCCACTAACTATTGTGCGAACCATGATTTAGTTCCCTCTCCTCTGTTTCATCTCAGTTTCCACATTGGGAAGGAGTAGTTTTCCCTTGAACAGTTGTTCTTTATATTGATCTAGGACTTCAGAGTCTTCTTGCTTTTTAAAGCACAGATGCACAAGTGCCCCTCCCAGTCTGATTGAGATCTCATGTGTAGTCACAGATCTATGGTATATTTCAAGTCCTTCCAGTGATTCTGATGCATAGTTGGGTGTGGCAATCACTGATTCAGGAGAGTTTAAAGATCCTCCCTTCCCTGACTTCCTTCAGTCTTAGAACTTCTTACTCTTACAAATCTCTCTCCCCATTAATGAGGCCCACCACTCAAACATGGTGATTTTCACACAGAAAATCACAGAGTATTTACACTTTGTCTAGAGTACCTCAAAGACAAGATTTTTCCAAAGAAGAATTCCTTTTTTCCCCCCTCCTGCTTTAGTTACTTGATGTCACATTCCAGGGAATGTAATACTAGAACAGGGTGAACTTTGAGGAATCTACTTCCTATTGCCTTCCCCAGATGATCACTTGGATCATTTTAAAAATACATTTTTTTTCTGTTTTATGACTGCAGCTGAAGTAATGAAGTTTAACAGTTCATGTAATGGAGTAGAAGTATCCCAGGGTAGGTTATAATAATACCTACTGAGCTCCTTCTAAATGTCAGTTGCTACCTATATTCTATAATCCTTATGAAATTCATGAGATAGGCATTAATATTTTTTTCAATTTTAAAACAAAGATAAAGCTCAGAGAGGTAAAGTGACTTACCTAAGGCCATACAACTGGTAAGTGATCTTCATTTGCTGAACAGGGGTGAGCCTGATCTTTTGACAATGCAAATTGGATTACCTTATTTCTTCTCTTAAAATCCTTCCATGACTTATTCTTTATCCTTAACGAAGTAGCCAAACAACTTTGCGAGGGCTGTGTTTTGATCATTGCTGTATCCCCAGCAATGAGAATAGTATCTGACGTATAACAAAGGCTCAATAAATAAATGCTTGTGGAATATGTTACATTATGGAACCTGGATTCAACCCAGGTTTCAAAGATCACTTTTCAGTAATTCTTACACACATATGCATGCACACACATACACATCTTTGACTTAGGTTAAATTTACATATGATGAAATGTACCAGTATTTAGTGTCCAATTTTATGATCCTTGACAAATGCTTAATAGCTGTATAACCCACAACCTTACTGAGATATAGAATATTTTCATCACCTTAGAAGGTTCCCTTTTGTTTCTTCTCAGTCAACTTCTTTACCCACTCTGGGAGACAAAGGTTTTTCTGTTTTTATTTCATTATGAAGTCCCTTGTGTCTACAGTTCTTTTTCACTCAGCATGATGGTTTTAAGATCTGTGCATGTCGTTCGTTATGTATAGCAGTAGTTCCTTTTTATCATTAAGTAGCATTCTTCATCATTTTCCAGTTGATGGACATTAGGGTCATTTTCAGTTTTTAGTTACTATAGGATTGCTATGAACGTTTGCATTTGACTCTTTTTGTAGACAGATATTTTCATTTCTCCAGTATTTATCTAGATATGGATTTCCTGGGTGATATGAAAAGAGTATATTTAACATTTCAAGAAACCACCAAACATATTTCCAAGTAGAAGACCACCAGCAATATATGAGAGTTGCGGGTGCTGCACATCCTTTTTTTTTTTTTTTTTTTTTTTTTTTGATATTTGGAGTATTTTTAATTGTAGCCATTCTAGCAGATGTGTTGTGATATCATTATGATTTCAATGATTTCCCTGATGTGCCTCTGGTGAGCAGTTTCATGTCTTTTTGGTCATTCATAAATCTTCCTTTTGAAGTACCTGGTAAAGTCTTTTGCTTGTTTTTTATTGGCTTGTTTATATTCTTACTATTGACTTGTAGGAGTTCTTTATATATCTCATATCTAGATGTCAGTTTTGTATCAGATATGTTTTGTGAATATTTTTTCCCAGACTGTGGCTTGCTTATGCTTTTTCTGCTCTTTTGTTGTACAGTATCTTTTAGTTTTGATGGAGTCTATTGCATTAATTCTTTTGTGGTTCATATTTTGTATCCTAAGAAATATTTTCCAACCTCAAAGCCATGAGGTATTCTCCTGTGGTGTCTTGTAAAGGCTCCATTTTAACCACTATAATATAAACCCCCCTTTTGACCTTTTTTTGTTTGTTTGTTTATTTGTTTTAGTGGATACATTAGTTCATCAGCTGATTTTTATCAGAATGAGCTGATAGTAAGCAGTAGACTGCAGAATTCAATAGGATAGCTTTGACATTTGAGAGACCTGAATTCATATCCTGGCTTCAATACTTTCTAGTAGTGACCTTGGGCAAATTACTTGATCTTTTTGTGTGTTAGTTCTTTCATTTTTATAAAGAGGCTGATATCACCTGCTTATTTTACAGGGTAATTATAAATATTAAATGAACAATTGTATGACCACTTCTTTGCACAGGGCATAACACACAGTAAGCCCTCAAGCAAGGGTATCTACTGTCAATATAATAACTTTTCTTCATATTATACCAGTCTCACCAAGAATTCTTAATGTTAACAGGTAAACAAAGGGAGAGTTGCCTTTTCCCTCCCTTCCAGACTTCAAACAGAATCACTGAACATAGATAGGACCCACCAAGAAGAGACCAGCTATAGTTATGGATATGGTTATTTATATACAAATGTACAATCACATCTTTATAGTTTTCATTAATGCTAATAACAGAATCTCCCAGCACAGGTATGACAGACATGTGTATATAACACCCTGGCATAGGGGACAATTTGATTCAAAACTGAAATTGTATGCAATAACACATGTAATGCTTTTTCAGAAATGCAACATACTAGTTAAATATGGTTTGATGTACATGTGAAGAGAGTTAAGTCAGTATTGTACAATGGTAAGAGCAGGGACTTTGAGATGAAACAAACATGGTACTAGAATTCTTGATTACTTGATTATCGTGAGCCTCACTTTTATCATCTATGAAATGGTGTTTAAGTAAGTACTGGCAAATATTTTGTGAGGGTTTCATAGAATATGAGTACACAATCTGGCACATAGTAGGCCCTCAAAAATGGTACATATTTATTAACCCCATATTTTTAGCTACTTGTATCATTACTTTTATATGTAATAGCAAATGAAGGTGAGATATTGAATTTCATATGATTATATCTGAAAAGAAGAAAGTTGATGGATTTCTCCTCTGTATTAGGGATTTATATTTAAAAATATATATTTTTTGATATGTGAGGCTGTTTGTAGATCACTCATTGACTCAATACGTTCCTGAATCATAGAAGAATATTTCTGGCTATTTATCATGTCTGAATGATGTAAATACACATTCTATTGATTCTGTGTAATGCAGAAGAATATGGCATTTACTCCATACATTTCCCCCTTTAACACCTTCCATTTTAACATCTTCCTGTTGTGATGGGGAGAGGAAAGAGGATTGTGCTTGTAAATTGCTTTCTGCTACTCCTACTCTTTTCATAGTGAGTACACAGACCAAAGTACTAAAGACTACTGGCTGAGCCTTCTCTCTGCCTTTCAAAGGCACCAAGACCTTCATCAAGCCTTTGGAACTACATCTGCTGAAGTTCTCCCCATGGGATTCATTCTAGGCCCTTCATGCTCTGGTCTTAACCTACCTTTACAGCCCTACCTCTTTTCTTGCAGGTGTAAACTGTTTACTGTTCTCCACATAATTCCCATGTTTTGCTGTTTCTGTGTATTTGTTCATGCTGTTTTCCCCCCTACGCACATATGCAAGAATGCACATGTGTTCATGTGTGCTTGTGCATGCACGCATATGCACACGTGCACACACACACACTTGAGAAGCCTTTCTTCACATATATGTCTACTCAAAGTGTATCCATCTGTATTGAGTTGAATAGTGTTCCCTTGAAATTAATATCTACCTGGAAACTCAGAATGTGACCGTATTTGGAAATAAGTTGTTTGCCTTATAAGAAGTCACTGAAAACACAGTGTCACAGACGTGCAGAGGAGAATGTCATATGAAGACATTAGCAGAGATTGAAGTCATGCACCTATAAGCCAAGGCACACCAAGGATTGTTGGCAACCACCAGAAGCTAGGAAGAGACAAGGAAGGATTCATCCGTACAGCCTTCAGAGAGAGAACATCCCTGCCAACACCTTGATTTTGGGCTTCTACCATCCAGAACTATCTGAGAAAAAATTTCTGTTGTTTTAAGTGACCTAGTTTTGGTAAATGGCAAGTAACAATGGCAGCCTTAGGAAACTAATACATCATTTTTCAGGTCTCCTCGACTAGATGTAACTTCTCATTTTTCTTGATCCTCATAACAAACTTTGGTGCCAGGGAAATCATGATTCTAATCCTGGCCAGCAACTGACTGGATTTCATCATCTGTACAATGGGAATAATAACACCCACATGATAGGGTTGTGCCAATATATATGACTCTCCCTAGCCCTCTGAATTGAGTCAGCCATTCTGCCTCATATTGCAATGAATTTGGATTTAGCAGTAGTTCCGTTATTACTATTTTATATGCTGGAGGGAGCATGGATATGCATGTAGTCAACCTTGTATACTCTAAGACAGAATGCAGTATCTACCAATGGTAGTGTTCAAGGAGTCATACTTTCCTAAATGAGGGTATCGGGAGTCTATTTTTCCATACTGGGAGTTCTAACCATAAGTTTGTAAACCGAGTTATAAAAGAGAAATAGGGACATCTGCTTTAGCCCCTGAACTCCAGAGTTATAAGATGTGGGGTGGATTTGGTCTCATTGGCTAAGTGTGCAACAAGAACTTTGGTAATGTTAGAGCCCTGTTCTAAATGCATGGCTCCTGTACATGGCACTGGAACATCCTTACACTTGACTGCATGTTGTGATAATGCCAAAAACCCTCCATCTGGCATTCTGGTCTCTCTTCCTCCAGGACACCTTCCAAAAGGCCTCATCCTTCTAGGATATCTCTGGTTTTTTTTTTTTTTTCCTCTCCTGGAGCCTTCACTATCAGGCCAAAAGTTGGGAGCTCAGCTCATATTCCATGTCCTGAATTCTCTTTGGCTATCTGGACCCTCAGGTCCCACCGTCACCAGTCTTTTCTAAAAGGTCAAGAGTAACATCATTTCATTGCTTTTAGTCCATTATCTCCTTTTCCAGGCATATCATCAGAATTATTTGAGTTCCTTTTTGTGAAATCACGCTGGCGTGTTTATAGGCACTGACTCTGGTTAGCACAGCAGAATGAATAAGCATAGCACACCTGTATTCCTTTGTCCTTGTATTGATTTGCTAGGGCTGCCATAACAAAGTAGCACACACTGGGTGGCTTGAACAACAGACATTTATTTCCTTGAAGTCTGGAGGCTAGAAATCCAAGATCAAGATGTCAGCAGGATTGGTTTCATTCTGAGGCCTTGGCTTTTAGATGGCTGGCCATCTTCTCCCTGTGTCTTCATGTGGTCATTCCTCTGTGTGAGCGTATATCTGTGTCCAAATTTTTTCTTCTTATACAGACACCAGTCATTTTATATTAGGGCCTCACCCAAATGACCTCATTTTACCTTATTTGCCTCTTTCAAAGCCTTATTTCCAAATACAGTCACATCCTGAGGTACTTGGGGTTATGATTCCAATATATGAATTTCAAGCACACATAATTTGGCTCTTAGCAGCCCTGTAGTTGTTGTATGGCCAGGATCAAAGGGCTTTGAGGTCACTTTGTGATGAATTTATTATTTAGTCTTGGTTCTCCAAATATAAAACCTTCTAAGGGTTGAGACTTTTAGGCTTATGGTATATACATTGAACTTAGTCTGGCACAATTCACAGGTTTTCCTCATCAGGAGAGGCAAACGAATCAAAGAAGTTAACACTTGTTGAACACCTGCAATGTGCCAAGTACTGCAATGGGATTTTGTATTTATTCGTTATAATCTCCCAGAAAATAGATATTTATACTCTCATTTTTATAATGTGGAAATTAAGACTCAAAGAGGCTAAAGTGATTTTCTCAAAGACACAAAACTAGTAAGTACTAGAGTTTGGATTTGACTATAAATCTGTCTGATCGTAAAGCCATGCCCTTTCTGCACACATCCCTTATCTGGAATTGAAAACCAAGTTGTCTTCTTTCATTTCAAGCTGTTGAATTAAAATGGAAAAAAAAACTTTTATGAAAGAGTTTCTAAATGTTTACAATCATCATTTATTCATACTTCCATTTATCATATACCCATACTTGACTGCATTCTTTCTAGGATTGCCTCACTTGCTGCCTCTGTTTTAAAGCTTGTCATGCAAATTACAAAACTGAAGAATTAGGAAATGGTGGCCTCAAAGTTTTTAATTAAAATTGAAAAAAGAATTGGGGCTGATGGTGCAGAGAGCCTTTTTAGCCATGCTAGTGCAATGAAGTGATTCAAATTTGTCTCATGGCCTCTGTAATCAAGCTCCAGTTTGTTTTGTCACAAAACATTGGCTTGCAGTACCCAAAATGGTCTGTTTATATGCATTGTCCATATGCAGTTTTGTTCCCAAACTCTGAAAATGGTCAGAGATTATGCAGGAAAAGTCAGGAGCATCCAGTTCTCTTTACATTTCCTATTATTGTGATATATTTTGTGAGACTTATTCTACTAGTGAATAGTTCAGTTCCTAAGGATGAATTCTTTGCAAAGGAATGGGTGTTGGTAGTTCAAATGACAGATAAAATACATTTAAAAGGATTGGAGGATCCAGTTGAAAATGATGATGGCAGTGATAATAGCAATGCTTCCTACTGTTGAATTCTTTACGGTTTACATGGACCTTCTGTATTTCATTTGATTTTCACTAAAAAAAAATATTGAAGTGATCAGTCAGGGATTGTTATATCTACTTTCCAGATGTGGAAATTGAGGTTCAAAGAAGTTAAATGGAGGCAGAGCAAACTCCCAGGTCTTTTGATCACTCCCAACTCCTTGCTAAATTACTCTTTATCAGTCCAACACACTGAGTTCATTCACTTTCAACTGTTGAGTGTTTTGTCCTCCTGGAAAAACTTATAAGTTGAATTGGGGCCACGAATAATTGCTTACTAGTTTCTGGTGCCCAGTGGATGCCAATCAAGACATAGGGGCTCTTTTTTTTTTTCCCCTGGGCTGTGTGAAGAACAGTAAGTGAATTCAGTCCATATCTCAGCCTTCCATCTTATGCTTTAATCTCATTAATAATTCAAAATAGCCACCATTTATTGAACATTAGCCATCTGTCAAGTGATATCTGTATTATTTCTAATCTTCACAAGAACTCTACAAAAGAGATATTATCATACCCACCTTAAAATGGCAGAAACTAAGGCTTGGAGCTATTAGGTAACTTTCTCAAGGTTACACAGAGAGTAAGTGGTAGAGCCAGATCATCCAGTCTGACTCTAGATCATTTCCTTTTTTGTTTTGTTTTTAAGATTTTTTAAAATTTTATTTTATTATTAGTTTCAAGTATACAGTACATTGGTTAGACATTTATATAGTTTATGAAATGACCCCCGATTGCTCTTTCCGCTGGCTCTCCACCTAACCATTACATTACTGCTTACCGCATTCTACCTCTTTAACGTAGAAGGAATCTGTCTGAAGGAAATAGATTGATTAAACATAAATAATCTTAGAAAAATTCCATGTGTACATGGAATATGTACATGGAAAGTTAAACTGTCAACTTATTTACATCATCTAATTAGGTAATAGTCTTCTACAGTTGGATGGAAAGCTTGCGGTATAAGCCAAGCTTCTGTGGAGGTACCCCGTAGTCACTGTAAGTGTATACAGGATGCCTTTTGTTTTGCTTATTCCTGATACAAAACTATTTCTGATGTCATACCTTTCTAATCCCCTGGATCTTGCTTCTATATACCTGTCATTTTCGTTCATGCCTAATCACTTAGTTGAAAACATACTCACTGAGATAAGTCTCAATTCCTGGATGCTCTCCTGATGAAGAGCTAATCACTTCTGTGGGCAAATGGTGTTGATAAGCAAATAAAGAGCCTTGGATAGTCCCCTCTGTTTTTAGAGCTAGCCAGGAGTACTAAACTAAACTTGCTTCCTTCCTACTCCAGTGCCTGAATGCTCTGTAGACATCTGACTATCTCTTTCATTGCTACCTACTATTTACCCTCATTACACAAGATTACGGAGGTCAGCATCTGTGCTGGAGCAGCAGAGGAGCAGTCCTTACACAAAGGATCCTAATGACTTCATGTGCTTTTAGGACTTAGAACTTGCCCTGTGAAGAGGCTCAGTGTATATGCCCTTATGCAGCAGTAAAAACACCAATTTGGATATAAAGATGTATGAAATGAAAGTCTAAGCCTTCCATTACACTACAGGTCCATCATGGGACTCTGCTTTTCTGACTATGCTGCTCTTTGAAGGTGCACTCTGACTTTCCTTCAGTGTAGACTGCCTCTGTACACTTAATACCTCTTCTCAGCCCACCTACCACCAACAAGAACAATTCTTAGAGCATTGGTGAGGAGCAGCTTTTTCTGAGAGGTAAACTGGGGAAAAGAAAACTGTATATGTGATAACAGAAACTTCAGTACATAGGACCAGAAGGATGGATGGTTTGCAAAATTAAAATTGTTTTATTAATTCTGTGGTGGTAGTGGAGTGGTGGGAAACATTTTTCTTAAAATTTCAGATTACCTGTTTCCTGAATAGAAAATACTAGTGAGAAATTTCCCACTGCTTTTCAGCCACTAAAATATTTAGTGTTTAAGCATATTTGAGGAGCAACAACATAGAAGCTGCATTTTAATCTTTCATTCTGAAATTAACCTGCCTGGCTCTAAGGTGTAGCCTGTGATCTGTTGGCTGCTCAGAAGTGCTTTGGAGGATTTCTGAATTGGAAGGGCCCTTGGAGATGACTCAGTCTAGTGGCTCCAAAAGTTTTCATCATCAAGGACAACTTTAATTAATTTCCTCCTGCACTTTCTGTTTTGAAATATCTGGCCTACTAAACAAATTACATTTATCACATCATAATTTGTTTTCCCATTGTTTTTTTTTTTTATTTTTACCACCTCTTTAATTCCCCCCCACCACTTCCACCCCTGACCTGCAAATGTTGCCATCTCCCCTTAAGAACTGGATCTCTGAAGTCAGAGCGTCTTCTCCCACGTGTTCACGGCGCACACCCGGCACACTTGCGGGGTACATCCAGCACACTTGCAGGGTGTACTCAGCACACTTGCGGGGCCTGGTGCACCCAGGACCCGGACCATGGCTCCACCTGGGGCGCAAACCCAGGACCTTCTGCGTGTAAAGCAGACATGCTAACCACTAAACTATGGAGCCACCCCTCCCATTGTTTCTTGCTCAGAGCCATTGACAACTGCCCATTAAAGCATCTGGTTGGCATGAAATAATCAATGTGACCACAGTAAGCTGAGACAATTTCTTCCTAAAGTAAAGTCCTCAATGACTGAGTTATCTTGGAGTTGGCTGGATCTCAGGGATATTTAAAATCCATCTCTCTTAGGCTTATTGAAATGTTAAAAATAGCTGTAGACTCCCACCATGAACTGCTTGTAATCTTTTCTGAGAGTCATTCATCTCCTGATGAGAAGACTAAGATTTAACAACCAAAGTGATTGGCCCAAGGTTATACAGTAACCTCAATGACAAGAAGGACCAGAACTCATGTCTCATGAGTCTCAGTCCTCTTTTTCCACATTCTCAATTTTTATGTGCCTTAAGTCTAAGAGGTCCATATTGTCTTGTACTCTTCGGTGACAAGGACTTTTTAATGAGCAAATGGGACAGAGAAAGTGGTAAATTATCTTTTTGGAAGTTGGAGAATGGCTGTGAGTACAGACCTCTTGGATAACAGAAGGCACCATGGAAGCTGAAATGAGAGTGTGGTTTGTAGAAAGTGCCCAATCTTAGGAGTGAAAAATACGTGAGCTGAATGTATGGTTCTGCCACTTAGTGGCCATGGGACCCTGGGTCAGTTTCTTATTACTCACTTTGAACTTTTATGTCTGGCACCTGTAGGCATTCCATCAATATTCATTTGCTTAATTGGCAGAATAGGGACAGTGATGCTTACCTCATGGGATAGTGTTTGAATTAAACGAAGAGATGTAAATGTAGTTCTTGTAATGTGCCTAATACATAGGAGATGCCAAAAATAAAAATCTACTATAAATTCATTAAATATAAATAATACTAATAGGCAACTCTCAGTCCTGAATTTATACCTAGCCTTCTTTCCATGAATGATTTCAAGCATTTTTCTATAGAATTTCTTGGATGCTCTTGAAAAGGTTCACTTAGGCGGCCAAGTTTATGTTATCCTGTTATATTTTGTACCTGAGGGCTGAAAAGGCACAAAGTTATTTTCAGCAGTGAAGTTCACTCTCTTCTTTTGCCTTTATCCTCTTTCCAGTGATGATTTTTGCTAAAATGTTTAGAATTTGAATACAAATACCCCAAGGTGCCATTCCTAGTCCTTCTAGATGGAGTCATAGTGAAGACCCACTTAGCTTTTCGGTTTGTCCTTTGAACCATATGCCTCCATTACTGTTCAGATGCCCTGCCATTAACCATATGGGACATATCTATTGGTCATTCTTAGTTAATGACATTTTTGACAGACAGCTATACCTGCTTCCCAGTTGGTGAGATAATAAAGTGTCAGCGGTATATACTTTAAGTGATTTTCATTGGAATTTATATTTGGGAGCTCTGGCAAGTTTGTACTCTCTAAGCTTAGTGACATGTTGAAATACGGGCTTAATTGTAGGGCTTTCATTGTCATGTACTGTCCTATATGCAGGATGTCATTCACATCAACCAGAATGAGTTGTACACAGCCTACAAGACTAGATGGGCAGGTCCTAAACTACATTTCCACGTTGGAGCTCACGGGAGGCCTCTGAAGACCCTTACCATGGGCGTGAGATAGCAACTTTCTCATGCACAACTCTGGAGTGCACTTTGATGCCAGGAGAATAGGTTGCCTAGTCTTTGATCAGCATTCCCGTGTCCTGTGCATCCACTCCCCATCCCTGTGAAAAAAAAAAAAAGATAATACATAGCATGATTCTTTTGGAAGGTTTAGAGTCAATAGGAGAGAACGAGGTGAGATTTTTCCCCTCCTTGTAATTTTAGGTAGACTTGATATAAATTTCATGGGCAAAGTAGAATCTACGCTGGTCTAATGCTTGCAGAAACTGTTTGTCAGGCTCAAATAAAATTTTTCAATTTTGTAAATGGCCTAGAGCAATCATAAAGATGAAAAGTTATATGTTGAAAGGCAAAACAAACATAATACTTGAAGAGAGCACAATGTATAATGAGCTAGTATAATGAAAATTTCCCAGTTTTGTTTTTCTTCTTCCCAAATTGAGTGTTTTTCCTTGTAAACTAAGAAGATGAAAAATACCTTCGAGTCTAGTTAAGAATGGATTCTTAATTAACTGTCCAAAGATTTGTTGTGTGAGGTAGAATTCTGAGAAGTGTTCTGTCTGTGGACAGGAAGAATTGGCTCTGTAGCAAGCCAACAAAAAGGTACATTTCTTCTTACTGGCTTTTCTGAGGAAGCCAGGGGAGGAGAGAAGCAGCAAAGAGGACATTATCTCATTGCTCAAGTGACGAGGACCTGGATCTGTGGCTGACTCACTGCTGACCTAGGGTCAAGGGACACCTCCAAGATGTCCCTTTACAAAATTGTTATGTAGACGTGTATGTACATTAAAAAAAAAACATAGCGCAGACTTGGCTATTTGGGGGTCATGCTTCCAAACGGAGATGACACTGTGCGTATTGACTCTGGTAGGCATTTTGTCCCAGAGGAGGGAATGCGCAGAAGTGGGAGCTCCAGGTTCTAAGCTTTGTCATTGATTACATGTATGCCATGGGGCAAATGGCTTATCCTTTCTTGGCCTCAGTTTCCTTGCGTAAAAAAATGGAGAGAATAATAATACTAAGTTCCAAGGCTTGTTTTGTGAATCAAATAAGATATTCCATGTAAAAACCCTTCTCACTGTGCCAAGTATATAGTAAGTAGTCACTCAATGAAAGATGGATGATAATGACAGTGTTTTGTAGGATAAGGACTCTCTGGGCTTATAGACACTTTCTTTGAACATGATGCTAAAGAGAAAACCTCATCTTTTTGGCCAGTGAGTCTTACTCAGCAGAAAATTCTGATACAGGCCTACAGATTGCAGATTTAAGCTTTGTCTGGTGCTCCTTTAGATTGAAGCATTGGTTTCAAGGGACTCCCGATGAAAGGTGGCTTGAGTATATACACAGTAGTGAAGAGGGGGCCTCAGACACCTGTAGATCAATAGGACAGCCACTTTTTCAGGGGAATGAGAAGTCATGGAAACAGCCCAATCTGGCCTTGAATGTGGGAGCAGGGATTCTCTGTACAAAACTGGGAATTTGAAATTTGTGAAATATGAAACAATCTCTGTGGTTTGTTGCTTTTAGCAGATGAATACAGTGGTTGATCATTTGACTTAGGTCCTGTCCTGGGCCAGTTAACCTGTGGCTTGGTTTCCATAAATAAATTTTCACTAGCAGCTTTGGCACTGTCCACAGGAGATCAGGCTAGGTCCAGAGTCATTATTTCCTGGCACTGTCTCAACCAAGCGTGAACATCTTGGGACAAATTAGATTTTTTTTGTTTTGTTTTAGAAAATAGCTTTAAATACCAGCCTCTCTTCTCCAGGTCCTTTAAAAGCAATGAAAAAAATAAAATTACATTTAAACTGAACCACTCCAAAACAGGGAAATCTTAGCAAATGCCTCTGAAGACCTATGTGACAAGCTTCTCATCAGAGCTTCTCTGGCCTTCACATTGCTCTGAACTACAGCTATATCAGGAGCTGGGTAGAAAAGACTGCATTGTGTTCTGCATGAGAAACTTACCTAAGCATCTAGGTTTGGGGCCTCATTTGTAGTTAGACAGTTTCTTGGAAGTACATCAAGCTCAGCCTCAAATCAGAACATCTCTTGGGGAGAAGTCTGTATTTAGATGTTTCATTTAAAAATTTATCATTGAATAGCACAGTATTTTGTTGCAACTCCTACTTGATGCAAGCCAAATTCTCCCTATCTCTTTCTCCCTAACTCTTTTTTGATTACGGTGATGTCATTAATAATGGATGGAATGGGGAGAGCAAGAATGTGCCAGAGGCTCAACAGCAAACAGAGGGTAGCACAGGCAGATAAGTTATAGCTATTTGGGGCTGCAGAATCAAGTGTATATCAGGCCAAGAGCTTGTCACCCTGCCTCCCTTTTCTGGATGCCTATTGTTTGCATCCTAGAACTGCTCTGATTTGGCCAGGGGAAATTTCTTTTTAAGTAGTGGACAGGAAATGAACTACTAAAAAGTTATTTGGCAAGCAGATTACATTTCCCCGAAGGTTGGGAGAAGGACTTCCTTTTTATGTTGATACGGAACAGCCTGTACTTCCTCTTCTCTCATTCTCTCCTCTTTCCATTCCAGTCATTCCTCCATGGACACTACTCCTTTCAGGGTCACCAGTGACCTCTTGTATTGCTTGATAAAATGGTCTTTTTTTCCCACATCTCATTTGATCTCTTAGCAGCATCCACTAGTTGACTGCTTTCTTTTCTTGGTTTACTTGATTTCACATTCTCCTGATGCTCCTTCCTCCCTGGCTACTCTTTCTTCATCTCCTTTAGAGGCTTGTCCTCCTTTAACTATTCTCTAAATGACAGGGTTCCTTAGAGCTTGCTTCCAGGCTTTCTTCTCCTATCCTGGTGATTTCATGTACTCTTAGTGCTTTGATATTTTATGCAGCTGACTTCCATATTTCTTTCTCTACTACTACTATTTTTCTCAAATGTGTTATGCAAAATATTCTCTCTAAAGCAGAATATTGAAGTGGAGCTGACCTTTGATTTCTCATTTCTAGATCATTCATCTAGAATTACTCTTTCAGCAAATATTGACAGATTATCTACACTGTGTCAAGCATAGTGTTAGCTGCTGTAGAGATTGGGGGCTATGGAGATAGAAAATTATAGTGCACTGGGATATGTGATTGCAAGGGCTGGCAGAGAAGTATGTGTTCATTCGTGCAGTCATTAATATGTACACAGCAACATACAAATAGTCATTCAGCAGATATTAACTGGGAACCTACAGTGTACCAAGCACTATGCTGCACACTAAGGGATACTGTGAGGACCAGCTCCTGCTCACATGTAACCTGTAGTTTAGTTAGAGTCATACAGCAATGTTAAGTGTCCCACAGAGATGACTTGGGTACAGAGATGAGTAGAGATGAAGGTCTCAAATCCAGCCTGTTTGTGTTTTTTGTGTGTTATTATAAGTTGTGTTGGAAATATTGGTATTTACCAAGTTCCTGTCAGCTTTCCCCATGATAATACACATAGGTACAATTTCTAGGGTTTTGGTTCCCAGCACAACTGTGCAACCCTGGCTTAGTGAGCTGAACTAAGCTTCCAAAACAAGGAGGACAGATTTTGTCTAAAGTCTGTTTCTCTGGGTTTCTGAAAAGCTCTCCAAAGAAAGAGATAGAGATAGGCTGGAGGGAAAGGAGGACACCTGTATTCAAGCAGAAGTGAGGGGCTTGGGACTGCGCCTGTCAAACCAGTCGTGTAAGAGATCAGGTAGAGAGGGGTGGCCTGGCTACGCAGGAAGGTGTTCTCTCAAGCAGAGATAGAGAAAGCCAAAGTTACCCTCATTCTCACCTCTGTCTTCAATCCTTTTCCTCACCGAAGGGTAAACTCTCTCCCTATAGCATTGCAACCCTCCTTCAACCCATGGCCTTGTACTTTATACTGTCAGTCCTTGAGAGCTCTAGTGCAGAGGGATGATGGAGAGTGGTGAAACATTGGAGCTCCCCATGGAAACCAGCATATGTGGGTTTTCATGGAAATTTTCCCACAGAAGGTGTGTTTTCATGGAATGGAGCACATACGAGGTACTCAATTAATAATTGTTGAATGAATGAATGCATTATACTGTGAGCAAGAGTTAGCCAGAATGTGTGCTAGCCAACCATGATGCTACACTAGGAATGTAGAGATGAGCATCAGGTCCCTGCCCCCAAGGACCTCAGTTCACCATCTAATGGAAGAAATCAAAATGTTAACAAGTAAATGCCACTTGGTGTTATAAATAGTAAAGTAACAACTAATGATTATTGAGCCTTTACTATGTTCAGGTAATGCTTCATGTGAATTATCTCATTTAATCCTTTCGATAAACCTGTGTGAGCTTTTTTATTAGTCTTCATTCCTCAGATGAAGAGAATGTCATGAGTGAAATGCGGGGAGAGAGAGCTACACGAGGTTTCAAACCAGTGGCTAGCCTTCAACTCTAGCACACCCATCTGGGTCAGGCTTGAGCATCGTCTGTCTCAGGTGTTCAGCTTATATGGACATTACAAGGTAGGATCCTCATGCTTATTGGCTCCTGCAGATGAGGGCTGACATTCCATGGTATGGGGCATTTTAGTCATATCCTAAGGGTGTTTGTTCCCTGTATGTGCAAGTTGAAATCACTGTCCTGGCCCCCATGGGATCCATTCTGTAAAGACCAAAAACAGTCCTCATTTCTTTATGCTCTGTACAGGCATCATTGTTCCTCTATTTTCTGTATCTATGATTAGTCTAGAAGCCCTTCCAGGGCAACCGGATCTTGCTCAGGGGATTCTGCATAGCGCCTTATGCATTGCTGACATCTGGGATTTAGCTCTTGAGTTTAAAGTTAAAAGCAAAAGATGTTATATTGAATTCTAAGAAAGGAACTTTTTTTTATTTAGAAAAGCAAAACTGGATATGTTGATCACAGAAAACTTCAAAATATTGATAAGCAAAACAGAAAATTAACATAATTTGTAAACCTGCCACTTAAGTAAAAAGGTCTATTACTTAATCCAGCTTAATTTGTGCAGTTACTAGGGTCGATGCTATGAATCTAAAGATGACTGTGGCATGGTCAATGTCTTCATAACCTCACAGACAAGTGGGGAAGACAGATACATGAACTTAGTCCTGCAGGCAATAGGGAGCCAGTATAAGTTGTGAGTAGGACATTGACAAGACAAAAATATTTAAGAAATATTTATCTGACAGCAGCATGCAGGATAGTGTAAAGAAAGTGAGCCCTGAAGCATAGAGACTGGTTAAGAAGCCATTGCTAAGAGGCCACACATTTTACTATTTGGCCTTAAGATAAAGACAGTGTCATTCAACCAGAGTGACTGTTTCCAAGTTACTCTCTAGGGACTTCCAAGAGTGAGACTTGGAGGGTAGCATTGTTCTCCTCACATTTACTGAGCAACAAGAGGCTCAGAGAGGCTCTCAGTGTAAGGTCTGCAAGCAACACTTCTTCTCTCTGTCTGGCTGAGCTCCCAGGCTACGCTGCAGAACCAGAGCACCAGGAGTCATATTCTTAACCCTTGCAAGTCAGCCACTAGGTGTTCATGTTAAGAAATATCTTGGAGAATCTTCGCAAGTCTATCTCTGTTACTCTCTAAGAAACTCAAATTTTCTTTAAAATCTGGATACTCCTGATCAGAAAGGTATAGAACAAAAGGCATATTTCAAGCTAGAAAAGTCATGGAGGTGCCTCACATTTTATAAATGAGGAAAGGAGAGATCATACTTGCTCAAGGTCTCATATAGTGGGTAAGTGCCAGAGGTGGGCCTCAAATTTAGCTTCCAACTCTTTCCACCATGGCCCAGCCAAGAAGTATAAGTTGCTGATAGGCTAGAGGGAATGGCTGAACCTCTGCATACTGAAGATTCCTGTATGGCAATTTAAAAACAACCAAGAAGCAAACAAACTCAAAACTTAAAAAATAAACTGAAACATTATACTCCTGGCAGACATATTTTTCCTCCTTCGACTTTTTTGATGGGGTTATTTTTTCAGATTATTTCAGGGAAGGAGATTGATTGTAATGGCTTGGTAAATGGCTCAGTGATCTGGTGCTGAAGGGTGGGATCAGTGGGATGTTTGCTTCAAAAAGTCCTAAGCTCTTCTGACTTTGCACCATGTACCACTTAACTCCACGGTGATATTTAGGTTTAAAAGAACACTGTTAGGAGTAATAGGTACACAACTGGAGCCAGTCTCAGGAACAGTCATTGAAAATGAGATCCTTTAGAGAGAATGCATCATGGACTAAAACGTGCCTTCAGGAGAGGTGATCTACCCTAAACTCCACGGAGGAGCGACCTTTAAAATTGGGGGAAGGGGGAGACAGGTAATTTGCTTCTGGATTTTCATTCTGTATGGCCTCCTAAGCTGTTGGGAAATGTACATGGGAGAACATTAGATACAGATTCAGGGCCCATTTCTTAGAAACTGAGCTGTGGTCATTCTTTCCTATTTATATATTTGTTTTTATCTAAGTACATAAACCTGTTTTTAAATGCCCATCACCCTTTATTATGCTCCCCTTACTAGATACAGCTGAGTAGAGTACATTTGAGTTTTTAGAGAGAGTAAATTCTCCCATCTCCATATCCTTGGGTAAAACTAGAAATATGCTGTCTTTATTTATTTTTTATTTTTTCATATCACTTTACAGAAGCTGATGACTCTATTCACATATAGCTCCACTAGGTATGTTGCAGGCCTGGGGTAATTTGGCCAGAGAGTTGTTTTTAGGTTTGGAAGAAAACTCAGCCCCCAAATTAGATATTGTGACATGTTTTATTTTTAATGAGTGTGTTTTCCTATTTCAGCTTAGTGGTGTTGGTTCATCATTTTGATTCTTGACAAAAGGGTTCTGCTTAGAATCTCAGCTCCCTGGTGGTTTAGAGTTTCACAAAAACATCTGCTAAGCAAAGGGGATTCGTACCGTTCTAGACAGTATTACTTAGAATGTTTCCCATAAACATCTGTAAGCAGAAGAGTCCCTGTCAGTCTCTACTCCCTAACTGTACATGGGCCTGCAGCCCTCAAATGCTGACTGGGGAAAACTCAACAGTTACTAAAAAGGAGGCTCCTTTTCTATCAGTAAAGAAACAAGTCTGCTGTAGCACATGGCCTGTATCCACTGCACAGCTTTTTTAGTATCTACTACAGCACATGTTCACTATTGCTAAGCATTGTGGGTATTTGGGAATGAAATAGCCCTAATGATTGGCCTTAATGGAAAAAAAATATGACTAGAATATTGATTATGGTAGAAAATCTTTTTCAACTTAAGGTTCATAAAAATTTAGAAGAGAATTGATTTTAGAGGGGTCTCCCCACCATTTCTACTTTCTTTCTTTCTTTCTTTCTTTCTCTTTCTTTCTTTCTCTTTCTTTCTTTCTTTCTTTCTTTCTTTCTTTCTTTCTTTCTTTCTTTCTTTCTTTCTTTCTTTCTTTCTTTCTTTCTTTTTTGTTTCCTGAAGATAACCAGTTATTCAATATAGGATGTGTGTGTACCTCAGTGACCCAAGTTGCTAGCATACATCGAGTATTTCAGCTGAGAGCAGCTGAGGGAGGTTTGGGGTATCTCTATAGGCCTTGACTTTTCAACTTCAACTATAGATCCATTTGGTCAAGTTGTGGTTTAAGCTATGTGTGGTGCCTGCAGCTTTTGGTAAACAGCTGCAGTACAGAGGTAGCTTGACGTTTTTTGTTAGCATTCTTCACTAAGATATCTCTGCTGAGATAACTGCATGGGGAAGATGATTTAGCAAGTGATAGTAGGCAGAGTTTGATAGTGCAGGTTCTGAGGTTCATGAAGAAAAATGATGCTTGCCAAATGACTGTTTCAGACTTTAAAGGGAAAAAATTAAAAGACTTTTAGATTTGTCCTCCTAAGTACCAGCAGAATGTTTTGTTCATATATCTTCATTTCTGCCTCTTTTCTGGATTTGGAGAAGTCTTTTGTGAGAGGGAAGTTTGCCTCATCCAGAAAGCAGTAGATCACATTTTCCATTTTACATGCATTTTACTATCCATCTACTTTGTTTCTATGAACATTAAAGTAGATAAAACCCTACAACCTAAATTTGGCTTTTTTCTGAATAAATGAACACAGTAGTTATTCATTGAATTCAAGCAGCTTTCAGATAGAAACATTATTCTATTATGGCATAAACACAGTAGATAAAAAAACAGACACCCTAGCAGAGCACATGTTTCAGTGGGAGTTTGATGAATATGTGGGCCTCAAAGTAAACATGCTGTATATTCTCAGACTTGATGAAGCTTATAAACTCTTTCAAGCCACTTGCTAGGCACCCAGTACCCTGCTGGCTTGAGTCCATGGCTTTGAAAACTATCAGTCTCCTGCCAAAGACTGGCTCAGGGACTGAAAAAGGAAAATTTAGAATGCATGCTTTATTTGATAGGCAAGTATTTATTTTGTGCCTACTTTAGCCATAAACAGTAGTAGGGACTGGAAGTATACTGGGAAGTGGAAGACACAGTAGCCCCTGCTTTTTAAGAGTTTACAAGCTGTTGAGAAGATTGAACACACACACACATATGCATACACATGTGCACACAACACATACGCACACAGCTAAGGCAGGGAAATAATAGTTCATAGCAGTATATGACTGAAGACCAGAGTGAACAGTTGTTGTAGAGTAGTTTAGGGAAAGGAAGTCATCACTGTAGACTTGTGGAGCCAGGGAAGGGGCTTCGGTGAAATGGAGCTTGCACTTGACTATGGAGAATGAAGAGAATATTTTAAACACAGAGGTGAGGGAGTCACGATGTTGCCTAACTAAGGCAAGTAGTTATTGAGAGCCTGTTACTTGCCGAATGTTAGGGGCAAGTGAAGGATAAGCCAGGCATTGTGTGGGCTGTGATGGAGCTTATCCTTAACTATGAAGACAATTTTTTAAATTATATTTTTTATCTGAGTTATTACAAATGCACAAAGTACTGTAAATTAATTGAGAATCCATTTGAACTGCTTAAATAAAGGAGATGATCAGATTGGAGTCTGAGTATAGCATGCCCTGGATCCTGTGGCAGGATCCAAGATCTGGAAGGTCAAGAGCCAAAATGACTTATTCCATCACTGTGGGTCATATAGACACTCACTTCTGCTTCAAGTTTATCTCTTCTCTCCTCTTCCCCATCCCACACACATTTTTAGGGTTTTTTTCTGCTTTCACAAGGCTTATGGTCACATCAGCCTCAGTTTAAATCTACTTCCTTGTTTAAAGATCCATGAGAGATTGACCAGAATTCCTGTGTCTCAATGCCTAAGTGGCCTCCTTTGGATCAATCATTTATTCTGATGCAATCAGCTATGCCTAATGACAAGAGTCATATGAATTTAAGAAGAGAGCAAGAGAAATGACTGTCAATTCAGGTACAGACCATCATCGTTGGTAGAAAGAGCAAAAGCCCAAGCAGAGGCTTAGTATCTGACCTGAATATGGTGTGTTTGTTAAACAGTGAGGAGAATGGTATTATTGAAAACCAGGCTTGCCATGATGCGAAATGATGAGAGTGTAGATTGGAAAGATAAGTAGAGTGAGTCTGTGTTTTAGGAGATTGTTTTAAGTGTGACAAAGGAAGTTCTTTACTTCTCATTGGTATTGAGGCACATTCTGACTGCCTAGCTCTCAGGGAAATAGTAGAGAAAATTCTTGCCCTGGATGGGGAGTTGTGGGACTGGAATAACAATTTCTGAGATTGCTTTCCAGCATATGGGTATTTGATTTGAGGCTCTTGCAGGTTTCTCTCTGAGGAAATCTAGCGATGTGATTTTTCTCTCCCAATGGGGCAGGCGCTGCCCTCAGGAGACTTGCGAGAGGTGAGGGCACCACTGGGTCTGGCCTCCTACCTCTGGAGAGCACTGTGCTAACAACTTCCCACAAGAGCACTGTATCCTTCAAAGGCAGAAATAGAAGAGATTTGAAACTCTCCTCTGATATCTGCTCTCTAGATGTGATGCAATACACACATGAAATATACATGCCGCTTTTATTGGCAAACCCCTCAATAGGGTCAATTTCTTCTGTAATGCCTATTGCTTAACTTAAAATATTTATCTTATTTCATTTTAAAATTTATAAATTATACATTTATTAAAAAATTTAATACAGAAATGAGAAAATTTGTGCACTATGAGAGATTCAGGAAAGTACACAAAGTGCCCATGATACTAAACCCCCAAAGAAGATTTGTTGTAATTCTTTCCAATATTTTATACATGTTGTATATTATTTAAAATAAAATTATAACAATGCAGTACATAGAATTTTGTATCCATTTTTATATTGGTAGTATATAGTGAGCATGTCATTAAATATTCCTGATGGCTATAGAATTTTCCAAAAAAAAAACATTTAAATATTTACTTATTTGGGAGAATTTCATTGTCAGCTCCCCCTTCTGAAATAATAATGCAAATAAATATCTTTATATGTAAACATTTTAAGGTTTTGTTAACATAGTTCCAAATTGCTTACTAGAAAGGTTGTACCAATATATATTTCCAGTAGCAGTACATGAGAGTGGCTGACTACCCCATCCTTTCTGGTACTAGCTAATAGCACGGCTTGTAATCTATATCAGTGGGATAGCTGGAAAGTTTTTTAAGAGTAGGGACCATGACATTTACTTCTTTAATGGTGTCCAACATATGTCAGGCACAATATGCATGTTTGTTGAATAAATAACAGTCAAAAGGGAAGGTATTAAGATCTATTATGATTATATGTGATTTGTTCCATGTCTGTGCAGAAGATAAGAGGAAATTAATGTAAGCATGTATAGGATGAAGTAGTGGAAAGATAGGATTGAGAAGTAAAGGAGGTAGTAAGCAATGATACTCTTAAAAGCACAGGAACTTAATATAAACGAATAAGGTCAGGGAGAGAAACTTGTTTAAGGTACAGTATGGGCTAGTCCATGCAGCAAAACATAGGTAGACTATAAATTTTTTTCAATGTAAATATCAGTAGATTTTACCTTGGACCCCAGGCAGATAGGTCTGAGGATTCCCAGGGCCCTATTACAGTATGAACTGTAGTAATAAAAGATTTTTATATTTATCTATTCATTCATTTCACAAATATTTTTGAAATTGGCACTCTTTCCTAGTGGTGATGCAGCTATGAACATATAGTATTGGAGTTCCTATTCTGGTACTTTGTTCAAATGCATTAGGTAACAAGCTGGTACGGGTTTGCACTCTGGGGCTAAAGAATCACCATGGCTTTCTAAGAGGCTGACAGAATCAGACTCACTCACTCTTCTCTGGCCACATAAGCCCCCGTGTTGCTCTTCAGATACATTAGACATGTTCCCACTTTAGTTGGGGCCTTTGTACTGGCTGCTTCTTCAGTGTTGGAATGGGCTTTTCTCATATACCCACTGGACCAAATCCTTCCTCTCATTCAAGTCTTGCTCATATCTTACAATGTCAGTGAGGCCTACACTGACCAGCCTATTCAACACCACAATCTAATTAAACTCTCCAGCTCAGGCACTCCTACTCTCTCCCTTATTCTGCTCATATTTTCCTTTTTTTAAAATAATCAAATTATACTTTGGTTTTTATTATAACGTATAATTTACTTATTGATTATACTGATTGTTTATTGTCTGTTTTCCCTCAGTTTTTCATGAAAGCAAGGATTTTTGATTTGTTCATGCTATATCCCTGTAGCCTAAAGCAGTGTCTTGAACATAGTGGGGGAGCATGTCATATTTATGGAATAAATAACTGGACATGTGATTGGCAGGTGACATTGAAGTGCACATTCGGAAGAGCAAAGGGGAAATTCCTCCTTCCTCTGGGCTGTGGGGCTGTGGACTCCAGATTAAAGTCCAAAGAAAAACACTCCTCCATTTCTTGGGATGGATGGTGAGATCAGCAGCAGAGATAGGACAAAATTTTGGGGAAAATTTGAGTTTTGGGTACCCTGGGCAGCCTTGTTTTGGTAACAGTAATGCAGGCCAGCATCTCAGAGATCTTTAAGTGAAGGACCTCATCCAGTTTGGAGACTGGGTTTTCATGGCTGCTGCTGCTACTGTTACTATAGTCTGAGCCCTTCTTTGACCACTTCCACCTCTGATCAGTGGTCTCAGCAAACATGCTCCATGCCGCTTATCATTTGAATGCCATGTCCCATAGACTAACTCAGCCCTGCCTTCAACACCAGGACAAGAGAGCATTATAAGAAGAATCATTAGGATTCACTAGATTCTTTTGAGGAAGTGGTGCAAAAGCCTCAGTATGGGGAATTAAGGGGATGGGGAATGTGGGGACTATCTGAGCATAAATTCTTTAGTGAATCTTGGGGCTGTTACTCATCCCTTTTGGGGTGTGGGTAATGGGGTACATGGAGAACTGCAGCTGGTTTGTGCTGAGTCATGCACTTGTATTTGTACTTTGTCTTGCATGGAGAAATCCAAAGTTGCTTTACAATGACTTGGTTAAAATTAGCACTGTCAGAGAGCTCCTTAAAGAGTCTTGTGAAAAGTCTTCCAAAATAAATCAACATGGGGTTTAGTCATCCCCTTGCTTCTTTCTTCAACTGGAAATGATTTTCATGGGAAAGTGAGCTGGTAAGATCTTTGTAGTTGCCAATTTTGAAAAAGATAATTTGTGATAAGGCAGAGGGGTAAAGTGAAAAGGGTCAGATAGGGGTAGAGGGTCAAATGATGGCTGTGTCACTAACTTGCCGTGTGACCTTGTGTGGGTTGTATAACTTCCCTGATTTTCATGTGTCTCACAAGTAAAAATTGGGGCTAACAACACCTGCTTTCCCAAGAGGCCCTGGGTGTGTAATTAAGTAGAATATTGTATATGTAGCATACTTGGCACACATAGGCCCTCGACAAATGGGAACAGAAATGACAATGTTAACTGCTTTCCCTCTACCCTTCCAAACAAACATGCCCCAAAACAAGCACCACTCCCTTTCTTACTGTTCACATTGAGAGCTGCTGCTCTTGGACTTCCTGGCAGCTCTCAGATGCCTTGCTGGTTCCTCTCTTCCTCTCTCTCCATTACCAGTACTCTAGTCCTGCCCCTCATCACTTCGAACATGGACTACTTTACCAATATTTTTTCTTGATTTGCTCTTATCTTAAATACCTACTAGGTAGGAAAATTCACCTACTAGGGTGGTCCCTAGCTCTTGTTTGGGATATCCCTTATGGTTTCCATCCTATTCTACTTACTGGGTGGTTGAGTTTTTTGGGAATAGGACAGTACTGTGTTTCCTCCAAGGGTATGGACTTATTGAGTTCTCTCCCCAACCTTTTGGCATAAACTGGCACAAAATAGTTGTTCTATAAAGACTGGCTGGAATATATATATATATATATATATATATATATATATATATATATATAGTATAATATAATATAACATAATATAACATAACATAACATTTTATATATATATATATATATATAATCTGCAACCAAGGTGTCCTAAGAATGTGTTAAATATCACTGTCACTATCTGAAATGATTCTCATTTATTTCTTAATTTGCACATATAGGTGTCCTTTTGTATGCATTGTTGCCCATTTTACTTATGTGTTATATCACATGGTGTTAGATGCCCAGACAGCTCATTGCCCAAGTTATGCCTGCAAGAGAGCAGGGACCCTGTGTTTTTTATTATTCATGGCTTTGTCCCCAGCAGAGAGCCTGGGGCTTATGGTGACCACCTTTTTCAAATATGAGAAAATCCTGCCTGAAAATGAAGTCAACAAAGAGAAAATCAAAGGTGAGAGGCAGAAGAAGGGCAGAGTACTGTGACATTTTTCAAACCCTCAGATCTTGTCATGCCTGAAGCCAACAAACCCCCTTGGACATCCCATTTGTGGGCCAATAAATTCCCATTGTTACTAAAGTTAATTTGAGGTTTCTGCCATTTGCAATCTGAAGAGGACTGACTAATAGACCTTCTCACCTCTGCTTCATAAAGCTTTAGAAAAATCAAAAGGAACTTTGCATCAGCAAAAGGTTATAAATCCTGGTATTAAAGATTCCACATGATTATCTCCTTCTGCCTTGATCAGTTCAGGAATGCAGAGATAATGATGCCATTGGAGACAGAATGCCTTCGTAATGGGCTAAAGAGCACCTGAGGTGCTGGTGAGGATTGTCGCTTTAGATAAAGAAAGTGACGTCTGCGCTGACATCTGAATGATGAGAAGCAGGCAGACTGTGCTGATCTAGAAGAGCATTCCAGGTAGAGGCAACAGCAAATACGAAGCCCTAGAGACAGAAAAGAGCTTGGTATTGGTTTGAGAACTCTACAGAAAGTCCATGTGACGAGAGCTTCGTGAAAGAGGAGATGGATGGGAGTGGAGAGGTAGTCAAGGGTCACCTGCATCTTTCAGGAGAATGCATGGCTTAGGGAATGATAAGAGCAGTCTGGGCAACTACCTTACTCTGACATGAGACTGGGGTAAAAATTGGCACCAACAAAGGTGGTAAGGAAGACCTTCATTCTATTCAACAACATCATAGAGTGGTTTGCCTGGCTAGCACTGTGTCATTTGGTGTAGCTGTACAAAATGGTGTCTGCAAGGTTGTAGGAGCAGATCAGTTCCTATACTACCAACCTAGAAAAGTCAGTGAATCATCCTTCTGTTTTGATCATATAGCCATATATATTCTGTTTGATGTTTTAGAAAGTCAGCACAGCTGGGAATAAATGAGAATAAATGAGAATAAAGGAGAACAAATGAGAAACAAATTAACCTCTCACATACACCAGGGCTTAATTTAGTGATTGCCTCCTCATTACCCTGAATGGGCCAATAGTACACCCTGTTTCAGTGGGAGCACCTTATTCTCAGAATTTTGCTTGATTTCCAATGGACAAAACCATAAAAAATAAATTCAAAACATTAATAAATTGATATTATAAAGCTCATCATTCTTCAGACATGCTGGCGATTTAATAGAAAGTGAACATAATGGAAGTATATTTTTCTTTTTAAGTTCTGGGACATTATGCTTGTAAAATACCTTGAAATCATGTTGATTCTCTGGCACTGAACATATCCCTAAATCATTAATGTGCACATGCACTGAATATGGAAACTGCCATTTAAGAAGATATGAAGTGTTTGGTATGGATATGCAGTCTAGAAAAATGATTCTGCTTCTTTTAAAGAGAATGATTGCATGGAGGCAAGAGATGAAACAGGGAAGCCTATTAAGAAACGTTGCAAGTACTCTAGGGAAAAGAAAATATTAGCACGGGCTATGAAAGTGACCATGGAGATGATAAGTGGACAGATAAAGATATTTACAGGGAAATCTACCAGGGCTTGGTGACAGTTTGGATGTGGGGAAAGAGGGAGATATGGGAGTCAAGTGTGTGTCTGGAGTCAACAGACTGTATTCAGCTGACTGGGAAAATGATGGTACTTCAGATAGACTTGGGAGTTCTTGAGGAAACCTAGATTGGGAAGATGCTGCCTAGTGAACATCTAGAAGACAGGTCTAGAGCTGAATATCAAGTCATGCCTGAAGATGCATCTTTGGAGATTAACCCTCTGAAGATGACTGCTGAAGCCATGGAAATGGATGAGCTCATCTAGTAAGGAAATATATATATATATATATATATATATATATATATATATATATATGGAGAGAGAGAGAGAGAGAGAGAGAGAGAGAGAGAGAGAGAGAGAGGAGAATTTCCACAGATTGAGGCTTACTGAGTCCTTTGCAGGCCAGTCTGCGGTAAGCCACCATGCCTTTTTCCATGAGGTGATTAGAACCATCAGGTCCATCTTGATTTGAGATTCAAGTTTTATATTATGAAAGAGGGAAATTTATGAGAACTTTCAAATTCTGCCTCTGAAAGCATGTTTGATGGCTGGATGATGAAACTAAAACACTGAGAATAAACAGTGCTTTCACTCAGGATACAGTGAGGGATCCCTAATTTAATATTTTTACACATTTAAGATTTTCAGAAATGGGAAGCAATTTCTTGGAAAGGTTTATTTGGGGGCATAGCCAATAGTAAAATCAGCTATCGATACCCTGAACTGTAGACCAAGATGAGGAATAATAATATAGAGGTCTTACATCTTTTTATGATTCTATGATAAGGACCTGGTTGGCAGATAACTCTGATTGCTTTATGTATGTAAATTTTATCTCCCCAGTGAATTTTCTGTTATTTTGAAGCCTAGGTTCAGTTCTACCTTATAATTTTTGGATCTCCCCAGAACTCTTCGCACAATGCAGAACTAGTGTAACATGCATTCAAATAATCTCTCGTAGAAAAACTACATCACAACATGTAGAATCATGAGGTTAGATAGACAGATCCTTGAAACACTGTCAAGTCTGTTCATAGCCTATGTGTAGGACTGCAATCAAGCTGTCCCAAAAATGTGAACTTTCTTCTTATAAATTACAAGGTATGTTTCTTAGCCTGAGGCAAAAATAAAAATCATGTAAAGAAACCATAGCTTCAAGGGCTCTTTATAGCTGGAAGTCAGAAACGCCAAGGGAATAGGCAGTAATAGACATGGGAAAGGAGAATTGTAAGACTCCCCTGAAGGAACTTGATAATAGCATTTCTTATAATACACATCCTATCAATACTGTCAGTAAAAAGGCAGGGTTACTTTGGAGTTAGACTTAATACCATAAAATGAAATACTAAATTTGCAAAGAACTTGGTAAATGTTCATAGCATCACCATTTAAGTTTATGGTAAAATGAGGTCTTTGCATACTTAGAAGTTCATATTGTACAATTTCTTCCTGGTAGAAATGATGAGTGAATGTATGCTCTAACACAGTTAATTCTTATGACCTTTTAATTCCCTTCAGGAACTTCTGAGATCTGATGTGGTCAACAGAGTTTGCTTTTGATATGAGTAATACTTAATGGTTGGGTAGATTACTATTAGCTAATTCTTGAGTGTTTACTATGTACTTGGCACCATACTAAGTGTTCTATATAATTTTATTTAATCCTTGAAATAAGCCTATGATGTAGATTTTAGCATTCATATGTTTATAAGATAAGAAAATGGAGGCTCACAGGGGTAAAATAATTGGTCCAAGAGCATACAAGAAGCAAGTGTCAGAGCCTGTTCTTGAATCCAGGACTAAATCTAAGATCCATGCTCTTAAGAGCTATGCTTACAGGATATATTAACTGCATTCAAATCAGTGCCTGTTCTTTCGTACATAGTTGGGTAGAGATATGTCTGAGTTCACGGAGCCATGTCATGGACTGTTGCATCTTTTGTCTGTCGATATGAGATAAAGAGAAGGGACAACCAAGAGAACTTGGATTATTTTCTCTGGTAACTATTTTCACCACACTCCTTGAGTTCAACCTTCTCTGTAAATAAATCATTTAAAAATAGTCATACAACTCAGTGGCAGAGTTGATAGCACATCTGTTATCTTCATTTACCTCCTATGCCATAACATTTTATGGAATTATCTAATAGACAATATGATTTGATGTTGCTAAATTAAAGAAAACCATCAGAGGTACACTTGTCCATCTAAGAAAGCCTTCATAGGTTACATTGAATAATCTTTGGCTTACTTTATGGGGACATGTCAAATTAATTTCACCTGAGGCTATATAAAAAGGAACAATCTTATCATCATCATTATCCTTTCATACCAGCCATCGATCACATTCATACTATTTAACAGGCACATTATAATCATTATTTTAATTAATCTTACCAAAAGAAATCCATCTAAGGCAGAGACATCAGATATCTTAAGAGAGGAATGTGTGAAATGAAAAAGAGATTTATTAATAGAAAATATTGTACAAAAAATAAACAGCCTCAGGAGCTGAATCTGAAGGTAACTAGTCCAGTGGATTCTAAGAAGTTGTTGGAGCACCACTTACTGAGTTCCTTGAAGCTAAGATGTTAATGCTTTAGTGGTATTGACATCCCCTCTCCCCCTTACTTATCTCTGGCAACTAACCTGTTCTCCATATCTATAATTATATATTACACAAATGATACATAAAAGGAATCATACAGAATGTAACCTTTTGAGATTGATTTTTTCACTAATTCAGCATAATTTCCTTGAGGTTCATTCAAGTCGTTGCATGTAGTATGTTGTGGTAAGGATACACTGTAGTTTAACCAGTTATCCATTGAAAGACATTTGGATAATTTACAGTTATTGAAAATAAATCTTCATTTCTCTGGGATAAATGCCCGAAAGCACATTGCTAGGTTGTCATGGTCTAGCCCATTTTTAATTTGAAAGACACTGCCAAACTATTTTTTGGAGTGGCCACACCTTCCCCTCTTGTTTATTTACATTTTAAAGATTATATTTGAAGTGGAACATCTGTCAATGTTCTTTTGCCTTTCTTTTCTTTGAAATTCCATGTAATTTGACCATTTTTTTCTAATGAACTTTTTGGCCCTCATCTTACTGACTTGTTGTTCTTTATTTACTGTTAATGGTAATCCTTTTTTGTTGTTGTTGTTGTTGCTCCATATACTACAAATGTTTTCCAGTCTGTGACCTATTACATTGTTCATGGTATCTTTTTAAATTTAAACATTTTAAATGTACCCATATTTATCATTCTTTTCCTCAATGGTTTGTGTTTTTTGTGGTCTTGAATAAGAAATCCTTTTGTACTTTATTCATAGGTAAGTCCCTTAGAGTCTCAAATAGTCTATTTCCTCTTAATTTATACACAGTACGAACACTGCTGCTTATCTGATTTTGAAGTACTTCACACATTAGAAGTAGTATATAGGAAGGGGTAAAGGAAATTCTAGAGGCAGATACTCTTATGACAGCAAATAATGATGTTTTGCAGCTCTTCTCAGTTAAGTGCACTATCTGCCAGCCAGTCATTCACTTTTGTTCATCCTTCAGGACTCAATATCTACTCCTCTGGGAAGACTTTTTGATACTTTTCTAGTCTTATTCTGAGTTCCCCCTCTGTGTTCCCACATCACCCAGTGCTACCCTCATTATAGCACTTCTCACACTGCATGTAACTACACATTACTTGCCTACGTCCCCGACATGGTTTTGGCTCCATGAGAGAAGAGACTGTGCCTGTCTGACAGTTGTATCCCTCAGTGCAGTGCCTGGTTCCATGGTAATTGATCAGTTACTTGTATTGAATGTGGGGATAAGGGAGATCCATTTCAAATAAGCAGACACTAGACCTCACTAAGCACAGTGGCTTAGTGTACTTAGAGTAGAGGCGCCCTTTTGTGATCCAGGACTTCTTTCTTCATGAGAAAGCAGGCTGGTGAGAGCTCTGTGGGCTGAGCTGCTTGGGGAATAGGGTCTAGAGGTCATAAGGTCCAGTGGGGAGTTTTATGCTCAAGGCAGAGAGAGGCCTTGATATTTGAAGTGATCAGCTAAGCCAAGCAAGGTGAAGGTCCAGTTCCCAAGAGAGCGTGTATGAACAAAAGCCTCCGTGTTAAGAGCCAAAAGCTATAGGAAAATAATATTGAAGCACAAGTAGACAGGAAGTTCTATGTTGTTTTTTGCCCCCTATTTAAGGAGACAGACAAGTTTGCCAATTGTTTTGGAAAGGCTTTGCTCCAAGATAGTTAAACTATCTAGTTATAATGGCTCCCCTCCCTTGTCAGATACAGACACAGAAACACAGACATATTCTGTCTAAGAAAGATGGGTCAGACTGAATAAAATTTCTGGCAGCTCCTTATTTCAAATGAAGTGGTCATGAACTTTCCTTTCAGACCCATCGTAACTCATGAAAATTGTTCCACTGGCCTCTTTTCCAGTAGCTCCTGCTGCTCCTGGGCTTCAACTGACACCATGAAGCAGAAGGCCCTTTTCAGTTAGAGAACTGAAAGCCTAATTTTATGTCATGACAACCTGTTGCCAAAGAAATACACACTACTTGATGTCTTTAGCCAAAGTTGCCACAGCAAGTCAACTTAAAATAGAGGAAAATAAAGAGCAAACTTCAAGAAAGCATCAGACATGGGTAACAGTTTGGTAATCTTTACTGAACTGGAAGCTCTTGGCTAGAAGAGAACTATCATTTGGAATTTGTGGTAAATTATAGGAAAGGAAATTCTCTCAGGCAAGACTTACTGCTCACAAAGTGAAGGGTGGGGGGACCCAAAGCAAAACATGTATTTTCTTAAGTCTTAGACTGCTCCTTTTATTCTTTATTTCTTTTTGTTCTTGCAAAATTAGTAGTCCTCTTTGAGCTACTATATAACTATGGTCAGGGACAGCTTCAAAAAATTTTTTTTCGTATTTTGTACTGTTTTGCTCTTCCTTTTTCTTCTTCTCTCCCTCTCTCTCCTTCACCCTTGCTCTCTTTTGTAATTCAGGGACAATCTGGTTTAATAAGAACAACTTTGGTTCAGAAGCAGGGACATCTTGGCTGTGGTCATGATCCTGCCTCTGACTCACTAATGTGAATTTGAGTAAATTCCTTCTCCTTTGTAGAATTTAGTATTCCCCTCTATATAAAGGGAGGTTTGGATAACTTCATCTCTAATCATCCTTCTGCTGCTGCTCATATTAGTCTCGTTGAAATATGGTCACTACTCGATTAGATATTGATGTTATGTCTTAGCAAGCAGTAATGTGATAATTCTCTCAACTAAAGTAACCTTTTTAAAGCAAATGATCTGTCAGAAAAGTTAATATGTTTTGCCTGCTTCATATAAATATTTCTATTAATGATATCTTTGTCAACATCAGAAATTGGAATTTATAATCACTGTGATATACTGGAAGCTAACCCTTCTCTTACTCATTGTTGTCACCTTCTGATGGTGATCTATCACAATGTGAACTCTTTTCAACATAATCCAAACACCCCTGCAAGCTTCCTCACAGTATGAAGCCTGTTTCTTCTGTGATCTAGTTTACCTGTATCAGAGATTGCAAATGGATTAAATTAACTTGCCAATTCTAATCAGTTGGTGAAAGATATCAGGAATCTATGTTCAGAAGCATTGTGAGGACTGTTTGGCCACTATGGACTTAGACTTTTCAGAGTGGCCAGTATGTTAGGAATTTGTTATCCAAGACCTGACAAGAGATTTTCAAGTCCTATCCTGTTGTTTTATAATTGACTCACTGGGGATTATGAGCAGATGTTGTTCTTTGATCCTCCCAAAGCTCTGGAGGCAACTTTGTAAGACAGCAGGACCAACTGAGGAAAATTACACAAAGATCACAGGACTACTTTCTATTTACACTTAGAAGCTTCTTATGATCTGGGACAAATATATATTTATAGAAGTATTTGCTATGAAATGGGTAAGAAGTAATGTGATCAGTGAGGGTGCTGGTACCAGGAAGAAATAGGAGAAACCAAGACAGTTCACCATGTAAATCGATCTACCATTTGTTCTATATATTTGTGATATGCCAGACATTTGAAAAAGGCACTTGACTTCATATCTAATCCTTATGACAGTCCTATGATGGAGGTGGAGAATGTTTAGGTAGTTTTCCAAAGTTCATATAGGAAGTAATAAGTATCTTGACCCCTCTGAAGTGTGTGTGCAGAAATGGATGATAGTGAAGAGAAAGCCATGAACTTATCAACTTGTTTGAGATTCTTTTCTTGTAGGTCCCTTCTAACAGTGGAAATGTGACAAGACATAAGCTCCTGTTGAGTCTTTAGTGGATCAATGAATTTAACTACTTCATTCTTCGAGTCCTGAACAAAAATGAGACATAGTAGTGAGGTAGATGAAGATAAATATATCACTTTGATTTCTGGTAAAGCTATTTAGAGATTTTGGCTTAGGTCTATGCAAAGTCGACCAGAATACATAATCCTTCAAACAAGCAGATTCCAAGAGAAAAAAATTATCTGAGCTGAATATGCCCAGTATCTTCTTCCAAATGTATAAAATAAACTGATTACTCCTTCCCAGGGGAGAGGTGTGTGAGCTAGTAGAAAGAGGCCAAGAGTGTTATACTAAAGGAATCCCTCCACTTGGAATCATGAAGATGGCAGAAGAAATTTACCCTAAAATATATAGAGTGCATTGTTGAATGGCATAGGGCAGTCACAGGGAAGCCTAGTTATCTAGACCAGAGCCATGAAGTATAGTCCTTAGTTAGATAATCTTCTAGAGTGGCCAGTTGGGTGGAATGAGCAAGAAGTCTTTGCATATAACTTCTAACAGGTGACTCTGAAGATGACACCTTTCAGTGAACATCTCTGACCAGCTCTACAAGTGTTCCTCCTCATCATAGACAGTAAAATCCACATGATGACTCAGTAATACACTAGGCCCCTACCTCAGGGCTGAGACAGGCCTAGCAAGCCTCAAACTACTGCTGTTCTGCATCTAAACTGCACGGATGAGCAGTCCTCAGAAAGAGAGCAAGAAGGCTGCTGTCCACAGCACTGTTCCCAGACCTGTTAGCTTTCTAGTAGGGAAGGTCATATAGCAATGGCAGCAAGGGTTGGGGAGAGGCAATCATGAGACTGAGGATGATACTGATAAGGGTCTTTTTAAAAAAAATGTAAATTAAGTTTATTGGGGTAACATTGGTTAATATAATTATATAATTTTTCAGGTGTACATTATAATTTGACATTTATATATTGTGTGATTACCATCCAAAGTCCAGTTTCCTTCAGCTACCATATATGTGACTCCCTTTACCTCATCTACCTCCCCCCTCCTCCCCTATACCCTACCTTCTGGTAACCACTAGTCTATACTTCATGTCCATGAGTCTCTGTTTGTTTGCCTAGCTCATTTGTTGCTTTTAGGTTTATATCCTACATATAAGTGATATCATAGAGTTTTCAACTTTTTCTGTATGGCTTATTTCGCTTAGCATGATTATCTTGAGGTCCATCCAGGTTGTCGTAAATGCAGTATTTCTTCTCTTCTTATGGCTGAGTAATATTCCATTGTATATATATATACCACAGCTTCTTTAGCCAATTATCTATCGTAGGACACTTCGGTTGCTTCCATGTCCTGGCCACTGTGAATAATGCTGCTATGAACATCAGTGTGCAAATATCTTTTCAGAAATGGGTTTTCACATCTTTGGGGGAAATACCCAGTAGAGGAATTGCTGGATCATATGGTAGATCAATTCTTCATTTTTTGTTAGAGTATAGGAATGCTATGGATTTTTGAATGTTGAATTTGTATCCAGAGACTTTACTGTATTTGCTTATTGTTTCTGGTACTGTTCTTTAGGGTTTTCTATATAGAAAATCATGTCATCTGCAAATAGTGACAGTTTGATTTCTTCATTTCCTATTTAGATGCTTTTTATATCTTTCTCTTGCCTGATTGACCTTGCTAGAACCTCCAATGTTATATTGAATAACAGTGGCAATAGTAGGCAGCCTTGCCTTGTTCTTGATCTTAGAGGGAAGGTTTTTAGTTTTTTTACCATTAAGTATAATGTTGGCTGAGGGTTTGTCATAGATGGCCTGTATTATGTTAAGGTACTTTCCTTCTATACCGATTTTGTTAAGTGTTTTGATAATAAATGGATGCTGTGTTTTGTCGAAGGCTTTTTCTGCATCTATTGATGTGATCATATGATTCTTATTTTTTAATTTGTTTATATGGCATATCACATTAACCGATTTGCATATGTCAAACCATCCCTTTGCCACTGGGATGAAGCCCACGTGATAGTGGTTTATGATCTTTTTAATATTTTGCTGTATTTGGTTCGCTAGTAACTTATCTAGGATTTTTGCATCTGTGTTAATGAGAGATATTGGTCTGTAGTTTTTTTTTTTTTTTTTTGTATTATCTTTACCAGGTTTTGGTATCAGAGTAATACTGGCCTCATAAAATGAATTGGGAAGTATTGCCGCCTCTTCGATTTTTTGAGAGTTTGAGGAGAATAGGTATTAAATCTTAGAATGTTTGGTAGAATTCACTGCTGAAGCCATCTGGTCCTGGACTTTTACTTTTTGGTAGGTTTTTGATGATTGTTTCAATTTCCATACTGCTGATCATTTTATTTAGATTTTCCAGTTCTTCTTGATTCAGTCTGGGAAGGTTGTATTTTTCTATGTACTGGTCCATTTCTTCTAGGTTATCAAATTTGTTATTATATACTTTTTCATAGTATTCTTGCATGATACTTTGTATTTCTGTGATGTCAGTCATAATTTCTCCTCTTTCATCCCTGATTTTGTTTATTTGTGTCTTTTCTCTCTCTCTCTCTCTTTTTTTTTAGTAAGTCTAGCCAGGGGTTTGTCAATTTTATTAACCTCCTCAAAGAACCAGTTCTTTGTTACATTTATTTTTTTCTATTGTGTTTTTTTTTTGTTTTCAATTTCATTTATTTCTGCTCTAATTTTGATTATTTCATTCCTTCTTCTGACTTTAGGCTTCATTTGCTCTTCCTTTTCTAATATTTTAAGATGAGTGTTCGGTTGTTTATTTGGGCTCATTCCTGTTTTTGGTGTAGGCCTGTAATGATATGAACTTTCCTCTTATGACCACTTTTGCCATGTCCCACAAGTGTTGATATGTTGTACTATTGCTATCATTTGTTTCTATGTATTTCTTGCTCTCTCTCTCTTTTTTCTTCCCTGACCCAGTTATTCTTCAGTAGCATGTTGTTTAATCTCCATGTATTTGTGGTTCTTTCTGATTTCTTTCGCATTTGATCTGAAGTTTCAAAACATTATGATCAGAGAATATGGTTGGTATGATTTCAACCCTCTTATATTTGTTGAGGCTATCTCTGTGTCCCAGTATGTGGTTGATTCTTGAGAATGTTCCATGTGCACTAGAGAAGAATGTATAAGCTGCTATTTTGGGATGGAAGGCTCTGTATATGTCAATTATGTCCTGTTGGCCTAATGTGTCATTTAAGGATATTATTTCCTTATTGAATTTCTGTTTGGATGATATGTCCATATCCAACAGTGGGGTATTTAGGCTCCCTACTATGATGTGTTTTGGTCTGTTTCTCCCTTTAGTTTTGTTGGTAATTGCTTTATATATTTCGGGGTTCCCTGATTGGGAGCATAGATATTAATAAGTGTTATGTCTTCTTGGTGCATGATTTCCTTTATCATTATGAAGTGTCCCTCAGTATCTTTCTTTACCTTTTTTATTTTGAAGTCTATTTCGTCTGATATTAGTACTGCTACTCCCGCTTTTCTCTGAATACCATTTTCTTGAAATGTCATTTTCCACCCTTTCACTTTGAATTTATATTTGTCTTTGGAACTGAAATGTGTCTCCTGGAGGCAGCATATGGTTGGGTTTTGTTTTTTGTTCCATTCGGCAACTCTCTGACTTTTTATTGATGAGTTCAGTCTATTTGCATTTAGGGTGGTTATTGAAATCTGAGGTCTTCATATAGCCATTTTATCTTTTGCTTTTTGTTAGCTCAATGTTTCCATTGCTTCCTTGTCCTTGTGTTTCTGTTTTCTTTATTTTGGTTGGCTTTTATGGGTTTTTCCTCTGGTTCTCTCTCTCTTTTTTTGTGTGTGATATACTTCTGTCCTGAATCTTTGGTGTGTGGTTACAATTACAAATATGAAAAAGATAGTAATATATATACCGTCATTCGTTTTCTTCTTTGCATGCCTTATCTCCATTCCCCTTTGCAAATTTGGATCTTTGAATCCTCCCCTTTTCAGTCATTATCTCAATTTGTCCCTATGTATGATGAACATTCATTATTATCTTGCTATAGCAATTTTCTTCTTATTTCAGTTTATAATGCTCTGTTCTTATTAAGGATTGCACTCCTCTGCTTCTATTTACCTGATAGTCACTTTACTCCTAATTATGTTTTTTTTTTCATTTTGTTTTAGGTGAGCTGACCCCTTATGTGAGTATTTCCCATAGTGCAAGCCTCGTAGTGGAGAATTCCCTCAATTTTTGTATGTCTGGAAAGGTCTTTATTTCTCCTTCATATCTAAAGGAGAGCTTAGTTGGATACATTATTCTTGGCTGGTAATTCCTTTCACTTAATAGTTTGAATATTTGATTCCATTCCTTTCTGGCTTGTAAGATTTGTGCTGAGAAGTCGGATGATAATCTAATGGGTTTTCCTTTATAGGTTACCATCTTCTTTTCCCTGGGTGCCCTTAGAATTCTTTGTCATTGATTTTTGATAACTTTAATACAATGTGTCTTGGTGAAGGCCTTTTTGGGTTGAGATAATTGGGTGTTCTATTGACTTCTTGAATGCCAAGCTCCAGCTTATTCCTTAGATTTGATAAATTCATGTCAAAATTTTTTTGACTATTTCTCTGAAAGTGCTTTCTTATCCTTGCTCCTTTTCCTTGTCTTCAGTAATGCCCATTATTCTTGTTTCCTCTCATGATGGTATCAGCTAGTTCTTGTATTTTTCTTTCATTTTTTTTCATTCTTTGGTTCTCTCTTCTTCTGATAGGATCTTAAGTAATCTTCTCTCAGAAGTAAACCCTGAGATCGGATTTGAGTTCAAATCATTTATTTGGAAGATGATTCCAGGAAGCATCATTACTGGATTAGGGAAATAATGTAAAAACCAATACAGTGTACATCATTTAGCAATTTCTGACAGTGGCAACTCAGATTCACTCCTTCTGGGGATATAGGAGTTGTATGGAACATGCCTCAGAGTTGAAAAAAACTGTTGCATTTGTTCACCAGCTCCTATTTGTTAAGGACTGTTCCTAGAATCTTCAACTCCTGGAATTACTAATTCTCCAGCCTGCCCCATGCCCCGGCCAAGCAAGTTGCTGCAGCCAGAGTGTACTCCAGTAGGCAGAAATTGCAGGTATTTGCAGTAGAAAACTGTTCGTGTGTACAGGAACAAGTAGTGCCAAGAGGATATGGATGACGAACAGACAGCACCACATTTGCTATAAGACCTGAAAGGACCTGACCTGAGATTTTCTAAGAAGATTAAGCCTTTGCTTGGAGAATTTTTTTTTCTACCACTTCCTGTTCTCCACAGGTTCTCACCAGTATGACATCTCTCCCAATGTAAGCATGACATTTTTTGGGGGGGTCCATGAAAGGATGATTATTTTTCCTTCTCTTATGTTTCTGTTTGTAAGTCAAAAAAGGTCCAAAAGAAGCTCAGAAACAGTAGCAAGGTCTTGGCTTTACAAAAGCTTTGGAAACCATTAGTGGGTTTGGAAGCTGTCAACATGCTGTCAGGCAGATTGGTTTCAAAGAAAAAGGGCAGAGATAAATGTATCCTGAGCCCTGGATGTTCCAGCCCTGCTGCCTAGGCTACTGATAAGGAATGCAGCATGAAGGGCTGGACTTTATTTTTGGGAATAGGAGAAGAACAAGCAGAGGCCAGGAAATTGGCCTATATTATAGTATAGGATAGCTACATAATAATGGTGGGAGGAAGATTCAAGGAAATGAAGTAGGGTGGAAAGGACTGGAAGGGGATTTGTGTGAAAGGCAATGGCTGCTCAGGGCAGAAGTGGCTTGAACCATCTGGTCCATCCCCTTTGCCTGGGTCTCAATACTATTTTGGCCATTAGCTGCTTGCTGTCCAGGGACAAGCAGGAAGGATGGTAGGAGCTGTCTCAGGAGGAGCCCCAAGACCAGCAGCTATGAGAGAACTGATGATTGATTTGTAATTAGTGAATGAAGTTTATCAAAGGCTCATGTAAATTTTCCATGGCTTTTTGTATTTTCTTTATTTTTAAGGCCAAGAAGGGAAGGAATTATCTCAGTGGTAGCCTTGCTCTCATTATGAGGCATTAGCTCATCTGGTTCCAGCACAGTGCAAATAATACCAACTGGATGGCCCTGAGAGCCTTCCCTCAGGGTGTGTCTGAATTTAATCCTGAGGTGATGGCATATGTCCATTAAGTTATTTCTTCCTTAGGGTCTTATCTTTGCACCACAAACGCAAAACAAGCTATTGAGTTCTTCCAATCATTAAGGATTGGCAAAACTTGTCAAATCATATCATTTTTTAAAAGTTGGTTTAAAAATGTTAGTTGTTCAATGTTCTGGTTGGTTTTGTTTGTTTGTTTGTTTTCCCTCTCTGCCCTGTTTATTGTTGTAATTCTGGGTAATTTAAGTCATTATATTTTCACAGGTCTATCAGTAACCCAGCTATCACTGAGTTTACCAAATAGTTGAGGCTTTTCCTGCCCATGTACAAGAGAAGACAATCATAACAAGGTCCTGTGCCTAAAAGAGGAATCATGCTGGCTGAATATAAATGGGTTTTGAGATGTAATGAAACAGTGTTTGCAATTTATTGCTATGGAATCATAGCCTGAGTTTGAATCACTTGTCTTTCTTTGCTAGGGGCTTGTTTTCATCTCATACCACATTCTGAAGAAATTTCAGGACCAAATATTAAGGACAAACAGAGGGAGGGTCACGATGCTCCTTTCCAGATATTTTGACAGGGCTCTTTAAGGAGTTTATTTTCCCTGAATGCAGCCTGAAAACAGTCCCCACCATCCCCTCTGCTCTACTGCCATTTTTAATGGGGGCTTCAGGGCAAGGGAGAACAGAGCCTGGGTGTGAGACTACAAAGCTGATACCTTTGCAGTAACTTAAATGCATGGACTTAAACATAGCTGTACAACAGGATCATCTGGAAGCCGGTAAAATGCAGGATTGCCAAGGTTTTGATATAGATGGTGTTGGATGGTGTCTAGGAGTCTATGTTCTTTAATTTGTTCTGTGGGTTGCCCAGTTTGCACAATTTTTGTCAATCCCTCAGTCTAAGTCAATTAAATAATGATACGTTGATAGAAGAGGCTTCTAACTCTAATTCAGTACTATTTTTCTTTCTTTCCTTTGTATGGACAGCTGGCTTGTTGATTAACATGCCTTCAGAGCCCAAGTCTCTGAAACCAATGTTCCATTCTCAGATCTGCCTCTGATTTGAAGGATGACCTTTACCATCACTATGGTTGAATCTTCCCCTGTCTTCAATGTGGACTTAACTACTCTTGTTTAGCATGCCGAATGCAAAAGGAAAACGACTGTGAAAAGTTCAAAATGTAAACTGCCATGGAAACAATATCGTGTCAGTAACACATGTATGCTCAGCAGATGCAGGGGAAGACATATCGGGGGATGAAACTACCCATTCATCAACACTGGATTAATCAGTCTTTGCTTGTCATCTTAAATAGAGTGATTTAAAGGGAATTATAGTTTGCTGGACCAAATTCACCTGGGTTACTGTTTTTTATGTCAGTCCTAAACATTTTTATAAAATGTGCTATGCTTCTTCTGGGACATAGACAAAGACCAATCTCCCAGAGAGTTGGAAGCTGTTTGCTCAGTGACTTAGGAGGCTCACTTTCTTTTATTCCTCTTCCCATGAAAGGGAAATGCATGTTCTATCAGGATCTGTGTTGGGTGTTTATATATCCATTCACATCATAGAATTGTCCTTGAGTACCTTCTGAGAACAGACAGAGGTCTTTTCTTGGGTGTTCATTACTCTGAGTGTTCAAGGCAGATGGATGTGAGGAATATGCAGTCCTGCTTTAACAGGTTTACAGTAATGGTTGGGAAGTTTGCGGTAGATGTAAATTACTAGTTGCCTATGATACAGGATAAAATATTTGTCATGGAGAATCAGAGCAGTGAAAAGTCCCAGGATGTTGGGAGAATGAACAAATACTTCATGGTGGGAAGCAAGATTTAAGGTGGATTTTGAAAAACACTCAGGGTTTGAGTAGACATAGGCATTCCCGCTATAGAAAACAGCTAGAGCAACAGCCTGATGGGCACAGGCAAGGTTTGTTCGAAATTATCTTCAAAATCTACTGAAAGATTTTTAGATTGTCCTGGAAAAAGGGTAATTTTCCTTTTCTTAGCATAAGTTGGGGTTGTTAGGCATCTAGGCAACTCTACACCTTTCTTGCAGAAAAAAAAGCCTGGGGTACCAGGGCATGTGAGCTGTGGGAATGAACAAATGGCAGTAGCACTGCTGACGTGGGGGATAGTTGTGGGATACTGGTAAGGATTCAGCACTGGGACATGTTAACAAAAGAGGCCAAGAGGGTTAGAAAAACCAAGCAACCTGTCTCTCTCACAGTGTAAATGAAAAAGCCTGGGCTTTGGAATCAGGTGGTCCTGGATTTCAATCCTGGTCCTGCCAGTTATCTGTGTTATCCTAGGCAATCATTAAATATTATGGGTGGAGTGTAATTGTTACAGCTGGTACATAGTAAATGTTCAGTAAGTTAACTGCTTGAGTCATGTGTATAAAGGCCAAGTTTCAAAGAGCCATGATAGATTCTCACCTGGGTTTCCAAAGAGCCACAGTTTTATGGGCTGTTGTGTCTCTTTCATATCTCAGCTTTGTTTGGCTTAGCCAGGATCAAGATACCCCATTAAATGTTCCTGATCTGGCAGAAAGAAAGATCATCCCTTTACAATTTGCAATGGCTTCCTCATTTGTCAATTCTTTCAGCTGTTGCTTCCATCTTGCTATGCTTTGACACTCTGCCCCCTACTTAAACTTTCTAATCTTGCTGGCTTTGTTCTATCTGTGTGGGAGCCTGACCCCAACCCTTCCATGGTATGTACCATTGTCACCACTAGGTCAAGCTACCTTATTGTCTTCTTAAATATACTCCAGTCTTAGCATATGGCAGATATTGCCAGCCAATCTTATGGATTGCTGTTGCTGGTCAAAGGTGACCAACTTGGTCATGACTGGGGGCCTTGGGCAGTAGCTTTGGGCCAGCCCGAGTTGACCTTGTTGACCTTGAGCTGGAGCTGGACTCCTCAGCACTGGCAGCTCCTGTCAGATGATACTCCTTAGGCAAAGGCAGGAGGACCTGTGGATCATAGCTTGACCTTGTCTCAACATACTCTGAATAAACTGCTGGTCCAGATGGTTTACTCAGCCAGCCTAACAATCTTGGCCTGCCTTGAGCTGTCCAATAGGCCTTCTGTGCAGCTTCTGGACTCCATGATAGACTGGGAAGTTGGTGGTGTAAGACCTAAAATACAATAACTTAACTTTGTTTGACCCAGTGTTTCCCCAGATTATTAGATCATGGTATACTCCCTGCTCATGTGCACCTCAATTTACATACACACCCACCAAATGCCTATTAACATACCTAGAAAATAGTTTTTCCATACTTTGGGAAGATGTCCTAATTCTGTCTTCATAAACATGCTGTAAGATATATTATTTCCATTTTATTGCTGCAGACAAATGGTATTCAAAGAGTTTCTAATGCTTGTCCAATGCCACCTAGTGAGCTCACACAAGTTGGAAATCCTGATGCTCTTCCGCTACACTCTGTCGCTGCATGCATTAGCCCTGCCCTTGGCCTTTGTGATAGAAATGTCATGTTAGCACATGTTGGGAAACAGTACCTTTCCATAGGCCGCCCATGTCCATAAGAAGCTGATGTTAATGTGCAGAATCTTAGAACATGGATGGGCCCTACTTTGGTACTGAATTGAACTGAGACCAGAAAGCAAAGCCGGGAAGCCTCTTACTGGTATGTTAGTCAGCCTTATACCCAGGAGCTTGCCATGGGGGCTGCTGTTATCTTTATCCCTCCCTTGGCTTGGAGGAAATTCTCAAATAGGAGGAGCTCAGATCCTGCCATAATTACCACCCTACTCTGCTAGGGGAGGCTGTCCGCATCTTCCACACCTACTCCCAGACCTCCTGCCCCTGGTTCTGGGTGGGAATGGTGGTAAGGGCTTTTCAATGCTGATTGGTATCTTTATGCCCTGGGGATCAGGGAATTAGCACATTGATGACAACAACAACAAATCCTTCTTGCAAGAGGGCTTGAATCACAGGAAAATTGGATAGAAACAACTAGAAGCTCAGTGCCCCCAGCACGTCCAGCTGCCCACATCTTTTTTTCAGTTGAATTCCTAGAGTGGCATTTAGCATGGCTGAGCAGACATGGGTCCAAATGCTGGTACCTGGCTGTGTGCTTCTCTGAGGCTGTTTCATCATCTTTCACAAAAAGGGGATAATAATACTTATTCCTGTTTAATCATGTGGTTGTAAGGATTAAAAGAGATAATCGATATACTTTGTTATGTATGTTTCTGATGAACTCTTGGAAGTAGGATTTGAATAAAGAAATTGCTTCAGCTGAAGGAAGATGATATGAATAGTTTGTTATTAATCCCATACTTCCGCAGCAATGGCACTTAAAGATCCAAGATCAGGACGACTGTGACTCACAAGCAAATGCAAAATAATAGCAGCACCTGCTAGCTCTTGAACTGAGTGTTAGAACCCTGCAGAAAAGATTAGCTCTAGCCACACTGGGCTACAATGATCAGCGTGACTTGAAGCACGGGTAATGTCCCAGCTCTTTAAATTGCCTAAATCTACTAATATTACTCCCCCAAAAAATGCATTAGCAACTCAGAATGTTAGAACTGAAGTCTTGTCCTCCAGTCTCTGCCTCTCCCTTTATAGATGGGAAATGCCCAAAGAAAGGACTGGCTCCAAATCGAAATGAATAACAAATGATAAAAATGAGATTCTAACCCTGATATTTCATTTTATGTGTTGTCAGTATTCTGATTTGATATGCTTATTAGATAAATTTTTAAAAATGTAGAAAATGATAAAGAAGAAAAAACCACCTGTACTCTAATTCCACAGACAAATCCACTATTACTATTTGGGTGTAAAATTGCCTTCCTTCTTGTCTTCTCTCAATGCATTTTCTTCCACCTGCTTAGGGGTATATTAAAACCCAGGGCTTTTGATCTCACTCAATGCTTTCTCTAGCACATCAGACTGCCTTTTCTAATCATCATCCTTATTTGATATTTGATAAATGGTATTTAGGTTTTTAATTCTCAAAACCAAGTAGAGCTGCCAGTGAACCCCCAAATGTACGTGACTCATTAAGAAAACAAGTGTAATAATGAGATCATGAACAAATCAGATCACCAGGATGTCCCAGAGCAGAAAACCCAGTTGGTTTTAGACTCTCAGGGGAATCCCCAAATCACAACATATCCCCTCACCTCCTGGCCTCAGGGAACATGCTCAGTGGCATGGCCTCTATCTGAAGCTAGGCCTCTAAGCCTGTGCTCTTCCCAGCTGGAAAGGGTGTAGAAAATGTAAGACCACATGGGATGCTTCTTGCAGTTCTGTTAATTTCAGGAATGCATTGCCTAAGCCCCAGGGCATTTTGACTCAGCTTCTGTCCTGTCTCGCATGGCTGAATTACTTTAACTCCAGCTGCATCCTGCATTTTAACTCCCTGTTCTCTTTCTAACTCACTATCTTGTTATCAGTCTGTTAGGGGGTCAGGAGAAGGAGCCAGTGGAGATGCAACTGAGGGGAACTGAGACAGGTCAGACTGTCTTTTAAGTCCATTCCACCCTCATGGAGGTGAAGCTATAGCACCCTGTGCACTAGGAGAGAGTAGAATCACTCTCCCTCTTGCTCTCCTACTTAAGCTAAGCTAAGAAATCCACGACCCTCCTCCAAGGCTTTTCTTAGAAGCATTCAATTCTGTGTGCCTCACTGTCCGACCACAATTCCTTGGGGGAGGGGAGGCAGAAGCTCAGGCTACTGCCCTAGCTAACTTGAATCACAGGAAATAAATGGGGTGGAGAACCATGTAGCCTCTTTGTTACACAGCACCTTACTGCAGCAGCCATCTATTTTTAGAAGAGGGGAAAAAAGGCAGCAGCTTCCTCTTTAGGGATCAGCAGGTGGAATAATGATCTGCCAGGCTTTAACATTCAAGTTCTTGTAGCTGGGCTGCAAATGAGACTTTTTTGCCTGCCTTGGTGCAATGCTGTCAGTGTAATCACACATCCCTGGGCAACCAAAACACGAATGCTGCGGAAAGGAAACATAGAACTGAGGGTCAAGGTACACTCTGAGTGACTGAATTTAAAAAAAAAAATAGGTGGCCTAGTCACTAGGAACATTGAAATCTTGAGTCTCTGCTCAAATGTCACCCTCAGTGAGGTTTTTCCTGGCACGCTGTTTAAAGTAGCCCTTGTCATTGACTTTCCCTTTTTTCTTCATGATTGTTCTTCTCTGCACGCAGTGCTACCTGACAATATGCTTTTTATGTGTTTGTTAATTTTTCTATTGTCTGTCTCACTTACTAGAATGTAAAGCCCAAGAAAATAGGGACTTGGTTGTATTGACGGCTATGTTCCCAGAGCTGCAAACAGTGCCTACCTAGTTAGTACATGTCAGCTGCTCAGGAATTACATGTTAAATAAATCAATGGATTGTGTGAATTAGTGAGCCTAATATTAACAAGACAATGAGTATAGCAATGACAACAACAATATCAGTTGATAAATATTGAATGCTGCACATTAACCCATTTAATCCTCACAGCAACTCAGCAAGGTATACACTGTCCTTAACCTCATTTTGCATTTAAGTAACTTGGGGTTAAGTGACTTGTCTTCCTGACCCTGAGGTCACAACATGATCATGGGCCTGGGTACAATCATTCGAGAAATACTAGACTAAGGATTCACTTGATAATATTTTGAATTGAATTATTTGGATTTTCTTTCCATGATTCTTCCCCAACTCTTTCACTCTTTTACTAAAATGATCACATGAGCTGGATAAGTTTCATTTGTATCTACATAACCTGTGACACCCATGAACTTGTCATCATAAACCCAAACTAGCAGAACAGAATATTCCTCATTGCTCTGTGTCAGAGAGATCCACATTCTTTGGCACAGTTGGGGCTCAACAGTGAAGCCATACCTGATAGATAATGGCCATTCCTTTCCTGGAATATTTGGAATGAAAATGAATGACCATTCTAACATACTCTAATGTTGACTTTCTCCTACTGGAAACATGGCCTAGATAACCCTATTTACTGACTTAAAGTGTTTTACAAAGCAAAAGCATGTTAGGGCCTCCTAGTCACTTTTTAAGTCACTTTTATTCATGAAATTGCAATTTGATGTACTCTCTCTCTCAAAATAAAACAGAGCAAAAATATACCAGACAAAAACACCATACTGAGTAACAGCAGCCCACTGAGCTTCCCAAGGGCAGTTATATTTATGACATCTAAAAGTCCCCAAGGCCCCTGCAGAGGCTCATTTCCTTCTGGGATCTCCCTGGTACAGATAGTGTGCTGGCCTAAGGAGTGTACTGAGTCTCATTTTCATCCTGAGCATAGCTTATCCACACAGCAGCACCTGGTGCAAACCATTGTCAGAGTAGTTACATCATTATCTTGTATTTATGAAAATTAAAGTCTCTATCATGTGTTTGTATTATAATTAGCTAATTAAAGTATTTTGTTATCCTTTTGGAGAAGACCTACATATGAGTGAGAGAGAGAGACTCTGTTTCCAGGGAAGATTCAAGGGGTCGCTGCCTTGTTTCCGAGGCAGGCTCCAGCATCATCTCCCCACCCCCTAGATTCTGTGCTCAGTTAGCAACCTGTACCAAGCGTCCCAGATTTAAGGGAAATTTTGTGCCATCCAACCCAGTATGGACCTAGGTTTTTTCTCAGTGTTCAAACCACTAATGGATTTCGTCAGCCATTCTTCTTTCTTTCCTTCTGGTTGGGTCAGAATTGTATTTACATCTATCATGAAATCGCTGAGATTTCGAAGTACTCTTCAATATTTCAGATTGATTTGTTAGTAATGAGTAATCAATCCATAATAGAAGAAGTATAGACTCCTGACACTTGGATTGCTGTCACATTAGAGAAAAATTTATTTTTGACCAAATTTCACTTTTCAATGTATTTTGTCAGTTCAAGTCATGAATAGTCAAGGAAGAAAAGAAGCCCATGTGACTTGTTTTCTTGGGGTGCATGTGTCTCTTCTCCCAGGTAGCTTAGTAATTCCCACCCTGTCTGTATGTTAAAATTACTTAGTGGGGGTTCTAAAAATTACTCATGTCCAGGCTCTACTGTAGACCATGTAAATCAGAATGTCTGGGAGAAAGGCCGAGGGTATTTTAATGTGTACCTCACATCAGAAACCACTGAATTACAGAAGTTTCAGTGCCCCCTTCTCAGTTTTACTGAATGACCAGTGCTGATTGAGAACTAGTGATGTGGAATGGACGTGTTTTAAGGGCAGGTCTGATATTTGAATGGTTCCAATTTCCCAGTGCCTAGCAATGTCCCTAGAACCTGCCGGATGCTCAACACATGTATGCAGAGGATAATAGATGGTCCAAATAATTGAATTTGCACCTGTCACCTTGTGCTATCACCAGAAATACTGATGTAGTTCTGACCTTATTTCATTTTGAACCTCTCCTTGGCAGCCACACCTCATACAGATACTAAATCAGTGTCTTCCTGGAAATTTAAAAGTGCATCTTTTGAAACCTTGTTTGAGCTACTTCTACGTAACTGTGCTTAAAGAATCTTGACACAAGCCAGTGTGGTTTTGACCTACTAGTTTTGGGTTTGGGGACTTATTGTTTGGAAGGAGCAGTGATCATGATTCAGTATGAGATCTCTTGGACCACGCCTTACCATTTTATGAAACGAAAGTACAAACGGTGTGAAATTAGATCCTTTAACTACTTGAGAAAATTCTTAGGCTGACCTGCAATGTGAGCGAGATACATGGGGAGCCCCAAAGTTATTCTATTACCCTCCAGGGTGCTGAGTTATACCCTGTTGAACAGCTGTAGACCTCACTGCATCAGAACAAATGGCTTCTCCAGACTTGGTTAGTTGCTTTTCAGCTGACAGAGTATAGTTTTATTGGTTACTACTCATTTTTCTACTTTGATTTTTTATAGACTTGTCATTTTTCTTGTCTTCTGTTCTGTAATAACATTTTCCAGCAGTGTATCAACATTAAAATCTGACTGTTGGCATATTCAATAATGGGAATTAGGAGGTCCACTTTTTACTGATGTCCTGGAAACCTGTATGCAAGTGACAGTCACCATTACCTGGTAACTCAGTCCTCCCTCCCTCCATTTTTTTTATCCCCCTCGATTTTTTACCCCCTCCGTTTTTAATTGTTAAGCTGATTTTAAACTGGTAGGGATTGGAAACTCACTGGGAACTAGATCTTTTTTAAATTTTTTTTCACCATTCCTAGAAACAATGGGAGATCCCAGCTTCTATGAAATTGATCTTCATTTAAGCCCTTTTCTTACTATAACAGATAATGAAATGTTGACTCTATATCTAATCCAGTTCTCTGGATTCAAATATCAATCATCAAGTGCTATTATTTTCTATATAAGACTCATAACTTTTTGTCTATTGATTCTTTTGACATTCAATTACATGTGTTTCTTTAAACTAGGAGTGTTTAGTCAAATGTGGTTATGGTTCCCTCAAAAACACCTATAACTGTTTTTTTATGTTTTCATTTAAGCTTTAGGTGATGATGCATACAATTTGTATTTTGCTTTAAATACAGAAGACATTGAGAAATATATCCAGAATTCCTTCATAGATTTCAAAAAACCATTACCTGAAAATATGTGTTTATGGCATTTAAATATTTCTACCAAGATATTTCTTATGCAGGATTTTAATCACTTACAATTTTCTACTCTTTCTCTTTTATCCTTCCTATTTTTTGCAAGCACAGAAAGATGAGGAAGAACTAGAGATCCCTTTTAAGACTTTGTTTTCCTTCCCCCCAAACAGGTAAAAAGTTGATGGATAGAAGCTTGAAATGACTAGATGAAATGAGATTGTGAGAGTATCTGTGGAAAGGAAGAGAAGTTGCAGGGGCAATCAAATCCTGTTAGGAAAGGAGGAATGGTTTTCTTCAGAGAACAAGGAGCAGGTCGGATGAGAATAAGATTGAATTACATGCTATAATAAGTGAAACATTCCCTCAGTTTGTTTTGCAACAGATAGGCCACATTAAAAACATTTGTGTGTGTAACACAAAACAGGTGCCATACCCCTTGGTATAGTCATCAAAATAACAATTACTATCAAGTGCCTTGCTCCAAGAGTCTAATAGAAATATCTGACATCGTTGAATCTGTAGCTCAGCAGGCTAAGAGATTTGGATGGTATCAAGACATCAGGAAGAGTAGATTTCAGTGTCACTAGTCAAACACCTCCAATGGAGAAAACATCTCCCTTAGTGTTTGTTTGTGTTTACTGTTTTTTTTCCTTTAAATGTTAAGATGTATGATTAGTTTCACAAATCTAAAGCTGTTCAGTTTCTCTACTCTCCACCAAGAGGAGAAATGTAAGAAACTTTGAATATTTTTAACTTTGATCTCTCAATTACCATGTACCAAATGGTTGTCTACCAGTATTTAGTTCCACCTTGTTTTCCCATTCCCTCCATTAGTCATCATTTTCTTTTATTATTTAAAGTTGTATTTAGATTCACCAGCACCTTCTTTGCTTGCCATTTGCTCTTACATTTTACTCCTTCCATTTGGATTCACCTACCTTCTTTTCCAACTCTGGTAGATCCTTTTAGTGAAGTTTTCCAAGCAATAAACAATAAGTTTTTCCTTGTCTGAAGATGTTGACGTTTCATCTTTACTCTTTTAATGATAGATTAGCTGGGTGGAGATGTCTTAGTCCCCATTGCCAACCTCAGCACTTTAACAACACAACTCCATTTGTCACTGTTGTCAAACCAATTATCTTTCCTTCATAGGCAATCTTTTATTTTTCTTCATTCACTTTAAATATTTTTTTTTCTTCACAGTCCTACAGTTTCACTTCAAGGTTTCTAGATAAGGATTTGATTTTATTTACCATTTCTGGAACTTTAGTATGTTTCTGAAATCTGAGGATTCCTGTCTTTTTCTTCAATTCATGGAAATTATTGCCATTATATCTTAAAATGTTTCCTCTTCCATCTTCTCTCTATTATCTCCTTCTGAAAATCCTGTTAGACTTTGGTTGACATTCCTCACTTTGCCTTCTTTGTTTCCAGAATTTCTGTTTATCTCTCTGTACTACAGTCCAAGTTTTTTTCTTTTCTCAGAAAGCTTCCAGTCTACCAGTTCTTCAGATCTGCATGGATTCAAAATAGCAAGGGATTAATCAATTAATTTTCATGAGTCCTGACACTTTCAAGCTAACTAGAAATTCAACTGGAGTAAGGAATGCTCAATAAGTAGCTAATGAATAATGAATTAACGAATGAATCAATGAACCCATTCCCCTGTGTAAATGTGAAAAACGCAGTCCCTGACCTCATGTTGCTTATATTTTAGAAGGAAAGCCATCAACTTGCTTTGTAATTGTTAATTTACTCTGTACAAGATATACTGAGAGTCAGAGGAGGAACTGGAGTCAGGGAAATATTTGCAGAGGCAGCAGTGCTGGTACAGGATTTTGAAGGATCATTAGGATTTCACCAGGGGGATGAGGCATGGAAGAGAGAAAGGAAACACTGTATCCAAAGGCTCAGAGATTCACAAGAGCCTGGGGCTTACAGAGATAGGTATATTGAAGGCTCCTGACAAGAATACTATAGACATAAAGGGAACACGTTAAAGAGGGACCATGTAATTCTCTGCCCTGGCCCTTCCACAGGCAGTTCTGCCCTCAGTGAGCTCCTCAATCTCCTGCACAGGATTCTTGGTGATGAATGACAGATAGAGGTGTTGGATGGCCACTGGGTTTAGAGCCTGTGACAGAACTATCAGGCCTGTGTAAGAGCCTAGCAAATTGTCTCACTCTCTGTGTTATTTAATCAGCTGCATCAGTTCAAATGCTAACTACTGAAACTAGGGAGGAAAGAGAAATGACCACCTTAAAAAGAAGAAGCAGATTTAGTATGCCTTTTAGTATGCCTTTTACTGCATACTCATTACATGCTAGACATTATGCTGGAGACATAGCACTACACAAGACAGACCATGTCCTTCTTTGCATGGAGATTTTGTGCTAAAGTGAGGAGATGTGTAATAAATATGCAATCCAATAGAGAGATAATGTTATAAAGTCCTAAGTGCTCTGAAGAAAAAAAAAAGACCAGCAGGGTGAATAGGCAGAGAATAATTAGGGGAATGATTCTGTAGCTTGTTGGGGGGGGTCTGAAGTGGTATTAAGAGTATGACCTAAAGGATGTGAAGTGGCTAGCCAAAAATAGAGGTGAAGGAAGAATGTTCCAGGCAGAGGACAAAAGGAAGTGCAAAGCCTCTAAGGCAGGAACAAGTGGATTATGTCCAAAAGACAGAAAAGAGCAATGACCTCGGGGTAGAGTCCGAGGAGATGAAGCCAGGAAGGTGGGCAGATCTCACACCATCCAAGGCCTTGTAGGCCAGGAGAAGGCATTTGCACTTTTTTTAAAAACCAGCATGAGAAGCCATTGGATAGTTTTAAGCCAGAGGAAACACAATTGGATTTTGGGGTTTAAAGGCTTGCTCTTGAGATTGTGTTAATAGTTTCGTAGAAAAGGGCGAAAATGCAAGTGGGGAGAGAAATTAATAACCTACTGGAGGAGACCAGCAGAGAAGTGTTGGTAGGTTAGACTAGGGCAGTAGAGTGACGGTGATGAGTGATCAGGCTTGGGACCAATTTTTGAGGTAGAACCCATAGGACCTGCTGATGGATTTGAATTGAAGGCATTGGAAAGAGGGAAACCCAAGTTTTGTACTGAGTTTTCAAGTGGTACCTTTTACTGAGATGGGGAAGGTCATCAGGAGGAACAGAGGTATCTATCGAGAGTTCCCAGTTTTGACATACCAAGGGAGGAAGAACAGAAATACCACATAAGCATATGTTGGGGAGAGTTAGGATGTGATCCTGTGTAGAACCCTGAGTTAGTGGAAGTTTGGACACTAGTAACAGGATCAGCTTCTGCAATTTAGAATGTTGTTGGGCATTCAGTGGCAGCCTTGAAATGTTGACCGAGGTAGAGTAAAAATTATTTTGACTCATATGAACAAAAAGAAACTTGCTGACTTCCCAGGTGTGATTAGACCTCTGATTACATATACTCAAGTTCTTATTCTTTTTCTCTTCTCCTATTTTTCTCTAAAATTTAGCTATTTCCATGATTATAAACCCAAGGCACATACATGTGTACTCACACACATGAAAACATTGACACACTGACACACACACACATACATTTGTGTTATTTCCAATTTTCTGACTGAAAGTGACCTCACTTTGTGAGCTGTCCTAGCTCTCTGCTTCATGCCTTCAACTGCAGGCAGTTTCCTGGGGATATGACAGGTACTTACTCAGTTACGAGTTACCTTAGGAAAGGCTAAAAAATGGCCTTTTTTTTGGCTAAAATACATTCCATGGGGCATTATTCTTTGGAGAAATCCAAGGTGGAGGATAGCCAATGCATTCTTTTCTTGTCTTACCATCTATATATAGTCATGAATCTTCTTTCTAACTCTGGCTACTTTCTGGTCGGAGATCCAGAAGGCTAATCTGGGTGTCACCTGGGCCTAAAACCTCAATTTCTCTTGAAACTTCACCAAACTTTCCTAGAATGGGAACTTTGGCAGCTGTTGCTCCAGAAATGGAGTGAATTGTGATGATGTGATCATATTTTTGCACCAAGGAATAGGCCAAAAAGATGGCATTTCCCAGCCCGAAAGGCTGCTCTGTAGGATGTGAGTGAAGTATACAGTCTGGGCAGTGCGCTCTGCTGCACATGGCGAGGGGATAGCAATTGGCTTAATAACCATGACATTGAAAATTATATTTAAATATAGGCTTAATTTCCCTGTTTCTCCTACCCATACATATCATCCTCAACTCACACCCAGGAAGTGGTCAGTTTCTTCAAGTTCTGATAACTCGCCTCCCATAAGCCTTTTCTGTTTTTCCTCTTCTAAGCTTTTCCAATATGCAAGCCACAGCAATAACCAACTTTGCCCTGAATAAGGAACTGGATAAAAACTAGGGAATCTGAGAGAACAAAAAAGAACATTCAATCTGGGTTCTAATTCAGTGAACCTGACTGTTGGACTTCTGATGGAACAGGGATGTGAGATTGAACCTTCCAGCATGAAAGCAAATTCTAGAAAGATCTTTCCTCAGTGAAAGGAAATGTTCCAAGTTCAGTCTCCTCTTGAACCCTTGCAATGGGCCTAAGAGAGAAAATCAGAGTGAAGAGAAGGGCGAGAACAATAAATCACCAAACAGCTTCACTGAATTTTTCTCTCCCAAACTGCCAATAGAATACAGAAGGCAGATGATGCAAATTCTCTCCTTTCCATCTATAAAATTGTGCTGCTAGTTTATGAAGATGGTAAAAAAAGTGATTCTATTTTTGATTCTCTACCTGTCATGAATCTCCTCTTCCCCAACAAACTTGTGGCACTTAATCATCTCTTAGTATACTTTGAACCTTCTGTTAAAAAAAAGTATGAATGCTTTAGAATCATAAGAGAACATAAAGGAAAAAAGGAGTCTGGACATGCTGAGCAAACTAATCCCTGTGTTTTTCCCCCAAAGAACTGAAGTACGAAGTGGGTGCTGGGCCCTCCAGGATCCTTGCACTTAAACATCTGCCTCAGTAGAAGGAAGCATGACAAAACCCTCACTTCAATGCACCATACATGTACCAAGCACCTATTTAGTGCCTAGCCTGGCCTGGCCCCTACTGGATGTTCGAGAAATATTTATTGGCTAACTCTTCTTAGCTATGACCACTGATGACACAGAGAAGAATAACACAGGTAGCACTTGCCCTCAAACAGCTTACAGAGTTCAGGTAGTTCAAAGGTATGCAGTAGAGTAAACTAGTGCTCTTACTACCTCCCTTTTGCCATCTGTCTCCAGCCCCAGCAGGAAATCTTAATTTTTGTTGTTATTATTAATGTCAGAGGAAGCATTTTTAAACAGAAGCACAAATATGCCTCTTGTAGCTGTAGAAAGATCCCATGACATTTATTTAGATGAGTGGGATTTAACATCAGAGGCAGCCAGTGTTATGGCTAAGCTTCGTACATGTTGAGTAATTTGTCAGCAGTGCTACCGAAAGCCTGAGAAGTTGTTCCCTCACACAGCAGGAGTTGGAGAGAGTTCTGTGAACGTTTGGCCACATAGAGAAAAAAAAAAACAAAAGCATGAGCTTTTGGGTTTCTTTATCACAGAGGGAATAATCCTGTTTCAGATGTGAATTCAGACCAGTGCTCCAGTGTTGAAATGCATTCATATGACAAACTGTTAATGGCTGACCGCACAGGTCCTAGCTGTGGCAGTTTGGTGGAGTGATGTGCCTCAGATGTGCCCAGGTTAATCAGCAAATGCACCCATCCTCAGATGGTCTTCTAAAAGTCTTCTGGAAAAAGCACAGTAGAAATAGTGCTGGCCCAGCACACAGAGGTGTGGCAGTAGTACAGCATCTGCTGTGGTTTGCTCTGCTGCTCTGAGACTTCACTGGTGAGTTTCTCTTCTAAATTTCTAACAACCGTGTCTGCAATCATGTGGCCTTAGAGCCCTCTCACATAATTGTTCATAGTAGTTAGGGATCAATGGAGTGTGAACCATTCCAAGCCCGGGATCCATGTTCACTTAGCCACGCAAGGCTGAATTGAGCACCCTTTGGAACTTTTGATTGGATCAGGGATTTAGAAGCTTGCCATCATCTGCCATTATCAATGTCATCTTGTTCCTCTTCCATCCAATCTGCTAATGCTACTGAAGTACTGGTTGAAGGATACATAGGAGGCATTCAGATGGAGGTGGCAGAAGAAGGGTTGGGGAACAATCCCAAACAGGGAGAGTAGCATGTAACAGTCCAAGATTTAGGAGAGCAGTTGTTTTCCCATTTTACAAAGTAAGTCATTGAGGCTTAGAGGAGGTAGGCATCTTGCTCCAGTTTATATACCTGGTGAGTGATAGAGCCCAGGTTTAAATCCATATATGTCTAACTCCGAAGCCTATGCATTTGCCCATGCACTGCCTCATGAAGGCCAGGCTGAGGGTTTGGATATATAAGAAGTTGGGGAGCCTTTACAAAGGTTAGGGAGGAGACTTACATGAATAAAGCGGTGTTTTATGATGACTGATTTGGTGAATGTGTAGAGGCTGGGTTAGCAGAGTGAGAGATTAGAAACAGAGACCAATTGGAGGACACTTTAAAAGTCTAGACACAATGGTTTAGCATTCATTACTGTGTGCTGAACTATTGATATTTACTTCATAATATTTATCCAAGTTCTATTTTTTAAAGTTGAGTTTCACTCCCTAGTCTATAAGCTTGAAGAGGATAGGGAGTGTGTCTCTCTTATTTGCTCCTTCATCCTTGGTGCCCAGCACAGTTCCAGGCATTTAGTAAATACACGATAAATACACAAATAAATGAATGAATGTGAATAAAGGTCAAAGAAAAAAGATTTGAAATGGTTTAGTAAGGTTAGGTAGGTAAACATTTAAAATATTAGAGTAAGAATGATAATAGCTCCCATTTCACGAGTACCTGTTGTGAGCTAAGCAAGTGCTTTAACTACATGTTCTCTATTCATCTTCATAACCACCATGGAAGATATGTCCTGTTATCATCCATAATTTAAAACTAAGGAAATTCCCTTTAAGAAGGGTTAGAGTTAAGCATGGTAACTATAGTTAACAGGACTGTATCGTACACTTGAAAGTTGCTGAGAGAATAGATCTCAAATGTCTTCACACCACACACACACACACACACACACACACACACACACACACACACACACGTAAGGCAATAGAGGTGTTAACTAACCTTATTGGGGTAATTATGACAATATTACATGTATCAAGTCATATTGTACACCTTAAACTTACACAATATTATTTGTCAATTGTATCTCAGTAAAGCTGGGAAAAAGAAGGGGTAGAATGTTCGGCCACATTGTCAGGAATAGGCTGAGTCAGAACCCAGGTCTGATTAATTCCAAAGACTGTATTTATGAGCATTCTGTTTAGGGACGAGGAGAAATTGGCACTGAAGATTGAAGCTGGGAAGTAAGAAAAGGGAGACTATGCTCCCTGCAATCCCTTTTGACTTACTGGTCTGTGATTTTGAAGATTTTGGTTTCAGACCTCTTTTGAGGTAGCACCAGGCCAGCCTGGTACATTATCAGATGTTCAGCAAACCACTGATGGCAGAGAAATGGGGCTTAGATGAGCAGTCAAGCTGGGTTAGAAATTTAGCAGCCATTGGTATGGGAGCAACAGGTGGTAACCAGAGAGTTTTTTCAGGACCAGGAATGTAGAATGTGTAGCTGACAGGCCCAAAACCTCCACATGGTTTGATAACTACTCAGCAGACTAGAGGAGGAAGGGGAGCTGACAAAGGATATGTCTTACCCTAAGTCGGGCACCGAGAGTACTGTAGGCAGACAACCCAGAGCAGTAGGAGGAGAGCCTGGAGAGTAGACGCCCATCCCTTCCCCTGACTGAGCATCTGGGTAGGGCAGATTCCCAACAGATTGATCTCCTGGGCTGGAGTAGATGCCTCAGATTCTTCTTCCCAAACAGTTCTGGACAAGAATATGAATACTAGATATTTATTTTGAAGGAGATTGCTTTGGTAGAGCCACACACATACTTTCAATGTAGGTTGTCATGTAATGGGGGCCCAAGAGAAGTATTGAGCATGCATACAGAGCCAAATGGGGTGTTCTTTATTTCTAGTCCAAATGTATAAGCGTGGACATATTGGGGCCATTTAATAGGCAAGACAAAGTGCGGCCTTGGGAGCTGAGTGAGTGGGAGTTGGAAAAAGGAAAAAGAGATTATTAGTGTTTTTTGTTGCCAAGAGGTCATATGGCCAGTAAGTATACTGGCAAACGCCCTGGAGAGAGGGACTCATTAATTGTCCTTGCTACCAGTAGGCATGTATGAACACCCTGATGGTATTGCTGCTCAGATAATTACTGAGTCACTGTTGCTTTGGGATTTTCCTTTGGAGCTCTCAAAATTATTTTGCCGTCATCTCTTGGATGCCACATCCTCCAACTTGGCCATCTGTCAAAGGGCAGAAATGCCTACCTCCACAGCAGTTGCTGAAGCAGTAGGGGCAGCATTGATGCCTGCCTCCTTCCGACTGCTTATACAGTATGGCCTTGCATGCTCATTCTCAGCTCCACCACATATTTTCTGTTTTGCACTGAGTGGTCCTGGGATCCTCATGATGTTATTAATTAGAAGGTATCCCTAGAAGAGTCACTTCTTCAGTCTGTCTCCTCTAACCCACTTAGGACAAAAAATAAAATGAATCCAGGAAGCCAACCATCATGCTAGCTGGACCATTTTATTCCATAGACTGAGGCAGAAATAGATTCTTTCAACTTACTAACAACTTACCAACAACTTACTAACAACTTACTAGCGCAGCTATTTTTATGGAAAGCTCTCCTCATTGTGGCTTCACTGCCGTGAAGGAAGGCCCAGGAATCACTGAAACTTGTAGTGACCAAAAATGTTAGTGCACTTTCACACAAATTACTCTCTGGCTGCATAGAACTGCCCAGTATATACCCACTGTCTCTCTCTGGCCATCTCTGCCTTTGTGTGGTTGGCATTTCAACATAGCGTACTCTACATACATCTTAGCTTCCATTGTCAGCAGCAACCTGGTTGCCTAAAATCTGAGTTAGCCTAGACATAGGATGACAGCTTTGGCAGAGTATAGCAAGGCCTTTATTATCTGAGAGGCATTTGAGCAATCATTTTTAATGGAAATCATTGCTTAGCTTTCCAACTATTTATTGTTCTTCCATTGTGCTTAAAACAGATACTGATCCATAGAGGCCAAAAGAGAGACAGTCATACGTTTTTTCTCCCTAGATTTCTTTCTGCTGTACTTATACTTCTGTGCCAAATGTCTTTGTCTTCTCCAAGGAGTTACTAGTAGATCTGGGGTTATTAAACACACACACATGCACGCGTGCACGCACGCACGCGCTTGCACACACGCACAGTAAATGTCTCTCAGGAGTCTCAGCAGTGGTTGGATGTACCCTAACCTTTTGAGTCAAAGGGACTCTAGCATTTTTTCACACACAGGGACAGTGTTGTCCTCCGGCAGGGCATTTGGCAAAGTTGTGGGAGCGTTTTCGGATTGTTGCACTGACCAAAGGGAACTAGTGGCATTTTGTGGGCAGACATGAGTGTTGTGAAATGCTCTGCATTGAGTGGGTTATCCTGCCCCAGAAGGGATTATCCAGGCCCCAGTGCCATAGTGCTGCCCCTACAAGGAAGCACTGAAGAGGAAACTGGTGAGTTGGGGGCACAGGAGAGTTCCTACAGCATTTCTAGGATTACTAAAGATCTATGAGGAACGGCTGCAGCGGAGTTTCTCAAAGAGTGGTCTCTAGATCACCTGTATCAAAATTGCATGGGATACTTTGTAAATTATACTTTCTGTGTCCCACCCAAGAAGTGCTGAATCAGAAAATCTGGGAGACGGACCAAGGAATCTGCATTTTTAACAAATCCTCCAAATGATTTTTTTTTAGTTTTTTTTTTCCTGGCTTTATTGAAATATAATAGACAATTAGTTGCTCTTATTTACATTGTGCAATTCAATGAGGTTTTTTTTTTCATTTATAGTTGGTATACAATAATATATTAGTTTTAGTTGTACAGCATAGTGATTAGAGATCCTTATAACTCATCAAGTGATAATCCCACTAAATCTAGTACCCCTCTTCCCCCTTACATATTTATTACAACATAATTAACTATTTTCCTTATGCTACACTTTATATCTCCATGTCTATTTTGTACCTATCCATTTTCCAAATGATTCTTTATATGCACTAAAGCTTGAGAATCCTTGGATTAAAGGATCTTCCTGTCTAATGAAGAGAAGGCTGAGGGCTAAATTAATATCTGTATATCTGTGTATGTATAATATATTTCTATCTCTGTCTCTATGTCTGCATCTATAGATATAGGCATAGAGAAAGCCATCTATCCACATTGATGAAAGCACAAATGGAAGTAGGTTTGGATAATTGGGATGGATTTAGGAAGATAGTAGAAAGTGTTATCTCTTCTCCTTTGAAAATATTTAAATTCTCATTGTTTTAAAAATGGCCCTAGTTTCAAAAGGCTTAAAGAAATCTACAAAGAGACAGTAAACCTATGATAAAATGTTCAGCTTCCTTTTCTAGTTATTAAGAATATTCAAATTAATAAAACATCTGTTTTATATTTATCATATTGACAAAGGTGGTTTCACTAATTTGTATTTTAACAATAATATTCATGATTGAAGAGCATTTAGTTGAGATAGTCTGTTGAAAAGGTATATTCAAACATTCATTCTGAAAATTATTTTGACCAGATGTATTTATAAAACCTTAAAATGCATATATCCTTTGATGTTGTAATTGTACATCTAGAACAAAAACTAAGAAATTTCATTGTCATTTGTCTGCAATTTGTTTGCAAATCTTATTTAGATGTTCAGTGCTGCTTTATTTATTATAACAAAAATGGAAAGAATCTAAATGTTCAACATTAGGGAATTGTTTGGTTGCATATTATGTGCCCATTTAAAATTTAAGTGTATAATGAATTTTAATAATGTGGACCATATCTATTCTATTATATAATGTTATATGAAAAGATTAGGTTATAAAAGTTTGGCTCTAACTGTATGGGAGAAAAATTAACAATATGTAGAAAAAGAGAACGGGAAGGAAAAAAATATGCCAAGATATCAACAGAGGATTATCTCTATTGGTAGGCTTGTGTGTAGTTATTAGTTTCCTTATGCTTGTCCTAATTTCCAAATTTTTCACAATGGGCATGTGCAACTTTAATAAGCAGAAATAAGTTAATTTAAATACATCTGTTGCATAGACTAGAGGCAGGGAAGGATGCAAAGTTCTTTCCAATTACATTCACTAATCTGAGGTAGGATAGGGATCATAGATTTCATTTAACATAATACAATCAGTTCTGTGCCTATTAGCTCATATCAATATAGCATTATCTGAAAAGGAACTTTGTTAGTACTTGCTTTTCCGTCTTCAGTACATTCTATTACTGATCTCATATTGATCTAATGCACATCGTTCCCAACAGAAATCTGGTTGGAATGGAGTAGCTTGGGCGGTAGTGGTACTTGGGTTTTATTTGTTTTAATTTACATTTCATGAATGTCAAATAAAGTGTATTGACCAGAAATTTTCAGTAAGCCATCAGGAACCTTTGCAAATTAATGGTACTCTTTCATTTAATTTTTTTTCTGAATATGCCATTTGCATTTTATTCTCTTGGTTATTTGCTGTTTGTAACCCTCAAGAGTTGCTGAATTAAATCTTTCTAGTGATACTTATAAATACAGTAAGGTACAATCATACACTTATGGGGTCATTTTGTCAGGAAGAACTTAGTTTTCTAATAAATAAGAAGCAACTAAAGGTATTCATTAAATTCAAATTCATCGGGACCATATTAATCAAGTTTAGAGACTGAAAATGTGAATCATCATTACAGGTTACATTTAAAAAACATTGATTGCACATGTATGTGGTATGACTTTATGGATTCCCAGGAAAATTTAAATGAGCTGCTGTAGATAATAAGAATTGGTACACTAGAGCGTTAGCAAAGAAAACAGGCTGCAGATAGTGTGTCACACCATGCACTTTGCTCACTTCTGTTAGTAAAGGGAGTTAGAGTCAAATTATTTGTGAAACTGTTACTACATCCTTGATAGTAATTACATGATCTTCATAATCAAATAGCTCTTGGATTCTGTGCTGTGAACATGGGACTAAGTAGGGTGCAATAGCTCAGGTGCTGTTTTTCTTTTTCTTTTTCTTTTTTAATGAAATACTGAGTCTGGGGATCAGTCAGAAGTCTCTAGAAGAAGATGCTTCCAAGTAACATATGTAAAAATACTAAGATGCTTCTGTGCCACAAGAAGTAGAAGTTAGAGGTTAAGGAGACCACCGAGGGAGCTGACTCCAGACACTCATCCATTCCCTGCTTCTTATGGAGACTGTACAATAGCCATTGGAGCCTTTGCATGGGGAGGCGAAATACACAGTTCAGGGTAAATCGACTGGATCATTGTCACAGAATCACTGTCTCATCAGCCTTCCTAGGGGATTAAACTGGTAGTCTTTTATTTTGCAATAATTTGACAGCCATTGCCACCACTTAGATATTTGCTGTTATAATACAAGCTGAGCCATAGGTGTAATTTCTAATTACATGATAATCACTTTAATTTTCACAGAGACTTTCCCTTTTTCTTATGAATTCCCAGTATATTCAGGCAAATTTAAACTTTATCCTTAGAATAATTGTGTAAGGTAAGCAGGGAAGGTAATATGAATCCTAAGTCTTCTCTCTAAATCCCTTGGGATACAGTGTGTTTTGGAATACAGAACTACTTTGGAATGAGAATGGTAATAACAAATATTATGAAATAGAAACTTGTCTGGTAACCTGAACTCCTGGTCCCCCTTGTGATTTCTGCTTATTCCCACATTCAGGCTTCTATATGAGCTCAGATTATTCTCTGGCTGGTCTGAAGTGCCCTCCCTTTTCTGCTTTACTTATTCTTAAGCATCCTTCAGCTCTACCTCCTCCAAGAAGCCTTCTCTAACACCTGCTCCTTATACTGATTCTTGCTCTGCTGACCAATAGCATTTGTGCTAGTATCATTATTTCCACACTTAATTATTCTGGGCTTCCTGTGATATACATATATGTTTCATTACATTGTTTGCTTTTGGTCAGTCACTGTATTTACTATTTTATATTGATCATATCACTTAATCATTTCCATTTGGAATTAAAATTTTGCCCATTTTATAAGGTTCAGAGAGGTTAAGTAACCTCTTAACGTGCCTATGGCCACATAGTTATTCAGTGGTTAAACTGGAATTTAAACCCAATTCTCATATGAATTCAGAACTTATACTTTTAACTACTACATTATCTGATATTAATTTATGTCCTTAAAAGAGCTCACACTCTAGCTGAGAAGATAAGAGTTTGATTTCATGTATCTCCTTGTTATGGACTGAATGTTTGTGGTCTCCCCTCACCAATTCATATCTTGAAGACCTAATCCCCAATGTGATGGTATTAGGAGATGGGAGCCTTTGGGAGGTAATTAAATTTATATAAGGCCATGACGATGGAGCCCCTGTGATGGGACTAGTGCCCTAATAAGAAGTGAAAGGCAAAAGACAAAATTATTAAAAATAACTATAACTAGTCTACGTCCAAGGCTACCCTGAATAAGCCTGATTGCGTCTGATCTTGGAGGCTAAGCTGGGTTGGGCCTGGTTAGTACTTGGATGGGAGACCGCCTAGGAAAACCAGGTGCTGTAGGTGTAAAAAGTAATAAAAAATATAAAGGATTGTAAGCTGACAAGATCCTTGCAATCTGTGAGTTCAACCGAGGGTTGCCTCGCCTAAAAACAAACAAACAAAGAAAGAAAAACTATAGCTATAATAATTTGATAATGGATACACTATAAAAAAGGTAAAATGTGACATCAAAAACATAAAATGCGGTAAGGGAATTAAAAATGTAGAGTTTTTCTAGGTAAGTGAAGTTAAGTTTTTAGCTTACAATAGACTTTTTATGTAAGCCTCATGGTAACTACAAAACAACATAAAGGGAAAGAAATCAAAGCACACCACTAGAGGTATTCATCAAATCATAATGGAAGACAGCAAGAGAAGTAAGAACAAAACAACACAATGCCAATAGCAAGCCCTTATCTATAAATGTAAATTACACTTTAAATGTAAATGGACTAAATTCTCCAAGAGATAACAAGGCATAGAGTAGATAAATGGATAAAAAACAAGATCCATCTATATGCTGCCTATAAGATACTTCAGATATATGAATACACACAGACTGAAAATGCGGCAATGGAAAAAGGTATTCATGACAATGAATACCAAAAGAGAGCAGGAGCAGTTAAACTTATACCAAAAAAAAAAGAGTTTAAGTGAAAAATTATAACAAGAGACAATGAAGGTAATAATGCAATGATTAAGGGGTCAGTTTATCAAGAGGATATAATAATTATAAATATGTACCCATTATCAGAATACCTAAATATATAAAGCAAATTTTAACAGATCCAAAGGGAGAAATAGATAGCAACACAATAATATTAGGGGATGTCAGTACCCCCCTTTCAACAATGGATAGATCATCCAGACAGAATAACAAGGAAACATTGGACTTAGCTACATTACTACACTGCTACACTGCTAGAGGCATCACACTTTCTATTAGAAGCATCATACTTCCTGATTTCAAACTATATTACTAATAGACACATAGATCAGTGGAACAGAATAGTAGCCCAGAAAGAAACCTATTTAGGTATTATCAGCTCATTTTTGATAAAGAGTGACCAAAAATACATAATCAGGAAAGGATAGTCTCTTTAGTAAATGGTGCTGGGTAAAGTGCATATCTACCTGAAAAAGAATGAAATTTTATCCTTATTTTATTCCATCCTCAAAAACAAGACTCAAAATGGACTAAAGAAGTAAGTGTAAGGCCTGAAATTGTGAAATTCCTATAAGAAAACATAGTGGGAATGCTCCTTGGTAGTGGTCTTGGCAATAATTTTTTTTGATCTGATACCAAAAGCACAGGCAACAAACACAAAAATAAGCAAGTGGGACTTCAATAAACTAGTTTCTGAAAAGGAAACAGTCAATGAAAAGGCAGCCTACAGAATGCGATAAAATATTTGTAAGCCATATATTCAATAAGGGGTTAATATGCAAAAAATATAAATAACTTACAATTCAATAGCAAAACAATGACAACAACAACAACAACAACAAGTAATCCAATTAAAAATAGGCAAAGGACCTGAATAGATTTTTTTTTCCAAAAAAAGACATAGAAATGTCCAATAGGTACATGAAAAGATGCTCCATATCATCAATCATCAAAGAAATGCAAATCAAAATTATAATGAAATACCACATCATACCTTTGAGGATGACTGTTTTCAAAAAGTCAAAAGATAGCAAGTTTTTTTTTGAGTATGTGGAGAAAAGGAAACCCTTATGATGAGAATGTAAATTGATGCAGTATAGCCTTTATGAAAAGCAGTATGGAGATTCCTAAAAAAGTTACCATTAATTTTTGAAGAACCTCCATACTGTTTTCCATAGTGACTTCATCAATTTACATTCCTACAACCTCTCCAACACTTGTTACTACTTGTCTTGTTGATAATAGCCATTCTAAAAGGTATGAGATGATATCTCATTGTGATTTTTTAAAATTAATTATTATTTTTTTGGTGACATTGATTAATGAAATCCAATAAGTTTCAGCTGTATACTTTAACAGTAAGGCGCATATATATATATATATATATATATATATATATATATATATATATTTTTTTTTTTTTTTACACTGTGTGTTCACCTCTTATAGTTAGATTTCTTTCTATCAGCACATACTTGACCCCCTTTACCTCATCATTTGTGATTTACATTTCCCTAAAGCTAGTGAAGTTGACCATCTTTTCATATGTCTGTTGGCCATTTGTATGTCTTCTTGGGAAAAGTGTCTATTAAGGTCCTCTGCCCATTTTTTAAATTAGATTGTTTACTTTCTTGTTGTTGAGTTGTATGAGTTCTTTATATATTTTGGATATTAACCCCGCACTGGAGGTGTTATTTGCAAATATCTTCTCTCATTCAGTTGGTTGCCTCTTTCTTTTGCTGGTGGTTTCTTATGCTGTACAGAAACTTTTTAGTTTGATATAATCCCATTCATTTATTTTTGCTTTTACTTCCCTTGCCTTTGAAGTCAAATTCATAAAATCCTCTCTAAAACCAAGGTATGTGAATTTAGCAGGTGTGTTTTCTTCTATGTGATTTATTGTTCCAGGTCTTATAGTTAGGTCTTTGATCCATTTTGAGCTAATGTTGGTATATGGTGACAGATAGCAGTCAAGTTTCATTCTTTTATATGTGGCTTTTCAGTTTTCCCGGCACCATTTATTGAAGAGGATTTCTTTACTCCATTGTATGTTTTTGGTTCCTTTGTTGAAAATTATTTGCCCATACATATGTGGGTTTATTTCTGGGTTCTCAATTCTGTTCCATTGGTCTGTGTGTCTGTTTTTCTGCCAATATCACACTGTTTTGATTATTGTCACTTTGTAGTATAATTTGAAGGCAGGCAGTATGATACTTCCAGCTTTGTTCTTTTTTTCTCAGGATGGCTTTAGCTATTCAGGGTCTTTTGCAATCCTTCTTCTGGGTATCTACTCCAAAAATTTGAAAACATTTATCCATAAAAATATGTGCACCCACTGTTCATTGCAGCATTATTCACAGTGGCCAAAACATGGAAACAACCAAAGTGCCCTTCAATAGATGATTGAATAAAGCTGTGGTACATATATACAATGGAATACTACTCAGCAATAAGGAAAGGTGAAATGCTGCCATTTACGACAACACAGTTAGATCTTGAGATTATCATGCTAAGTGAAACAATTCAGACAGAAACACTTGAGAACCATATGATTTCACTCATGTATGGAATATAAAACTGAAAGCAACAAACGCAAGGCAATCAAAAACTCATGGACACAGACAACAGTTTAGTGGTTACATGAAGGAAGAGGGGGCAAGTGGAGGTAGATAAGGGTAAAAGAGGTCAAATATATGGTGACCGAGGGAGATTTGACTTTGGGTGGCAAACACACAATGCGATATACATATGATATATATTGTGTATTGAATTGTACACTTGAAACCTATACAAGTTTATTAACCAATGTCACTTCAATAAATTTAATTAAAAGGTTACTCTTATCTCAAATTTCCAGCATCCAGAACTTTGAGAAATAATTTTTTGCTTTTTTAAGCTGCACATCCTATGATATTTTGTATAGCAGCCCAAGCTAAGTTCTTAGCACATTGGAACAGAGTCAGGGACCTCTTTGGTACTCAATATGTGTACACTGCTTCATTGCCTGATAGTTGAGAGGCTACTGAACCTCATTAAAGGCCAGTTTTCCATATCTTAGTTTGGCACATGGTAAATCTACTGATGCTGGGGTGATGCATTTCAATACCAGATTATGTAATTAAGCAAAAAAAGAAAAGAAAAGAAAAAAGAAAGCTACAACTTGGTCAAGTTCGTTAAGCTCTCTGTGCATTAATTTACTCATCTGTAAAATGGGAATAATAATAGTACCTCTGTCATATGGTCATTGTGAGGAATAAATTAATTTTCATACACACACAAAAATACACACAGTACTTAGAAGAGTATTTAGCAAAGAGAAAGCCCTATAAGTTTCTACCACTGATATTGTTATGCTGTTGTTGTTAGTGTCTGCAACTTTGTGCAAAGTGGAGAGGGATGGTTTTGATAATGCCACCAGCGATCCATAGGTCTTGGGGAAAGAAAGTGCTATCACTCATGTGCAACTTTGCACATAATAGGTACAAAAATAGAGAATGAATGAGTTGTGGAATGATCTCAAACCCTCACTGTTCTGAAATATCTAAGTAGAAAAAGTTCAAAAGGCAGAAAGAGGTTGGATACCATGTTTCCCTCATGTTAAAAATGAGGAGGTTCCAGAAAACACTAACATCCAGTCTCTCCCTCCTTTCAGATACCCTAAAATCCAATTTCTGGCTTGACACTGTGACAGGGCCCCTCTTTATGACAGATCATTCTCTGTTCTAAATTTGATATATGGTTATAAGCAAGGATGCCACAGTAATAACTCTGTTCTCTGGCATATGAATGAGAATGATTTTTTGGAGATCTCCATGCCTGATTAGTCATTTCCTTTATGGACCTGTTCAAGAGAGCTGGGCTATGGGTTGTTTTCTGAAAGCAACGTGCATTGTCTTCTCTAAGACACCAGGGAGATTTTTATGGGTTTTCTTTTTGTAGAAAGCTAAGGAGATGCCCTTCTAATCTTGGACAGACTACCTGTTGTTACCCTGGGGGTTTTCATGGTGGCATCAAATCAAAGGACTTTTGTACAGCTGGGAGGAAAAGCAATCAAACATTCTTGCTGAGAGGCGCCATCTGCTAGAAATTCCCATGTAAAGGCAAGGATCACGTTTGCCTTGTTTCCCATTGTATCCCCAGTGCATAGCTCTATGCTTGGCATATAGTAGGTATGTGATAGACATCTGTTGATTAAGTGAATATTTTGCAAGGGGGAGATAAGAAATACTTTATGTTGTCCTATTTTGATTTGGCCATTCTCATCTGTAGTACAATAAAGAAGGCTTTTTCTCTTTACTTGCACCCCTAGCCTGGATTATCCATCTCTCTTCTGTACTCCCACACACCCTTCATTTCCCCCATTACAGTACTTACTGTACTGTAATGTCTCTCTGTCTTTCTGCCCCTCCTCTCATTTCTGCATTTCTGTGTCTGTCTTGTCCACTACTGTCTTTCCACTGCTGAGAATGGTGCTAAGTTGATGATTGGTGCTCAAAAAATATTAATTTAGATTAATGATTCTAATGCCTGTGGTGGTCAGCAAAAACATTTACAGTGGCATACATCACATTTATATCACACAAAGGGCTTTTTATGGACAGATACCAGAAGGATGGTGGCATTCATCAGAGTGCTGCCAGAGGAATGGTTGGTCATAGAATTTCTTCATTTGGAATGTAGGAACAACTATAATAGTGAATTACCAGGAATACTTTAGGGATTCAGTGGGGTGATCCTCTAAAGGGATCTATCTCGGGACCTTTATAGTAGAAGGTGGAATTTTGTTTTTTCCCTCACTGTCAGTCATATGAGCAGGTAGAAGGGTGGGGAAGAAGGAAAAATGTCAGTGCCTTGGGAAGCAAACAAGGATTACCTCTTCTCCTACTTCCTTCACATCTCCTTTGCCTTTCCACCACCCTTGTTAAGCCAAAAGGAGTGCTTAAATGCCAGCCATCAACCTTAGGGTGACTGTGAAGCACCACTTCAGATGAGGACTTGCTGAACACTGATCTTGGAGGATCAGAACAGTAGAGCACTGAGCCAGGTTTCAGGCAAACTGGATAGATGGGATCCTGGGGCCTCAAATGCTAGAGGCAGAGGAGATGGTGAGGATCCAAGACAGGAAAGTTCCCTTGTGATCATAATGAGGTAGATGGGTTCCCGCAAAGACTGAGCTGGAGTGCTGGCTTTCTCAGTATCAATATCTAAGAATTTGTTAGAGTACATTTTTCTAGGCAAAGTGACATTCCTAAGAGGATCAGAATGGACTGATACCATACAATGGCAATAGTCTTAAATGAATAACTGGAGGGTGCTGGAAAAGGATGAGGCAGAAAGGAGGATTATTTCCATGATTTCAACTGCTTCTCATTCATTTATTTACTCACCTGTTCACTCATTCATCCAAAAAATATTTTAAATAAATTGTTCATGTAGGTTAACAACTGGCCAATGAACAAGAAACACAGTGGTGAGCAAGACAGATATGGACCCTGCTCCGGTTGTATTTACAGTCTAATGGGAAAAACGAAATCATCATACACATATAATTTGAGTTAATGGAGGACATATAGGAAGAGCTATAACAGCAGGAGGAGCTGTGAAGGTTCAGAGAAAAGACCTTTTGAGCTGAGAATTGATGGATGAATAGGCATTAACTAGAAGGGAGGAGAAGGGGGAGGGGAATCATGAGAGACATTCTAGTAAGCAGAGGGAACCCACATAAAAAGGCTGTCACAACTGAATAGGATATATGCTAGGACTGGGGAAGGAAAGGATACTGTGAGCCACTGTCTAGTCTCCAAACAACCTTGAGAGAGAAGGCAACTATGATTATCCCTTTGGATGCAGAAGGAAATTGAGACCCAGATATATTCATGTCTTTCATTCATTTAAGGAGTCATTATCAAGTACCTGCTAGGTTTAAGTCACTGTGCTGGGGGACAGATGAACAGGTTTAGGTATGGTTCCTGCCCCCAGGAGTTTACTTTCTAGTGGGGAATTAGAGTGTATTAGCTTAGGTCACAGTGCTGATAAGAAGTAGCTAAAGCTTGAAGTCTTCTGACTCTAAGTCCAGTGTTCTTTACATGTCACATTTTGACTCAACAAGAAAGAGGCCCTGTTAGTCACATCCATGATGACTTCGCCAGATGAGGCAGCTTAGCTTTTGTTCTACCAGCTAGTGAGTGTTTCCTTAACTTTCATTTAGCATATTGGGAACCCGGGACTATAAAAGGTAAAATTTAAACAAAAACAGAATTTGGGCACAGCATCTCTGTGCCAACCACAGCTGCCTCTTTTTCAATTATTTCTGTGGGCTAGACCTTTTATGCATGTTATGTCTCTAATCCTAACAACCACCCTGTGAGTGAAGTACATACTTATATTCATTTCTCTGTTTTACAGATAAGGATGCTGAGGCTCAGTGAGGTTATATAACATTGTGAAGCTTGCTCAGTTGGTAATTCAGGGCTATAGAATGCAAACCCATGTCATTTGACTCCATAGCCCATGCTCTGAATCACCATACTATGCTGCATCTATCTACCAGACTGGAATGAAGTGAATGACACTAGCCCAGAGACAAAGGGGCAGTCTGGGACAAAGGCCAAAGATTGCTCTTCCTGGCAGGACTCCCAGTCATAATTATTTAACAGGTAAAAAAACACAAGATTGGATTTAGAACAGTAGATTGACCACATTTGCTAATTTCAGATGTCAAATGACCGTTGAATCCTGGTTTTCTGCTATTGTGCCATAGTACGTTGTGCCCATAATTTATGAAGCCTTTCCATCTTCCTAGTATGTTTTTTCAAGTAATTTAAGCTATGAAACATAAGCAAGCTGAATTTTAAAGATATGCTGGAATGCCAGATTTATCTCAAACCTTATGTGTGTATCTTGCTCTCTGAAGTCCTTTTGTATTCAGTATCTCATGGGATTCTCACAACAACCCCAATAAGATTTTTCCCATTTTATAGTTGAGGAAATGTAAGGCTGAGTGAGCCTAAGGTTGTGGAACTAGTAAGGGTTTAGGAGCCATTGCCGGACACCTTTGTTGTTGGATATGGGTGAAAGCATATTTGAACCCATCTTTGAGAAGCTTATCATAACTTGCAATTCTGTTTTTGTGCCTCCCACTGAATTAAACCAGTTAGTAAAATGAATTTTATGAACTTTCAAAACATACACTACGTATGCAGGTTTTCAATGATACACTAAGATTTCTTTTTCATTCCAGATCCAAAAACTCATTCAGTAAGTATTGATTGTATTCATAAACATTGTATTACATATGATAGAAGTAACATAAAAATTAACATATATTATTATCTAGGTTTCCTAAAATAAGTAGCATATATGGATGGTTTTAGTTGGTAGAAGCTACTGGATTTCTGTTCAGATACAGCTTGTTGGGGTGAGGGGGAGCTTTGGTCCCTTTTAGGATGTATGATGTAACTTCACTATATTTAGATTTGTCTACTTGGGAAGTGTCAGTGGATTCTTTTTGCAGTGTCTTATTCCTCATGACTGGCAGGACTGGTAGCTTTAAGCATTTTCACTTTCAAAACAAACATGACTTATAACCCATGTGGCTACAATGACTGTAGTTGCTTTGGTGAACATTTGAAACTATGCAGTGGGAATAAACAAGACCATTACTGTAAGTGTTTTTTTAAAGCTAACCTAATGCACTGGAAATGGTGTAGATGAAATAGAGGGGAAAGATGTGAACATTGGAAATATATTCCACTTGGCAAGAGAGCATTAAAATTAAGGAGATATTCATTCAATTATTCAACAAATACATAATGATCCAGGCATTGTTCTTGGCACTAGAGATATAGCAGTGAAGAAAAAAAAGACAAAAATTCCTGGCCTATTGGAGATGACATTCAAGAGGGGAAGAAGAGACAATAAACATAAATAAAACATTTTTTATGTCAGATGTTGATAAGTACTGTGGAGAAAAATAAAGCAAGGAAGAAAAATGGGGTGTTGGAGTGTGTGTCTGTGGGGGTAGCTAGAGAGGGCTAAATTGTGAAGATGACATCTGAATTATGACCTGAAGGGAGGAGGTAATATAGATTATCTATACAAAGAGAGCTCCAGGCAGAGGGAGCAACAGGTACAGAAGCCTTGAGATGAGGCCATTTTCAAGGACCAGCAAAGAGACCAGTGTAGCTGGAGTGGAGTGAGCAAGGGAGAGAATAGTAAGAGATGAGGTTGTGAGGTGGCCAGGAAGCTTGGCCGGCTTACGGTAGGAAGTTTTGTTTACAAGGTGTCTGGCTGATGTTGAGCTAGTGTGGTGGACACTGTTTGGTACCTTGCCCACATTCTCTACTAGTTGTGTGTACCTATCCCTTAGCTGTTGGGAGTGTTGGTTGCTAAGGCTCATAGTTGCCTCCTCTTCTGTAACAGGAACCTTCTTGCCTTAGAGGTTTTGCTTCCTCATCCCTATAGGCAGTGCCTAGCCAATAACTGGTTCAACCCCTTTGCCTCAAGATGGGACCAACCCTGTGGTGTAATTCATGCCCCACAACTCTTCATGGGATCAAGTTACACAATACTCCAGCTGTACCACCACCTTGCTTGGTTAACTCCTTCCCCTGCCCTCTCCTGCTTACTTCCATTTCCCCCCAAAGAATTCCTGTCTCAGTATCTGCTTCTAGGAACAGAACCTAAGATAATCAACTTTCAGCAACACAATTTTACAAAGGTAATATATTCTGTTTTCTTTTCAAAGGTCCACTTTGGGCTATATTTTATTGAACCAGGCACCCCGGATGGTGAGGCAGATGGGTGATTCATGCCAGTTTCCACTACCTTCCCTTACCTTAAGGAGCCAGAAAATATATTTGTAAACTAGATGGCACTAGAGGTGCCACTATTGACACCTGTGACTGTCTTTCTAATTCTGGTCATTGTAAACTAGGGTCCTGTTGGTATTATGTTATAGTGATTGATTCTTTTTTTCATTGGTAAATGAACCCACAGGAAGATCCTTTTAGATGTCTCATTTTAGTTACTTGAATTCATAATCAATATATATTTACTTCTGCAATCTTGCAATTGTGTGTGAGTGAATACAGTATTTTTTTTTTGAGAATCAGCAGTGTTTTACACACCTTTTGTTTAACTAGAGCTTCTTATTCCTGTACTCTACCTTAGGAAGGGCAAATCTGAACCCATCTCAAAAATAACAAGTGATCGATTTGCCTTTCTCCCACTTGTCACTGGTGTGGGCAAACTAACTTTGTTGTCAGGGACAAGGTTTAGAGAACAAAAGTTTTGGGTAACAAGTGTTTGGTTATAAATCTGAACTGTAGCAATTGATGAATTAAACTCCAGCTGAAGGCCCTCTCCCTTGCATGGGTTGTGAATGAGCAAAGCCAAGTTCCTGAATGGCATCTCTAAGTCTGAGGTTCTCCACTACCCAGTTTTGACATAGGATTTGCCCATGATCCTGAGGACATTTGATCCCCTGTTCACAGAGCCACTTTTAAGGCATAAGACCAAGGCTGCTCATGTTATATAAAGATACTTTAGGATTCTTTGGGATCACTGTAACACAATGCAATCAAGAGCTTAGTTTTAAAATGCCTTCCACTGCTGAGGACCAGAATGACAGTTGCAGTTGTCAACAATGGCACCTCAAGTGCCATTTAGCTCACAAATGTCATTCTGGCTCCTTAAGACAATGGAAGGTAGACTGTCTCACCATTCAGGGTGCCTGGTTCAATAAAATATAACCCAAAGTCAACCTTTGAGGGGAAAAATAGAATACATTAGTTTTCTAAAATTGCGTTCCTGAAAGTTGGTTTCTTGGGTTCTATTCCCTAGAAGCAGATCCTGAGACAGGGATTCCTTGGGGGAGAATGCGAGTAAGCAGGAGAGGGCAGGGGAAGGAGCTAACCAAGCAAGGCCATGTCTCAGCTGGAGTCTAGCTCCTTTAACCCAATCCCATGTACTCAAGCCCCTTTGCCCTCTTATCTCTTCCCTCACCATATTCATCTAGAATAGTCCTGATGGTGTAAGTTGCCATCTTATATTTTAATACTTACCCAGTAAAGTAGGCAGAGGATATGCAGTTGATCCCACTTTGCAGGTGAAGCAATAAAGATTCAGATACTTATGTGACTTGCCCAAGATCATAAAACTAGTATTGGGAAGAGTCAGAGAGAGACCCCAGATCTAATTGCTGTGCCCTCCCAGAGAAAAGTATTATGAAAAATCAATGACTTACTTTTGGCATTCTGCTTATTAATATGTTCATTTGATTTCCTCTTGTTGTGGGGATGTCAGTGCATCTCGATTTATCCAACCCAAATATGTTTTTTTCTAAGTACGGTAGTTCCTCGTTATCTGTGGTTTCACATTCCAATTTCAGTTACCCATGGTCTGAGATTATTAAATGGAAAATTCCAGATATTTTTGAGAGATAAAGAGACCACATTGACTTCACTTTTATTACAGTATATTGTTAAATTGTTATTAGTTATTGTTTTTAATCTGTTACTCTGCCTAAATTATAAATTAGACTTCATCCTAGGTATGTATGTATGTATGTATGTATAGGAAAAACATATATATAGGGTTTGTTACTATCCACAGTTTCAGGCGCTCAGTGGGGGTCTTGGAATATATCCCCCAACAGAAAAGGGAGGACTGCTATAGTTTGCTTAGGTAATGCCCTGCTCATCGAAGCCTCCTAGTGGCTGGCTGTGCTTCTCACTGAGTTGTTCTGTACGCCTTGAGCTTCTGGATTGTGTTTGTAGTGTTCCTGGGCCTCACTTTACATTTATTTTTATCATTTGCACAGTCAGCCATATCCTTGTCAATCTTCATCATATGGTGGCATTTTTGCCACTCCTGTTTATTGTCTTGGCTCCTGGTTGGTTAGTACTGAGAAACGTCATCAATTAATGCCATACTCTGTTGTGTAGGATGCTGACACAGACTCCTGAGAACTGGTCTTGGCGTTGCCTGTGCCTTTATACCCAAGCTCCAGTTATTTTCCCAAGATTTTCAAAAAGTAAACAAGCAAATAGACAAACCTACCAACTGACCTCAGTATATTTGGATTAGCTTCCTTCCAGTTCAACTGGACAGTTGGGGTGGGTGTTGAGATGTGGTGAGTAGGTATTCTGTGGACAAATACATGATTCTCTATGGAAGAAGCTAGTGGTTGTGACTTTTATGTTTAACTTTTATAGAAGAAAGTAGAAATCTCTCAATGATTCAGAGCATCAAAGATAACAGGGATATCTCTTGTCATTTTTATGAAGATGGACAAAAGGAAGCAATTCAATTACAAATATTGACTGAGCCCCTATTCTGGGTTTGTAGGAAACTTTCTAGGGACCTTGTTCAGCAGGACCTTAACAGGCTCTCTTTGTGGCTAGTTACACTTAAGATAGGGCAAATCCAAGGAATTTGATAACTTAGATAATTAGTAGGCTTTCTCATGCCATATGGCCTATGTTTTCAGTAGTGGGACTCACTCACATGGAGTCAGCTCCACTTTCTCACTCCATCCTTATGCCCAAGGGCAAGCTTTGGTGGTAGGTTTGGCCTGGGCACAAGGCATAGGCTTGAACTTTCTTTCTTTTTTCTTTTTTTTTTTTTCTTTCTTTCTTTTTTTCTTTTTTTTTTTTGTGAGGCAACCCTTGGTTGACCTCACAGATTGCAAGGATCTTGTCAGCTTACAGTCCCTTATTTTTTTACTTTTTACTTTTTTATGCCTACAGCACCTGATCATCCTAGGTGGTCTCCCATCCAAGTACTAACCAGGCCCGCCCCTGCTTAGCTTCTAAGGTCACACGGGATAGGGCTTGTTCAGGGTAGCATGGCCTTGCCTTAGACTGGGCCTGAACTTTCATGTGAAATTTATCCATGCTGTGTATGAAGTGGCCAAGCCAAGTTACCACAGATCCTGTGGTGAAGTTGGGTGTGTGAGAGAAGTCTACCACACCTCTATGTAGATGCTACGGCACCTGCTAAGTGGGCACTAGGCTCTATTCAGTAGAGAGGAAGCCTGGCCTGGGCAAAACAACCTTTGTAAAGCAACTACCTGGGCTTCTGTGGCTTCTGTAGGGCACCTGGCTAAGGAGGGATTTTACCACCTGCTCCACCCCAAATGCTGAGTAAGGCACATCCCTCTAAATGACAGCATTCACATATTGGGGCTACATAGATCCGCCTGTATTTAGATTCAAGCTAACCCCAGGGGGCACAGCTACTTATAATTTTCTTGCCAAAACATGGAAAAAATTAGGGGTTTGTTGCCTTTTAATTCAGTGAGAAAAAGCACTACCATCTCCTCCGGCAGCTAAGTATGTGGAGGTGCTGATTAAATCTTTGTGTTTCCCTCTGGAAGTATAGGTGGACCCCCTTAGACTCTTTTTGTTGTTGCTACTGCTGTATTTAAATTCAAAAAGGAAAAGAAAAAGAGTTGTCTGGAGTAATTTGCTTTCAAGAAGCAATGCTTAATTGAATAATCCCTGTCTAATGGTGTTTTCCTTCCCAGGATTGCTTCTAAGTCTGCCACTAGCCCAAATTTCCCTAGCTCAAAGGGTTTTTCAGATTGTACGTGTTGTACATGTTGTCTAGCATGGTGCCCCATGGACAGAAAAGACTGTACTCACCACACATATACCTTCTCTCTCTGGAGAGCTATATAAGACTATAAGAAGCTGAGGTTGATTTATATATTAACCTCATGTAAACATTCATTGGTTTCTCATCTTTGTAGGCCCTACACAGAGTCTATCATAGATCTGGTACATAGTAGGTGCTGAATAACTGAGTATGCTAATGAGCTTATTGAACCTAAGAAATATATCTGTGTTGGATACTGGATTTAGGATCAGAGACCTGTTCGTGGTCCTAATTCTGTCATGTATTTTCTGGGTAACTTTAAGCAAATAGCCTCAGCTTCCCTCACTTCCCTCACAATCATGATAATACTTGTCTTGTTTATTTCACATAGTTGTTAGGAAGGTAAAAATTAAATCGGAATGAGAGGCTTTACGGGAAAGCACTTTTTAAATTGAAAGGCTAAACACCAATTGAATTGGTTACTATTCTACTAGTAACACATGGTATTGGGTTTGGATTTCTTCTGTATCTGTTGTTAGCACCGAATGATAACATTTAGTGTTTTTCACTCACTGCATCAAAACATTTTGATAACTTCCAATAGAAATAACACTTATTATTGACAAATTTCATTTAGGATAATCACCTCAGAGCAAGGAGAGCACAGAATTATACTGAAGTGTTGATTTTAACCTTTTCTTGTGTGTATAGACACATGGATTGAATTGCAAAATATTTTACCATCAAATAAAAATTCACTCTGTCATAACACTGAAGGAGTTTGAGGAATGATTCCAACTCTACAGACCCAATATATTGCCTAGGGCACTTGTGACCCGTGCAGAGGGTTGTGGGGAAGCACTGAAACCCACAGTTATTAAATTCATGATTGGGCTAGAACAGTTTCAAATCTGAAAAAAAGAAGTAAAAGAGTAGGTTATCAGTTAGGAGGCCTGAAAACAACTGAGAGATGAAGATGGGAAACTCATGTCATCTGACCTTTGAATGCATCTACGTCTTGGTTTACCTGCTGCTAAAGCATCTGTGGGCTCTTCTAAACCTAGCATTCTGGCAAAACACTTGGGAAGATTCATAAAAATGATCAACTAACAAGAGTGCCTGGGAACTAGAAAACATTCAATAAATTGTAGCTGCTATCATCATTGATATTTTCTTTATTATTATTTATCATTATCATCACCATCATCATCATCGTCATCATCATCATCACCACAATGTGAGAGCAGTTGGAATGTATCTAGTCTACAGTCTAGGACACTCACCCAATTGAGTGTTTGTTTTTCAGGCTCTACTTTTATACACTATGAGAGAAGTCCTTCATCTCTCCCCACTGTCTCATTTCACAGAGAGAGAAACTGGGACCCTGACAGGAACTGATCGCTCTAGTTCCTGCAGCAAGGGAGAGGCAGAGGCAGGACCAGAACTTGGAGCTCACTGCCTCAAGCAACTTCTCACTTGTCATTGGTTGTTCTTTCTGGCTCTTCCATCACCATCAGAGATATGGGCATTTTTTAGCCTGGTGGGTTATGAGCCTCACCATCAGATGATTCTCTGAATCCTATGTTTCTCATAGCCACATATTCTTCTGACTGCTGTGGACACTTCTACTTTAGAACAGTGCCCAGCTCTTAGTCTTCTCAATAAAAATTGTGGGATGGATGGATTGTTTTTGAGTTTCCAGTCCCCACAGCTGGTGTAACTGACTGCATTGCCACTCCTTAATCAGCTTTTTGGTGACAATGCCTTGTGACCCCAGGTCCCTGGTGATATGCCCTTAAAGAGATTGATCTTCCTTCCATTAACTGTGCTTGTTCTCCTAAATTCAGACCTTTGAATCTCTGTTGGGAGATGAGCTTACCTTATGGTTGTAAATGAAAGCTTTCTTTCATGTGGTGGAATCACATGTGTTGTTCTCTGTCTCTCCACCCCTCACCCCAATGCCTGACTCCCATACGTTGGCTGAAGATATGGCTGAATACAAATTATTGCTAATAGAGATGGTGTTGGGCTTTACTTTCAAACTAGAAGAGATTACTTTTGCAGTCTCTAGGAATTTGGAGTTAAAAAGAAAAATGTTTGCACTAGGCTGATTTTATTTGCTTAGTTAGTGCACAGAAGAGTGAAAGCGAGATGAAAGCTGATACTACAGTAGAAAATCTCTTTGTTGAAGCCAAATGACAGCCTTGGACAACTGATGCTGAAGATGACCACTCTGTAATTTGCTTGGTCTGTGTCTTGACAGAGCCATGTGTCTTGTGTCTCTTTTTCGCATCTGCTCTATTCCTGACTTGGAAGTCCAGTTACAAGTAGTGTTTGCCACTGTCCTAAAGAATAGAAAAGTTGTCTGAGGCAAGGGTCTACATTGTTTCTCCCAGTCTCAAGGCCTGTGATGAAAGGCAGTGATTTTTAAACCTCCTGGTATAAGGAAGGCAGTTTTAAGGAGGGGAGGGGAGGAAGAAAGCTAGCAGGGCATCTTCTGTACCTCCGCCTAAAACTAGTTTATGTACAGACATATCTCATTTTATCGCACTTTGCTTTATTACACTTCATAGGTGTTGGTGGTTTTGTTTGTTTGTTTGTTTTTTGTTTTTTGTTTTTACAAACTAAAGGAATACCCTTCAAAAAGCAAAAATATTGTGACTCTATTATGGTGGTCTGGAACCAAACCTGCAATACCTGTGAGGGTGTGCCTATACTTGCTTTATTGTAGTAGTCTGGCACCAAATTCACAATATCTTGGAGGTGTGCCTCTGTTGGATTTCCATGCAAGACTTTGTTTGAAAAAAAGTATTCTGCTACTGAAGGAAGTTTGGAAATCACATACAGTCTGGTGTACCAATTTCAGGCTTAGGTGTCAGATGTCCTCTGTTCTGAAACCAGTGCCGTTCCTGTGTCCTACGACATGAGAGCTGAGATTAACCACCAGTTGACTTTGCTTGAGTTTTCTGAGCTGTAAATGATATTATCCTTCCCTTGATATAACACATTCAAAGTTTTGCTGATATCTATGAAGAATTTGGAACTCCTTTGAGGATAGGTAAAAAAAGGATAGTTAGAAAGTCATTTGATTGCAAATTTCTCCTCTTAAAAGGATTGTTACATAGAACAACACTGTACACCAACTAAATCTAACAGGCACATGTAGAAATTCACCACCAACAGTAGAATACACATTTTCCTCAAGGGTACATGGAAGATTCTTCAGTTAGACCACATATTAGGTTACAAAACAAGTCTCAATCATTTTTGTAGAGATTGGAATAATCCAAAGTATCCTCTCTGACCACAATGGAATGAAAGTAGAAATCAGTAATAGAAAGAAAGTTGGAAAACTTACAAATATGTGGAAATTAATCAATCCATTCTTAATAACCAATGGTCACATAAGAAATCACAAGAGAAATTAGAAAATACTTAGAGAATAATGAAAATAGAAACAACTTACAGAATACAGAAAAAGCAGTGCTATAATGGAAATTTATAAATATAAATACCTACATTTAAAAAGAACAAAGATCTCAAATCAGTAAACCAATTTTATACCTTGAGGAAGTAGAGTAATAACAACAAACCTAAAACCAAAGCTAGCAGGTGGAAGGAAATAACAAAGATTAAAATATAGAGTCAATGAAAACAGAAGTTGGTTGTTTGAATAGATCAACCAAGTTGACAAAACTTTGACAAAGAAAATGGGAGAAGATGCAAATCACAAAAGTAAAAAAAAATGAAAATGTGGACATTACTTTTAGAAATAAAAAGGTCCAAAAGAAGACCTTATGGAATAAAAAGAACTATGAATAACTGTATATCAATAAATTGGATAAATGAGATGAAACAGACCAATTCCTAAAACACAAAACCTACCAAGACTAAACAATGAAGAAATGGGAAATCTGAATAGACTCACAACTAGCAATAAGATTGAATTTAAATAAAAAATGTTTGAATCACCATTTAAAAACTTATCAAATAAGAAAAGTCAAGGACCAAATAGTTTTACTGGTGAATTCTACCAAACATTTAAAGGTGAATTAACAACAATCCTTCACAGACTCTTCCATACAATAAAAGAGGAGAAAACATTTTCTAACTCATTCTAAGAGGCCTGCATTACCCTGTTACCAAAGACATGAAGATATTACAATAAAGAATTCACAGACCTGTATCCCTTCTGAAAACAAATACAAAAATTCTCAATAAGATATTTGTGATCCTAATTCAGCAGCATAGTAAAAGGATTACATGACCAAGTAGGATTTATCCCAGTAATGAAAAGGTGGCTCAACATAAGAAACTCAATCTATGCAATACATGACATCATGACATTAATAGAATGAAGGGGAAAATACATGCCCCTCCTAATTGATAAAGGAAAGGCATTTGACAAAATTCGACATCCTTTCATGATAAAAAGAAATTCTTAGGACACTAGGAATAGAGGGAACTTCCTAAACATGATAGAGGGCATTTATGAAACACCCACAGCTAACATCATACCCAATGGTATAAAACTGAAAACTTTCCCCTTAAGATCAGTAACAAAACAAAGATGCTTACTTTCACCACTGCTATTCAGCATTGTACCAGAAGTTCTAGCCAAAGCAACCAGGCAAGGAAAAGAGATAAAAGGCATCCAGATTGGACAGGAAGATGTAAAACTATCTCTGTACAGGTGACATGATATTATATATAGGAAATCCTAAAGACTCCATAAGAAAGCTACTAGAGCTAATAAACTAATCGAGGAAAGTTGGCAGGGTACAATATATAGATGCAAAATCAGTTGTGTTTCTATGCACCAGCAATGAATAATCTGAAAAGGAAATTAAGACAGAAATTCCACTTATAATAACATCTAAAAGTAAAAAATACCAAGGCATAAATTTAAACAATGAAGTGAAAGATGTGTACACCAAATACTAAAATATTGGTGAGAGAAATTAAATTAGAACTAAATAAATGGAAAAGCACCCTGTGTTCATGGGTAGAAAAACTTAATAGCTAAGATGTCTGTACTACCCAATACAATCTATGGATGAAATGCAATTTGTTTCAAAATTTATCAGCCTTTTTTGTAGCCATGGAAAAGCCAATCCTCAAATTCATGTAGAATTGCAAGACACCCCTATATAGTGAAAATGAGGAACAAAGTTGGAAGATTCATGCTTCTTTATTTTAAGACTTACTACAAAGCTGCTATAATCAAAACAGTGTGGTATTGACATAAGGAGAAACTTATAAACCAATGGAATATAATTGGGCGTCCAGAAATAAACCCATGTGTTTATGGCTAATTGATTTTTTTTTTTGACAAGGGTGACAAGTTCATTAAATGGAGAAACACTTGTCTCTTCAACATGGTGCTGGGACAACTGGACTTTCATATGCAAAAGTATCATGTTGGACCCCTACCTCACAGCATATGTCAACATTAACTCAAATGGATTAACAAACTTAATATAAGAACTAAAGCCATAAAACTCATAGAAGAAAACATAGAGGTAGTTCTTCATGTACTTGGATTTGGGAACAAAGTCTCACAGATCACACCAAACGCATGAGCAACTGAAGAAAAATTAGATCAATTGTACTAAATCAAAAATAAAAACTTTTGTGCAAAGGACATTATCAAGAAAGTGAAAAGACAATCTACACAATGGGGAAAAGTATTTCTAAATCATGTATCTGATAAAGATTTAATATCTACAATACAGATGGCCTCCACTTATGATGGTTCAACTAACAATATTTCAATTTTATGATGATGCAAAAGTGATACATATTCAGTAGAAACCATACTTTGAATTTAGAATTTGGATCTTTTCCTGATCTAGCAATATGCATTATGATACTCTCTCATGATGCTGGGCAGCAGCAGTGAGCCACAGCCCCCATTAAAGCACAAAATCATGAGGGTCAGTAATTGATACTGTACAGTATACTGTGGTGCCATTGCTTTTTTTTTTTGATATTATATTCTGAACATGTTTAAGGTAAGCTAGGCTAAGCTATGATGTTCAGTAATTTAGGTGTATTGAATGCATTTTTGACTTATGAGATTTTCAAGTTATGATGGGTTTATTAGGACATAACCCCATCATAAGTTGAGGAGCATTTGTATATAAAGAATTCTTAAAATTCAACAACAAAAGAGAAAAAAATGGGCATAAGACTTGAATAGACATTTCTCCAAAGAAAATATACACATGGACCACAAGCACATGAAAGGATGCTTCACATCATGTCATTAAATTAATGCAAATCAAAACCATAATGAGATACAGGTTCATACCCATTCAGATGACTATAATTTTTTGAAAAAAATAAAATAAGTGTTGGCAATGAGGTGGAGAAATTGGAACCTTCTTTACATTAATGGTTGGAATGTAAAGTGATACAGACTCTGTGGGAAAATTTGATGGGTTCCTCAAAAAGTTAAACATTAAATTACTATATGATCCAGCAATCCCACTCCTACGTACATACACAAAAGAATTGAAAGCAGGGATTCACACAGATACTTGTACGCCAAATGTTCATAGCAGTGGTATTCCCAATAGCCAAAAGGTAGAAGAAACCCAAGTGTCCATCAGCGGGTGAATAAACAAACAAAATGTGGTATATACATAAAATGGAAGTTCTGATACATGCTACAACATGGATGAACCTTGAAAACATTATATTAGGTGAAATAAGCCAGACACCAAAAATATATATTGTGTGATCCTACCTTGGCAAATGCATAGAAACAGAAGGTAGATTAGAGGTTACCAGGGGATGGGCGGAGAGGAGAATGTGGTGTTATTGTTTAATAGTTACAGTTTCTGTTTATGGTAATAAATAATTTTTAGAAATAGATAGTGGTGATGATTGCATAACACCATGAATGCAATTAATGCCACTGAATTTTACTCTTTAAAAATGGTTAAAATGGCAAATTTTGTGTTATATATTTTGCTACAATAAAAAAAAATATTATGACGAAACTATTTTTTTCAGAAGTAGTTATATTATTTAAAACTACTCTTCTCAAATAATCTTTTTCTCTGAAATAGAAAATAAAGATGACCACAGAAGTCTCTCCTAAAAATAGAAAACTATTCATAAAAAGGCTTTTATATTTCATATTCAGAATGACTTCAAATGGAATAAATATTACTCACACTTTAGTCTACTCAGATTCTATTTAGAAATTTTCTTTTGTTGTAACCTTTCTGAGGTGATTAATAGTAAATATTGAGATAATTGTTTTTCTTTATCATGGTAATCCTTATACCAGGGGTCCCCAACCCTTGGGCTTTGGATCATTACCCGCCCGTGGCCTGATAGGAACTAGGCCACACAGTAGGAGGTGAGAGAGCAAAGCTTCATCTGTGTTTGCAGCCACTCCCCAGCACTGACATCACCGCCTCAGCTCCACCTCAGATCATCAGGCATTAGATTCTCCTAGGAGCACCTGTCCCTGGTGCCAAAAAGCTTGGGGATTGCTGCCTTATAGAACATATAGATTCATCCTAATTACTCTCGTCCATCACCACAGCCTGTTTCTTCAGTCTCAACAATCAAAGCCTCAAAAACAATAGCACATTTGTGGCTAATAAAGATGCTAATACATGTTTGGAAGGCATGACATAGCTGGCTCCTCTGTTAAGGATCTCACAAGGCCATAATCAAGATTTTGGCTGGAATCTATTCCTTTCTGGAGGTCAAGATTCTCTTCTAAACTCATATGATTTTTGGCAGAGTTCAGTTGTTTGTGGCTGTAGGACCAATGTCCCCATTTTCTTGCTGGCTGTCTGCTTGGGGCCATTCTCACTTTTAGAGACTATCCAGTGTTCCTTGACATATGACCCCCTCCCTGGCCTTCTTACAGGGCAGCTTATTTCTTCAAGGCCAGCAGCTGAATTTTTCTCTTTTAATGCTTTCACCTGATTAAGCCAGGCCACCCAGGTTAATCTCTCTTTCGATTAACTTAAAATTAACTAACTTGGACCTGAATTACATAAAATGACTCACGGGATTTATGGAAGCTGGCAAGTCCCAAGATCTACAAGGTGAGTCAGCAGGCCATACACCCAGGAGAGTTGATAGATTAATTCCAGTTCAAGTTCTAATACCTGAGAACCAAGAGAACTGATGGTATAATTCTAGTCCAAAGGCAAGCAGGCTTGAGATCCAAGGAGAGCCGATGTTTCAGTTTGAGTTCAAAGGTAGGAAAAAAGTTGATGACCCAGCACAAAGGCCATCAGGCAGAAGGAGTTTCCTTTTACTTATGAGAAGGTCATTATTTTTGTTCTATTCATTCTTTTATCTGATTAGGTGAAACCCACCTACATGAGGGAGGGCAATCTGCTTTATTCAGTCTACCGATTTAAATGTTCATCTCATTCAAAAATAGTCTCACAGAAATACAACATTTGACCAAATATCTTGGCACCCTATGGCCTAGTCAAGTTCACACATAAAATAACCATTAGAGTATTCTTCAGTAATTACATGCCCTTTCCCTGACAAGTGTGGCTAATCCAGTTATCATGGCATCATGACCTATCCAGTTCCTTCTTTTCCTGTGAACCTAAGTCCAGGCTGAAGACCTTTCCTTAAGCTGTTTCTTACAGCTATTGCTGGAGCACATTATAAGTCTAGTTACACCATTTAAGCTGTGTGCCTCCAGGGAACTTCTGGGAGAAGAGAAGCAGGCCGCACTTGATCAGCAGCAAAGAGGCAAAAATGAAGCCAGGAGCAGAGGCAGGAGTCCTTCTCTTGCTGGACTTTCCCAGTTAGGCATGCCTACTGCATCTTCTACTTGCCTCTGCCACTTCCTCCATTCATTGCAACCACCCTAAATATGAGTATCAAGAAGAATTCCATGTTTTGTTTTTGTCACCAGAAATCTGGTAACGGACTCCTAAGTTCCCAGCAGAACAGAAGGACGTTTAAAGAAATAGCCTGCAGGAAAAGATCGACCACCCAAAGTAGCACATGGGCCAGACCATGATCATTGGAACTTCCTAAATCTGAGTATGACCTACACCCCACCCCAGCCTAAAAAATTTGTCAGGGTTTCCATAGCTCAAACTGAGGTTCTCTGTCAACTAGGGACTCACTCACACGTGATGTCTGAAAGCTCTGAGAATATCTCATATATGTAATGCCTGTCTTTGAGAAGTTGTCAGTTAAACAGTTGTTACATAAAGACCTTGTGATAGGAAAGAGGAAGGAACTGCTGTAAAAGTTTACTGATTGTGATACTTTTGCATTTCATAGGAACACGAAAGGTACCACTCAGCAATTAAGGAGAAAGCAGAGGGTTCAATTCTGTGATGGTGCCAATAGGCATGCCTCAAATGACTGGGTTTCTCAGGTTGAGTTTAATTAATGCAAACATTGGAGGCCTGTCAGAGGGGACTAACTGGCAGGGACTGTCAGAAAAGGCAGGCAGGTCAGATTTGGGAATCTGTGCTGCCTCCTGGTAGGGACAATTTGCTCCAGTGCAATCTAAGAGGAAGTATGCACAGCTGCATTTCTTCTATGCATTAATGTCTCTGTCCCCATGCATGACCTGCATTTTCCCTCTCCACCCTCTTCTGGCTGCTTTGAAATAGGATTTCCTACTGAGGTTCCTATGGAATTACGAGAACATCATCAATAACTAGTGATTTCCATGTCAGCAGAAGGTTTTTAAATTAACATGGCAGCCTGCTTATTCCATCTGTGAAGGATCAAATCGGCACTCACTAACATCTCCCCTTCCTTCTGCATCTTCTTTTCTTCATTCCTCACTCCTATTTATCCTGGCCTATGAGTGCAGGTCTCCTGGTACTGGTGTTGGCCATGAAAAATAATGTATCTGCCATGAGCCAATCTGGCCAGTGGAGCTTGACAGCTTGACATTCTGTAGAGGTTTTAGGACTTTTCTAATAGCCCAAACCCATGATTCTGAGCATTTAGAAATATTGATGGGAATTTTTTTTTGGGGGGGGGAATCAACTCTTTTTCTCCTACTGTCCAAGTTGTGAATGAATAAGAAGTCAAAAGAGAGAGGTATATGAACAATAAAATATCACCTTTATTCTTAATAAAGCTAATATTAGGAGATAAGGCTTTTATCTGTGAAATGGTGGACATTCTAATGATGAACCCCATAATTAGACAGATGTATCCACTCAGTCCTAGCCATCTCTGGATTATACCAGACTCCTGGCTTACTCTCCTATTCACCACCTGGCACAGGGCCTCCACCTGCAATGTGGTAAGCTGGCTCCCAAAGAGAAAGGGAAAAAGAAGAGGCTGGCCTAGGGATGCTAGTTTCTCTTTTAAAACCTCACCAGTACCCCATCCAGAAAATAGTGAATGATGGGGCAGAGAGAAGCCAGCTGTGTTAGGCTCCTGAGTTTCATCGTGAAGAAAATATAAAGGAGAGAGGAGAACTCCCCAATTTCCTGCAAATTAAGCAATGGAAAAGACTTTAGAGATTGTCTGGTCAAACTCTGTTTGAGAACATCTGGGCTCACATAGATGATGTGACACATAGTCAGCGTAGGCTCTTAAGCTGGGCTAGGAGTTGAGATACCTCTGTTCTAAGGTGTTTTTCCCTCCGTTCCTCTCTCCCACTCACACTTAGAGTGGAATATTTGACATAATGACAGAAGAAAAATAGATTCATAGAAAGGAAACAAGGTTCAAGAGAATTGATTTCTCAAGAATGTTGTTTTGCAAACTGCCCATCATCATCTCCATCACTGCCATTAATACTCTCATGCAATGTTAATGTTTGGGTACCTACATGATCATATTCTGTACAGATGTGTTTAGTACAGTGAGACAGCAGGAGAGAGCTAAGTGTGAGGAGATTTCTCTCCTATGCCGCAAGAGTAGAATTTCCTAACCCACAGTAAATACGTTACCTCTGGGAAGTGTATATTCCATGGAATTATAATTCTCAAAGGGGATCTGCATAGTGTTAGACATAACTTCTGTTCATAAGAGTCTATTTTCCTAGAGTATGTACTCAGAGTTCAACCACTTCTTCCTATCTACACCACTAAGTACTAACTACTATCATTGGTTGCCTGGATTATAGTACTAACCTACTAACGAGTCTCTGCTCCTGTACTTGTGCCCTGAAGTCTGTTCATAGCAGCAAGAGTGACCTTCTGATCACATAAGCCAGATCACATCATTCTTCTACCTGGAACAATTCTTTGGCTCTCTGTCACTCAGAATTAAAGCCAGAGTTATTACAGTGGTCTACATGGCTTCCTGTCACCTCCTACCACTTTCCTCCCCGACTCCAGTCTCTCAGCTCCAACCACACTGGCCTTCTTACTTTTCTAAAAAAAAAAAAAAGGAAAAAAAAAACAGCAAGTCATACTCCTACCTTGGCATCTTTGCATTTGTGATCCCTCTCCTGGGAACACTCTTCTAGATACCTCAGTGACTCACTCTGTTCTGGTCTCCCTTCAGGCCTCTGCTCAAACATTACCTTCTCACTAAGACTTTCTGTGTTATTTAGATTAGGCTAGGTTATACTGCAGTAACAGAAAGCCAACTGATATGTCAGGAGCTTAACTTGTAAAATATTTTTTATCTCGCTGTATGGGTCTAGCAGAAATTCAGAGCAGCTCCCTTCCCATCAGTGCCTCAGATATCCTAGGAGGTCTCATCTTGCTGATTTGTTTCCTACCTGTGGACTCTCCCCTGCTATATACTGTATGTGTTGAATAGTGCCTAGCATATAGTAGGTTCCCGATAAGTATTCATTGAAAGAATATCGAAAAAGTTAGTATTATGAGTAGGAATGGAAAATGAAAATGGCAAAGAAAGCAACTGTGCATGTGTCTTCTTCTCAGGTGGAAGATAGTGAAGAAATGTCAATTCCACATACTATATTTGATTATTGTTATTAAAGTGACTGTAGAAGGCTTATGGACTTTAGAACCTAGCTAGGTTTTCAGCATTAAGGTTCAGATATTGTATTAGTTTTCTATTGCTGCCATAACAAATTGCCACAAACGTAGTGGCTTAAGCAACACGAATTATTATCTTACACTTCTATAGGTCAGAAGTCAGACAGACATCTACCCAGAACAAAATTAAGGTCTTGGTATGGCAGTGTCCCTTTCTGGAGGCTCTAGAGGACGATCTACTCTCACCCATTTTGGTTGTTAACAGAATTCAGGTCCTGGTGACATGGAGATTCCTATTTTCTTGCTAGCTGTCAACTGAGGGCCATTCCCAGCACATAGGTGAGAACTGCATTTCTTGAATGTGTTGAGGACCATTTGAGCTTGCAAATTGATGAATATGATGTTGCGGCCAAATTGAACTAACTGCCTTTTGATGAACTCGAGTGCAGTTTGTGACTAACTAGGAAGAGAAGGATTTAACCAGTGAATATTTTAAATGAAACAAGATGTGCCAGGACTCACATCTCAATCAGTTAGAAGAGCCTTCTCCTACTTCTTTTCACTCTATCTTCTTTTCTCTTTTTACTGCTTCTGGAGTCACTTGCACAGACATATTATGCAGAATGTGAGGTAGCACAAAGCCACAATGACATATACGTGCTTTATTTTATTTTATTTTTTTTTGAGAAATGGCTTTGATAGATCAGCCCACATACCGATATTTGCTTGATGATTCTTGCCAAAAGGTCAGTTAATATGGGTCGCTAATGTATTTGAGTGAATTTTCATCCATGTCACTGTGGGTGGAAAGAGGTCAGTGGGTAATAGAAGTCCATATGATCACAGAACACTAGCAGGAAGGGAAAATCCATATGATCACAGAACACTAGCAGGAAGGGAAAATAAGAGAATTCTCCTTGCTTGAAAATAAGGGTAGTATTTCCTGACTAATGAAGTAAAACGTGTTTGCTATTTAGAAACCTTTTGGCAGGGGGCAGTGGATGTGGAGAAGCAGAGGTGAGTTCGATGGCTCGGACTCTCAATTATATAACTTTAAAGCAACTATCTGTAATGTATAGTTTTCAAGTCATTATCACTAGGACCGAGGGATTTCTGGCTCTCGACAGAGCCCATGAGGTGGGGTTTCCTGAGCTCTCGCAGTATCCCAAGGCAACCGAAGATTTGAATCAGAGATCAGCTTTAGAAACCTGAAATAAGAATATGAAGGAAATAGTGATAATGAGTCATGCAGGGCACTTCTGGCATGCCATGTGAAGAAGAATGGTGTCGATGAGCACATTTTCCAGGAAGACATGGGTATAAAACTTGAGAGTGACTCTATAGTGTACTGGCGAGGATGCCTCAGTCCTCTGAGATTTGATGCTCTAAAAATGGAAAAAAATTGATAGAGAAAACAGGCTTTCTATAGCAATTTAGCCCAAGAAAGGTCTTCAGATCAAAGGCTGAAAAAATTTCAGGCAAGAAAGTTTCTGTAACTATAACATCATTTCGTGAGCCTAACTAAAAATCCTGTACTAACATTTATTATGCATGGAGAAAGAGGCAAAATTTAGTGTAAAAGTAACAGCTGGAATTAATCTGTAAGTAATCTGTAAAGGCTGCCTAGATGTTTCAGTTTCTCGGACATGGTGGCCAGAAGCACATTGCATTAAAGACAAAGTGCGTGAGGCTAAATAAAAATTTTCAATGAAGCCAGTCATAGACATTTTCAAGAAATTCCAGATGGCATTCTGGAATAAATACCATTTGTCAGTCAATTTATTACTATGTAAGCAGTGTGGCCATCCTTCCCCCCTGTCCATGGGTCATTTCCCTCTACTTTGGTAAGTCCAGAGAGGGTTTCTCAGCCTCCTTTCTTTCTTTCTTCTCATCCTTACTTGAGCCAGGTCTTTGCTTGGCTGACCTGCACAGCGGTGCCTGAGGATAATCACCTAGTGTTTAGAAATGCCATTGGTGCTGCCCAATGTCATCACTCCCCGGAGAAAGCCTTTGCCCTAGGCTGAGGAAGGACCCCACTGATGTGTACCAGTAGTGCTTTACATCTTGCCAATCAGAGGCTTCCTATGACCTGGATAATTGGCATGCTCACTAGTGCATTTTTCTCTCTTTCTGGTCTGGACTGTGTGGGCCAAACTCACATGAATAGAATAGTTGAGTCCTTGCAGGATGTTGAAATCTCTGAGGGTCATGAAGGGACATCAGGACTGATACTACTTCTTTACAAAGAGGTTCATAAACCAGATGGCCTTTACCCATCAAGTCCACTGATTCTCATATAAAGAGAGGGATGCTACCAGCATCTAGTGGGTAGAGACCAGGGATGCTACTAAATATCCTATAGTTCTTAGACCAGCCTCTTAAAACAAGTAAGTATCTAGCCCCACATGCTAAAAGTGCCAATGTTCAGAAACCCTAGCCTAGTCCAAATCACTTATTTTAGAGATGAGAAAACTGAGGCTCAGAGATGTGACATGGCATTCCAAAGGTCACCCAGAAAGTCAGCAGTGATTCAGGATGGGGATTCTGGTTTCCTAGCCACCAGAATTCATTTCTCAACAGTTTTATCTCTGTCATGGACAGTGTTTCCTCCATGGCAGGTGCCAGGCAATGTACTGAGCTCTTCCTATGTATTTCCTCTTCTTCTTAGCATACACCTTTAAGGTAGGCATGGCTCTCCCTGGAAGGGCCTCAGTTTATGCATGCAAAACTACCATGTGCAAAGCCTTGTAGGCCATTAGGAATGTAAAGATGATACCAGAAGAGACATGGTTCTTGTCTTCTGGAGCTTACATTCAAGTTGTGAAGGAAAGACATATATATGAAAATCATTATCAATCTAACTTTTCAGTAAAAGCCTGTGATATAAACAAAAAGCTGCCCCAAGACAAGACTAGATAAATTTCCTAAAATGCTTTATGGAAAATAAGAGTTAGAATCAGCCATTTACTTTAGCTTTGAGAGAAGGCTGCATGAACAGGAGGGCATCCTTCATTTGGTCAATGAGAATTATTTGAGTATGTTATTATGAGTGAGGCACAGTGCTGGACCCCACATATTAAATGGTAAATGGAACAAATAATATATTTGTTTCAGACAGCTTGTATTTTTGTGGGGAGATTCAGAGACAAATACAGATACACGTACATAAAATAATAACAGATTGTGACAAGTATAAAACTACATAAGGTGGGTGAAAAGCCATCTTTGAGCAAGTGGCATTTACTTAGAACCCTGAAGGATGCAAAGTGGGAAACCATATGGAACAGCACTTGCAGGATCTTCAGTCAGGAAAATGCCTGGCATATTCTAGACACTAATGGAAACTAGTGTGAGCAAGACCTGCAATGGAAATAAGGAGGCAGGGGGCTACTATGGAAGGGGGTTTGCATTTTGTTCTTTCATGAGAAGATAATAACAGCATGAATGAACAGAATTTGAAAGGAAGACCTAAGAATGGAGGGAATTGCAAATGAGAAGGTAACTGAAATTCCTAGAATTATTTTAAAGCTGTTTTTATCTTGGCTAAATGAAATGACCATTAGTATTGATCAGTTTCATTCAGTGCATTGTTTACATAGGTTACACATTTACATCTAAACCTGACATCTTGATACTGTCCACTGTGGCAGTAAAGCTTGAATATCACATACAGATAAGTAGGTGGATAGTTAACTGGGAGGTAAAATGGAGGTCTTGAGTTTACTCCTCCTGTGGTTGAAAGAACTTTTCAGCATGACAGGTGCTCAGTGACATGGAAGAGTAATCTCTCTAATTACTCCATTTTTTTCTCATGTTCTCATTATATGAGGTCATTTGATAATTTCTACATTTTGCTATATTTTCTGTTTCATAGGTGATTTTAACTATTTGCTTGTTGGAGTTACTAACATAAGTCTAATAACTTTGGTTGGTAGTCCCATGGCTGTATGTGATTTTCATTGCTCTGGTGATCTCAGATTTGCTTTGATTCAAATCATGTATCATTAAGTATGTTGAGTCATCTTTGTGATGAGTTAATTTTAAAGCAAAAAAACAGCATCATCAAATAATTGAGGGCTTGTTAACTACTTCCAGCTTGAAGTCAGCAAACCTTGTAAATTACAGCTTCCTGGTGAGGTGAAGGTGCCTTTGTGGCATAGTCTAAATAGTTTCTTAGAGACTTACTTTTCTATCTTTGAATAAAGAAAGAAAAATTTGTTGAAGACAGGAGTAATCTTTGAAACTAAAATGTACTGAAGAACCCAATCCCTCTTTAATATATCAATCTTTGTACAAAGCAGACTTACTGTAGACTTAGTGGTAAACACACTGGAATCCTAGCTTCTAGGCTGGGCTTTTCTAATAACTGTGACTTATCAAGTCACTTTCTCTCTTTGGGCTTTATTTTCCTCATGTTTTAAGACAAACGGGTTACATTATATTCTCTCTAAAGAAATTTCATTTGGAATGACATGGAGGGTTACATTGTAGTGTTTATGATACTAGTAAATATTTGGGTAGCTGTTTCATGTAGCCAATGCTATATTTATTAATAAAAATTATAAAGTAAAACAAGAACTGAATTTTCTAAACCTAGGAAGGATAAGTGATAGTTAACTTCTTTAATTAAAAAAATATTTGAAAGGTCTGTCTATTACACAGGAATTATTTAAGTTTATTGATGATTAAGTTTAGCTATAGATTGGTTATTTCTTTATCTCTAGTTTGAAATAGGAATACTGTGTTTTTGTGAATGGGAGTGGCTTAAGCCAGGTCATCAGGTCATCTTCCCTTACCATGATTGCCTCCCACTCCTGACCTTATCCTTGATCTTGGTGATTGCTGAGAAGCCTGGAGGAGAGTGGGGATGGTTTAATGGCAGTCTAACACTCTTACTGGGAAATCAATTCCAGATGCAGCTTGCCCAACTAATGCTTAGTAAGATACCTTTTATACCAGGAACTAGCTCTTTCATAAATTGTGCTCGTAACTATCATCCCACCACTAAAGTCACTTATTTTTGTCACCTCCATGTCTGACTGTGTTACCCATCAGTGTCTGCATGTCCATGGATGTGTGGATTTGCATATTTGTACTTATCTCTTCCAATTCTCTACTACTCTTGTGGGACTTTGGAATCCTGAATAGTTGGGCTGTGTGATCAAGGACAAGGGTACTGGCTACGTGGGCATAATTTCCTGGCAAAGTCTTACTCCTTGGTGGCTGTTGTTATGGGACTCAGCAGCCTTTCTCAAAGCATGGGGCCACACAGTCCGGAAATCAACAATGAGCCATTGCCATGTTATTTGCCTTGAAGAGTCAAGTTGAAGCTCCGAAACTGGAGGAGGCTTTATATAAATTCATTGTCTACCTAATCACTGGAGTCCTCAGTCCATCTCAAAGATTGGATAAATCTATTATTGGGAAGGGCAGCAGGAATCACTGAATAAATGTGAACAAATTGTTGTAATGAACAGAAGGAGGGGTGGTTTTCTGTGAATAGAGGTTATGTGCAAGAAGGGATTGCACTAGAAAGGGGAAAATGGCAGAAAACATTGGACTAAGTCAGGACAAGAAGAATCCCATTCTTTTTCCCTGTTTTGATGAGCTGACTTCTTTGTAAGCCTACTCTCCCTTTTCTAGAGCCAGTGCCCCTTGGAAGTATTGTATTCTCATCCCTTTTATGTAGTAGAACTAAGGTGCCTACCTGCTTTAGTGCTGGGGTGCTGTGGGAAGTCTCCTGTCACTCCTGCTACTGTCAATTGCATATATAGCTACTGTCTTACTTAAGGGTATCCTGGGAATAAATGTATTTGATGTAATAGTTTTATTTTTTTATTCAACATATTCTCAAGTTCAGAAATTTTATAGACCTGAGTGAGATGTTGCCTATACAACGTCGCCTCTGGTAAAAAGTCCAAAATGTTTCTAGCTCTTGTGTCAGTCAACATGACACCAAGCTACTTAAGAGATTGACCATTCTCTTTTTTTCTCTGCTCTGCTTGAATTGACTAGTGTTTGTGGTATTGGGTAGAGAAAGCCTGAGACCCAAAGCTGAGCCATTAACTCCCAGATGCTCATGAAATCCAAGGAAATGTTCTGTGCCTGTGGTTATTACTCAGATGGCTCCTTAAATGCTCTAATCTTGGCACCTTTTGTACTTGCTAAATTCAATTTGAAGAAAGAATGAGAGGGAGGGAGGGAGGGAGGGAGAGAGAGAGAGAGGATTTTGTGAAAAGCAATTATCTTGCACGTTTGTGACCTTCATGCTTTTTCTATCATGATGTTTTAGGCTGGTTCTTGTATCAGTCAGCATGTCGCGTTCACTAGAATTTTGTTGTATGTTACAGATAACTAGTTGTATCTAATTAAATAATAATGATGGCAGTGTGAGGCCTTTTCTGGGAATTAATGACCATCTGGGAAAGGCTGATGGCTGGAGAGTCAGCCAAAGGCTTTTAGCTTCAGTCTGCCATTAATCTCCAGAAATACCCATTTACGAAGTCATTCTTGATATTAAAAAATGAAAATGGAAGACAGTTTACTGCTGTTTATCACTTACTTCTGAATAACAAGTTCCCTCTGTATTACCAAAAAGTTATTCTTTTATTTTCCATCCTCCAATTGTCCTTTAATCTAAAAATATGGTTCTTATATATAACAGTGCATGAAAATGAAATTTCTCAGCCTCTATAGAATCATGGGCTTTTTTGAAGAGTTCCAAGTTTGGAAAGTTTTCTTTAAATATTTTGGATGGTAAACCAGAATTTGTCTTCAGCTGTGATGCTGGAATTTGATAAGTGTCTATATTATCATAACTATCTTCTTATGGCAGGAAATGGTTGCAAATGTTTTTGAATAGCAGCTGTTGCTAGCAAAGATGTGCATTCAATGAGATTCTAAGAAGTTATAGTCACATTCCTAGTAGGTGAAGGGAACTCTCTGCCAGGAAAAGCTGTGGTGGTGTGTCTATATAATATTTTTGATTACTGCTGCTGAACACTAGAGGAAAATAGGGAACTGATTAAAATATTCATCACCTTCTTGCATAATTTAATGACATATAAAGGAAGACAACAATTCCACGTATAGGCTATCTATCTAGAACTTGTTCGAAACTCATAATACTAATTTAAAAGTTATGTTGGTTTCAGACCATTTTTACTCCAACATGAAAGTTCTTAAAGTCTGTTAAGATCCCAGCCAATGATCTGGGGATGCTTTGCCAAATACAGAAGCTTCAGATCCCATCTAATTTTGACCATAAGCTGTTTATATTTTCCAAACATCACAAGATTATTCTCCCCATAAGAAGTTTGCTGGTGCTATCAGTCTTCCTAAATGCATGTTAAGTATATGCATTTGGGGGAGTAGAATGAGTCAGCATGTCACTAATCACAGCTTTGGAGGCAGTGAGTCACTCCTGGCAAAATGGAATGGCCTCATTGGGAAGGGTGTGAAAGAGAAAAAAATCTATCCTGGGGTCAGTTTCCTGATTTTGCAAATGGAGATCGAATTTGCACCCCATTTGGTGGGTGGTTATCAGGCTAAAGAAAGTTGCAGTGGACCCTGTAAAAGCAGACACCTGTTCTTGCAGGGAGAAAACACTAGAAATTCCCAATGTTGCTTAGGAAATCCAGAAAGGGCTGATAAAAAAACGTGGGCTGAGAGGTGCCCTGTGTCTATTATATCTAAGGCCAAAATTAGTGAATCAGGTCTTGCTCTTCCACAGTTCAACAAGGTAGGTCTTTGAAACAAGTGTTCATTATAGACGCTCAAATGGAATTTCTTGTCTTCATTAAGAGGTTTTCAATACCTGAGGAATATTTGTAACAGCCCCAGTTCTGTTTGGAAATCGAAGAGTAAAGAGCAATGCCCTTGATTCTTCCATCAAAATAGGTATATACTGCATGGAAGTCAAGTTCTTGTCAGGAGCAGATCAAGGAAAAAAACATAAAACTAAGACACTGATAATTGGTGAACATTAGCCAATTTCACCTGTAAATATTTATATTGTATCTCCAACTGAAATGTGTGAGCTCTGCATGGTGTTTATTTAGATACAATATGGTTATTGATATTAAAATATTTCACTGCATCCAGACACAGATTAACACTGTTAAATTCTCACTGTACTAGAAATAGAGGTATATATAGTTGAGTAAGCTATTTCTAGGCCTTTAGTATTTTAAATTAAGCCCCTAAAAATAAAACTGTCAAGCTATTAAATACTTTTCTTAGAAACGTTTTGGGGGAATGTTGTTTCTTTAGTCTTCCGTGGGAGTAGATTTGATTTAAGACATTCGCTGCTTTCATGAAGCTCTAACTTGAGTTCATTTTGTTATGTGGTGACCACAGTTCTGGATGACGCCCCCCCTGGCACACAGGAATACATTATGTTACGGCAAGATTCCATCCAATCTGCGGAATTAAAGAAAAAAGAGTCCCCCTTTCGTGCTAAGTGTCACGAAATCTTCTGCTGCCCGCTGAAGCAAGTACACCACAAAGAAAACACAGAGCCCGAAGGTTTGTGCACGATAGATGCGTGTTTTGCTTGTTTTCTCTCATTCTTCTTTCTTTCTCTTTCTTTTTGACTGTGCATTGCCCTCTTGATGTGCTGTGTGTTGTTCGGCCCCTGACGTAGTTAGGAGGCCCCCTAGCTCGCTGGTGGATGTGTTATGCAGTCTCAGATGGACACTGTATAATACAGTCTTCTCTGGCACAGCACGCAGCATCCTCCTGCTTCTCACAGCTGAAGCACTTTCAGCTGGTGGCATTACACTTCCCCGTTTGGGCTGCTAAAGTTGCTTGCTCCTGTAGCCAACATCTGGCCCAGTCTTTAGCCATCACCTGGCATTCCTGAAGCAGCAGTCAGCTGAGGAATGGCACTTCAAAAATGAAATAATGAGAAGATTGTTCCAAATTCTCCGACTCCCTTCCACCCATAAAGCTTCTGCATTGCACTCGAAGAATGCTCATGATCTACTTAGTCTGCTGAAGCAAGCCCAGACTCCCCATGTAATGCACGCCCCGTTGCTCTTTGCCATAGTGAAATGCATGCCTCAAGGAAACTATGAGTAGCTTGTTTTTCTTTTCAGCTCAAGCACAGGTTTGGAAAACTACTTGCTGTTACTTCAACTGAGGTCAATAAGGAGTTCATCAAAATCCATGTACAAATCTATCTCAAAAGTACTTCTTCCATCTAGAAAGAGCATTCATATTTTACAGTGTTTTTGCATATATCAAATGGGAACATTTGTCACATCAGAACATGTGGTAAACTTTTTTGTGAGCTGTGTACATTTCAATTTCCAAAATGACATTTGAGATGTAGAGTGTGTATGCTAATTAAATGGTTATTGTAGAACAGCCTGTTCCTCCATATCAAATACTGTTGAAGCAGTTCACCAGTGAATGACATTGGAAATGACAAAATTCACCTGTCATTTGGCAGTCGGTGTACATGTTTGCATAAATGGTTCTGATACAATTTCTAAAAGCCACCTTCTTCCTTTTTCATGTTGCCCTTTTGTAACTTTATGGGTATCTTCATTACAACTGTCTTTGTCACCTGGAAGAGACTTCCATGTGCTGCTGTTTAAAGTTTGGTGTGTGAGGAAATTACTCCAAATTGACTCTAGTCCACAATTTTGGAAGCAAGTTTTTATATCTTAAAGTCTCCCCTTTTCTTTCCTTCCAAATAGAGTTTTCAATGCTCATTGGCAGAAAATGAGACATGTACATTTTTTTATGTTTAATCCTATTTCAGCAAAAGAATAGAACATTTCTATTTTTTTTAACCCATGCTTTGGTATCCAAGCTATCCACTTTGGATATGGGTTCTGATGTTGATATTTACTCATCTAGACATGTAATTGATGATCCTTTACAGTGAGAAAGTAAATCTTTTGGTGGTTTAGTAGAGAAGATACTAACTTGATTTTATGCTCTAATGAAACAAAAAAAAATTAACCAGTGACAATTACTTCACTATATCTAATGCATTCCAATATGTTCTGCTTTCTCTTCTTTAAAATTGTACGTGTGTTTGCAAGTACAAAAACAGTATTTGAATTATAGATATGTACTTTTTATTATATAATTATATAACATATTAGAAACTATACTGTTCTTATTATGATAATATATTATAAATTATATACTATACTGTTTTTCTACTTGCACATCAGTCTGAAAAACAAAATTTGAGTAAGAAAAATAAGCCATTTAAAAAGCATCTGGTTAAATTTAGTCAAGCAATTGGTTAGAAACTTCAAATTGTTTTAACAATGCTCAGATTTTTTAGAAAACTTTGAATAACTAAATTTAAGACCCCCATCCCTTTTCTTATTACATATAATTTTGGCAGGATCTATTAATTTTCAAAATATTATCTGGAGTGTATTGTGAATATTATTATGAATGTTTTCCGATGTGAAGAATTCTTTAGAGAATGGGTGACAGTTAAAATCTCTTATATAAGGTTTGGATAGTTTTTATTCTGTCATTTCACCTACAAGTTGAGTAGCTGCCTAATGTGGTTGTCATCCTTTCATTTGTAATACTTTGATGATGGGCATTGCCTTCTTTCAGATTGAAGATTTCCCTTAGTCTTGCTCTCCTACCAGTTCTTCTGAAATAGCAAAGCTAATTTTTTCCTTATTCCTATGAAGTATTTGTAAATAATATTAGATTCATTAGAGGTTTTCTAGGATGACATTTTAATATTATTTGCAATTTTACTGTACTCCCTTCAAACAAAGGCCCAGAAGCTAATGGTAAAGCAAGATTTTAAAATGAAACCACTTGATCTCTATACAAATGAACAGGGTCCAGAAGACCTTAGATGGGGATGAAAGAAAACATGCTGTGGAAGACACCTTGGATAAATAAGGAAACATTGCCAAGAAATTAACATACTTACTTCATGTAGGATACCGAAGCTGGGAATTGCCAGGAGGTGAAGTAACTATGGGTTTCTAAGGGTTTAGTGGTCATTCTGGTGACCCGGAGGATTTTTGCAAGACTGATTTTTAATATTATAAGATATAATGTTCAGTTCTCTCTTACAGTTGCTGTAACATTTTATTATAATTAGTACAAATGGATAGAATCTTAGTTCTACACTATGCCCATGCCTTGAAACATTTTATTCTCGTGTGAAGCATTTTGGAGAGAGAGTTCCTCTCCTGGTCTCTGTGCTAAAGCATGAGACCTTAACTGATCTTGGCTGTGGATACCCACCAATTCCACTGCAGGTGAAGGCAATGGGCTTTGCTCGTTGGAAGTGTGCCTGCCGAACTGCCAGTATGACCTCTTCTAATGAGGTTGTTTTTATACAGCCCTTATGTGAAAAATGGAAAACATTTAAATTTGGGGGGAAATAAAAGTTTGAGTTGTATCAGTTTTAAAAATTAGGTCAAAGAGGTTTATTTCTATTATGATAAAGCTGGAATTTATTTTCTTCTTTCTTATTGAATTGATAAATCTAGCAACTATTTTTGCATTGTTATAGACAAAGTCTTGGTGTTTCTTTTGGTTGGTGATGTTTTTGCAAGAGCCAGGTTATTTCCATAGTTTATGACCACCTGAGATTTGGTACAGATAACTTATTTAGAATTGTTCACAGTCATCTATATTTTTAAGGACATTTTTGTGTTGTGTCCAGGGCCCTTAGAATCCATGTAAACAATACATAGAAGGAGTGAAATATCTCACTGGGTTTTCAGGATACGCTAAGGCCAAATTACATTTTGCCAAAAACAGGTTTCTATTTCTGAGCAGCCAATTCCAAAATAAATTCATTAATCTGTTCCAAAGACCTGTGATTTTCAGTGATGTGATTATTTTCATAAAAACCACTTATGATGTAATCTTATGTGAGTACAGGAATTTGGCTAAAGAAGTACATACAAATATCTGAGTCTAATTTGGCCCAGTACCAACAATGTTCTTTGTTATAAGAAAGCCACATGGAGCATGGGGATCATTACCAAAATCTTTTTCTTACCGTTCCAGGAGCCTTTTGCCAAGAGAAAGTATAATTTTCATAGCTTTATTCTTGTGTTCCTTTTTTTCATTGTCATGTGTGCCAAAATTAAATCATTGATTTAGAGTAAATTCTCAAAGCCAATCTATTATCAGCATAGTTGCTGCTTCCTAAACACCAGTCATTGTGCTTTTACTGATGTTTGAAGATTGTGCAAAAGAATCATACCAAGATACACATGCTTACATGTAGTTACTCCTGAAAATCTGCAGAGAAAAATAAATCATGAATCCTTGGCATTTGCTTTTAGTATTGAAAATCCTGATTGCAATAGTAAATTTGAAGGAGTTAACACAAAATAGGAAAGTATTATAGAGCTCAGGGGTTTGTCATCGTCTTTAAATCAAGCATTTGGCTTCTTTCCTACAGTTCTGTTTTCACGTTATTTAAAACACACTCACACACACACACACACACACACACACACATATGCGCACACATTTCATCTCCCTTAGGACATCCATAACCTTTTTATTCAGAGAGGCATCCAACCATAGTGACTTTGGTTGGAGAAGAGAATCAGTACTCCAAACCGGTGATGAAGTATGGCAGCTTTCACCAACCAAAAGAAAGCAAATTTCTGTGCCAGATGTTAAGGGGGCATAATTTGTAACTAGCACAATGACTGTTACTCTGATAATACATTGGTTTCTTTATCTTAGAAAGAGAATATGTCACCATGAATATCAATCTTTCCTACATGGTAGGAGAGGAAGAAGGTAGAAGAATATTAAGGAACATGTTGAGGAAAATGTTTGTATTTTCATCCTTACCTTTTCTTCAATTCTGTTGTCTCCTGTTGTGTGTCTTCTTCGTTTTTAATATACCTTTTGAGAAAAATGGGTCTAATCTTATTTGAATGACTAGTCAGTGTGATAAAACTGAGCAGCCTCTGATACTTTATACCTGAAAATATCTTGACTTTCAGAAAGGAAGGATATAATTGAGTTCCATATCTATCTCTTTGAGGACAACAATTGAGGGACTATTCCTATTTCATTAGGAAAATGTAGGGCCATATGTTTGGGTGACTCTGAGGAGATAAAAGACTTTATGCTTAACCTTTTAATTCAAAAATCACTGTGACTTAAGGTCACACTGCCCTGATTTATGACTTCAAGGATAACAAAGTAACACGAGAGAGTTTTCTTTGCTTATTAAAGCAAATGGCAGCTTAATTGCCGAGTCACAAGAAAGATAAAAAAAATTGGTCCATAGCAAAATTAAATTAAAGCCAGAAATCTGAAGGCCTTGGTGCTTAACAATGAGTAAACACTATCCTCTCTGCATATAGTGTTCAAATATGTTTCTCTTGGTTGCATGTCAGCTACTTCTTAGAAGCCAACTTGTTACGTTCTAATAACATTAGAAAACTAGTAATAGCACTGAAGTACATTCTCTCTTCTCTTCTATTTCCCCACCTTATGGCAGCAAATGCAAAATTAAGTCGTATTTTGGGGATAGAGTCTACTCTCTGGGAAACTAATAATTTGATCAAGGAAGTATACTTACCAGCCAATAATTCAATTTCAGGCTAGGATGGGCATTTATTATTCTCTTATTAGATATATGCCTCTCAACTCAGTCTAGCTCAGGCTGGCTTTTACAGTAGAAACTAAAACCTGTTCATTCTTTGATATTCACTTTTTAAAGCAACAGGCCTCTCTTTTGCCCTTGAGCCTAGGTGTTGCATCGAGGTGGTGGGGATGTTTTCCTGAGAAGTGGTCTCTCTTTTACAACTCTCGTGACTTAGGTTTCCCTCAGTTAATATTGGAGGCAGATATTTCTCCTGTGTGAAGCCAATATTAATGAGCTGTCTCAAGTATTTGTGTTTAAAATAACACTGCTTTGGGAATGTGCTCTGAAAGGTCTACTAGATGAATGACAGAGTATTGGTGGTGATTTTGATTTAAAGAAAAAAAGTCAAAATTTAAGTGATGATACTTGACAAAATATCTGGAAATGATCCATCCATCCATATGGTGCTGTCCCTTTAAAGCTGTTGCATTAGGGATTGCATTGCCAACATTGCTCCTGAGGGTCTGGTATCTCAGCAACTCCTCTTGTTTTTGTTTGTTTGTTTGTTTTGCCTTCACAGCCAGTTGATAAAATCACTTCAGAAAAGCTGCCACCCAGCATGATTTGACCCAGGCAGACTATGTACCATGTTTAAAAGGTATAATCTGAATGACTTTTAGCTGTTTGTTCAAATCAAGCCCAACAGTACTGCATGGAGGTCTGCCTTGGTTAAGTAGATGCACCAGGATGTGCTGCTGCCATGGCTCCAGTTTTCACTGTCTTTTGTTTTAAATGATAACTCACTTGCCTGAAGGAAAAGAATGCAGGAATTTACTCTCTTTCATATGTTCTTAAATAGTTATCAGATCAGTATTTTCCAAATTATGTTTCATGAAACACTGATCATATGTCTTTGTGTAAAGACAGATTCTGTGTTCAAGTACATGTTTCCCAAATTCCAGCAAGTCTCAATGCATAAGAGTGTATTTAAGATTTTGAGGAGTCTTATAGATTAGGAATCTGTCTTTGTGCACTTCAATGGCAGACACCTTCCAGCTACCAGACTCTTTATTCATAGCACCTATTAACACCCCACAAGTATGCTTTGGAAATGCCATGCTGGCTCCACTGAGCAGCGTATTCCCATCAAAGCTGGGTTTTGGCAAGTAACACATTTGTGAAAATGAATGTTGTTCTCTTTCCCTCTGACCCTCAGTCACTGTCTTTGGAGAAGTGCTACTCAAACTGTGGTTCATGGATGAGTGCTTGGTCTGAAATTGTTTGTTACCAGCCTGCAATGAGATAAGGAGCTTGAACTAGAACATAAGTCAATGCACTGCTTCCTTCATCGAGAAGGCATTGCTGTCTTGCTGAGAAGCATGTCAGCAGAACTAAATTAAAAATGTACTTATGGATATAGTTCACAGATCAGTACTAAGTCTGTGGATCATACCTTGAGTGGCAATGTTGGGTACTTAGGTGATTCTCAAACTTGGCTGAACACTGGAATCACCTGAGGATCTTTTAAATAATATTGACGCCTGAATCTAACATCAGACCCAACCAACTCACCAATAACTTATCCAAACAAAAACCCTGCAAAATCTCTTTTTGCAGAGGCTCAACAAAGCTTTTTCAAAAAAAAAAAAAAACAAAAAACAAAACAAAACTTACCAGGTGATTCTAATGTGCTAGCATGGTTGGAATCTTTGTCTTAGAAAAATATCACCTTGGCATAAAGGCTGTTGTGTGATGTTAACTGTCAATTCAGAAATCTTATCACACTGATTGCATGTGCCTCTTCAGGAGGTGCTTTGTGATTAAGGGGCATTTCTGTACAGGCAGCAGTTATATGACCTTTAGAACGTGTGGTTATGTAAGGTATCCATCTTTCCTAACACACACACACCTTTTTGAAGTTCTTTTGCTTCTTTGCCATTCTGCGTTTTTAGAAAATAATCAGGTTTCTTTATAGGAGCATGGTGATCTGCCACCTTGTGACCAACATCCTTTCTTGCAAGCAATTGTTGCAAACTTGTTCTGCTCTAAACTATGATTCAGCTTGAAAATGTAGATGGAAGAGTATCTAGGGACCATGTGTGAGTGTAAAAGAAGATGGAGAAGGCATGAGCATATTCATTTGCCAGGAAAGTACTACTACTTCTTTACTTGATTGCTACTGCACAAGGATGAGGTTGCAAAAGTTGACTCAAGCTGCTTATGACCTGAGTGTCTCTCTGCGAGTTACACCAGAGGCTGTCATCATTGAGGCATTGTCCTCTTATCATATAGACAATACCAGTTACTGCAGCATAAAATTATTGCAGCAACATGTATGTGAAAACTGACTTTCACATGATGAAGAGGCTGTAATTGCTATCCATGTTTACAAATCATTCCTAGCCTTATATATTACACTAATTCAGGTTTCCATTTGTTATACTCTATAACATTTGTTAGTGTACTTAAGAATATGCAGCTCTAATAATGCCCTGAGAAAAGTGTGCAACAAGAGATGTAACATCCTGCATTTTATCAACATTTATCCTTGTCTTGCTTCACACCCAATATCTACACTCACTCCAACACATCAAAATCACATGTCCACTTCCACCCATGTGCTAGCATAATTCCAGTTAGGAGCCCAGCTATTTTAAGATATATATTCTCAGAACAGCTTCAGGTCAACCTTCAAGCATGTCCCGCTTTGGAAGCAACAAGTGCACATTGGCTGAAAGACCAGATCTACACAGAGGAAGGGAAAGAGCACAGAGAAAGGGAAAGAGTTCCACTGGACTACTTCTACATACAGTGAGAGCACTGTGCAGAGTCCCTTCGAGGCATGATCACCAAAACGCTGTAAAGTAGAGGCTGTTGCCAACATTTCACACACGAGCAAACTAAGTTACAGAAAAGTTAAGTCACTTCCTTGATAAATGACACGATTCGATTTGAACCTGCTTTTTCTGGCCTCTGAAGCCCATGCCCTTTTCCCTCCATAGTTTCTCCACATGCTCAGCTTTCCCCCTCATGCCCTAAACATGGGTTTGTTGTTTAAAAGCAATTTTAGTGCAGAAAAGACATCTTACATTTAAAGGGATAAAATGCTGTTCACACTCCATTCTCAGCTTTGCTATGACAAGGAGTTGTCATTAGCAGAAGGGGCTCAGGAGGTACTTGCTAATTCTGTGGGCATTAGGAGGAGTGCAGCACTCAAAAAAAGTCAGTGAAATAACCCTTACCCTCAAGGAAGTAATGACTTTGTCCAGGACACACAAAGAAAGAGTAGAATGATTAGTGAATAGCTAAATTCAATTCAAATGTAATAGAACTATCCCTGAATTAAAAACAAACAAACAAACAAACAAATAAACAACAAAAAAAAACAGGTAACTTGCCTCTTCTCCTTTCTTTAAGCCAGGAGATACTCTTCACCTATAATGGTTGAAATGAGGAAAGATCATTTCTAATTATTAAAAAGCTGATTCTATTGCTTCATTTTTTCTCAGCTCAATAAAATTGCCACCATTGATAAGTACTTCCCTGGTTTCATAGGATTAGGTATTACCTACAGGTCTGGATGTTAGCATTGAATTCTCTTTTATCACTTATTGGAACACTACTCTCCAGCCTGAGGTAAATAATAAAAACGATAATTGGCAATTATCCAGAATTTACTGTGTGCCAAGTACTTTATCTAACATTATCTTAATTCTCACAACACTCTTTAATAGCAACTAAGTCCTTTTCTTCCTCCCCATTTTATGGATGAGGAAATGTAGATTCAGAGAAGTGACAGAATTTATCCAAGACATGTAACTGAGAAATGATAGAGCCAATACTCAAATGCAGCCTGTCTCACTCCAAATTCCATAGTCTCTCAATTACAAGAGACTGTATCTAATAACAAGGCCAGCCCTAGAAAGAGCTCTCATTTTATTCTCCAGTGACTCAGGGTCATCTTTTTGAGATGTATCACCTGGTATATTAAGTAGACAGAGGTAGAGAGACCTTCGTGCCTGCTCTCAGAAAAACAGTATATTAAAAAGTTGGCTTGTTCTTCAGAGAAAAGAGAAACAACTAGATTTAAATTTAATATGTGTAGAGGGCGAATTCTCATCAAATATGATTTGGTCAAAATTCTTTACAATTTGCAGTATCAGAATTGGGGTTTATTCACTGTTCTGGTATACATTTATTTACCTTCAGGCTAATTCTTAATCACCTCAGGCCAGCTGACCTTCTACCTCAAAACCTGGTCTCACAAAATAGTTGCTGACCTAAGTAACTGAATGATGAAACCTTCATTGCATAGTGAGAACTGACTAAAGGCACATGAAGAGAATGTCCTGCCAAATTGGGTTGGGCCACTGTCAAGATATTATTCTATGTGACTTTCACAAGGAATGAGATTGCATGAAATTGTCCATTTCCCTCCAGAAGCATGAAGAAGGAGGTCTCAGGGATTTGTGTGAGGGTGATGTATCCTGTGCAGTATATTCTATACACTGTGCTTTAGATGGATGCTTAGCTATCAATTTTTAGCATCTTTTATGTGCCAGGAACCTCAGGTTTATTATTGCTAATCTTCCTAACCTATGAGGTAGGTATCATCAATCTTGAAGGACACGATGGGGAAACTGAAATGTAGAGATGTGAAATAAGTTGTTCAAAGTCATATAGCTAATAAATGTCTTAATTGGCATTTGAAGCCAAGTCTGTACAGTTCCTGAGACTGGTCTTTTCTACCACACTGTACTGCCTCAGCTCATTCTTATACCCTAACCTCTAACTCTCCACTTCAGGTGCAAGATGTGAAAAGAGCTTAGCACTATCTTATCCACTGCTGATAAGAGATAGCTTAAGTTCTTGGCAGAGTACACTTACCCAGTGCATCCATTGAGAGATTTTTCTTGTATTTCCCTACATCTTGGTTTGAATGTTGGTACAAGCAGTAGAGAAGGAGTTAAACAAAGCACCATACCTGAGATTTCTCAAATTTTCCTCTCCTTTGTTTCTTATATAAATGTCTACCAAGTGCAGGTCATTTTTCTTGCAGTACTTGATTAAATGAACTAATGCTTCAAACCCATAGTTTCCCGCATGAAACCACTAGACTTTAAAGCAGCCTTAAAAACTGTGGTACATATATACGATGGAATATTACTCAGCCATAAAAAGAGATGAAATTCTGCTATTTGAGACAACATGGATGGACCTCGAGATAATCATGCTAAGCGAAATAAGCCAGACAGAAAAAGTTGAAAACCACATGATATCACTTATTTGTTGGATATAAACCTAAAAGCAACAAATGAACAGGACAAACAAACAGAGACTCATGGTCATAGACAGTAGACTAGTGGTTACCAGAGGGTAGGAGGGGCAGGGGGAAGAGGGAGGTAGATGGGTTAAAGGGGGTCAAATATGTGGTGACAGAAATCTAACTATGTGAGATGAACACACAATGCAATATACATATGCATGCCTTACTGTTAAATTGTATACCTGAAACTTACTGAATTTTGTTAACCAGTGCCACCATAATAACAAAATAATAATAAAATCTATTACTAAGAAAAAAATAAATAAAGCAGCCTTAACTGCTTCTGGTATGATCTGCCTCTGTAAGCAGAGGGAAGGGTGATGCACAGTTCTGGGAGTGCCATGTTTCTGAGGTGGGGCTCCCACAGATACAGAAAGCCTGTTTTTAGGCCATCCAACTTTGGGCCCTCCCAGTGAGAGTTCAGATGCTCCATTCTTGGTCTGGATTTTTGTGCCCACCTTGGAGTGCAGTGATCTCATGCAGCGAAGGTGAATCTCCTTTTATGGTAGTCTGTCTGAAATTCGGGGTGATTATAGGGACAAACATGATCATATTGGGGTTCTTTGCTCTTTCTGTTCCTCTCTCTTAATATGGGCATAGGTGACTTCCCCTAGATTATGTGCAAGCCCTTGACTGAGGATCTCATTCAGGCAGGAGCTATCTCAGTACAATTCTACCAGAGACCTGCCATCCTCTTCATGGTAGTGCTGATGACTGCCCCATCCAAAAACACAAAACACAGGGACAAGTGAAATGTGGTCACTAATTGGCATTCATAGAAGTTGTAAACATACATACATGCAAACAGAGACACAAACGTACACACAGAAATGCACACACAGTACTAGTTAAAATATTTTATTGAAAAACACAAGCAGAGAAGTAGTAAAATTCACATGGCCCCTTTCTAGGATACATCCAGCCCAAAAACACTCAGCCTAATCGCAGCTCTCTCTAGGATAACGTGGGCTCAAGCAGGCTATTCACACAATAAGGACATTTTTTTTCACAGGCTGCCTTATCCTGTGAAAAAAATCAACTTCTTTTCATGCAACAAGGAAGGAACAAAGGGCATTTCAAAAAGTAGGGTTTATAGCTGCTTCCAGCCAGATACTTTTCCCTTTTGTTCCTTCTTCAGCCATTTTCCCATTGTAGTGACTTGATTTTTCTCTGAGAAGGTAGCATTTTAGATCCATGTTAGAAAGATTCATGATCTGATTCATTAAATTTCTAATTGACATGCATGGTTAGCTATTCATTTAGTGGATAATTGGTTAAATATACCCAGAATATTTACTGTAGGAGGAAAAAGAAATCCCCAAAGCAAATCAGAATAATTTGAGAGCCTTTTATTTTAGTGCAGCTTTTTCTTTGGAAGCAGTTATTTCTGTCTTAAAAGAGATCTAGCTCCCTTTCCAATTAGGACCCCATTTAAACATATATCCTTCATTTCATCTCTACTCAATAGAGATTTATTAAATAGATACCACAGGCATCACACAGTGTCTGTCAACAATAAATAATAAACATTTATCATTACAATTAACTATAAATAACAAATTTCAATCATTGGAGTTTGGCCATTTGCTGAACTTGTAGGCAGCATGTGACTGACAGTGCTTCCAGTCACCAGTAACAGAATTAATGTGTTTCTCAATAGATATTCACTGTTTTGTACAAGCCAGGCATTATGCTGGTTCTTAGGCACAGCGTTGATAAGAGGCACTATCTCTGCCCTGAGGTGGAAAGACTGGCAGGAAAGGCAGACTTTAAACTAGTCTATCACTTGGCTCTTGTATTTTCAGTCACTCTATAAAACATAGTGACTTAAAACAGGAACAAATGTATTCTTTCTAGTAGTCTATAAGTTAGCTAGTTCTGCTATAGGCAGTCCATGATTAACAGATATTTAGTTCTGTCTAAAATGTCTCCAGAGATATTTGGTCCATGTGATTTGGTCCTGTGTAAAATGTCTATGGAGATATTCAATCCATGCCAAAAGGCCCTTGAGATTTGGTCCTTTCCCAAAACGTCCATGGAGGCATTTGATCCATGCTGAAAGGTCCTTAAAATGTGAAAAGATGAATAGCAGCCGGTGAGCCAGGTGGTTTGGACTGTTCTAGGATGGGCTTGTCTAGGACAACTCAGCTCTCCTCTATGGTTCTCTAACTGAAGTCCAAAGGACCCATTTTTATATTTTATTCTGTTTATTCATTTAACAGTTATTGAGCTACTTTTCTGTGTGTAAGACACTACATGGTCCTGCCTTCGAATTGCTCAGGAATAAGTTCTGGGCTGGTGGCAGACATTCAACACTTATCAGCCTGTGAGCAGTATTAAAAACATGCAAGCAGAGATCACTTAAGGAGGGAGGGGTGGTAGAGGCTTGAACCCTGAGGCACGCCAATATTTTAAGGTGATCTAGAAGAGAAGAGACTCCTCAGAAGTGTAAGAAGGAAAAACTAAGGCAACGAGGTGCTCAGGAAGCCAAAGAGGACTGACTTCTAGGAAGTGAGGATAGATCAGTAGAGCAGAATGCAGTAAGGAGGTACAAATTTAATGCAAGCCTCTCATATATTTCTTTTAACATCGAGACTTTGAAGCCGAACTTATTTTAGTAGTTGTGTGCTGCATAACGGCATTTCCATAAACGATAGAACTTAGTTATGTAGCCACCCTAATGTTGTAGCGCAACACATTCCTCACATGTCTGTGGTGATGGTACTGTAAAACCTACTGCGCTGCCAGTCATATAAAAAAAGTGCAGCAATACAGTTATGTATAGTACATAATACTTATAATGATAATAAACAGCTATGTTACTGAGTTTTGTATTTACTATACCATACTGTTAATCATTATTTTAGAGTTTAGTTTTCTTTCTTATGAAAAAAAAAACTTTGCTGTAAAACAGTATGCTGTGTTACACAGGCAACAGCCTCATACATCTCGCATTTACTGTGTCTCTTGATTGCATCATTTTCTCTTATGCTTTATCTGATCTCATGTTGTTTTGTACAGTAACATGTTGTACAGGCTTCTAGCCTAGGAGCTATAGGCTATACCACATAGCGTAGGTGTGTAGCAGGCTAGACCATCTAGGTTTGTTACGTGCATTCTATAATGTTTACATAATGACAAAATTGCCTAATGACACATTTCTCAGAACATATCCCTCTCATTAAGCAGCACATCACTGTACAGAACAAATGCTTTTCCACTTCTCACACCCTTGTAAATAACTGGCATTGAAATGAGTTTGGTCAGAACGCCCCTTGATAGATGGAATGATGAGAGATCACATATTGCCTTACTGCTATTTCTTTAGCAGTAGGATTTTGTAAAGGTATCATTGATTTTTCTTTTCCATAATATGTCTAATGTTTAAGTCTTTGCCAAGATGAAATTATTCTTTTATTATTTGTTTTTTTTAATGTAGTTAAGGTTGCTCAATATTTTTTAGTAGCCTAAAAATATTGGACAGCTGGGAATTCCAATTAAAAGTAAATTGACTTTTCAGTTTAGAATTTTAGAAGTGACATACTTTGGAGTTGTATTAATATGCTGCAATCAAGTATGACATGATGTGAGTGTCCAATAAAGCAAGTTTTCTGCTACCTTTAGAAACATGTGCACTCTTGCTAGACTATGGAAATTGATTCCTTGTCTAACAGTGAAAGTTTCTTACTGAATCAAAGCACTGGTGTTAAAAAGAACAAATACACAGTTTTGTGGTGACGAACCATTGAGTTGACAATATGATGTAGAGTCTATATAATTGAGCTTTGATTTCATCTAGGACTTGCAAATTTGGATCCCATGGAAATGTTAACTTCCCATGCAAAACTGGATGAAAGTTTTCTGTACAGGGTGTCCACTTGTCCAAGGTCAAGTAACAATTCCTTAGTGGCCTTAAGAGAGGAAAGAAGCCTTCTGTTTTCAGGAAGAGAAAATAAAAAATTAACTAACTTCTCATAATGTAAATTGGTCCAGAGGGTTCTCGGGAAGATTATTTTTGAAGGAAGCCTTGTATTTGGATCACCACCTAATTAAGACTACATTAGGCTGCTATCTTCGAAGACCAGAGGCTACAGCTGCTGGACCTTTTTGGTCAGTGCCCTTTTCACCAAGACAGGAAAATGACATTGTAGAAAATACTGCATTCATGAACCTACTCCTAACAATATTTGTTTGTCCTTAACCTATCCAATGCTACTTATTTCCCTGATTGTGTCTCAATGAAATCTATGCTGAGATAGTTTCCTATACATTAGATGTAGGTTGGGGTCTCAGTAGTAGGACATGGTAGCTAACCAAGGAGACTGTATATTCCTTTAGCTGTGAAACTTACTACCCTGTCATCCTTTTCTCATCTGGCTGCTCGTCCTGAGAAATGGCTTTGAGGAGAGAGAAATATCTCTGTAGTTAGGAAGAAGAAGATTAAATTTAAAACACAATCTGAACTTTGTCTTTCCTCCTATTTAGTGCTATTTCTGCTGGCTGTAGAGAGTAGACACTGGGAAAAGCAGAAATGGCCCTGTGCCCCTAGAGTGTTCCAAGTGGTAGTATTTATCATCTTTATGCATTGGTGTCTATTTTTTTCTATTTGGAAGATCTGAACAAATCAACCAACACATTCCAGTAGTTGGTAACAAATAACATTGAGTTAAAAAATAATACCAAATTAACATAGGAAACACAAGTGAGAACTAAAACCCAATAAGCATATTTGTTAATGCTTCTTTCCTGCTATAAAAATTGGTTGACATGACTATTTTTTTCTTCAATTAGTTCTAGGCTCTGTGCTGAACTAGAACAGGGTTTCTCAGCCTTGGCATTATTTACCTTTGGGGCCAGACAATTCTTTGTTGTAGGGGGCCATCCTGTACATTGTGGGATGTTGAACAGCATCCCCAGACTTTATATACTACATACTAGTAGCAATGTTCCTGCCCATCCCCAAGTTGTGACAACAACAAAAAATGTGTTCAGACATTGCCAAACATCCCATGAGGAAAGAAATCATCCCGTTAAGAACCACTTGACTATATAATTTCTATACAAATAGATGGTCTGAAAATTAATCTTTTATTTAAGAACCAATCAAAATATTTCTGTTTAATCTCAACCAATGTCCTCTTTCCTTGGATACAATAGTTTCAACTTAATCCAAATTCTACCTTACCCCTTCTAAATCTTCCCTCATCCCTCCAAAAGCTTTTCAAGTTATCTAAACTATTTATAAGACTTTTCAGTAGAAATCGCTGCAGTGATTTGTTATAAGGAAACAGGCATCTGGTTAAATTTGTCATTCCACAGTCATTTAATGAATACCTACTTTTTTTTTCCTTGTGTTTATTATAGCAGATCTGGAGTCATATGACAGAGCTCTTGCCTTCTAGGAGCTTAGAATCAAACTCTCATATATGAAAAGTAATATAAGTCAGTTTGTCTCAGGGGCTCAGGCTCAAGTATAAAGACAGGAAGGTCTTTTCATTGCAGTTCTTTTAAAAAGCTTTTGCTCAGTCCACTCTATTTCTTCAGAGCTGATGATGAGCAGAAGTGAAAGTATTCTTCAATATTTGTTTTTGCATGGTTTCCTATCTAGTTCAAAATTAAAAAGATTAGGACATTACATGTAACTACTGAGACTCAACTAACTGTGACTGCACTTAGCTAGTTGCTTCTCTCAGAGTCCTTAAAACGACCCTAGAAATGTACCATCACTTTCCTCTATCCTCTTGGTTCCTTTATACCAACAAGTACATATGATCAGCAAAAAATGAATTTTGTGAAGCCTTGCATAATATTTTAGGTGATGTACAGAAATTAAACTTGTCAAAATTCAGAGAAATTAATATTCTAAAGGATTATCAAAGATCAGAATGAAATTTACCACTCAGTTAATTTAATATATTTTAACATATTTTTTCTCAAAAAGCAATTATGATTTTTCTGGTTCTTGTTTTTTAGCTTTGCTTTTATTTTCTTATCATAGTAAAGTGCCCCTGGTGAGGTATGTAATTTTGAACAAGGTCCATTCCTTCCTAGGTCTCCATAACTTTATCTGAATAATGAAAAAAATGGATCGAATGGGTACTGAATTCTCATCTTGTTTTATATATCTCAGAATGGTTAAAAATAAAAATTAATTTGTTGCTAAGTTTCCTGACAACTTTATGGACAGTCCAAATGAAAATTGGACTAATAGGTATTGTTGAAGTCTGACTTCATAAATTTCAAGTTTTCGCTGACTTCAGCTAGACAGTTCAATGTTCAGAAGCTAGAGGGCTTCGTGGACATGAGGTGATGATCATGGGCTTCTCCTTTTACAGACTCTTGCTGAAACTGGTGATCTTGATTCTGGGCTAGCTTTGAGAAGATTAAACCATAGGCATGAGCTGGTATGGAGATGGGAAGGAGAAAAGTAACCTTTTCAGAGTACTTGACTGTCTTTATTTCAAAAGTAGTTAACTATGTTTAAATTAGCTAAGGCCAAATGCCATATCGTGTTTCTCTAATCCCTATATAAATCCTGTAATGTAGCTATTTTATCCCAATTTTATATCTCAGATAACTGAGGCTCAGAGAGTTTAGGCTAGGCAGAACTAGGGAATCCAGTAGGTGTTTAAAAATACAATTTAATTTGAATTTTGAACTATTAAGTGATTTAAATCAATCTTTTGATACACTGATCCCTCTCTCTGGTGTGTCATCTAGATTGGTGACTTCAACTGTTGCTTAAAATGTGACTAAATTTAAATTTAAATTTTTTACTTATGAAATAATTTGTTCAAAAGTAATAGCTATACTGGACACATAAAACACTGCTTTGGTGATTCTCTTTTTAGCTATCAAGATAGTAGCTGCATAAATATGCATTTAAATCTTTTTCTCCATAGATAGAGACCTGATTTATTGAGTATCTTTACTTCTAGGCCTTCTGTTTTTTAACTTGAGGTCTTTAACTTTTCTTTTCCTGTGGACAACACAGCTCATCCCTTTAAGTTCAAAGCTGGTCAAGTTCAAAACTCTTAAAAGCCTTGCTAAAATGCAACCTCGGCTTTTGCCTTCCCAGATCTATTCCCAACACTCCTACCCTGAGACCCTCTTGGAATCAGTCTCTCCTTGTTGATTTCTCAGCATTTTGCTGAACCTCTTCCTTTTAGGCCTTTTCACTGCATGCCAAAGATTAAAAGGTTTTGTCTTACCATGGAGGGCACGACCCATATCTTCTCCCTGGTACACTGTAGGTGCCTAATACAGGCTTCTCCATTGAAGACTGCAATGCTGCTGCTTTGGAAATGAAGCAGGGTGGCATGACAAGTGAATAGAACCCTTCATTACCTCTTAATACACAAAAGAATACTTCTCAGAATTGGAAAATACCGTATGTTACATACACATCGCTGTGAAGGGCATGTTTGTCTTACTAGTAAAAGGCTTTCGCAGAGTGTGTTGCACAATAAGGCTTGTCTCTTGAGTGTTGTTTTACCTTAATGGAAATTTTAAAATGCAGAGTGAACAATAGATTCATTACTTTATCAAGGCAATTAGCCTCCACATAAAATTTGCTTGCAGGTTACTTCAGGTTAAAAACATTTTGGTTGCCGATTGCATTTTTCTATATTTTAAGTTCTGAGCTTTGTTCCATTAATATATATTATATTCTCCTACTGCCTTCTGCTGGGTGCAGTTAACTACAGTATAAACCGATATACATGATACCCTGCAATCCTTCAGAATTAGTCTTTACCAGGGCATTCATGAAATAACTGTAGTGGAATGGAAAGAACACAGAACTCATTGTCCAGCAAACCTGGGTTTCAACCGCACTCTGACACATGCTGGGTGATTGGGGCCAAAGAGAGTAAAATAGAAACAATAATAGAATTGAAATTACGGGACTGTCTTCAGGATTGATTGACCGTAGTGCCTGACACATAGTAAGTGATCAATAAAGCTGAACTATTTTTATTATTATCATTGTTAATGATGATGATTAAGATAGATATTGGGTGAGTCTTTAAACTCATGGGGCCATCCTTAAGCCAGTCCAGCTATTGTCATGTACAGTATCCCAAAGTACTTAATGGAACCCATCTTGCACTGTGCTTCTAGACTGTTTCTTGATTTTCACATTTAGTTCTGTCCCTGGAGCTTAATAAATGCTAGTTAATGATAGTTCTTATTGTTGTTAAAATTGTTTTTAGAGCAGCATTTCCAAATATGTTACCCAAATGAAATGTTCCCATAGGAAAGGTCCTGAGAGTAAAAACTGTTTGAGAAACAGCTGCTTGCCATCTCCCTGCCCTTGAGGTTTACACTGCACATTAGAATAATAAAGACTCTGAAGAGTTCTATCTCATTCTTATTTTATGCATATGAAATTGTTTTTGCAATTACAAAGTACCTCCCCCCAAGGAAATCTCTTCTGTTCTTGCTGTCTTCATTTTAAGGACCCTTATCATTTTTCCACTCTATCCACTTCCGGAAAGTTTTGCAGTATTGCAGTAGACGGGGCCTATGAAATTGCAGTTACTGAGATCAGGCCACCAGGACCATGGAACATGCCAATCTTCTCATTAGAAGTTTCCAGGTGGTTGGTGTTCAGTGCCATTTTCTAACTTGTTATACAAGTTTTTTCCAGCCTCAAACATGCTTCAGTAGCTGGTAAGCTTTTCCTTTGATATCAACTAAATATTAAAGTATAGCCAATGCAACAGGGAGTATAATCTTATATAGAGGAGTCTATGTACCATATATATGCCCCCATGGTACAGTTCTGTGTGTCATATGCTTTATGGCCTGTCTTTCAGTTTATTGTGCATTAATATGACAGCATACCAGTTTAGTGCCATAATGCCCATCTTGGACTAAAAGTTGTTTACGGTATATAGCTATTGAGTTAATGTCTCTTGGGTCACAAGTAAATCCCACTTTAAGTATTACTATTTGAGCATTTTAATTTATAAAAGAGGTAAATGATAGTAATTATTCATTTTACTAATGGGTTCACAAAGATTGCTTTGTAAGGCCTTTCTTAAGTAGACTATTTAAATAAGCATTGACTGATATACATCTTTCCACGATCAAACCACTTTATTAGATAAAGTAAGGGATAGCAACCTTCTGCTATATGATTTGATTGCTTCCTTTAGTAGTATTCTCTGGATCTGAGTTTTTAATTTGTTTATTTCTGCATAGTCTATAGATCTTGAAGAGGCTTTCATGACTAGAATATTTGTGAAATATTGCCATTCAGGTTTTTCCTTTTACCACTTAAAAAATTTGTACTTCAGACCTGTGTTTTTATCATTTTGTATTCTGCGAAGGTACTATTATTTGGTTTTGTTTTGGATAGATTTTGTTTGCACATCATAAATGACTTGTAGAGAAATCACTTAGGCATTTAAGGGGTGGGCCAATTTTTAGATCACCTGGGTGTAGTTAGTACACTGTAGACATATGTTATCTAATGGTATTCATTTAACCCAAAAAAGATAAGAGCTTTTCAGAAATAGCAAACTCATTCCTGAGAACACCTAATGTATTGAGTGAATCATCCTGGAACTCTGAAGAGTTATAAGACTAAGGTCCTGTGGGAAATGACACAGCAAATATTTAAGAAAGGGCAGATATAATGATCTTCTACAAAGGATCTTTATAAATCAGAAAGCTAAACTTATGGGAACTGAGAGGATGGATTAATTTTCCATCCGAAAAAGCTTTTTTTTTAAGATGCTATTTCTGTAAATGCCCTCATTCACGCTGTCAGAACCATTATTGTGTGTATGGGGGGGATGTACACTTTCTAGAAGCCCACAGGTTAGCCCAGTGGTGTTAAACTATTTTTCTATTCCCCAAGGAGTTAGAAAGTACGTGTTTAAGAAACCAGACAATTAAACATCCTGATGTGAGTGTGGCTGCCACCATGGAACCAAGTGTAGTACACAGCTTTGGACACTATTGTTGGGAAAGTTAGAATTCAGTTTTTGTCAGACTGCCTCTGGAAAATGTCATCTTCATCTTCACCTAAGAGTGAGCTTACTAAATAACAATATCAATTGCCTACATTTTTAGTGTATACTATATGCCAGTCACTGTATTTTACAAACATGGTTTCATTTAATTTCTGTTTTGCAGATGAGAAAACTGGGGCTCAGAAAGGTAACATGCCTGAAGTCACACAGCTTATAAGTAGAACAGTCAGAGTCCAGAGGTCAAGTTCTTAATTATAACAGTCCATTCCAAAAGGGTTTTTTCATGCTTACTGTGGGAGCCTAAAAAGGTAAAGGCCAAGTTACTTTTCCCTTTGAAGCCAAGGTATTAGGAAGTACTGAATTATTTTTATTTAGCTGCAGATTATGGAGCACCACTACAGCTTTACGTGCATTATCTTCTGTAATCCTCCCAACAATATTGTGAGTTTGATCTTATTAATCTCCCTTAATTTCAAGATGAAAAAATGAAGACTCGGAGCACGAGTTTGAATTCACTTGACCAAGGTCCACTAGCTAGCTAGTAAATTGTGGAGTTGTGATTTCACCCAGATCTGCCCGACTCCAAAGACCATCATCTTTAACTACTATGTACAATTGCCCCAATGAGCAACTCACAAGACCATCAAAACAGTCATTTTGACCACCAAATTTATCACTCACAACTGAGATGCAGCAGTGACGGCTAAGAGAAGAACAGTGAAATGGATGTCCAGTCCAACCTTCCCATGGTCTTTTTCAGTGGGCCTAGAGTCATCCTCTTTAAAGGATGCTTTACTCAACTGCTTGGGCTAATGGTCTCGTCTGCATAAGAAATAGATTGGGAGCTACCTGTGTAGTAGAGGAAATGTTCACAGGAGAAAATTTTTGAGCAGGAATGTTGTTCTGAAGCACAAATCGAGTAAGGCATTTAATTCCCTTGCAGCAAGATGTAATAGTCTGCTCACCAAAGTAGACAGACAGCATTCCTTTTCTTTAGGGGTTGTGAAGCTACAGGATAAGTGAAGGAAGGGATGTGAGTTAGAGGCTTTTTAATGTAGAAAACTCTAATCACCCCTGATTCCTTCTCTTCATAAGCCAAATGTTATTATATTATGGGCTCTTTGAATACACTTAGGCAGAATATTGGCAGAGTTCCATGAAAGATGGCCTGTGTTTATGGCTAAGATCTTTGACATGGCTCCACTTTTAAGATGTGCTTTATATCACTAAGAATAAGACATTGTTCTTATTATGTATCCTTAATTATTCCTTAATTTTGACCTCCATAAAGTCAACTTTTACAAAAAGTATCATAGTTTTGTTCTAATTTTTTAGATTATTTACACTCTGGGACATAATAAAAGAAGAATTTCATCTGTTGCTCTTTTATACTGGAAAGTAAGTAGGTAAAGTGCATGCAAGATATACAGCCTTGCCATTAAGTCATCAGGTCAGTCATGTATCCTATTGTCTCCCTCTTTCACCTCCCACAGCAGATGTCCCTAAATTCTGCCACTTGGTTCAAGTCTCTGCCCCATCTAGAGCCTATTGTATTACTCAGGATTCTCCAGAAAAACAGAACCAATAGGATTATATCTATCTGTATCTGTATCTATATCTATACTGAGAGAGAGATTGATTGTAGGAATTGGCTCATCTGATTATGGAGGCCAAGAAGTTCCACAATTGCCACCTGCAAGCTGGAGAACAAGGGCAGCTGATGATAGAATTCAGTCCATATCAGAAGGCCTAAGAACCATGGGAGTCTAGAACTAGGAGTGCCAATATCTGAAGGTAAGAGAAGATGGATATCCCAGCCCACACACAGAGCAGATTTACTCTTCCTCTGCATTTTTGCTCTATTTAGGGCCTGAATGGATTGGATGATACCCACTGACATTGGTAAGGGTGATATTCCTACTTGGTCCAATCATTCTAATACTAATCAGAAGAAGACACCCTCATAGACACACTCATAAATAATGTTTTACCAGCAATCTGGGAATCCCTTAACCCAGTCAGGTTTACACGCAAAATTAACCATCACACCTAATCAGCAGATGAACTCCCAGAGCTACAGAAAAAAAGATCAGGTAAACTTTCTCAGCTTCCCTTTTCTGCACCTTCAAACTTACCAACATTTGCAGTCGCCCTCTGTTCCATTCCCCAACTCACAGGAAATTAACCTTCCAGCTCAAAGTTAATCCTCCTGTCTGCATGAGCTGTGGATCACCTTCTTCCTGACCCTACAATGAACTTGATCTCAGTCAGTTCTTTTCCTTCCCTTATATTTCTGCTTTTTCCTTCCCACTGGCTGTGTTGTCATTCTGAATTATAAATATCCACAGGTAAAAGAGCTCTGGAGCCTGGGTGCTAATTGGCAGGAGTAGAAAACATGGGAAAATTAATTACAGGTTCACTCCCATGCCTCGACTATCACCTATATAAAAAATAATCCATTGGTGTTATGTTCTGATCCCTTAAATGGATATGATGATATGAAAATGATATGGTTCTTTTGTGGGTCAAATGAAACACTGCATATCCCTGAGCAATGTGTATCACTAAACATGGAAACTAGAAACTAGTATGTGCTCAAAAATGATGACACTTATGGTCATGGTATCATTTATAGTACTTACAGTAGTAATGGGAGTAATTATATGGGGGAATTGAGCTGAAATATCTTCAAGTTGTCCTTTACTTCTCCAAGATGAATTTGGATGCCACAGTCCTCTGTGCCAATCTTTAGTCACAGTATTTAATACATTGTAACTATAACCAAATTCTAGGCCAGTTTCATTTCCTCTCAAAACCACCCTGTTCAAGGCATAGCAAACCCCAATCATGCTGTAGACTTTCATGCTTCATGACTCTATTCATCCTGTTCCCTCTGCTCTCTCTGCCTTTCTCCCCTTTACCACAACACCTAGAATGATGCACCCTCATCAGTGATAAGTTCCTCATTTCCATATTACTGTGGGAAGAGTTGGTCATCTCATAGCCTTTCTGTGTTTTATCCCACATTTATGTTCATTGTTGACTTGCTTTTCCATATGCTACACTTGGAACTTCTGGAGGACTAGGGTGAATTAAGCTTGGTAACTCTAGTGCCTTGGAACTCAGTAAGCCTACTAATTATCATAATGGATAGCTGCTATGACCTCATGGCACTGCCCATCAGTTTAGGAACTGCTTGGCCACTTTGACCAAATATTATATCACATTATTGGAGATTCTTCTTTTATTTTAAATTTTAAAGCTTTTAAATAGCAATGTTTCTTTCTTAAACATTCTAAATATGGAAATTAATACAATATTTGGTTTCCTTCTTTGTGTTCCAATTGATGATAAGAAATCAAACCTTTTAGCTTCTCGATTATAAGCAGGAGGTAGCCTCTTAAAAATAATTGACTCCAATAATCAGAATTCCTTCTCAGCCATTCGTCCCTCAATCTCTATGAGGCTGTGAATGATTTTTGTGATTTCTCATCAATTTGAAAGACAACTATGCCATCTTCCCTGTTTAATGTGTATGAGACCACTTAGCAAACTTGGAGGCAGTAATTATCATCAACTTATTCTTTCATCCAAGATGCAAAGCACGGCTTCAATATTTAGCAAAGAGTTGCACATAAGAGAATCTGATTGGCTCAGCCTCGATTCTGTTGACAGGGTCAGGAGTATGATACTGGTAGGCAGGAAATTCACTGAGGAGGGATGAAGCATGCAGGGCTCCCATAGCCAAGGGACTAGTTTGTTGCTTACTTTTGAGGCTTGCATCCTTGTGGCAGCTAATAGTTTGTTTACATCTTATTCATTGGCTGCAGGTGTCCTAAAGACCTTACTTTGCTTTTCCTGTAAGGAAATCAGGCCCTTTCTTCCAGAAGTGGATTTTCTTCACTTGTTGGCAACCTCAGGTTTAGAAGTGACTTGAAAGGTCAGTTTATCCAAATGTCTTCTTTTATTCTTGTTTGAATCACTTCAGTACCATCCATACTTCTATCTTGAGTATTGTGGTTAAGATATCCAGCTTATCCACTACCAAGTATTTGACCTTGGGCATAGTATTTAACCCCTCTGAGTCTTAGCTTATATATGGGTAACATGATCGCAATATTAGTACCTACTTATTGGGATCATTGTGAATATTCGATGAAGAATATAGAGGGAAAGTTGACTTTTACTGTTATTGATTTTACTTTTTCCTCCTGCCTCCACCCCCTCCTGTAGGACCTTGCAGAACTAGCACAATTGCCTTCAGACCTGTCAAAACCTTTATTAATGTCCTCAAGAGTCTCAATGAAGAAGTTTTATCTATGACCATGACCTCAAATTGGTCACTCTTTCTTTTAGGATTTGAATGCAAGGATTCAATCAGGAGTAGGTAGGATGAAAAATATTATTCATTGTTATCAGTTATCTGAAAATTCTCATATATTATAAGTAAAATTACTCAATCAGTGAACAATCTGACAGACTAAGGCCTGGCTTCGAAACAGTCGTCTAAATATTTTAAGAAAGCCCCTGTAATATCAGGGCCTATTTTGATTTCATGTTGCGGAAAAAACTATCTCAGAGAAGATGTATTTTCTATTAGAAAGCTAAAATATCAATTTTTAAAAGGTTCTTTGGTTTGGCATACCAAATCTCTATTTTATTCTCTTTTTTTTTTCACACTCTCACTTTCTTAAATCAACTATAATACCAGGTTTTAAAATAAGGTTTCTCTAAATTATTGACATTTTGGGCCAGATAACTTTGTAGTTGTGGATTGTCTTTTGTATTATAGGATGTTTAGCATCATCCCTTGTCTTTTACCCTTGACATACAAGTAGTACACTAGCCCTGCCCTCAAATTATGACGACCAAAAATGTATCTAGAATGCCAAATGTGCCCTGGTGGCTGGCACAAACATTCCCAGTTGAGAATCACCGATTTAAAACATTTTGTCCATTTTGAAGCCTCAGTGCAAGAACATGGGATGAATTCCCTATTTTAGAAAAGAAAAAAGAAGTAAATGATGACCAAGGCAGATTTTTTTTTCAAAGGATGATGTGGGTCAATCCAACTCAATTTCTAGACAATTTTGTAGTGTTTATCTAGTGTAAGGAATTATGTTTTACTCTTATTCTTATTAATTGATTTTCTCATCATCTGGTCATAGGTTATGCTCATGTTTTAATTTCTACTGGAGATTCACAGATTAAACACTTGGTCTGAAGAAAGAATTTTGAAGGTAGATAGTCTCCATTTGTCCCTCTAGATCTATTCTATACCTTTTTAGGGATCCACTCTGTCCATAAGATGTGGGCTGAGTGAATCACCTAGGGTCTCTTGCCCTCTGGCTTCAAGTTGGTTCACATTAGAGCAGGCCATTGGGGAGCACTGGCAAGAGATTGAAGGAAAGAAGTAGAGAAAAGTTGGGATTCCTCTGTCTTCGGCCACAGCTTCTTTCAGTTGATTCTTCTTCTAAGGCTGCTTCTCTTTCTGGCTTCCGATAATAACTGTCTCCCCTTGCGCTTTCAGGTTTAATTGGGATAACAATTTTCTGCTCTTCCTTATTCCTGGGAGCTTCACCATTCTGTAAGATTTCCCTGAATGCTGCCCATGTTTCCATAAATGGTTCCTTTGTTAGACACTCTTCAGTTCTTCCCTTGAATATGCCATATGTTCCCTTCCAGGAAGCTGCCTGTATGAGATTACCCTTCTTTTTCAGTGAATCCAGTTAGTTTTTGGTAACTTGTTTCCATCAGGGTATTTACTGCCCCTGAGGTGTCTTATAAATTTCCCATCCCTATATTTTTATCTCAGATCCAGGAAAGTTGCTGAGAAACCTTAGCATTATGATGTGTAACACAGTGAAGGCAAGAACTTTTTTTTTATTTATTTAATGTGAAGAATATGGTGATTACACCTGTCTTCATTTCTGTAGGAAGAGATAAAGGAGGCTTTGTCTTTGCTTTAGAATGGTTCTAACCAAGCAAGGAAATCTTGGACAGAGAAACTATCATATTCTTGATCTGATCTGACCTAGAGTTTCAGTACATATTTATGATCATATCATCTTCAGCATGAATAGTAGCCAACAGATACTGTGTGTCTCTCATATATGATGGCCTGAACTGGGTGCTGGGTACAGGGGTGCAGAGTGTATGAGCCTTGGTCTTCTATCCCAGATTGAAGATACTGGGCTGGGCATGTAGACTATAGGAAAATAATTTGATTTTTTTTCTTTTCGAAAGCCTCAAATCATCTTTCTTTTATATTCTTCCTCATGTCAATCAATCTGCCCGCCTTCAGTCCCCCCACTCTGTTACATGTAGTCACCAAATCATAGAAATCCCCCCCTCTAGAGCAGCACTGTCTAATAGTAGCATAATATGAGCCACATTAAAAGTAATTTTATATTTTCTAGCAGCCACATTAAAAAGGTCAAAATAAACAGGTAAATTTAGTTTTAATAATATATTTTATTTAATCTAATATGTCAAAAATTTTGTCATTTCAGCATTTAATCAATATAAAGTTTTTAGTGAAATAGTGTATTTTAAAAATATTAAGTCCTTAAAATTTGTGTATTTTGTGCTTACAGCACATCTCAATGTATATAGCAAATATTCATTGGAAATATTTAGTCTGCATTTTGATTTTAGCGAATTAACTTTTGAAAAAGTAGAGATATACTATCCAATTTGTTCCAAATACACCTGAAAATTTTGCAGTAACTACATTGGATACTAGTTTTTACACTCAAATTGAAATTAATCAGAATTTTAAGTAAATTATATATATGTTCCTTAGTTACATTACCACATTTCAGCTACCAGTAGCTACCATGCAGGTCTGAATTATCTCTAGAATGAATTTTTTCACTTCACTAACAAAGCCTTAGATTAAAACTTTCCCATGGATTGTTTGGACTGTTAACTACATTTGACCTCTTTTTCTTTAATCTTCTCCCCCCTTATTCAAGGCCATCATCCTCACTGATTCCTGAAGGATTTTGGTAAAACCCAGGTCTGATCACATTTCACTTCTTAAGGATTCTTCATTGCCCACTGTTGACTACAGGATAAAGCCCAATTTCCATAATAGGGCCTGCGAGGCCCTCCCTGACCTAATCTCTGTCCACCTCCCCACCCTCTTCTTCTGCCTGTCCTCTGCTTCAGACACTCTGGGCTATTCCCCATTCTCAAAGACCATCTTGCACAAATAACTCTCTCCACAAATTCACTTGCACCAAGTTCTCCCAAATCCTACTCTTTATTCAGGGTCCAGAGTAATTGCCACAGAAGCCTTCCTATAGGAAGCCTTCCACTAGCCCTGCTGCCAGGCAACATTAAGGTCCCCATTTGTATCTCAAATAATACACTTTTCCCATTTTATTATCTTCAGATGTGAGTTGATCTGGCTCATGAACTAATCTGGAAGCTCAGAGCAAGGGTCAACAGTCCACAAACCCTAGGCCAAATTGTGTTTTACTAAATAAAAGTCCTACTGGAACACAGCTGCACTCATTCATGTACATATTGTCTGTTGCTCTGTTTATACTCCAGTGCAACAGAGACTGAAGGACCCACAAAGGCTGAAATATTTATTATATGGCCTTTTACAGGAGGAGTTTGCCTACCTCTGTCCTAGCAGATGGGGGCTCTCTCTAACCTATGTTCTGTGCTTAGCACAGTACCAGGCACATAGCAAGTTCTCAGTAAATGTTTGTGGAGTTGAACAACAGATGAATTGAATGAAATTAGATTGATGAGTTGATGCTTTTATCTGTCATTAATAAGATTTTTGAGGACAGAAATTCCTTTTTTGCTACCTCTTTAGAATTCTTTATGATATCTATCTTGTTAACACTTTATAATCATTTGCTTGAATAAAACAATTTTACCACCTTCATCCTTTCTTAGTATTATGTACTTTAATTTATATGTGATTTTACTTGTTTTACAAGGACACAAATTGATTAAATCTTGAGAAGTTGGGTGCCTCCAACACACGGAAGTGGCAGAAGCTATGACTTTAAGTTCTGGCTTGATCTTTGGCCTAATTGGTTACTTTGCATAAGACACTTGACCCTAACTTATTAGCGTTACTTTCTTATTGGTGTAATTTTCTTTAGTGCAAATTGCAATATTCCACCTTCAAATTATTGCTCGAAGTGTGTGTGTAGTTTTATAATGAGTATTATTAACATAACATAGATTTTCCTGCAGGTATTTTTCCTCCAGAGGATGGAAGAAAAAGCAGCATCTGTACTAATTTTAAATATTGCTTAGAGTTAGCCTCCATTATTAAAAATTTTCTGCTTGGGCAAAGACATTGCTGGTCATCAATAATCCCATCATAACTGACATTAACACTAAAAGATCGCTTGGCTATCACTTCTAATGTTGCATTTTAAAACTAGAATTCTGAAAGCAAAAGTTGGAGATGGCTTCCACACTTGAGCCATACCTTTATGAATGAAGAACTTGAAAGATGAGAAGCTAGAGATCTTGTAGAGGTCTGGAGACTTTATGACATGGGGTGAAAGATGGAGAGACTGTCATTGGGAAGTTCCATTTCTAGGAAGACTTTCTATTGGATAGTGGTTAGAGGCCTTCATTATCCAGATCCACACCTAGTGTTATAGTTTAGGTTTCTAGCTTGCTTTTTCTCAGAATTCTTAGGTTAATGACAGATTCGACTTATTGAACACTACTACATACCATTTATATATCTTGTTTATATAGTTCATCTCTTGTCCTCACAATAACCCTGTGAGGTAGGTACTATTATCTTCAATTTACAGGCAAGGATACTAAGCCTCAAAAAGACTAAATGCCCTGCCCCCAGGTCACATAACAAGAAAGTAGCAGATCTGGGATTTGAATCCATGTCTTAACCCCTATAGAAGCTGTAGCATTTTCTGAAAGTAATTAGGCTTTGGGAAGGGGATGAAATTTACCCATTCTGTACTTTGAAATACTCTGCTTTTTTTTTATTTGACTAGTTTAGTCCTAGAGCTAGAAGGGGCCAGAGAAATCCCCCCTCCTAATCCTAAGAGTCTGAACAACTTGCCTGCATTACCTCAGCTAAGTTAGTGGTAAATACTCTAGTTTCCCGACTCCTAATCCTATGTTCCTTATACTACATCCCAATTCACATTTTTTGATTGGATATAAACAAGTATACACTCACTTTATTTTTTATATATTTTTATTTTTTATTAATATTTATTTTTATTTTTTAATTACAGTCAACATGCAATAGTATATTGGTTTTAGGTATACAACATAGTTATTAGACTATTATATAACTGATAAAGTGATTACCCCAATCAATCTAGTACCCATCTGACACCATATATAGTTGATACAGTATTATTGACTATATTCCTTATGCCGTACTTTACATCTTGTTGACTATTTCATAACTACCAGTTTGTACTTCTTAATCTCTTCCCCTTTTTTACTCATCCTGCCAAACCCCTCCCATCTGGCAACCCTCAAAATGCTGTCTGTATCTATCTTTGTTTCTATTTTATTTGTTCATTTTTTTTAATTACACATATAAATGAAATCATATGGTATTTTTGTCTTTCTCCTACTTATTCCACTCAGCATAATACCCTTCCAGGTCCATCCATGTTGTTGCAGATGGCAAGGTTTCATTTATTTTTTTATGGCTAATATCCCACTGAATATCTGTACTACCTCTTCTTTATCCATTCATTCATGGATGGACACCCAGGATGCTTCCATAGCTTGGCTATTGTAAATAATGCGGCAATGAACATATGGATGCACATGTCCCTTTGAAGTAGTGTTTTGGGTTTCTTCAGTTAAACACCCAGAGGTGGGTTTACTAGGTCTTTCTTTATCTCTTGTTATAGCCTTTGTTTTAAAGTGTATTTTATCTGGTATAAGTATTGCTACCCCAGCTTTTTTTCTTTCAATTTTCATGAAATATATTTTTCCATCTCTTTACTTTCAGTCTGTGTGTGACTTTTGATCTGAAGTGAGTCTCTTGTAGGCAGCATATGTAAGGGTCTTGTTTTCTTATCCATTATGCTACTCTGTCTTTTTATTAGAGTATTCATTTCTTTACCTTTATGTATTTTTTTTCAATTATAGTTGACATTCACTATTACTTTAAGTTGCTTTCAGGTGTTCAGTGTAGTGGTTAGACATTTATTTAATTTATGAAGTGATCCCCCAATTAGTTGGTACCTGCCTGGCACTATACATATTTATTACAATATTATTAACTATATTCTCCATGCTGTACTTTACATCCCTATGACTACTTTGTAACTACCAATTTGTAGTTCTTAAATTTTTACCTTTTCCACCCAGGCCCCAACACCATTTATTAAAGACTCTGTCTTTACCCCATTGTATATTCTTGCCTTCTTTGTCATAGATTAAATTATCAGATAGGTGTGGGTTATTTCTGGACTCCATGTTCTGTTCCGTTGAACTCTGTGTTTATTTTTATACCACTGCCATGCTGTTTTGATTCCAATGGCCTTGTAGTATAGTTTGATATCAGGTAGCATGATATTTTCAACTTTGCTCTTCTTTCTCAAGATTGCCATGGCTATTTGGGGTTTTATAGTTACATATAAGTTTTAGGACTATTTGTTCTAGTTCTGTGAAAAAAGTCATTGGTATTTTCATGGAGATTGCATTGAATCTATAGATTGCTTTAGGTAGTATAGACATTTTAATGATGTTAATTCTTCCAGTATATGTTTCCATTTATTTGTATCTTCTTCAATGACATAATTTTCTGTGTACAGGTCTTTTACCTTCTTGGATAAATTTATTCCTAAGTATTTTATTTTTTGATACAACTGTAAATGGAATTATTTTCTTAATTTCTTTTTCTGATAGTTTGTTATTGGTATATGAAAGTGCAACTGATTTCTGAATATCAATTTCATATCCTGCTACTTTACTGAGTTCATTTCATTTATCAGCTATAATATTTTTTGGTGGAGTCTTTGGGGTTTTCTCTATATAGTATCATGTCATCTACAAGTAATGACAATTTTACTTCTTCCTTTCCAATCTAGATTTTTTTGGCTTTATTTCTGTAGCTAGGACTTCCAATACTATGTTGAATAAAAGTGGTGAAAGTGGACATCCTTGTCTTGTTCCTGATCTTAAGGAAAATGCTTTTATCTTTTTCTCATTGAGTATGATGTTAGCTATGGGTTTGTCATACATGGCCGTTATTATGATGAGTATGTTTCCTCTATTCCCACTTTGCTGAGAGTTTTTATTATAAATGGATGCTAGATTTCAACAAATACTTTTTCTGTATCTATTGATAGGATCATATGATTTTTTTCTAATGTGCATTTTTTATATTAGTTTCAGGTATACAGTACATTGGTTATGAAGTAATCCCCCTGATTACTCTATTACTCATCTGACTCTACACATAGTCATTGCAATACTATTGTCTGTATGCCCTATGCTGTACTCTATGTCCTTAGGTCTATTTTGTAACTACTAATTTGCATTTCTTCATCCCTTCACCTTTTTCTCCCAGTCTCCCAACCCCCTTCCTCTCTAGCAGTCATCAGATTGTCCTCTATATCTATAAGTTTGTTTTTGTTTAGTTTATTCTTTTGTTCCTTAGATTCTGCATTTAAGTGAAATCATATAATATTTATCTTTCTCTGTCTGACTTATTTCACTCAGCATAATAACCTCTAGGTCCATCCATGTCTTTGCAAATTATAGGATTTCATTTTTTATGGCTGAGTAATATTTCATCGTATAGATGTACCATAACTTCTTTATCTAATCACCTGTTGATGGGCATTTAGGTTGCTTCCATATCTTGGCTATTCTGAATAGCACTGCCATGAATATGGGGGTGCATAAATCTTTATGAACTAGTGTTCTGGTTTTCTTTGGATAAATACCCAGAAGTGCGATTGCTGGTTTATAAGGTAGTTTTATTTTTAATCTTTCTAGGAACTTCCATACTGTTTTCCATAGTGGCTGTACCAATTTGAAATCCGACCAACAGTGTATGAGGGTTCCCTTTTCTCCACATCCTCACCAACACTTGTTCTTTGATTTATTGATGATAACCATTCTGACAGGTGTGAGGTGATATTTCATTGTGGTTTTAATTTGCATTTCTCTGATGATGAGTGATTTCGAGCATCTTTTCATATGTCTATTGCCCATCTGTATTTCCTCTTTGGAGTAATACCATAAGGTCTTCTGCCCATTTTTAAATAAAATTTGAAATGCTTCACAAATTTGTGTGTCATCCTTGTGCAGGAGCTATGCTAATCTTCTCTGTATTGTTCCAATTTTAGTATATGTGCTGTCAAAGTTAGTACCACCCTATGTCTTTTGATTTATACATTTAATCCATTTACGTTTAAAGTAATTATTGATAGATATGTAGTTATTGCATTTTATTATTCATGTTTTTGATTTTTTCCCTCTTATCTAAAGAAGTCCCTCTAACATTTCTTGCAATAATGGTTTAGTAGTAATGAACTCTTTTAGGTTTTTCTTATCTGGGAAGCTCTTTATCTGTCCTTGAATTCTAAATGATAGCTTTGCTGGATAGAATAATTTTGAATCACTTTGGAAATTTCGGTCCCACCCATTTTATTATAAGATTCATTTTAAGAAAATTATTTTTGCTGAAGGAAGGGGAAAGAAAAGGAAACAGTACTCCAGAAATAAGATGATTTGTTTTAACCAAATCTGCAGAGAATCCAGCCAGGGATGCCAGCACACACCAAACTGCCTCTCCCAGAGTTCTGTTGACAGTCTGGACTACTGTGAGCAACTCTTTAGATCTCCCCAAGACTTCATTTCTTATCTGTAAAATAAGGAACATGAACAGGGTGAAATCTAAGGTCCTTTCTGGCCCATAGTTTATGAAGTTAGTACTGTGATTAGGAGGTGCCAGGACCAATTAAGAGAGACAGATTTTTACTCAATATAAGAAATTTTTTCAAATGGGCATGGCCTTCCTAAAATGAACTGGGATACTTTAAGAAGTGAGGCATTTTCATACTCAAGCAGAAATGGACAGGGACTCTTATACAAGGTATACAGATATTAATGATTGGATTGCAATTATGAGTAGAGTTGTTTCTATACTTCCACTCTGCAAGATATGTGATATATTAAAGTTTCCAGGCATAACCACACAATCTGACTCTGTGGTTAACTACATACTCATTGAACAACTGGTTATTGATCATCTTTGAGGGTTCCAGGTACTGTGCTGGAACTGGGGACATTAGGACTTTGCACATAGCCTCTGTCCTGAATGTCATAGACCAGGGGTCAGCAAATTATAGCCCTTAAGTGAAATCTCACCATCCTCTCTTTTGCTAAATAAAATTTTATTGGAACACAGCCATATCCATTTACTTTCATTTTGTCTATGGCTAGTTTTACACTACTACAGCAGAAATGAGTAGTTGCAACAGAGACCATATGGCTATTAAAACCTAAAATATTTACTGTTTGATTTTTTTATAGCAAAAGTTTGCCATCCGTTGTTGTAGACAAACATGTATATCTTTAATTTCACTCTGGTGGCCTAAGTACAAGACTGGAGGAGGCACAAAGGCAGCACATATAATTACTTCTTCTTGTAGAAGGATCAGAAATTTTTCAGAGAAATTAAACCATATAATCATGCCATCTTTAAGTGGGAAGAGACCTTAGCAGTTACAACTGTCCTAATTTCTCATCCATTTCTCTGCATATTTGTCTCTACAGCCTCCCTGATACACTGACATTTCTTTAAAAAAGAAAGCATACATGTTCCCTACAGAGAAGTGGCAAAGATCCATCTGGAACTTATTCTTAAATTTTATAGAATTTAGCCTGCCAATTTATGCAGAAAAAGTGTGAGAGATCTATAGGTAGCTTTTGCATTTTAAAAGGGAGTAAGAAACACTGATTTTCATGTTACTGTTTGAGTTTCAATTGAAGCATGCTCTAAGTCTTCATCTGGTCCATGTTGATGACATTAATCTGTAGAAAAATTAAGGGAATAAGGGCTTGAGGCCTGTCATTTTTCCCATATAGAGGGATACAAGTTCATTTTCTGCAGCCATCCTTTTACTAGCCTTGAGTATGCCTAAGTTGGCTAAGTGGGACTCAAAGTACTCAATAACTAAATTTATGGAGACATGGAAGAATAAGCAGACTGCCTCCATCACTTTTACCTTAGTATCATTCAGGACCTCCTGAGGTACTCATCACACAGGAGGAATTCTCAAGATAAATGGTGTTGACTGATTGACAGACTTCTTCTAGAGCTTATTGTCAGTCTGGAGAGGACTGCAACAGTGTGATTAATGATTTGTTGAATACTCTGTTCACATTATATGTTCAAAGACTTAAATCTCTAATTATTTTTAAAATACAATGAGATGAATACTATGACAAATGAGAGTTCTGAGAAATTCATGAAAGACTCCTTAGAACAGTGGTCCCCAATCTTTTAGGCACCATGGACCAGTGCTCCTATGAGAATCTAATACCTGATCATCTGAGGTGGAGCTGAGGCAGTGATGCTAGCGCTGGGGAGTGGCTGCAAATACAAATGAAGCTTCGCTCACTTGCCCGCCACTCATCTTCTGCTCTGCAGTCCGGTTCCTCACCAGTACTGGTCTGTCACCCAGGGATTGGGGACCCCTGCCTAAGAGGAGAAAAATCACTTTTTCTTTCACTTTGAATTTTGACATGATTTCAGACATCCAGTAAAATCACAGAACAATGCACTCCAGTCATATTTTTGCAATTATAGTGCTGCAATAAATAACCTCATGCTTATGTATTTTCATATTGTTGGAGATATGCGTTCAGGGTAAATCCTGATAAGTAGGACTGGTGAGTCAAAAGGTCAGTCAGTACATTTATAATTTGGTTAATATTGCCAGGTTTCCTTCATAAGGGTTGTACCAATTTGCATTCCTATGAGTAATATATGAGAGTGGTAGTTTCTCCAAAGCCTCACCTACAGAGTGTTACATGTGAAAATTTTTGTCAATCTGATAGGTGAGAAGTGGATTCTTATTGTAGTCATAACTTGTATATCATTTATTATGAGTAAAGGTGATTTTTTTCATAAGCTTAAAGACTATTTTAATATCTTTTTTGTGAGTCGTCTTCATATTTGGCCATTTTTCTATCTGGGATTTTTTTCCTTCAACTTTTAAGGATTATGTATATATTAGAGATAGCTATTTATGTGTCATACATGTTGTGGATATTTTTCTTTGTTTGTAGGTCATCTTTTTATTTTTTATTTATTGACATGCTTTAGTTTTTTGAATTGTTGTTATTCAATGAGATTTAACAATCATTTGTTTTATTTTATCTGGATTTGGAGTTCTGGATAGAAGACATCTTACTATACCCAGCTTAAAGAGGAATTTACCCATATTTTATTCTAGTGCCTGAATGGTTTCACTTTGCATTTAGATCCTTGATTCATTTGGAGCTTACTCATATATGATGTGAACTGCAGATCAAATTTATCTTTTTTCAAATGGCTAAACTTTGTCCCAGCACCATCTGTCAAAATGTCTATCTTTGCTTTAGTTATTGACTATATCATCTTTATTGTGTACTAAAGTTCCATATCTACTTGAGTCTAATTTTGAACATTCTATCTTTTTTCACTGGTCTCTACTGATGTGCTAGTATCACACCTATTCAATTATAGAGGCTTTATAGTATGTTTTATTGTCTAATAGGGCTAGTGCCTGCTCATGGTTTTTCATTTTTTGTATTTCCATGGCTATTGCTAAATTTTTTGTCACATGAGGTTCAGTGACAGCTTGCCTAACTCTATAAAAAATGTTGTTGGTGTTTTTACTGGGATTATATAAATGTATAAATTAAATTTATAAATGAAAGAACTCATTTATACTATTGAGCTATCTTAGCAAAGAACAAGGAATGTCTTTCCATTTCTTCAAGCCTACTTCTATGTCTTTTATGAGTAGAAAACCTTTAAGAAAATTAGATTTTTCTTTGGACAATTGAAGCTATTCAGAACATGAGAAATATATTTGATGCTCATGCAATTTACATATATAACAAGTAGAAAAGAAAAAAATCATTCCAGACTTGTTCCAATTATATTCCAAGACAGAAATGTATTAGTATACCATTAACTCATTTATTCATCGTCTCATCACTGACTTCATGAAGACAGAGAGCGGGTTACTAAAACCAAAGAGAATAGTTAAATGGGATGACAGTCATGACTGATAATCATCAAGATCAAAAATATCTTAAATGGTCTAGGATTTTCAGTACAAACTCAACAAGTATAGAAAATTCTATACCAAGGTTCAAAAGTAGAATTATATAGGTAAATGTCACACAAAAACTACATTAGCTGCAGTGCTTTTGATACCTGGTGCAAGTGTCTAGATTGACCCATTCACTTAACAGGAGCAAATACTCTCGATTTAGCAGCTGTTAAAATGGGATATTCACTCAAGCTTAATTAAAGCACTTGTGGTGACCAGATCAAGGCAAGCAGTGCACTGCTTTTGTTGGAACAACTTGTAGTCAGCACTTTCTTTATTTGTGAAGAATTCTAAATTAAAGAAAATGTGGGCAAATTAGGGAGAATCTGGAGGAGAACACCCAGAGATGTCAAGGGGTCAAGAAAGCATGTGCTGTGAGGAATTGTTGAAAAAGCTGGAGATATTAGAGAGAGGGAAGAGAAAATATATCTTTTGATAAATAGGTCTCAAGAGCTCAACAATGCTGAGCAAGAAGCAACAGGAAAGTGACAGGGAGCAGCTCTTGGTTCAGCTTTGATTTCCTAAGAAACTTTTACTTGACCAAAGAGTTTGTGGGGAATGGGGAAGGGATGCAGAAAAGGGTACAGAGAAAGAGAATGAGAATGAGAGGATGGACTATAAATGGGATAACTGCACAAGCAGAGAGCTCAATTAGGATGCTGGCAAAGTACAGCCAGAAGACAATGGTGGTTTGTCCTAGACTCTAGAGTTATAGTGGGGATGATGAAAAGTAATTGGCTTTGGAATATATATTAAAGGTGAAATTAATGAGATTTGTTGATGGATTGGATATAGGAGATGAGGGAGAGCCAAGAATGAAGGATGAACTTTAGGTTTTGGGGTAGAATAACTAGGGGGATTATGGTACCATTTACAGAGATAGGGAATATTGGGGGGGGGGTAATCAGGATGGACTAGTGGTGGGATTGGAAAGTTAGAGTTCTTTTATGATCATGCCAATTTTGAGATGCCTCCTAAACATTGAAGTGAAGATATTCGGTATGCAGTTGGCTTTATGAATGTGGAAATAAAGTCAATAATGAAGCTATTGATCGTTCATAGCTTTCACCTTTATGATTGATTTTTAGTGGTTTGACCCAGAGCTAAGTGGTTCATTATTATGTATATACACTGTCCATCCTAATGGAGCCTCTAGTCTGGTTTGGGAGGCAGGACACCATTTTAGAAGAATCCAAGAAGCAAAAGTAAGCAATTAAAAAAAGAGAGATGTGGTAGAAGTGATAAGTGCAAATGAAGGCCTGAGAAGAGAGAGATCATTGAAGACTGCAGTAAGGTTTCCTGCAAGAGGTAGCATTTGTTCTAGGCCTTGAAGGCTGTGCCCAGGGAGAAAGGAAGGGTGTGAGCATTCAAAGCTCTGATAAAATACAGTGTAGCCTTAGTCCTCTGTGAGAGTATACTTCAGTATGGCTTGACTTGATGACTTTGACATTCCTGAGAGTGCCCTGGGTGCTTTGCTTTGGGGTGGAAATGCTCTAATTTTGCTGTCGTATTTTTGCTCATGGGTAAAGGATATGGATAGTGGAGGCACATGGCATATGACTTTCAAAGAATCTCAAATATTTGTGCCCTGTGTGACCTATCACTATCACCAGAGATAATCACCTCCTTCTGGGATTACACCCTCTGTTTGGACCAGGATACAGAATGGTTTTCTCACTCAGTTTCTCAGGTGGAGAAGTTTCCCAAGTATATTTCCTTCAGGTAGAAGGAAATACAGATGTGCAGGTGGGAGAGCACATGGGAGAAAAGCACTTCTTGCACTTGGAAGTGTTGACAATGCACTATGACTATAGACAGCAGGTTGTGTGCTTCTGCTAAGGCAGCTGCCACCAACAAGAGCACAGGCTGTGCTATTCTAGGAAGTCACCAAATCTGATTATAGCTCTTGCTCATTTTACCTTGTGATACATTCTTTCAAGTCCATCTATGTTGTTCAGCGCCAAATTCATGTCCTCATATCGCCACCTTGAGATAGAACTCAGCTTCCCTTCTCTAGCCTTGCTTAAGGGATGTCCTAGAACAGTAGTTTTCAAACTGTGCTTGGGAATCCTAGGGATTCTGAGCTGCAGACTGCTAGGAGAGAGATGATGCGGTTAGGAGACAGACACTTTCAGGACAGGACTAAAGGCCCATGCAGACCGGCAGTGCTTTTAATTGTTTTGTATTTTGCGTGCTACGTATTGTTTCTTTTATATAAAGTTCGAAATTCATTGTGCTAAAAAGTACAAATAATAGATTTAAACTCTTAATTTGACCATATTATTTTCTTAAATTGGGATTTTTTAAAAAGAACTTAATTTTACTCCCAGTCAATGTGTTTATTTTAATGATTAGGTAGGTCATATAGCAAGAAAAATATGAGTTTTATGGGGATTAATAGCCTTCAACAATAAAACAAAAGTAACTAGAGTAAGTAGACATGGAATGGAATATATACATTTGCCACTGAATTAAATAATTAAAAGAGTATTTTGGAAAACAGTGATGTTATTTAAGGATCTTTTTCTTAATCTATTCATTTATTAACAGCCATTTATTGGATATCCATTGTGTCCCAAGCACCATGCTCCATCCTGGAGCCACAAAGATGGACAGAGCTTATAGACTATTTTTATTAAGGTAATCAGCCATCCCAGATTTTAATAGTGCCCCAACATTTCCCCTTTCCCTCTAGAATTAAAAGTAGTTAGGTCCCAACATTTACAGTATTCAACTGCCCCTATACATTTTGAATCATAAAATTTTAATTTGTTTTTCATTTTGGCCACTTAGTACAGGATTAATTAGGTTTTGGAGCCTAATAGATTCTGCCACTCCTGCCGTTCACTTTAGATTGCTAGAGCACAGGTCTCATCAACTATTGCATTTAAATAAGACAGTCAATTCAATAAGAGCATCAGCCATTTTTATATTTAGATTCTTTCCTCAATGTATGTTTGTGCTTATTTTCATTACATATTTTGTGCTATTATTTCAGTTCACTCTATTTCAGATGTATCAAGTATCTGAAAATACAACAAAGAATTTTGAAAGTTTTTTAGGACAGAAAACAAAGAAGTTTCCTCAGACATGAATATCTGAATAACTTGGCATTTGATATTATTACTTTGTATATTTATTTCCCAAAGTCATCATATATTGATGGTTTCTGTTATCCATATCCAAGTGTATTTATTTAAAGATGAATGTATAAGAGGTTATACAGATTCAAATTTGTATTTATATAACATATATAAACCCATGTTAATTTGACATCTGACATTAATTTTGCAACTACTTAAAACATCTGCCTTTCCATTTGGTTAGTATCAACAAATAATTGTTATGAGTCTTTCTTTTTAACCTCAAATGAATCATGATGACATTAGGTAATATGAAATAATATTGTTAACCTTTTCCCTACTGTTAAATTGATATTGCAATATTTCTTCAAAAGTAATATGGGGGTCTTTTAGATCCCACAGTCTGAAATGAGGTTAGACAATAGAAGAGAATGTATTTTCAGGGATAAAATTATTTGAATGTAGTTCAGTGGAAAGGCAGTCTCAAAAATTGAATATTCATCTGTTTCAAAGCTTACCACAATATAGCACAAAGCAAGACTGAATTTAACTGTTTCTTCTGATATACTTACACAATGTAGATTTGAATTGCAAAGAAGCCTTTTAAAAATAGGCTGTGTGTATACAAAAAGAACTTAAGTCAAATTGACAACTTAGCAGAGAACATGAAGTGTATAGAGTGATATATCATGTCAATGATTCTTTTTTTATGAATGATGAAGATTGTGATAATGTGTGTGATTTCAAGTGTGTATGTGTGTAAGTGTGTGTGTGTGTGTGCATACATATCCCACAGACACAAAAATAATATTGGACTAATTAGTGATCAAGAATTATGGTAAAAAGCATCACTGGGCAAGTATCGTTGGCTCCAAATGATGACATGTCTACCTACCCTGGGTGCATATAGGTGCATATTGAAAATAAGAATCTAAGTTTCTGTGTGATACTTTTAGGTCCATGGTGCATTGCACTAGTGAGGCACAGGTGACATATGACAGGTAATGATAGTGGTAGGAGGATCTGTGACAATGAGATAGAAATCATTTTATGGGAAAATGTAATGCCACATTTGAAGAACCTAACTGTCAACAACAGTAAAGTAAACGGTACTAATAAACTAAGGAAAAGGGTTTGAGAGAATAAATGAGAAGCAGAGTGCTTCCCATTTAGCTTCAACACTTTTTCCTTGTTAGGCAGCTAAGGATATTTTAAGTGAATGAAGAGGAAATTTTAAATTCTGTGGGAGCAAAGTGTGTCAGGTTTTATAAAGCACATTAACTCTAAACATGGTAACGTATGCCTCTCTTCGGAGGGTCACCTGGAGAACTGGCTCCTTTCTGGAACTCAGACAGAAGTGATGGCACTGAATCTACTAAAGTGGGTACTGTTTTCCAGAGTGTGGATGTTGTTGTTGTTGTTGTTGTTGTTGTTGTTGTTGTTTTATTTGTTTCTCAGTCCCAAATCAGACTCAGTACTGCCATTTCATCTGGCATCAAATCAAACGACTAACTCTGCTGTGCAGGAAGCAAATATAGCTGCAAAGTGGTACTTTTGTGAAGGCTATGCTTTTGCTAGTTTTCTGAAACACTGTAAGATTGTGAGAATGAGAGGAAAGCTTTACCAGGACTTCAGACAAAAACATCATCAGCCAGTTATGAAGGACATGCAAATAGATGACTGCAATGGACAGGAGATTCCCAACAGTGGTGCTTTAGATAACTGAGACACTATCTTACCAGTTTCATAAACTCTTAATGTAAAATCACATTCTGGGGCTCTAGGACCCTACATAAATTTGGCCTCCAAAATAAATTCTTTAAGTGCTGCTTGTTTGGGTGTCAGTAGGCTGTGAGGGTAGAAATCCAGAAGGTTCAGTCTGAACTGCCAAGACCCCCACCTAGGACAACAAGAATGTTCAAGAGACTAGCCCATGTAGAGATGAACAAAATGGGCCCCAATGAATATGAGGCAGCTCCTACCTCCCAGAAGTCTGGGTGCTCATTCTGACTCAATTTCCAGGCCCTTATCTCCTACCTGCTCTGCTGTCCATCTGAAAGGATTATAGAAATTTCTACTCAAATTCTTTGCCTAGTGCTTGGATCACTTCTGAGTCACCACCCTCAGCCCCACCCAGGAGTAGTAGTTATACACCTAAGATAGATGATGCCTTGACATCCAAATAGAGGAAACTTTAAATCTCAGTGATTTGAATTGGGAAGCTAGAAATGAAGGCAGAAGGATTAATTAGGAGGATGATACACTATATCGAGAAAGAGATGGTGGGCCTGAAACAAGGCGATCACATTAATGTTAGAAAAATGGTCCAGGAGATCTTAGCATTGTCCTGGATGTGTGGCTCAGAGAGTGCGAAGAAAAAAATGATGAGCCTGGGCTTTCAAGCCTTGGTCCCTTAACGAATGCAGGTGCCCTTTGCAAAAAGAAACCAGAAGGAAGAGTTAGTTTAAGATATTGACTTCTGTTTCAAATATTATGGATCTGAGGTACAGTTTGAACATTGCATTGCAGAATTATTGCTTTGGAGGGAAGCCAAAATTTGAGAATTAAGTGAGTAGTACACAGGAGTAGATGAGACCACTAAGGGAGCACATGTTGAAAAAGAGGACAAGGGGTTAAGGATGGATCTCTTGTGACTATCTGCTTTTAGCACGGAGTAAGAAAAAGAAACCAATAGAAGGGGACAAGGAACAGTGATCAAAAAAGTAAGAAGAGAGCCAGGACAGCAAAATGTCATGGAAACCAAGGTAAAAGAGGGATAGGCCAATAATGTTAGATATTTCAAAAGATCAAGGAAGGTGTGAGCTGATACCAAGTAATTGAATTTGGTGGTTGGAATTTCATTCTCTCCCTTTATTATAACCCAAGTGAATTAAGACCATTACCACCAAGTCCTTAATAATGGTATAACAACCCCAGTGATTAGTGACTGAAAGACTTTGAAGAAGTAAAGCAATACAGTTTTACTTTTTTTTATTTAGTCATTCAACAAACCTTTATCAAACTTTACTACATGCCAGGCATTGTGCAAGATGTTATCTCTCTGTCGCTAATATGAGTTATAATATCTGCAGTGCCCTTTCCTGCCTTATATGTAGATATTGATGTAATTACTAATAGCTCCCCATTTCACCCTCAAAAATGTCCTGATTTGGACAATAAATTATATTTATTACTCTGATCCACTTTTCTAGACTCATCTGGCATAGTCCAGTCCTATAATTTTTTTTTTTTTTTTTTTGCCAGTGCAAGGGCTTTCTGAACTTAACTGGAATGCAACCCTTATGCATGCCATGTTGACTATTAAAGGAATCATTTCCAAAATTGTCTTTACAACATGGGTTGTGTGTTTCTAAACATATATCTTATAAAATGTGTAACATATCTTAGACCACAGAGGCTCCTGAGGCTCATCTGCCCCAAATCTGCTATTCATGTGTTATCTGCCAAGAATCCATGATGGCCATTGATTGATCTTGATGATTCACAGTAGGTCTGTCACTTACTCACATGAATAACTCATGGTAGAACCTAGCCTAGATTCATTGTGTTTATTTTAGGGCTGTAGGCATTCTTGTCAAATTGTATAGTGTTAACATTTAAGTGAAGATGGCAGAACTGACTTGGCTAAAGCAAAATTTATCTAGCATACAAGTGAGGATCTCGGTATTTTTAGCTGGTCAATAAAGAGTTAAGTGTGTTAACTAGAGGCACTTGGAAATCCAGGCTGTGCTTATTTCTCGGGTTTATAAATAGCTTAAACCTATGTAGGAGTTAATTAATTTGGCTCCATTCCACCTACAGTTTAGCTTCTTGAGGGAATAACTTGACCCTTCTTATACCCAGTGTTTGTAGTTGTAAAGAGAACTCCCAACAGAATGAATAAAACCTCACTTGGATTGCCTGAATTTGACTTCTTGTGTACTTCTGTGGAGAAACTCTAAGAGGACAGGCACAGAACAAAATGTCAAAATACCTCTTCAGTTAAGGACAAACACATGCATTATATTATTCCTGGCTGGAGTTATTTATAATTCTGTTTTTTTATCTCTTTTAAATGACTGACATTCTAAAGTGGGAGTTAACCTGTGACTTGGTAACAGTAATAGAGACCGTTAAAAGTACACTGAATTATGTTCATTTCATCCTGACCTCTCTTTCCCTGGAGAATATTTGAAAACAGAATTATTGCCTTTGGGACAGTAGGTCAGTTTCCTCACCTCTGAGGTTCCCCATGATTATATAAGAAATTACAGGAGTTTTCTCAGTTGTCAGAATCCCAGAATGCAAGAACACTGAACAGTAGAAATAAAAAGACTACTTGTCATGCTGACAAACTTTAACTTGTAACACCTCTGAAAGGATCTGACAGATTAGACTGCAGGTAAGTCTTGTGAACAGAGTAATAGATGAAACAAATTGAGTCATTTGATGTCATAATGTAAATGAAGTGTGACTTCATAGAAAGTACTCATTCCAAACGCAGCGTCCCTTGCGTCATCCAATCTTCCAAGCCACTCAAGTGGATACTATCACTGAATAGCATGACCAAATCCAGCCCATTAGCTGTGATGCCAGCTTGTATTGTTCTGTTGACTTCATTTAAAGAAATTTAATCCCTATGAATCATTCATTTTATAAATGTGACTAAATTTTACCTTACACTACAAAAAATAATAATGTTTCTGAATAGTCACATCACTTACCCAAGCAATTTTGCAATAAGATCAGAGAAACAATTAACAAATAAAGCCATCACCTCTTTTCTGAGCTATGAAATCCATGAGATTTCACCACTTCACCACTTTGAGAATTGGGTCCAAGATGGAGAGGAGACTGTTGCTCTGAGCCATCTTCCATTTAGGTTACAACACTGGGCGTGAGACCAGAGCCCATCCCTCACTCCTGAGACAGCTCAGGGAAAGGATGGCAATCATAGAGCTGCAGTATGAGGCCTCATGGCTGGACATAATGACTGCTGCCATTTAATGAGCTCTTATTTTGTGTCAGTGATATTACATGTAAACTTGGAATATTTAATTTAATCCTGACATCTCAATGAGATAGTTCTTGTTATGGTCTCAATTTCGCAAATAAGGAAACTGAGAAACTTTCCAGTCATGTCAGCTCAATGATAGCCTGACCTTGGACAGGACCAAATTCAAACCCAAAGTTTTTAGACAAGTCCATGCTCATTTCTCTACATTATGCAGCTTCAGAAGGCAGGGCAGATTGTCCTAATTGAAACCTGGCTGAAGTCCTCATGTTTATAGGCTAATACATCTGGAATGGTATTGATTCCTAGTTAGATCCTTACATTCACACCTGTCAAGATTTTCCTGTCACACCTATTAGCCCAAGTGTTTCTAATCATAGGCTCTTTGCCAGGCTCTGACTGCCACCCACTTATTCTCTGTGCTTTACTGTCCAAGAAATTTGGCCTGCAATCTAAGCATCTTGGATTCCCTGGTTTGGTATTGTCATGATTAAACTACTTAGCCCTAGGGGTAGATAGAGCTCTCCTTTTCCATGTCTGCAAATGGGGGCACCTCGAACCATATTCAGGGTGTGTGTTAGTTTCTCGTGGCAGCCATAACAAAATTGGTGGCTTAAAACAACAGAATTTTATTTTCTCGTGTATCTGGAGGCCAGGAATCCAACATCCAGTTGTTGACATGGCTTCACTCTCTCCAAAGGCTCTAGGGAAGAATCTGTTCCTTACCTCTTATGGTGGCTCCAGGCATTTCTTCCTGTTCTTTGGCTTGTAACTGAATCATTTTGACCTCTTCCTGAGTCTTCATGTCACTTCCTTCTCTCCTGTCTTCTCTTCTGTCTCAAATATCCTTCACCTTTCTATTGTAAGGTCATTTGTAATTGGATTTAGGACCCACCCAGATAATTTAGGATGATCTCATTTCAGGATCTTTAATTTAATTATATCTGCAAAGACCTTTTTTCCAAAATGACAATATTTACAAGTTCTAGGGATTAGGACGTGGGCACATATTTGGGGGGAGGGGCAGGTATCACCATTTAACCTACTACAGGAGAGTTAACATCCCCCAATGGTGCTCTGAGCTACAGGGAATCAAGCTGTCCAGGGCCAAATAGAGTCACTAGGAATATGAAGATAGGATTGCAGCTCCCCTCCACTCTCACCTTTTTAAATATTTCCCCTCACCCATCATGCCCCTGAGTCCCCAGACTCTACTGATACCCCATAAGATCAGTCTCAGGCCAACCAGGTACATTCATTTATAGTAATGGTAGTTTAAGAGAGATATCATGAACTTAGGAATCTAACAGAACTGGGTAACAAATTATTCCAATATTTTATAGTGATATGACCTTGGATAAGTTACTTTAACCTCTCTAGGACTCAGTTTACTCACTTTCAAAATAGAAATGAGATGAAGAAATCCACTTTGGTCAGAGAGAAAAATACCTTGGATTTGGAGCTAGAGAGGCATGGGTTTGTTTCCTGACTCTGCCACCTACTAACCATGTAATTTGGTTCAGGATGCTCTGCACCTCAGTTTCCTCATCCACAGAATAGGAACAACACCTTTTACTTTGTGGAGACGTTAAGATTTAATAATAAGATGTATAGAAAATATAGCTTGTGTCAATGCACGTTTATTAAATTTACTATTGTTGTTGTCATTAGCTACAACTTACAGAGGCCAAATCTATGCCAGACATTCTACCAAGCACTATGGAGCAATGCACATGCGTCTGGGTCCTCCAGAAGAGAAGGTTGAGCTTAGCAGGGGAAAGATGGTATTGCCATGAGAAACTAGAAGCACCACTCAATGTATGACCCTGAAAATTAATTCTTGGGATACAGTTAAGTCATCTTCACTCTTGGGCGAAATTGTATAAATTTGAGTTTAGAACGGAACAAAAAAGCTGGGGGTGAATTAAATTTTAACAAGCAAACACTTTAACTATGGTGAACATTTTGATATCAAGACCACCGATCAAAGCTAATGTCTTTCCTGTCGAAATTTTTAGATTTTAAAAATGTCCTGGGGATAAGTACAGAAATGTAGACAACTAATAAATGAACCCTTTTTAATTGCATTTTGCTTTTCTCACCGAATGCTCATGGAGTTTTCCTTCTTGTTTTACTGCCAAATTCCAATTAAGGTCATTAGAGTGACAAAAGCAGCTTGACTGTTCATAAATATCTTGCTTTGTACAGAAATTAAAGTTTTGCTGCAGACATCAAGATATTAAAATTCAGACCACCAAGGGAGCCTTCCAGGACAATAATCGAGGAGTTACTTTCTTCTTTGATTGCAGTTAAATAAAACAGCCTGGGTCTTTTAACATCACTTCAAATGCAATAGTACAACTGATTGTGTAGGAAAAAGAATTCCCTAAATAAAGCTTCCAGATATCAGTTTGACATACAGAAGGCAGAACTTACCATCGTTCCAGGTATTGGGTCAAGGATATACAACTTTTGTTTCCTGCATGGGCAAATCTACGTTCTGATGCTCCATTCTTGTGCTCATTTATTCAATAAACACTAAGTACTTGGAAAATGCACTGGCCTTATGACAATGCTGGCAATAGAGAACTAAAGAAAACTCAAAGACTCAGCATTAACCAGTAAACTCTAAAAGTTATTGTGATGCACCATTGTGCATTTTGGGAAGGGTATGGACAAACTTCTGTGAGAGTACAGGGGAAGAAAGCATGCCTATGTCTTGCAGAAGGGGAGAGAGAGGCTGCTTCCTAGAGGAAGGGCCACTTCAGCTGCATTTGAGAGGATGAATGAGAATGAAGCCTGGGTATTAGAAGCAGAGATTTTAGTAAAGGCAAAGGACAAAGCCATAGAGTGTGAAAATACAAAAAGCATAAGGTTGGTGAAGGTTAAGGGAGAAAATCTTGGTCCTGTGGATCTGGACCTCTCTGGGAAACGTTTCTGAGGTCAATTCACTAGGAGCAGGTGATGGATAGAGTGAAGGGGAGGACAGAAGGCATGGAAACAAGGAGGCTTGGAAGACCTCAGGTTTGGGCACTGGGTGAGCAGTGTGGGTTTGCCCAGCCTACTTTCTCTGTGCAGCCCAATATGGACTACCAGAGCAAGTGCTTCATGGAGCCACAGCCCCATCTGGCTGATTAAGGGCTAATTCAAATATCAATTCATCATTCCTTATTTAATTTCTTTAAAAACATTTTCACACTGCAGATAATGAGGAAAAATCTTTTTTGAAACATCAAGCAAGACCCACTACTTGAAAGAAATTAGTCTAAAACTGTTGCAAATTATAAGCTAATAAGTGGGCAGATGTTGGCAATTCGGTTCAGGAGCTAAAGATTTCTTTGTGTCAAAGAAGAAAGATCGAAGAATTGGTTAAGCATAAAGGTTTTCTAAGAAAAAGCGGGTAAATGCCCAATGTTTGTTTGTTTGTTTTTCTCCAAACTACCTATTTCATTTCCTCTATTTGTCCTGGTGCTAGTAGAATTGGTGATGAGTTGTGACTTGAAAACCAGCAGTTGATGGTGGAATCTTCACATTAACAGGGATTATTATTTCAACAACATTAAGGCTCAGTGAGGTTAAGTGGTTTGTGCAGGGTCACAGAGCTTGTTAGTGGCAGATCTAACTGGACCAGAAGACAGAAGTTCAGTGTTTTCAGTACCTTTCCTTTGGTAGTGAATGATGGTCACATTTGGCTAGGTGGTGAGAAAGGTTTTAGGAGGTGACGTAAAGACAGGGGGGGAAGGGGGATTCTAGGAAACTCTTGGAGGTAGGAAGTTCTCTGTAAAGCAGTCCCCCAGGGAAGGCCCAGATTGGCAGATAGATTGACCTATACTTGAAAAAAAACTGCCAAGGGATTTTCATTTCCTGCTATTAAATAAAACAGCCTCCTTCTCCTCAGGTGCAGATACAGACTGGGTATTTATATGTTAGTTCCTTTGTCCTCTCCTCCAGTTTTTTCCCCTAGAAAGTGAAGACAAAAATTCCTCCCTGTCTTTCCCCACAAGACTAGTTGGAAAAATAGCTAGTAAAAGGGGTTTGAATTGTATTCTAAGGGGTTTGAATTGTATTCTAAGTCTGTTAGGTAGTCCCTGGAAGATTTTAAGAAAATAAATGATTTTTTCCAATTTTTTTCTCACATGATATATATTTTTTATTCTTCTTAATCTTTTTTTAGCATTTTATTTTATTATTAGTTTCAAGTATGCAGTACATTTGTTAGACATTCATATAGTTTATGAAACAATCCCTCTGGTGCTGAGGAGAATGAATGGTAGGGAGTTAAAGAAGCTAAGAAGAAAACAAAATATCAGACATAATTGCTTTAAGTCAAATAGCTCCGGTGGATCAGATCAGGATGGTAATAGCAGTGATGGGTAGAAGGAGATACAATCAGGATACATTTTTGGACGTAGAGTAAGAAGGATTTGTGCAAGAATTAAACATAAAGTGAGAAAAAGAATAGAATCAATCCTTAATTTTTTATGTGAGCAACTGAGAATGGCTGAGGGAGACGACTTTTACAGGAAGAATCATGAGTTTGGATTTGACCATGTTAGTTTTGAGGTACCTTATTAGACATTCAAATGGTGATGTCAAGTAGGCAGATAAATATACAAGTGGAAATATAAGCTTGCAGTCATCCACACATAGATAATATTTAAAGCTATAGGACTGAATGAGGTCACTAAGGGTGAGAAGAAAAAGTCTGCAAAACAGATTGAGGAGAGGCCAGTGAGATAGAAATAGAACCAGGAAAATGAGGTGTCCTGGAAGCCCTGAGGAAGAACTAGTTTTAAAACAGATGCAGTAGTCAGCTGTGTCAATTCCTGCTGGGAGTCAAGTAAATTAAGAGCAGGGAAGAGACCACTGACTTTGATTACATGAAGGTCATTGATAGCTTTGGCAAAAGCAGTGCATATAGAGTGCTGGAGACAGAAAATGGATTAGAATTGAGGAAAAAAAGAATGGTTAAGAGTGGGAATGGTGACTATAGACCACTTATAAGAGATTTTGTTGTGAAGAGGAACAGAGAAATTGAGGTGGCAGCTGGAATGGAGATGTGGGGTAAAAGGAATTTTTTTGTGAAAATAGGTGATAATTAGGGCATGACATGCCTATTTGCTGATGAAAATGATCAGATAGAGAAGGAGAAATTTAAGATGCAAGAAAGAGAAGGAATAACCAGAGGAGGAGAACCCCTGAGAAGGCTAGAGGAGATGGGACGAATACCAAGCACGAGTGGAGGAGTTATCCACAGAGAGAAGAAGGGACATTTCACTGTAGTGCTCCTGCTTTGCCAGTTACGTGAGGCAAGGACATCATCTGTGAGTGAAAGATTGAGTGTTGAATGTGTTTGTAGTTTTGAAACATGAGAAAAAGCTGCGAAATAGTTTTGGAGAGTGGGAATGTGAACATTAAAGCAAGTGTAGTAGGATGTTCAGGCAACATAGCGGGCTCATTTGAAATTCATGGCCATGATTTTAAAATTAAACCTGTCAACACAGCTGTGTGTTTTTTCTTAGGAGATATTCATCTGCTAAATCCAGGGATGAAGTAGGCAGAGAGCAGAGTTGACTAAAGTTGAGACTTCACAAAGCAGATGTGATAGAGAATTTAATGAGTTAAGCTTGTTTGCAAGACAATGAATAGAATGATGGATTGTTGAACCTAACATCTGGATAGAGTGAAGTGAAGGCATGAGGTGTAGATGAGGAACAGTGAGAAGGTGGTGAGGTCAGTACCTTGCAGGCCTTGATGAAGTTAATTACTACAATGAGATTATTATGGTAGGTGAACTGGAAGGAAAAGAAATAGATAAAGAAGAGCCCCAAAGTGAGATTAAGCAGTGGCCAGAGAAGTAGAGGGGGGCAAAGAGTGTTTCCAGAGGGAAGGAACAGTCATTGTGTTGCGACATCAAGATAGAAAGCTGGGATAGAAAGGTGAACATTGGATAGAATGACAAGAAGATCATTGTTGACTTTGATAAAAGCCATTTCAGTGGAATGATAAGGATCTATAGTGGTGGCTTGAGAATTGATTTGGCACTGAGGAAGTTGGGACAAAAATGGTCAGAGGTGGCTGTGAAGGGAAACTAAAAAATTTGATGGTAGCTAGAGAGGAAGTGAAGACTTTTTTAAATTGAGCAACACTTGACTGTATTTTTTAAGTGAGATTATTATTGAGATAATTGTAGATTCACATGCAGTTCTAAGAAATAACACACAGAGATTTTTTTATACAACCTACCTAGCTTCCCCCAATAGTAATATCCTGCAATATCCCAACCAGGACACTGACACTGATATAAAACCCCAGGCCTACCCAGATTTCTCCAGCATCACCTACACTTATTTGAATATATGTATGTTAAATTCTGTGCAGTTTTATCACTTGTGCAAATTGTATATGCATCACCACTGTCAAATGCTGCACAATTCCAACACAGGGATCTCTCATGTTGCCGTTTTATAACCACACTCACCACCCTCCTGCATCACTCTCACCACCTCCCCTCAGTCCCTAACCACTATTCTTTTCTACATTTCTATAGTTTTGTAATTTAATGAAAGCTATAAATTAAGGCTGTAAATGGAATCATATAGTATATAACCTTCTGGAATTGGCTTTTCTCATTTAGCATAAATCCCTCGAGATTCACCCAAATATTGGATATATCAATAGTTTATTCCTTTTTACTGTTGAGTTCTATGGTATGAATATGCTGCACTTTGCTTAACCATTCACTCATTAAAGGACGTCTGAGCTGCTATCAGGTTTTAGCTCTTACAAACAAAGCTGCTATAAACATTCATATATAGGTTTTCTTGTGAATACAGGGTTTCATTTCTCTGGGATAAATGCCCAGGAGTGCAATTACTAGGTCATATGGTAGTTAGGTGCATGTTTAATTTTTTTAAGAAACTGCCAAACCATTTTCTAGAGTGGCTGCACCATTTTACATTCCCACCAGCAATATGAGTGATCTAGCTTCTTGGCATTATCACCAGAATTTTGTATTGTTATTGTTTTTTTTTTTTTATTTTTGCAATTTAGATGGGTGTATAAGGGTATCTTATTATGGTTTTAGTTAGCATTTCCCTGATAGGTAATGATTTTGAATGTGTTTTTATGTGCTTATTTGCCATCTGTATATCCTCTTCAGTGAAATGTCTGTTCATGGCTTTTGTCCATTTTTTAATTGGATTATTTGATTTTTTACTGTTGAGTTTTGGCAGTTCTCTATGTATTCTAGATACTCTAGATGGTTTTTGTCAGATATGTGGTTTGCAAATATGTTCTCTCAGTCTGTAGCTTCTTTTCATTTTCTTCACATGGCTTTGCTCAGAGAAAATAATTTTATTTCCGTACTCGAAAAATACTATGATAATCCTTCCTCGTCTCCGTGGCTTCAGATGAAAAACCTGCTGTCATTCAAACTGGTGTTCCTCTGTGGGTAATGAGATATTTCTCTTTGGCTGCTTTCAAGATTTCTTCTTTGTCTTTCTTTGTCAGAAGTTTAATTATGATGTGTTTTGGTGTGCATTTGGTTTTAGCCTATTTGGAGTTTACTTAGCTTCTTGAATCTGGAGGGCTGCATCTTCCACCAAATGTGGGAAGTTTTAGCCCTTGTTTCTTTACATATCATTTCAGCTCCACTTTTTTTCTCTTCTTCTGGGATTCCTATAATATGCATGTTGGATATTTTATTTTTGTTCTACAGGTCTCTGAGGTTCTGTTATATTTTTTCCACTCTATTTAATCTTTGTTGTTCATATTGTGTGAATTCTATTCGTCCATTCTCAAGTTCTCTGATCTTTTCCTCTGTTATTTTCATTCTACTGTTGATTCCATCCAGCAAGTTTTTTATTTATATTATTGTATTTTTTATTTCTATAATTTCCATTTGGTTATTTTTTTTATAATTTCTATTTCTTTTCTGGAATTGTCTATATATTTTTTTCATTTACTTCAAGAGACTTTGTAAATGTTTTTCAAATACTTTTATGATGGCTGCTTTAAAAACCTTGTCAGATAATTCTAACATCTAAGTCATCTCAGTGTTGGTATTAGTTATCTTTTTTTTATTCATGTTGTGGTGTTTTGGTTCTTTGTATGACAGGTGACTTTTTATTTTGTTCTGGACATTTTGGCTAATATGTCAGGGCACTCTGGATCCTATTTAAATCTTTCCTTCTAGTAGGCAGTCACTCTGTTTTGGTTTGGCATGCAGGTCCTGGCCTATTCTATGGGCCATGGTTCCAATGGCAGTTTAATTTTTAAAACCTTTGCAGTGTTATTGTGATTGGCTTGGTTTATCTATGCCATGGGAGCTCCCACTGGTTCCTGCTGGTGCTGCCTAAGGGGACAGAGTTTTCTGAGGCTCACAGGGTTGAAGAGGCTTTCTGGGAAAGCTGCTTGTCATGACTGTGTCCCACCTGCCCTGGCAAGGGAAAGGAGTCTCACGTCCCTTTGTACCCTTTGTACCCTTTGTGGGCACAAAAAAATGCTTATGGTGCAAGGTACTTGTTGGGATAGGATCCTCCTAAATGGTGTTGCCTAGCAACTTGGTGTCTCTCAAGGAGGGGAGGGGTGTGGCAAGTTTATTTGGACGAAGAAGCTTTCTGGACTAGGCCTTCTTGTTGTGGCGGGATTTCTTCTTCCTGGTGCCACCAGACTTTCCTGATGTTGGGAAAGGGGTTACCATTTTATCTGGGGAAGAAACAAGCCTACCTTAGTTGCCTTCTTTTATTCATCTAGGGATCAGGAAATGCTGGGTCTGGGTCACTTTCCCTTGGTTAACAGCAGTCAAAGGACACCTTGCCATTATCCTGTTTCTCAAGTGTGAGATCCTAGGCCAGTTAAGCTTCCTTTTGTCACCTTTCAGAGTTCTCCTTTGTTTGCCTCTCACATTATTCTCAGAATTTATAGCTGTATTTTGTATGGAAGAGCAGGGAGAGATGTATCTACATTATCTTGTCTAGACCAGAAGTCCGAATATATGTTTTAAATGGCAGTAAGGGAAGCAAATAGAGAAGAGTCAATAGAGTGAGGTCCCACAAAAGGCTAAGAGAAAAGGACTCAGAACATAGATGAGAATATCAGCTTTACTAAGAAGTGAGGAAGAGAGAAGATGCACATTCAGCAAAGTTTATAGATTTGGTAGCAGGAATTTGAGGAATTCTTGACTGACAGGTCAGATTATTTTCCTGTGAAGCAGAGACAGCAGAAGAGGACAGTCCCTGGAGTTTGACACTCTTGGCTATGAACCCCAGTCGCACTTCAGTAAGCTGTGAGACCTTTGACAAGTCATTTAATTCTTCTGTGTCATAGTTTCCTGTAAAAGGAAGATGATAATAACATATATTCTCATAGGAATGTTACAATGGTTAATTAAAATGAATTAATATTGTAAAGAGCTTAGAATCAGGTATTACATAAGTATTTGTTTTGTAAATAAAAATATCTCAGAGGGTTCTTGTGAGTGTTAAATGAGATACATTTGCTAGGCAAAGTACTTAGCAAACTGCCTGGGACACAGTATTCAATGACTATTACTATCATTTTCACACTTTTTTACCCTTATGCTGTTTCCTTGAAGTGAAATCATTGATCAAAATTTGACAAAATCAGCTCAATCCTGTGCTGTCATAAAGAGGGTCCAGATGAGGCGGGGGGGGGGGCATAAAACTGTGGAATTAGTCCAGGTAGAAATAGTTAGGATGGGAAACTGAGTATGAAGAACTCCCTAGATGCATTTGGAGCATCTACTTCCCTGGGAAGCTTTAGGTGAGTGCTGGGGCCAACTGAGCTCCCCTAGGCTTGGTGCACATTCCTGCAGTGTTACATACAGCTTCCTTCCCTTCTTTTGCTGAATTCAGAGTGCTCCTCCAGGGTAGGGACTAGCAATAAGAGAAGGTACCCACATTTTCACATCACAACATGCCCTCCATGTTACAACATCCACCCTCTCCTAAAGTAACATTTGAACTTCTCTGAGAAAACTAAGTTTCCAATGAATCATATGAAATTTGTTCACATGAGCAGTCAACTACATCAATAGTGAAACAAGTCATGGTTCTTTGTGTTCTGCAACAGTGGAAAAAAATAAGGCCTTTCATCATGATGAAAAAGGAATACAAAGAAGAATTAAGAGTGCCATCTTGTGGAGTGAGGTATCATTACCACTTAGGTGTCACAAAAGCCACCAATGGGAGCTGAGTATCTTTTCTTTGTATCCTCAAGTCCCAGTCTGGAAGAAATACTTGAGAACTATTTGCTGAATAAATGAATGAATGAGAGAAGGGGATGGGGATGGAGTGGAGACTTGCTTTGGAAAGTTAAGGTGGGTGTCACCTTGATAAAATATCTGATGCACTGCACATTGTCAGTTTAGAAACCTTTAAAAATGGTGTTGTAGTTACCCTAAGGCATTATTATGTATCTGCCATAGAGGAAAATGAGGAATAAATTATTTGCATGAAGAAATCAAGGACTGACAACTTCTCCATATTATGGCTTTCTCAGAGGTAGGTGAGAAAACTGTCTGATGATATTATTCTCTTCCTGTAAGTATCGATGTGCTACAAGTTAATAAAGCATTTAAAGAGAACGAAGAATATGGTTAGCTTCAGAGATGGTAGGTGTTATCTATATTCTAGTAGGTCGAACTAAATGAAATTGACAATCAACTTTTTTGACTTATAACAATGTCAATTTCATATGGATTGTCCTAATATTTTAAATCAGTTCAATTAAAAATATTTCTTTTGGTACTGAGCAAAAATGGCATAGATGATAGAAATCTTCGCTCATCCCCTCTTGTGACCACATCAAAATTGAGACAGAAACACAGAACAGTGAGCAGAGTTGCCTGTGGGTCTAGATGAACCAAAGCCCTACAACTAGAGAGAGAATTAAGAAATCACTGAACAATGGTTGGAGGTAGGAGGGGGCGAAGGCACGAGGCTGCCCAGTCTCCAGTGGCTGAGTGGGACAAAGGCTGTGGCAGCAGGTAGATGACTCTTAAAGGGGCCGTGTCCGTGAGTGAACTTTCGTGGGGTGCACCTGCTCACTCTGAGCACCAGCACTAGGTCGGCTGCATGCGGGACCCCAGGGACTTACAGGGGGACACTGAGTTGTTGGAGAAAGGGCGGAGGCTAGGCTTTCTCCCCAGCAGAAATGCTGGCAGTATCCACTGTTCCTCTGATGAGCTCTCCTCACTGCCAATGTGTGGACACAGGCGCCACAATAGCTGAGACTTCATTGAAATAGATAACAGAGGTCTCTCCGCTCAGAAGACTCCCTGAAAGCCCGCCTCCCCCGACTTGAAGCCCCACCCAAGCTACATCGAGGTGTGTCCTCGCTTAGTCAGGTGCCCCTGCTGAGCAGCAGCCGAAACCTACACTAGAGGCAGCTGGCCTCTGTTTCTAGTGTGTTTTTTTTTTTTTTTTGAGGCAACTGTAAGCACAGCATCTGTGGATTGCTTGCTGAATCTTAACAGGTGGCCCCACAGGGGCACAGACTGGGGCTAAATTTGGCCTGCAGCTGGATCACTCTCAGGACTGTGCCTCTGGAAACCTACTTCACAAATCCACGCTAATAAGACTGGGAGACTTAGAAGCTTTGCTTAGTACATAGAAACAGACACAGAAAGGCAGCCAAAATGTGAAGACAAAGAAGCAGAAACCACATGAGAGAACAGAACAGAGACCAGAAATAATGTAGTCTAGCAATCTCACAGATGCAGAGTTCAAAACACTGGTTATAAAGATGCTCAATGAACTTAGGGGAAGGGTAGATGAATTCAGTGAGAACTTCAACAAAGAGAGAAAAAAAACATAAATATGGAAATTGAAATTATAAAAGGGAACCAGTCAGAAATAAAGAATGCATTATCTGAGATGAAGAGTATATTAGAGGGAATAAACACAGTGGAGGAAGAAGAGGATTGAAACACCAATATAGAGGATAAGGGCACCAAGGTCACTCAGTCAGAATGGCAAGAAAGAAGTAACCAAGAATATAATAATAAGTTAAAAACCCTATGTGACAAAATTCAGGGCAACAACATCCATGTCATAGGGGTACCTAAAGAGAGAGAGCAAGAAGTTGAATATATATTTGAAGAAATAATGATGGAAAAGTTTTCTAACCCAGTGAAGGAAATTGACATACAAGCACAGGAAGCTCAGAGAGTCCCAGGAAAGATGAACTCAAAGAGGCCCACACCATGGCACATCATAATTAAAATGCCAAAGGTTAAATACAAAGAGAGAATCTTACAAGCAGCAAGAGAAAAGCAATTAGTTACCTACAAGGAAGATCCATTAAGACTGGCAGCCAATTTCTCAAAAGAAACTTTACAGGACAGAAGGGCTTGGCACAAAATATTCAAAGTGTTGAAAACCCAGGATCTATAACCAAGAATACTTTACCCAGCAAAGCTAGGTACCCCTATGACATGGATATTTTTATATTTAATAGTGTCCCATAGGGTCCTTAAATTATTATTAAAATCTTGGCTTCTTTTTTCTTGCCGTTCTGATTGAGTGTTTTTGGCTTCCCCATCCTCTATATCGGTGGTTCGATCCTCTTCTTTATCTACTCTGTTGATTCCCTCTAACATACTTTTCATCTCAGATAATGTGTTCTTCATTTCTGACTGGTTCCCTTTTACAATTTCCATTTCTACTTTTATATTTTTTATCTCTTTGTTAAAGTTCTCACTGAATTCATCTACACTTACCATAAGTTCATTGAGCATCTTTATAACCAGTGTTTTGAACTCTGCTTCTGTTAGGTTGCTTGACTCCATTATTCCTGGATCTCTGTTCTTTTCTCATCTTTTCTGATTCTTTGTCTTCCATTTTTGGCTGCTTTTCTGTGTCTGTTTCTATGTGCTAAGCAAAGCTCCTAAGTCTCCCAGTCTGGTTAGTGTGGCTCTGTGAAGTAGGTGTCCAGTGGCACAGTCCTGAGAGGGGTTCAGCTGCAGGCCAAACTTAGCCGAAGCCTCTACTCCTCTGGGGCCACCTGTTAATATTCAGCAAGCAATCCGCAGATTCTGTGCTTATAGCTGCGTCAAGAAACCACACCAGAAACGGAGGCCAGCTGCCTCCAGTGTGGGTCTTGGCTGAGGCTCAGCAGGGGCACCTGACTAAGCAAGAACACACCTGGATGTGGCTTAGGTGGGGCTGTGAGTTGTGGGAGGCAGAGTTTCAGGGAATCCTCGGGGCAGAGTGACCTCTGTTATCCAGTTTGATGGCATCATCACTATGGGCGGCACTGAATTTGCGCACTGGGAGAGGGGAGGGCTCAACAGGGAACAATGGATCCGCTGGCACTTCTGTACAGATTGAATCTCACCTTGCCCCTCACTCCAACAACTCATTGTCCCCCTGTAGGTCCTTGGTGGCCCCCTTGCTGCCCACCGGGCACTGGTGTTGAGAGTGAGCAGGTCTGTCACCACGAAAGTTCGCTCGTGGACGCGGCCTTTAAGAGGCGTCTGATGCTGCTGCAGCCACAGCCTCCATCTCACTCAGCCACTTGAGTCGGAGCAGCCCCACATTCTTACCCCATCCTACCTCCTCCTGTTGCAGGGTGCTTTCTTATTTCTCTCCCTAGTTGTAGGACTTGTTCATCTACATCCCAGGTAACTCTGCTTAGTATTTGCTCCGTGTTTCTGTCATAACTTGTTCATCTCAAGACAGATGAACAAAGCCTCCATCACTTTTTTTCTCTAAGTCGAGGGTCATTTTCTTAAGTGTCAACAGTACTAAGATAAGCCAAAACCTGTAGAGTTGCTATGAGAAATCTAAGATGACATAACATTTTGACATGGGAGGGTGCGATTGCGGGGGGATGGTTTAAAAGGGCAAAGGGATTAAGAAGTACAAATGCATAAATGCAAAATAGTCATGGAGATGTAAAGTGTAGCATAAGGACAATAGTCAACAATTTTGTAATAAATATGTAAGTGGGAATAAGCGTACCTGATTTAGTGGGGTGACTACTTTATGAGTCATGTTGATCTCTAATCACTATGCTGTGCAACTGAAACTAATACATTATTGTATGCCGGTTACAATTGGAATAAACTCTTTGAATTGTACAATGTAAATTTGAGCAATTGTCTATTATACCTCAATAAAGCTGGGAAAATATGAAAAAAATATTTTGGACATATGATGAGTCTGGATAATGTGTTAGGCTCTGGAGGATACAGAGACAAATAAGACATGGGCATTACCTTCAAGTATCACATCATTTAGTGTGAGAAGTGAACACTTAGATAGCATGCCTTGTATTCTAGTCATTTTTTTAAGGGCCAACAGTTTTAGGTTATGCCAAAACCTGTGGAGGTGCTAAGAGAGGTCTAAGATGACATAACAATTTGACATGGTGGATAAGAGCATAGACTCTGGCATCAAAATGTCTGGGTTTGAGTCCTAATTTTGCTACTTAGCAGCTGGATGACTTTGGGCAAGGTACTACACATCTCTATACCTCATCTATAAACTGGGAAAATATAGTGCCTACTTTGTATGAATGTGAGAAATTTTTAAATGAGTTAACATATACAAATCACTTAGACTAGTTCCTAGCACATAGTAAGTGCTGTATACATCCTACATATCATCATAATCATCTCTGTATTACTGCAGAAGAAGCATTTGAAGTGTGTTTGTAGGATGAGTTAAATTCTGGTATACTTTTGTTTTTATTTTGTTTGTTTATTTGTTTTAACAAGAATTACCTTACTGAGGTCCTACTTTTTCCAGTTCCCATGAGGAATGGATAGGGACACTGTGATCTACTCTTTTGTTAATAGATCATCATCTCCTTAAAGTCTGGACCTGAGGCAAGACTTAGAGCAAAGGAATGGAAAAAATGAAAGGACAGAGGACAATAATACTGGTGTCACTAGAATTTATGATACATGGGACCTTATGTCAAGTGTGTGGAAGATTAAGCCAAGGCCTTGATTAATGGGATCTATTTATGTGCATACTTTTAAAGGTAAAACCCATCTACGTTGACATTAATGATATCAACTGAAATAAATGGAAAGAAGCCCAATGAAATAAAGGCAAATGCATGTCCCATTGCTGCCATATAGTACCTTAAGTGTGCTCTGTAGACACTAGATTAGTGCTAAATGCTATGTGTTCTCAGGCTGTGAAATCACCCCTCCATGAAATATATTTTCTATTAAATTGCTTAAACCTAAATTAATTCTTGTACCATAGCAAAAGTATTGACAACTCCAAAGTAAGATTATAAAAGTTAACTCCTATGGAATATGGATAGTCAAAATTTCACTTTGGTTGTAATGCTTTAGCTACCTAACAATATATTGTACCATGGCTTTACAAAAAATGGACAATATTTATCATTTGATTGTTCAGTATTTCAAAGTTATTAGGCTAGTGGGCAGTTTTTATTGATATTTAATATTTCATAAAATGTTGGAGTGGGAACAGCAACATGTTTGCACTCCCCTCCTTCCAACTTGATCACTGAAAGTTGGGAAGCTCATCCACTTCCCCAATGGTTAAGTCCAGCTTAGATCTTCTATCTTCTAAGGGCCCAATAAAATCAGGATTTCTCTGAAAGGCCCTCACGTGACCCCACTGGAAGGATCAACACCATGCATAAGGACTTGTTCTCAGGCACACTACATTCTATGGGGAGCACAGGCCATATGGGTGGGCTTATTTCATGGGTCTATTTTAATTAACTTGGCTTCTGGAATCACAGTCCCTCTTAATTTTGCATGACAACTGTCATTTGCTTGTTCTGAGTCTCAACTGGTCAACTCTATCAATTTTCAGTGAGTTTTTTTTACTATATATAGAACTGCCATCAACTTGAACTTAACATGACACAGCAGTTCACTCAATGCTGCAGAAATAGTCGTCTCTGCTGCTATGATCTGAGCCCATCATTGTATGCACGTTCATAACTAGCTTTAACAGCAAGACTCAGTGAATGATACTTTGTCCAGATTCCCATTAGGAAGTAATAATATGAGAGGCAATGCCAGCTCAATACAGAATTTATTTGTAGTTGGAGCACCACATGGATTTTAAAAGCTTTCAAAGCTAATGACCTGTTAAATAGGTCACAGAAGGAAAAAGGAAAAGTGGCTTGGCCAAAACCATAGTGGATCAATTTGTGTTAGAATTGGAGTTTCTAATGTATGATCTGGCTATCATAGCATGCTGCCCATATTTCCATCTTTGCAACTCACTAACAAAAGTAGCAAAGTTTTCCCAGTGCCAATGTTAAACATGGTTGAACACAGCCCAGAGTTAAAGGAATGACACACAAAATGAATAATAATTAAAAATCAACATCATCGAAATTTTGTCTGGGTAAAGCATTTGCTCTTGTTGTGGGAGCCATAATTTGAGAGCACAAATACAGCCCTTGAGAGTGAAATGTGAGGTACAGAAACCCTTTTTCTCCCCCTTCCCTGAACAATTACTCTTGTGTTGTTGTCCCTCCCGTTATGTATTGGAAGAAGGGAAGCTCATTGTAGATTGCTCCCAATTTAGAAATATCAACAATAGAGATAATGAAAATATTAGCAGCTCCAATTTCTGGAACTTCTACTCTGTTTAGGTGCTTAAAATGTGTTATCACATTTAGTTCTTGCTAAAGCCCTGAGACATAGGAATTTTTATTCTCATTGTAATATTCTAAAAACTTCAATTGAAAGAAGAAATTTATATTTTCTCTGAAAGCAGAGAGAGCAAAACCTAACATATCAATAGCAAAAATGAAGGCACTCTCTACTTTTCATTAATTACTACCCCAAAGCCCTGTATCTTTTCCTGGAACCAGGGAAATATGACTATCCTATTTTAGCTGTGAATACACAAAGGCATCACATGTAGCATTGCCAGATTTAGCAAGCAAAAATAGAGGATACCTAGTGAAATTTAAATTTCAGAGAAACAAATTATTTTTTTAGTGCAAGTATATCCGAAATAATACATGGGATATGCTTATACTAAAATAATTCATTGTTATCAGAAATTCAAATTTGACTGGGGATCCTATATTTTATCTGGCAATCCTAAGTGCTATTTCTAATTTCCAAATTACATAAATGAAATATAGCAATAAAGCTACATTTTAACTTGTTTCGTTACAGTAGGAATCATGCAGGATGAGCTCCACTTCCTTAGAGACAAATGAGCAGCAGATGCCTGATTTGGTTAATGGGCCATCAGTTGAGTACAACTAACTTATATAGTAATTTAAGCAAAAGAAAACATGCTAAAAGTGCAGGCTTGTACAGAAATATCTTTTTAGTTTACTTATTTTAGACTTACATTGTTTCAGTTCTGAAAGGGCTCTGGAGGTCAATCTGTGTAATGTTCCCTCAAAATCTCCAACCCTGGCCTGGAACCTCATTCTTTTATTCCAGGGTTGCTGTAAAAAAAAAAATGTCCCAAAGAAGTCAGTTCGGGCTGCAGTTTAACACATATTCTGACTTCCAAGCCTTGTGCCTGGAGGGAAGGGCCTCTCCCCCGCATATACATATGTGCCTTGCTTTTGCCAAATCATACACTCCCAGGCTGAGCCTGCTAAGAGCAGGTGCCTTTTTAAAACAATTTGCATAAAAAAACACTAGACTGGGCCCTAACAGGCATTTAACAGTTATAGACTTACAGATCTCAGAGATATTGTGGCTTTACTTCCATACTACCACAATAAAGTGAGTATTGCAATAAAACAAGTCATAATCTTTTTGCCGGAGGGTCTTGCCTTCAATTTGTAAAAAATGCAACATATGTGTAACACAATAAAGCAAAACACAGTAAAATGAGGTGTGCTTGTATTTGTTAAGTTCTGGGAATACAGGGATAGATGGGGCATAGTCCCTTCCTCCTAGGAATTAAGAATGTGATAGAGGGCAGACAAGTAAAATGATCGTTATAAAATGTGGTTTGATATGGAGGCTGCAGAGGACACGATGGGAGCACAGTGGAGAGGAAGTTATTTCAGCCCAGTTGTATGAACTAAGACACATTCTCAGAGAAGTTGGAGCTTAAGCAGAATCCAGATGGAAGAATGGGGTTAATGAGGCAGGAGCGGGTTAAGGGGAGAAAAGACATTCCAAGCAGAGGGTGAAGTGGCATGAGCAGATTCACAGAGGTATAAAACCGAATGCCATACTTTGAAACCTCTAGATATTCATTTCAGCTATAGTGAGCATGGAAGATGAGGGGGTACTAAATCATGAAGGATCTATACAGACAGAATGTATTTGAGAAACACTGGATTAAACAGTTCCCAGCAGGGTAGTTTTGTTCCCTATTATATTCACCCTAATGCCTAGAATTGTTACAACCAAATAGTAGGCACTTGATAGATATTTTATTAAATGAATGAATGAATGAATGAATGGTGATTGAATGGATGGCAGGACTTGTCAGAGGCTTTAATAGGCCAATGTGTGTTACAGATCTCAAGAGGGGTACAATATGCAGAATTTCCACCTTATTTGACCACGACTTTTTTTTTTTTCACTGAATAATACATTTTCAAAGACTATTGTTTTTGGAATACATTCTTGAGGAAGCATGAAATAAGTATCTACATGAATGAATATAAAGTGAGAGAAATCCAGGATAAGGCTTCAGGGGTTACAGTTAGGTAAAACAATGCTAAACTTTGTAGATTATTCCTGAAACAGAGTGATTGATTGAGGTGGGCAGCATGAGAGGCCAGACACAAGGTAAACTAGCCCTAATCCCAGGGGGCTTTGCAAGGCCTTTTCAGGGACAGGAATTTATAGTTACTTTTTCCTTTCCTTAATTTTCAAGTCCAGATTACACTCCAGCTAATTAGGAAAATACCCAGCTTTCTTATGAGCCAGCTGTTCCCATAACAGTGCTAATCTCTGAATCATGATCTCAAGATAGTAACAGTACTGATCAAACACTAACTTTACATCAGGCATTTTGTACATTTTATCTCATTGATTGTCCATAACAGTCACAGGCATGATAATACTATAACTATAATTACTTACTGAGTGTTTACTCTGTAGCAGGCACTGGACTAAGTATACTTTACAAACATCTCTTTTAATCTTCATAATAGCCCAATCTATTCATTAGAAAACTGAGACACAGAGGTTAACTTCTGCAAGGTCACATAGCTAGTAAGCAGCAGAACAAGGACTTGAACCTGAATATGTCTGACACCAAAGCCCACATCCTTAACTGCCCCACCACACTTCTATTAGGTCTATGATAAATCTTTTGCAGTGCATAACCAAATAGAAGTTGAATTAATCTCTTCTGTATGTCCACACAAATATACCTTCAAGAAAACTATCCTTACCTTAGTGACTACCTTGAAATAGGATCCATTTATGACTACTTGTGAAGTAGTCATGGATCGAGTATGTACCATTGCTTGTTGACAGTGTTATTGGATTAGAATAGTCAGCTGAGTCATATTCAATGCTGATTCATAACTGGGAGCTGATGTCGGATGTTGACCACTGTGGCATAAAACAATTAATTAGATAATGAAACCAAACCAATCAGGAGTATGTGGTGCTGGACCCCAAACTACTCGGTCTTTCCCACAGGAGTTCTAGGGTTCCATGAATCTGCTTCATGCATCTTATCACACATAGACTCAAATACTCAAATAAAAGGAAGTAGGTTGATCGTGAGGATTAATGGGATGTCACTTTCTAGGCTGTTGGCACAGAGACTGGCCATTTGTGAGATATTTTGTTTTTTACTCTGCTACTTACTCTTGGTTTTTTAACATAAAAGCATTTATTCACATCATTGTATAGTCTTTAAAGATGAGTTAATATGAATGGCATATTTTTAAAGTTGTCATAAAGATAACACATATACAGAAGAGTATGCATAACTGAGCATGTCTAAATAATGAGCACCCAGGTGAAGAAGCAGAACATTACCAGCACCCCAAGAAGAGCCATTCTGGTCAGTAACCCCTAAGGCTAACCTCTATCCTGACTTTGAATAGCATAGAAGCTAAAAGAAGTACAATGGCCTATCTACAAAATGTCAGACATGAGATTTGTGTGGAGCTTATACATTAGATAATACATGTTTAAAACTACAAAACTTTCCAAATTCCATAGAAGAATGTTTCTAGTTTTTTAAAAGTTTTTGATGGAGTATGAACATAAAATAAGTGCTTAAACAGCCAGGCCTGAAAGAGTAGCCATGACAATGGAGAGGGGAGTCTGAGGTGATGCCAGGCTTCTATGATGCTGTCTCTGGTGGGGTTGATGGCAGCAGTGATCTCAAGAGTGCTAAGGGACAAATTCTAAACCTCTGTAGCTTTTCAGTCCTTCCAGAGGCCCCTTCAACAAGCGATATTCCCACAGAGGAAACTGCCAGTGGAGAAACTTAGTTGGCCAGCTGGTGTTGGTCTTAAATGCAGCCAGGTTTTACAGGGCCAAGATGACCTTTAGTTGTGCTGATATAATCCCTGCCAGACTCTGCACTATATAATCCTCCAAACTCCCTTCTGCAGTTGTTACCCCTTTTTACAGATGAGAAAATTGATGCTCAGAAAGATAATTGCCCTGGCCAAGGTCCAACAGCTAGTAAAATGGCTGGACCAGGATGCCTACGTCTCTTTTGACTGGAGCCTCTGCTTCTCACCATCACACACCAAGCTTGAAACACCTCTAGCTTCCCAGAGGGTTGCTTTATTGGAGAATTCTTGACTATGGCCCCAGAATTTCAAATCAATGTCTTAAATTTTTGCCCTTTTTGAGGATGGCTCATAAAGAATTGGCAGGGCCTCAGAATGATCATTGATCACATCAGTTACCGATGTGACCAAAGACTGAAGTATTCCATAGGGCTTTACTTCTCAAAGTGTGGTTCATGGACCAGCAGCATAAAATGTAGGATTTCAGGCCCCATCCCAAACATCCTGAGTGATAATTTGTATTTTAATGAGATTCCCTAGGGGATTTGTATACACATTAAAGTTTGAGAAGCACAGTTGAATGCTAGATAATATAGTTTAGTGTACTCTGCTCAAAATGGGCTTGCTTGGAGCTTCTACTTATCTTGGGTGAAAGATGTGGAAAATATGAGTGAGATTATTGATCTAATTTCAAGAAGCAAAAGAAGCTATGTCCTCCTTGTTGAGGCAATGGAAGGTTGTGGGAAGATTATAATAGGAACAGCCTCCCTCATTCACTCTGCTCTCTTTGCAGGCACCTGCTGTCATTAACATTAATTGGATTTACAGTATTCACACTCCTGCTAGGAAAAATAGACACTTTGTTTTGCTGAAATGTAAGGACACATCAGCCAGCTCAGCTACGCCTTTGTAGATATTATAAATCATGTGCAACTCAAAAAGGTATTTAAAAACCCTAAATATGGGCTGCATTATTTGGTTTCTAATAGCATTTTGACTAACAACAACAAAGAGAAATAGGTTTGCTCTGAAATTATGTCAGCAGGTAGGTTGGAACTGCTACTCTGAAAGCGTTCTTCCTGTTCTTTAAGTCATTTTGTCATCAATGAACTGACCACTGTGCAGAGGTGAGCCTTCTGGAACTTTGAGCTCTGTAAGATGACAAAGTTGATGTCCTGTAAGGAAGAGCACATCACAGAGTCATTCATTCATTTTTCCAATACTTATTTATTGATCATCAATTATGTAACAAGCACAAAGTTAGGTGTTAGGGATAAAATGGTGAACAGATTCAGCCCTCGATCTCATGGGTGAGACAGACATATAACACCTAATATCCAATTTCTGCTTTTCAAAATGTAAGTATTGGTGTCAAATGCTAGTGTATAGAGGCACAGGGGGATATAGGAGTCCATGTGGAGGAACCAAACCAATAGTGTGAATGTGGGGGTGGGGTTAGGAAGCACTTTCAGGGAGAAATGGCAATTGAACTGAGATCTGAAAGGTGAACAGCTGTTAACGAGGTGAAGTGGACAAGAGTTGAGTGGGAATGGGGGTTTCATTCTCAGCTCCAAAAATAGCATATGCAAAATCTTTTTTGGTGGGAAAGAGCATGGAACATTCAAGTATCTGAAACAAGTCCAATAAGGCTTGAGAGTAGAGAGAAAGAGTTGTATATGAGTCAGATCCTGCAGAGCCTTGACAGTTGTGTAAGGGATGGTGATGCCATCTCTGGGGCAATAGGAAGACTTCAAAGGGATTTTAATAGGCTTAAAGAGATGAATATGACTTGTTCCAGCTCTAAGGGACAGAGCAGGATTCAAACCCAAGCCAGTCTCTTAACCATGATGACACAGTTCTTATCCATTTTTATGTGGCTATATTCTTACTGAAACCTCCTCCAGGCCATCTCCAATTCAAATTGTATACCATGATTTGTTTTGAGATATGTTTTAGGTGCTTCTGCTATGTCACAAATGAGCATGAGGGTAGAGTGCCTGGCATGGTTGCAGTGAGATGAAGGAGTCTAGCTTTCCATATCGAATAAGCTTGTAGAGTGTGTATAATAAAGGACAGGATCACATAAATCCATTCTGGAGAAAGGCAACATGTGTAATTAGTTTCTGTAAGAGGAAGCCATGCTTAATCTGATATTTTTGAAGGGATTGACCGAGCAAATCAATAATCACCACACTGACATGCAAGGAATTTCCATTTTTATTTTTGCATTTAAAACGTACTTTGACATAGCTTTTTAAATTACTTCTTTCACTGGACTGCTGTGAACACTAAATGGGGTTAAATATTATTAACAAATTTTATAGATAAGAGGCTCAACGAGGCTACAAGGCTTCTCCAAGTTATATTTAAGCAAACGGTACAGCTGATATCCAAATTAAGGTCCCTCCAACTCTTGAGTTCTTAATTTTTTTTTTTTTTTTTTTTTTTGCTGTTCAGGGGCTTAGTACATATTTATTTTGTTAAATAGATCCTTGCCATTATCATGAAGGAAATGACTAAAAAGAGAAAGTAACAGCCATCTCTCAGAAGACCTCCAGATTTCTTTCCTGCCTATGCATTGCCTTTCAAATTCCCAAGAAAGCACATTCATACACATCCTCTAATGTGATCTCTATAAAAATCTTAACATAAAGAAAGGTACAGTAAAAAACAGCATTTTATAAAAGAGACTACTGCAACACTAAGAAAGTGGTTGGCAGACTTTTTCTATAAAGGCTAGACAGTAGATATTTTAGGCTTTTCAGTCTGCTCCAGTTACTCAACTTTGCCACTGTAGTTAGAAAGAAAGCAACCACAGACAATATAGGAACACATGGGCATAGCTGTGTTCCAATAAAATTTTACTTATAGACCCTGAAATTTGTATTTCATATAATTTTTACATATCATGAAATATTCTTTTGATTCTTTTGAAGTATTTAAAAATGTAAAAATCATTCTTAACTCGTGGGTATACAAAAACAGATGGTAGTGTGCTGACTTTGACCTTTGGGCCATAGTTGGCCAAGCCCAGCACTAACAGGTTAAAGTGCATGCCTAAGGGTGTGTACCTAGTAACTACTGTACTATTTAAAAAAATATATTGGGTGTTTATAATTAGCAGGGGTTAGAGGTTTGCCCCATACCCAAATTTTATTTTAGGCAGAACAATAGAATTTGATTTTATTCAGCTAGAGTATCAGAGGGCGAATTACATATGCTTTCATCTGGAAAAGCTGCCAAGAGTCCATTGGCCCAGGTTCAGGATTGATATGCTGCCTAATCATAGTCTGCTCCTGTGTTGCTGGACTGTTCTCATGGGGCCTTGGATCTGAGCCTCCCTGGGTGAAGAAAGGGGTTTTTCGTCTTGGTACAAGCTAGAAACAGTCAATGAATACTTCTCATGCAGGGGGGAAAGAAGCTGGTTTGGAGTGACTGGATCCATAGAATTGACAGTATCTTCCTTCGTAATGTGCCTCAGGCTCAGGGTAGAAAGCAAGGTATCTGGCTGATAACCACCTGCTTCTTTCTAAAGAGCCATCAGCCTTTTAGACAGTGTGAGCACTTATTGTACTTATGCTGCCCTGATGCAGCACTTCCCTGGCTCTATTTTCTCTTTGCCCAATAAATAAATGCAAGGGTGACAGTGCTGTCCCACTGCTTTGGATGTGCTCTTAGTGCTGGATGGAGCGCATAACTGCAGCTTACCATGTGGAAAGGATGGAAGACCTTGTTTTATAGCTAGCTGGTGAATTTAAGGCAGGGAAGGGGGTGGTACACAAAGAGAAGAACGTCAACTCTTTAGTATCCACCAGAAGAAGTCCCTCATGTTAAGGTTCGTGATTTAGGATAGAGGATATACTACGAATGAGGATGCTAATTTACTTTTATCAGAACATTCGACACAAAAACAAATGTTGGCTTTAAGGTCTTAGCACCCAATTATCTTGCTTGCTGTACAAGAGACACAGTGTTTTGCAGATATAACAGCCACGCTTTTGTGCACAGGCAAATGTAGTGGATGTGACACAGAAGGACTGCAAATACTTGCAGAGTGAGCTCTGTGTCTATCCCCAAATTAGCAAAGATAAATTTGGTTTCCCAGCTAGAGTCATAGGTGTTAAGGACCCACTCCAATAGGGGAAACCCCTCCATATAGGTAGAATATGTGTGTGTATGTGTCTGTGTTATTTGGTATGTATAACATATTGTATATTTAAGCTATATACCTGGATAGATGATAGATGGATAGATAGATAGATGATAGATAGACTTAACTAGAGACAATGAAGCCCCCTACTTAGCTCATAGCAAACATGAAAAAAATAGGCTTATGTATATGCATATTTTATATAAAATAGATATGCAATATTCTATATTTTTATATTATATATACATATATGTGTTTTTCCCAAGCTTGCTATGAGCTAAACAGGGGGTTTCATTGTCTCATGTTATAACGTGATATGACAAAAAACTCAGCCATTTTGGGAATTATCCCTTTATAAATCTAAAATATCTTCCAAAATTTTGTAATTGGCTATTAAAACAATTATATTACCTTATCATCAGTCCCTACAAGGCTTGAAGAGCCAGGGGCTAATAGTACTCCAGAAGTGAGTGTACAGGACTATGCCTACTAGACAGTTCTGCTTCTGAAGGTGTCTACGATTTGGGGATCTCCTTAAGAGGTCCTCATTTTGGACCTGAGATCTAGAATCCCTAGACTTTCTAGTGGATGTCATGTCTAAGTCAGATTTAGTGAACTGAGGAAGCTCGTGGTCCAGGTCAATATTAGCTAATATTATTACCATTATTATATGCCAGACATTGCACCAGGTTCAATTTTATATATCTTGCTTAATCCTCACAATAACCCTATGAAGTAAGGTACTGTTATTATCCCTAGTTTACAATAAGGAAACTAAGACACTGAGAGGTTAAGTAACTTGCCCACTTTTACATTTTGTAAGTGGTAGAACCAGGATTAATTCCTAGATAGTCTGACTACAGATACCAAGATCTTAACCACAACACTTTGCTGCTTCCCCACAGGACAGAATCTAAGCTCTTTATGCCGTAAATGTGGTGAAGGAATATAATAAATTTGGAGAAGAGCATAGGTTCTATTTTTTCAACAACTAGTCAGTTATTTTTTTCTTTGTTTGAATAGTCTTACTCAGTCCAAAAATCTGAGTTCTCATAAGAATGGATGAAATAAAAATCAATTTACAGCCCTTTTTTCATGCTCACATTTAATAAGTATTTATTGTATGTGTTGGGCCTGTAAGTAGAGACTTTATTAGAGGTACCGTTTATGAAATTGGATCTTCCATATATAGTTGCTTAGCAAGTCAAAGGACATTGAGGGGTCATAAATATGAAGTTGCTACCTAAAGTCATGCAAAGAGATGATACTGCCACATGCAAGTGTCTATACTACCCAATAAGATAGGCACTAGCCACATGTGGCTAGTTAATTTAAATTAATTGTAATTAAATTAAATTAAAAATTAAGTTCTTCAGTCACACTAGCCACACTTAATTGCTCAATGGCTGCATGTAACTTGTGGCTACCATATCGGACATTAAAGCTATAGAACATTTCCATCATCACAGAAAATTCTATTGAACAGCACTTATCTAAAGAGAAAGGAGGGAAGAACTGAGAGGTATTGACAGAACCTTGGGTACCGTCTACAATGAGGAGTCAGGAAGTAGAAAATGGGGGTAGTAAGGGAGACAAAGGAGGAGAAACTGGAAAGATAATCCGGATACTGGGATGTCAGGAAAGCTAAGAGTGGGGAATATCAAAGAACAAAGTGTGGTTCTCAAGGCCATATGCTGGCTCTACTTGGTGCTACCTTATTGGGCATTAATGATGGGGCTGCCTTATGACAAATACTGATGGACAGTGCATTTCCCCTCCCCAGCCCCTGCTCTCAAGTCCAGTGGGGCAGACCTCACACAGAAGTGCACTATCAAGTTGCTTTCTGAGAGCCTGACTTGCCACTGGCTTTATCACTGTACATGGCAGCATACCTCCTCACCAGCCTTCTGCTGCCCAGTGGCTCTTCCAAAGCCTTTGGTGTTGCACATTTCCAAAGCAGTTCCAGGAGTGGTGAAGTGCTCAGAGCTCTGGAAGAACAGTACTATTCAACTCAAAGGTAATGCCTGAGTTTGGTAATGAGAGTAAAAAATAAAGTCTGTGACCTTTGTTAAATTTATAAGTAAGCATTAATAAGAACTGAATGGAAAGGTGAGGTAGGACCAGGCAGCATCATAGAGAATATTAAATCTCAAGGGCCATAAAAAGCATTGGCAAGGACTCTTTTAGTTGACTTAAATTAACCCCCTTGGGTTCTTTTAGGCACACTTAACATGGTGATTCTGCTGAGATTGTAGCTAGAGAGGAACATAAATCTTCACATTCAGGATTTTGATCCAGTGCCTGTGATAATGTAATATATATCTAGGCATGTGTTCCTAGGAGCTGGAAAAAAGTTTAGCTTTCATTTTGACCTGTCCTTGTTCCATTGTTCCAGGTTTTCTTTTACTTGTAACTTTCTAGGCACCACTTATAGGCCTGGGCTAACACAGTTTAGATGTAGGTTCCAAGCCAGCTCTGCTGTTGACTGACCTGTTGATAAAGTCTCTATGCTATATTTAGTTTACAGGAGGAAAACTGGAGGCCTTGATAGTGAGTCAAAGTAGAACCTGGAATGAGATGGGGTGGTGTGGACAGAAGCAAGCCTTGTAGCTCTCAGTCTTCTATCTGCAATGAATTGTCTGTTAATGTCTTTCTCTTTTTGACTACACCCCAAATACCTTACCCTACTCACATTGGGGCTTCTGGAATCTCAGTTCCTAGTGAGGCTAACTCCAAGGCAGGCTTGCATCAGTTGCCTAACCCTTCCCAAGAATCACACGGGAATTCAAAAGAAGGGGATGGTTAATGTAAAGAAATCATTTTTCAAACACTTGCAAGGGGCTTTCTCCTTGCTGTTCCCTTTGGCACAAGTGTGCATACACAGACATGCAAACCACACAGCAGCAACTTTCTACCTATTCAGCTTAGGATGGACAGAAGGAATTGTTGAAGGAGGGCAAGTGTGTTGGGTAAAGTACACTGTAAATAACCTTGATCTGGACTAACTGTGCCTTGCTTAGGGACCCTGACATCAGCATCTCCAAGATTAATCATGGTTGCTGAGGTTGGCAGAAGTTCAGGAACCAGATTATTCCTTCAATTATTAACTATCATCTCCTCGCTTGTGCCCACCCACTCTCTTATGCCCCAAGGTGTGCATAACATCTAGCACAATTCCTGGTGCATATGCAGGACTCATCAAAGGCTACTTTAGTTCATGAAGTAACTGAGCTAATCATTGTTAGGAATAAAGAAGAGGTGAAATACAGAGTCCTGATCCTCAGTATTAGTGGTAACAATTGTCATTTATCGAAGGCCTATTATGTGTCAGCTTCTTTACCTGAATCATCTCCTTTTAGCCTCACAACAACCCTGCATAGCCCCAATTTACAGATGAGGAACTAAAGTTCAGAGAAGTGACACAATTTCCCAGTCACATAGTTCCTAAGTGACAAAGTCAGTCCAGGTCTCTGACTCTGGAGGCTACACCCTTTCCACTTTTCCACACTGCAATCAAGATGTAGCACAAAGGAGACAACGAGGAGCCCAGGATTAGGCCACAGAGTGAGGCAGGCAGGACTGCGCTGAGCAGGGTTCAAGCTCACCTCATATCCTTTGTAACCCAGGGCCTGGAATCAGTGAGCTGGGCCTTCGTAGCTGCTCCACACATTTTCATTCTGCTCAACCTGTATTAGAACTTCCTTCTTCCCTTGTTTGTTTGTACAGAGAAATAGGTGATGAGAAAGCACACTTGAGGTGCCTGTAAGAGCTGTACCCTGCCTTGCTTACTATAAATAGCTCCCTCTCAGCCAGTGGCCATCAGTGGTGTTTTACAGGGAAGGTGACCGCTTTGAAATAAGCACTAAGGAGATGTTAGGACACCAATATTCTCTTGGTATACGCAGTGTTCCCAGGCAATTGCAGAAAGTTAAGGGTGTTGGGATTTTAAAGCAAAAATGATTTTATCAGATTCATGACATCTCTCCAACCTCTTGGTCTGTGGATCTACAATTCACCAGAAATTTACTTTCTTACTTATGAACAAAAAGCCAACAATGACAAACCAACATGCAGTGGAAACTGAGTGTGGACTGTGTGCAGTAAACATTTTTACCCTCTCAATTCTTATTTATTTCAAATGGGCTGTGATTTGCTCTTTGCTACCTAGTTGGCCTTAAAGAGTTAATGTGCAGGTAAGGGACCTGCCTGCTGTTCAAACAGACCTGGAGTGTGAACACGTTTGTATTAAAGTATATACAGACCATCCCAAGATGATTAAAAAGGGGGGGGGTGTGAATTTATTCACAAGCCACATTCATTATTTTCCATTAGTAAATAGCCAAATAATTGATTGTGGATCTATTATTAAATTAGCATAAATGAAATGACTATTATATAAGATAGAATGCATATATTGATTTCGGCTGCATCCTTTAACAAAGATAAATGATTTTGCTTCTGAGAGTTGTTATAATCAAAACTTGCTGCAAAACAAAGAAAACTGCAGGACTAGAGTGCTTCAGGGCAGGATGCAGGAGCTGTGCAGTTTAAGGAAAGTGCACAGGGTGTGCCAAGAGATTTGCATTTCCTGTGTGAGAGGAAAGAAGACAGATTCTTACTAACCATTAGAGGTGGTAACTGACAAGAGAGGGTCTGAGAGCCTGAACAGAAAGTAGCTGAGATTCTGGATAGCAGGCACTAGGACTCAGGAGCTTTCTTTGTTCCCCTGGCAAGTTCTATGGCTCAGTCGCTGAGGTCTGGGCTGTTGGTTCCTTTTGACTGTATCTGGGAAAGACTGTAGAAAGGTCTGGCCCTTGTTTAAAGATGGTCGTACAAACCCGGGAAAGTTCCCTCTCCCCTCTCCAGGGTGCAATCTCCCACTTTCTGCATTGAGAGGGGAGGACTAGCTTGCAAGGGCCCACCAAGGTCTGATGTAAGGAGGAAATACTGTGCTGGTGGCATTTAGGGATTGCTTTGGCATTTGGGAATTGCATTTGCTTCTCTCCTTCCACCTTGACTTGGAGGAACAGACGCAGCTTCTTCATGCTTACCAAGAAAAAGTCGAGTTACCAAGAAATAAGAGCTACAACATTATGTGATGATGGTGTTTAGTGCTGCATATTCCAGTTCAGCACAGTGGCGAACAGTATACCCCTTAGAGTAACTGACTGTATGTTCAAATCTTGCCCCTACTACTTTTGAGGCATACAGCTCTGGGCAAGTCAATTTACCTTGCTTTTTGTGTCATATCAGAGATGGGTGTAATAACAGTAGCAACTTTACAGGGTTGCTAAAGGAGTTGAATCAGATAACCCATGTAAAGCAGCAGTTGCAGAACCTTGTATAGAGTGAGTTTTCAATAACCATTCATCACTCCCACCTTCTTCCTGTCCTCTCTCTACCACATCTCTTTGCATACCCCTCATTGTAGCACTCAGTACACATTGTCTTTCCTCATCCTCATTAATCTGAGCATTTCAAGGTCAGGGATCCTGCGTTAGGCATTTTTTTTTGATGTCCTCCAACCTCTGCTCCTTTGCCATGTCTGGTAACCGCCATCTCACACACATTTCTAGGCACCAAACAGTTCACAGAGAGCAGCTAACTTCCTTCAAGTACAGGACTGACATTTTAATGACAGAAAACAGTTGCAAGATAGTTATTTTTAAGTTTTTTCAGAAGTTCACTGAGGTGTCACGCTGAGTTTAAATTCACCTGTACGTGTATATTCAACATCTGCTAGGTTCAGAATATTGCAAGCAGCTTGGAAAGACATCCAGTGACACACACCATTAGTAAAGCACAGATGATGGGGGAGGGGCTGAGAAAAGGGGAATGTTGGCTGGTAGAGCCCTGAGGTAGCAGTGATCAACATACATAAAATGTAAGGTAAGCCAAGTGTCAAACCAAGATGCCATACAGGTTCCCAGGGCAACACGTGATTAGCTGCTAAGCTAAGAAGTGCTACACTAGGTATACAAACACAGATGTTCCTCCTCTCTTCTTTCCCCTGCCACATCCACCCACTGCTCCCATCTGGACTTCCATAGCTTCTTATCTATAGCTCCATTATATGACTCTCATTATACTACATTACTGTGATTCAAGGAAAGAGATATAACTGCAGGCTATGGTGCCCAAGTAAGCCTTCATGGATGACAGGGCCTTAGTTCAGCCTGGAAGTAGGTAAAGTATTGGAATCAGATGGAGGGAAGTAGGCATTCCGGATAGAGTATGTAGTGGGAGCATAAGCTTGAAGCCAGAAATATGCAGAGTGCATTGCCTAGGATTGTTGGGGGTGGGGGTGAAAGTAAGGGGATGGCAAGACTGTGAGTTCACTAGGATGACTGGAATAGGGATTTTGCAACCCATAATGAGTGATGCAATGGTATAATTGTCCCTCAGGAAGCCTGGCATTCATGGAGGCTGCTAAAGGGCTGAAGGGGGACAGGAGTGTTGAAATTAGCCAAGAGAGATTCTTTCTATAAGCATTGCTAGGGCTCCCCACCTCATTTAGAAACATATGGCCCTGGCAAGGGTCCTTGTTTTATTTGGGCCTGTTGCTTATTTTCTCCTTTATGTAAATTATTAGGGAAAAAGAAAAAAGGCAGCTGTACTGCCTGAAGGAGTAATTATTAGCTAATGCTGCCATCTCCAGGAAACTGCCTGCTAATAACCAGCACACAGCAAGCCTGCTTCAAATTGTCTGCCCAGGCAGACTTCTCCCCAAACCCTGCTCCAGCCTCGACTGACTGGCTTGGCTTCCTCATCCTGAAATTTGACCAGACAGCTGGAGGGAGGGATAAATTGCCCAAGGCTCCTAGAATCTTTGACTGCCAACTGCCTTCTTTTATATCTGATCTAAAGGGTATGTGTAGCAAACTTTGTCATCTGAAAAATAAGAAACCCCTTCTACAGTGTGCTAGGGTCGCCATAACAAAATACCACAGACTGAGTGACTAGGACAAAAGAAATTTTTTTCTCACAGTTCTGGAAGCGAGAAGTTTAAGATCAAGGTGTCGGCAGCTTTGGTTTCTTTGGAGGCCTCTTTCCTTGACTTGTGGATGGCCACCTTTTCTCTCTGTATCCTCACATGGACTCTCCTGTGAGTGCACATCCCTGGTTCTGTTTGTGTGTCCATTTTTTGTAGAAACCTTTCCATTTGGATTATGACCCACCCTAATGACTTTCTTTTAACTTGATAGAGTTAAAAGTTATAAAGGCCATATCTCCAAATATAGTCACATTCTGAAGTATTGGGGGTTAGGACTTCAACATATAAATTTGGGGGGACACAGTTTAGTCTATAACACACTTCATACAGTGACAAGGCAGCCTGATTCCTTAAGACTTTGTTTAAGCTCATTTCCTCTCTGGATGATTTCTTATTACTACGATAAACAGGTTAGAGCTAGACGCCTAGAAATCCTGTCTAAAAATAAGTGCTTCTATGAAGTAGGGGTAAGATTTTCAGAAAAGAAATGCACATTTTTGATGACTTGCTAACAAATGGATTTTCAAGTCTAGACTGATCTCTTATTTTGAAAGAAAACTAATGTAGCAGTTTCATTATATAATGTGAACGAACTTGATCTATGTCTTCATTAATTTGTTTATAAAATAACCGTTAGTGTCTTTATATGCCAGGTACTATGCTAAATGGAGGAGAAAAAAGCTGACGTAGTAGGTCATATTTTCTAATTAGCTCTTATTGTAATTTTAGACATGAATTCCACAAGAAATTGTTAGACCCTGAGGTAAAAACCAGAACCAATATTGAATTTAACCATTTCTATTATCTTTAACAATAAGATTGTAAGTGTAGTTCTAAGGTTTTAATATTCCATACATATTTCTCTTGTTTGTTCTTTATTCTTTCATTGATCTGTGCATCCTTTGAATATTTTAATGAATATTTTAAATATCCCCAGTGTGTGTGCCAGATACTGTGCTAGGTGCTGAGGATACTGTGGTGAATGAAAACAGCAAAGTCATTGCCTTCATGGAGCTTACAGTCTTGGGTGGATTTGAGGGTTTTTTTTGTTTGTTTATTTCATGAAATGTGATGAGTATATAGTAGAAGATATGTCAAGAGTTACCAAGACCACGCCCAGGTTTGATGATTCATTAGGAGGACTTACAGGACTCATCATATAGTTGTGCTCATGGCTGAGATTTATTACAGCAAAAATATACAGAGCAAAGTCACCAAAGGGATAAGGTGCATGGGGAAAGAGACTGGAGGAAACCCATGCAAACTCCCATGCAAACTTCCAAAAGTCATTTCCCAGTGGAGTCACACAGAACTTGCTTATTTCCTCCAGCAACAAGTGTGACAACACATATAAAATGTTGTCTGCCAAAAAACCATTAGAGACCCAGTGCCTAGGGTTTTTATTGAGGGCTGGTCATGTTGGCACCATCTGTCTAGTATATACCAAAATTCCAGATGCACCAGAGGCTGTGAGACTAAAATCAGAGAGACCTTTTAAGAGGATGTCAAATGGCCAGAGCAATGTTGATAGCCACATTTTATCAATTCTGCATCCACACTGGCTCTGAAGTCTGTTGCCTTTTTCTCTATTCACAGTGTCAATACCTTAATATAGGCTATCAACATTGCTCTCTGGCCAGTTGACATCCTCTTAAAAGGTCTCTCTGATTTTAGTCTCACAGCTGCTGAGATCTCTCCAAAATGCCAATTGGAAAAGGTCTCTCCCTTGCTTAAAACCCTTGTATGTTTCCCTGTGGCATGCAGGATTTTGTCCTATTCCTTTCGGTGGTGCATGAGGCACCATGTGATCTGGCCCCTAGCAACTTTCACAGCTTCACTTTTCATTCCATCCCTGGAAATCTGTGCTCCAAATGTTCCAAACTGCCTGTATTTTTCAAATGTGTCAGACCATATTAAGCCTGTATGTCTTTGTACTTGTCCCCTCTGCCTGGAATTCTCTTATCCCCACACTTTTTCTCACCCCCTCCTAATTGGCTTGACTAATGACCACTGGCCTTCAAACCTCAGCTCCCACCACTTCCTCTGAGAAATGCTTTCCTCGCCATCCCTGAGACTAAGTTTGGTAGGTTTCCCTCTGTGCTTTCAGAATGCTTTGTGCCACACCTGTCATTATATTTACCTTCTTGTAAGGTAAATTATGCATGTGTTGGTCTCTCTCTGCCGGGAGCTAAGAGCTCACTTAGACCAGAGGCTTTGCATGATTCCTCTGGGTTCAGCCAGTTTCCAAAGCAGTTAGTTACTCTCTTCACCTGGTTGCCTCCTGCTCTTCCTTCAGTCATAGGCTCTCCCAACTGAGCTATTTTGGCCGCTGAGTATCCTGCTCTTCCTTCAAGTTTCAGCTTAATATCACCTCTTTTGGGATGCCTTCCCTGAGTCCAACCTCCCAAACCCTGACCAATGTGTTAGATGTCCCTCCTCTGTAACACAGAATTTTACTTTCTAAATGCCTGTTTACTTGTCCGTCTCCTCCACTAAATGCTGAATTCCTTCAAGGAAGGGACTAGATTTTATTCAACATCGTGTTGCCTACCCCAGAGTCCTATATATAGCCAAGTACAGAGCCACGTACAGATTAGGCCCTCATTAGACATTTGCTGATTTCACTTTTCATTTGGAGATTGTAATTTTGCCTCATTTCTATTTCATTAAATTGCATTTCTGTTTTTAAACCACTCCTGGTTACATCAACTTTTCCAAGCATTATACAGTTTTGCAGGTTTGAACTGCTCTTTTGTCCTCGAAATGGGGTTGTTTGAAAAAGAAACAGCAAAATTATATATACTTTAGAAGAAATAGGTACTCTCTTAGTCTGTTAGGACTGCTATAACAAACTACCACAGACTGGGTGGCTAAACAACAGAAGTCCATTTTCTTGTAGTTCTAGAGATTAAAAGTTCAAGATCAAAGCATGCTATAAGGTTTGGTTTCTGGTGAGCCATCTCTTCCTGGCTTGTAGATGGCTACCTTCTCACTGGGTCCTCATATAGTCTTTTCTCTGGGCACATGCAGAGAGAGAGAGAGTGAGGGGGAGAGAAGGAAGGGAGTGCTCTCTAGTTTCTTTTCCTCTTCTTCTAAGGACACCGAATCCTAACAGATAAGGCCTCACTCTCTTGTGATGTTATTTAACCTTAGTTATCTCCCTAAAGGCCCTATCTCCAAATTGAGGGTTAGGGCTTCAGCATATGAATTTTGGAGGACACACAACTCAGTCTATAACCAGGTACACATCCCAAGGTTATCAAAATTTTTTGCAATTCAGCAAAACTACATTTAAATTGTCTTGGAACCAAATTGGTAGGTTTGGTTGTAACCCCAACCTACGATCAAACTTCCTGAGTTTCCATTACCTCATGTATCAAAGGAGAGAGCTTATGGTGCTGGAATAATGCAGGGACAAGTGGAAGCCCCAGAGAACCATTGGGCTGGAGAAATGATATTGGAGTGCTTTCCCTTTCCATCCCTTCATTACCCTAGAAGTCTAGAATCACTGTAGCAGGCCCAGAAGCTCTATTCTTTCTAGGTCAAGCAGATTGCCTTCTTTAAGGACTTTACTTTTACCATTTTCTGAGCTCCAGGGATTCAAAACCTCCCTAAGGGATCCCTAGTCTAGAAACCAGAAATAACCAGAAGCAGTTGGCAACACTTAGTGCAACTTTCTGACCCAATCCCTCTGTGGCCATCCGATACATGGGATGAGAATGCAGTGTCAACCTGGGATTAGGACCTTTGGGGGCCACTAATGTGGGACTCTCTGAGTGATTATGTCTGTTAGTCCTGGCTAAAGAGGCCTGTGCTCAAGAGACATTAGCCTGACATGTCCTCAAAGTGTTTGTCACTAAATACTAGTATTAAGGAGCATTAATAGTTATTGTGGGAAATAAAGAATTCTGAGGACAAATTAACATGTTACCCAGAGTTTCTCATATTTAATAGGCTTTTTTTTTTTTTTTTACCATAGGCTTTATTAGAACATCCAGCAAGCCAAATGTATAGTAGGAATCCCCAAGAGCAGGACCTGGTGGACAGGCCTTCCCAAATTTACTGATTACAGGATCTTTTCTGTCAGAGAATGTAGGTCGTATGAGTGTTCTTCAGGACTCATTTAGAAATGCTGACACTGGGAGAATCATGTAAAAAGTCTTTGCATGAGGAGTACCTTGACTCAAGGAATTTCGCCATGCTTAGCCTTGCTATCTTACTTCCTATACCACCTACCCATGGGTTCCCAGTAATGCCAAATCTACTTGGCCTCCCATCTTGGCTGGGCTTTTTCTTATTCACCTTTTTCTTGGCTGACTTAGAATTCCCATAGGAAATTCTTATAATCCCATAGGATTCCAGTGCCAGCCTCATTTCCAGGCTCCATGATTTCCAGTGAGAATTGGCAGGTGTGCAAACCGGACTCTCTGGGCCATGAGAACCTAGCTTGTTCTTAACTCTATCTGTAGAACTTGGATTCTACACTGGTTAGGAGGGAAGCAAACTGCTGAAATTACCAGATAACTTTCATTTAGAGGCTTTCTTCAGCCCAAGGTAAAGTACCATTTAGAGTTGCTAAGGGATGTGTGCACCAGGCATAGTACAAAAGACTAATTTTCCTGGGCACACTGAACAAGGAATACAAAGATGAAATAAACTAATCTTTATTACCCATTTACTATGTATTAGGCACTATATAGTAAGTACATTACATACATCACCTAATTGAGTTCTTACAGCCGCCATACAAGATAGATACAGTTATCACATCCATTTTACACAGGAGAAAACAGGCTCAGCGAGATGAGGAAACAGGCCCAACAAAGCATAGCTTACAATGAGTAGCAGAGCCAGATTCAAGTCTACATCTTCATGGTTCTGGAACCCATGTTTTTCACCAGTTTGCCCTGTGCTTCCTTGCAAATCTTCAGATGGAATTGCACCCATCTTCAATATGTTCATAAAATTAAAGAGTGGCTTAGATGACTATTCAAAGTAATTACTGCCTGTCCCCTCCCCCAACCCCAGTCAGTTGTGATTTAGTCAATAGAACTAGTTTGATTTTTGTTTGTTTCTTTCTTTGTTTTATAGACTGTGGCCCAGGCTTTGGTGGGGTTTTCAGAGGGAATCTACAACTCTAGTTTCCACCCTCACAGTAAAGTACTAAGATGGACCCACATCATCACTCACTGATAACACTTAACAGAGTTCCCAGCACCAGCCTCACCCTTTCCCCTTCATATTCTCTATGCTGAAGCCCAAGTTACCTTTCCGAAAGCAATTTTAATGCTTTCTGGTATAAAACACAATCGCCCTTTGGATAAAGTCTACTAAACTCCTTAAACTGACTTGCTGAATATCCCCTACCTACTTCTTCAGTTTATGCCTCCAAATCTTCTCTATGCCTACTCTTCATTCTTTAGCTTGTGACTATGCCAAACGACTTCCAATTTCTGGTGTGTCCCATCTAGTTTCAGGTTGTTTCATACCTCTAAGTTTTCCATCTGTACTTTTTCTGCCTGGAACACCTTATCTCCCTCACTAATCTCAGCTGCTTTGGGAAGAACTGTTTAACTTATCATGCTCAGGTCAACTCTCACCTACTCTATGAAGCCTTTCTGGTTTCTGCTCACCTTCTTTGAGTCTTGCCAGGCCTGGCTCAGCCTCCCAATCTTGTAGTTTTGAATTTGGTCTTCCACAGCTACCTTCCACAAGCTCCTCTCCAGCAGGGACTTGGGATTATTTATTCCTGTGTCTCAAGCACCCAGAATAGGCCTAGCACATAATAGGCACCCAGGAAATCTTTGCTTACTAAAAGAATGAAAAGAAAGTTTTCCTAAAATAGGCAAGTATTTGATAATTTAAAAATCAGGCAAGAGAATTTTCAGAATAAATGAACAAAAAGGACTATAATTCGATTATTTTCCTGTTGTCATGAGATATGAGTTAAGAAAAAGCTGAATATTTAATTTCTCCTATAAAACTCTTGAGAGGAAAATAAAAATCGTTGAGGGTGAGGTTAGCATGTGACTGAAATATCATAACTATCCACCAGGGGGTGATATGAACAAAAAGAGAAACTGTTCACCTTTAATTCGTTCTTCAGAAACTGCAGAAACCAAATAACTTTTCTATTTTTCCTGCATTGCGTACAGTTTTGCAAGAAATTAATAATTCTCCCATCATACTTGAAAATCCTGTATGCCTAGGATAACTCTTCCAGCTAATAAGATGTGTGTGTGTGTGTGTGTGTGTGTGTGTGTGCATGCGTACACCTCTCCCCCATCTCCAGCATCTTTAAAAAATCCAGACATCAAGTTTAAAGATGTGTGATTTGTGGTATAGCCAGAATTTATTCATCAAAAAATTTAGGTTTTATTTACTATGATGTCAGAAGCAGAATTCAGCAGAGTAGAAACATGTACTGTTCTTTTAACCCTGATGTGGGATACACTATTATAGAAGAAGTCCCGTCCACGTGTCAGAGGTGGGTATCTGTCACTCTAAGAGCGTACAGACACAGTGGTACCAGTTTTTTTTTCCTCTTCCTCTCCCCCAGCTTTATTGAAATATAACAATTAGTTGCTCATATTTTCATTGTACAACTCAATGAGGATTTTTTTCAATTATATTTGGCACACAATAATATATTAGTTTCAGTTGTACAGCATAGTTTTAAGAGTTCAAGTGATCACCCTGCTAGTTTTAGTAACCTTACATATTTACTACAACATTGTTGACTGTTTTCCTTATGCTATATTTTATATCTCCATGTCTATTTTGTAACTATCCATTTGTACTTCTTAATCCCTTTGCCCTTTTTCACCATCTCCCCAACCCCCATCTTATCTAGTGGCGCTCAAAATAGTCTCTGTATATCTGACTTTGTTTCCATTTTTGTTGTTGTTGTTGTTGTTTATTTTGTTCTTTAGATTCCACATGTACGTGAAATCATGCAATATTTGTCTTTATCTGACTTATTTTATCACAATACCCTCTAGATCCATCAAGGCAATCTTTTTAAATCCCCTTCCTTTTAGTCTGTGTGTATCTTTTAATCTGAAGTGAGTCTCTTGTAGGCAGCATATGTAAGAGTCTTGTTTTCTTATCCATTCAGCCACCCTGTCCTTTGATTGGAGCACTTAATTCTTTTCCATTTGAGGTACTTGTTGATAGATATGTAGTTATTACTACTTTTTCTTCATGATTTTGATACATGTTTTTTTTTCTTACAGAGTCCCTCCAACATTTCTGTAATAGTGGTTTGGTGGTGATGAATTCCTTTAATTTTATTTTTGTATTTTTTTTGTTTTGTTTTTGTTTTTGTTTTTTGGGTTTTTTTGTTTTTGTTTTTGTTTTTTTTTTGTTTTTGTTTTTGTTTTTGTTTTTGGTCTGAGAAGCTCTTCATCTTTCCTTCTATTTCAAATGGTAGCTTTTCTGGATAAAGTATTCTTGGTTGTAGATCATGGGTTTTCTTCACGTCAAATACTTTGTACCAAGCCCTTCTGTCCTTCAAGGTTTCTTTTGAGAAATCAGGTGCCAGTCTTATGGTTGCTCACTTGTAGGTAATTAACTGCTTTTCTCTTGCTGCTTTTAAGATTCGCTTTTTGTCTTTAACCATTGGCATTTAAATTATGATGTGTCTAGGTGTGGGCCTGTTTTGGTTCCTCTTTTAGGGGACTCTCTGAGCTTCCTAGAGTTGTATGTCTCTTCCTTTCGCCAGGTTGGAGAAGTTTTCCATCATTATTTCTTCAAATAGCTCTTCAATGTCTTGTTTTCCTTCAGGTACCCTATTACATGGATGATTTTCCAATTAATTGTGTCCCATGGGCCCTTTAAATTATTATTATAATCTTGGCTTCTTTTTCCTTGCCATTCTAATTGGGTTACCTTGGCTTCTCCATCTTCTATATTGGTGATTTGATCTTCTTCTTCATCTGCTCTGTTAATTCCTTCTGATATACTTTTCATGTCAGATAATGTGATCTTCATTTCCGACTGGTTCCCTTTCATAATTTCCATTTCCATTTTTATGTTTTTTATCTCTTTGTTGAAGTTCTCACTGAATTCATCTACACTTCCCTTAATTTCATTGAGCATCTTTTTAACCAGTGTTTTAAACTTTGCATTTGTGAGATCGCCTGACTCCATTTTTCCTTGATCTATGTTCTGTTCCTTCATATGGTTTCTGCTTCTTTACTTCCCATTTTGGCTGCCTTTCTGTGTCTGTATCTATATACTAAGCAAAGCTCCTAAGTCTCCCAGTCTTATTAGTGTGGCTTTGTATAGTAGGTTTCTATCCAGTGGTGCAGTCCTGAGAGGGGTTCAGCTGCAGGCCAAGTTTAGCCCCAGCCTGTGCCCCTCCAGGGCCACCTGTTAAGATTCAGCAAGCAATCCACAGATACTATACTTATAGTTACCTCAAGAGGCCATGGCAGAAACCGACGCCAACTGCCACCAGTGTGTGTCTTGGTGCTACTCAGCAAGTTGCACAGGACTCAGCAAGGACACATCTGCATGTGGCTTGGTTGGGGCCCTGAGTTGGGAGAGGCAGAGTTTCAGGGAATCCTCTGGGCAGAGTGACCTCTGTTTTCCAGTTCCATGACATCTCAGGTATGGTGGTGCTGTGTCCGCGCACTGGGAGGTGGGAGGACTCAACAGATGAACAATGGATTCCACCAGCACTTCTGCTCAGGAGAAAGCCTTGTCTCCGGCCCTCACTCTAACAACTCAGCATCCCCATGTAACTCTCTGGTGCCCCAACCCTAGCAGCCCGCCAGGTGCCTGGTGCTCATAGCCAGTGGTCCATCACCACAGAAGTTCAGTCATGGACATGGCCTCTTTAAGAGCTGTGTGCTACTGCCACAGCCTCTGTCCCACTCAGCCACTCAGGACTAAGCAGTCTTGTGTCCTTGCCCCATCTTACATTCTACCATTGCAGAATTTCTTAATTCTCTCCCTAGTTGTAGGGCTTCTGTCTCAGGAGACTCTGCTTGCTGTTTGCTCCATGTTTCCATCACAACTTTGATGTGGTCACAAGAAGAGATGAACAAAGCCTCTATCATCTATGCCATTTTGCCTGCACTAGTTTAGTTTTGATTCTTATGAGACCATTATGGGGGAACACGCATGATATGGCCAACATTTTGGGAGTTGTAGTTTGTATAACCAGTGACTTAGGTGTTTCAACATCTTATCTCCAGTTTCTATCTTCAGCATATCCCTTATGGCCTTGGATTCGGAGTGATTTTTTTAAACTATATTCATATTTATCTTCCCCTTTAGACTCTGAGCTCTGTGGTAATATGTGTGTTTTCCATTTGTATCTCCTGCATATAGCGGAAGTACATTGTGCAAAGGTACGTTGTCAGTACTCAGTTAATGTTCATGAATTACTTACTTATTTATCAGTTTCCAAAAAAAAATCCTTCCAAAAATGTCAGAGGATAATGATGAGATTACAGGCGATACAAGCAAATGGACAGAAAAGGACAAAGGGGAAGAGAAGAGGACTAATTTTTATTGACTGCTCACAGTCTGCCAGACACTTACTTCCCTAAGCACTTTATATGAATTTCTCATTTAATTCTTATAATAGTCCAATGAAAAAATTATCATCACCCCAATCCCACCACCTATTTTTTTGCGCAATTGTGGTTGTCACATTAAAATACTCAATTAGGTGGCATTGCTGGAAGTGTTCAAGGCTTCCCTGTGCCTTCTGTACCTAAAGGCCTTGGTGATACTGACTGGGATTTGAGTTGTGGGCAGAGTAGCCAATGAACTGTTGTTGAAACTGCATCCTATGTTTACAGAAAAGAGGGGTAGGGATCTCTTCATCTGCCTCTCTGCCTCTGCTACCTTCAGAGAAAATGAGAGAGAGGCACAACCCATGGTAGGTGACAGCAGTGGTTCTCATCTTCTGACAGGGGTGAGGGACTTCCTGTGCAATGTTTCTTTTTCTGCCTAACTTGTTAGTATTGTACAAAATGAGTGACACGGGCATTGCTGATGGACTTAGAGCAGTTGGATTCACTGGAGAACACTTTATGGAGGAGGAGGGACATGGAATCATGAAGACTTGAGGTTTTGAGAAACTATAAAGGGTATCTAGTTTAACCACAAAACAAGCTTTTGAAACCCTTAACACTATTCCAGGCAGTTTCCAGTTATGTGACCTTGAGCAAGGGACTTCACCTCTCTTAGCCAGTTTCCTCACCTGAAAAAAAAAAAAAGATAAAGCAAAGAAAACCTTACAGGTCTGCCATGAGGACTTAAGGAGAAAACATGTACTCATGGAATGTATTAGGTACCCAGAGTTTCTTTTGTTCATTTGTTTTGTTTTTAATAGACTTCATTTTTTAGAGCGGTTTTAGATTCACAGTAAAATTGAGTGGCAGGTACAGAGACTTCCATTATACTCACTTCTGCCACCCTCCCCTGCCCCACAGAGCCTCCTCCATTATCAACATCCCCCACCAGTGTGGGAAATTTGTTTCAATTGATGAACATACACTGGAGCATCAAAATCACCCAAAGTCCATAGTTTACATTAGGGTTTACTCTTGGTGTGGTACATTCTATGGATTTGGACAAATGTATAATGGCATGTATCTGTCATTATGATATTACACAAAGTATTTTCACTGTCCTAAAAATCTTCTGTACTCTTCCTATTCATCCTTCTTTCCCCACTAACCCCTGGCAGCCATTTTACTGTCTTGATAGTTTTGCTTTTCCCAGAATGTCATATATTTGGAATCACATAGAATGTAGCCTCTTCAGATTGGCTTATTTTGCCTAGCAATATGAATTGAGGGTTTGTCCATGTCATTTCATGGCACTATAGCTCATTTCTGTTTAGTTTGGAATAATATTCCATTGTTAGTTTGTATATGCCACAACTTATTTATGCACTCACCTACTGAAGGACATCTTAGTTGTTTCCAAGTTTTGACAAGTATGAATAAAGCTGCTGTAAACATTTGCATGCAGGATTTTGTGTAGATATAAAATTTTAACTCATTGGTGCTTTTTAATAAGAAACATATCTGTCTTTACTCCCACAAATTCTTCCCAAAGTGTGGGATCAGTGCAGACAAGATGCCCAATTTACAGCAAAATGCTCTTTATTAATTACCCAAGAGGCCATGGTGGCAGAGCAAGTAAACAATGTACTACAAATCTGTTTACATTGGTTTCTGCAGACATTTTAAAACAATTAAATTGTCAAGGGGGCTTGGAGACAGAGCTTTGCATTTTAATGGGAAATGATTAAATATCAGGCGTTATTGCTTTTGATGTGTCTGGGCTCTAAGAGGAGGACAGAGTATTGATTGGGGCCTCCAGGAAGGGAGGAAGCTTATTCAGCCTGCTTGACCGCAATGCAATGAAAGCTTCAAGATCTGTGACTTCTTCGGCTGGGATTAAAGGCCACTCACCAGACAGTTAACTGGATTTGTCAATATCTGTTTAGTTGGACTATGCCTGTAGGGGCAAATGATAGATCATGACTTCAGAGGAGTACTTTTAGTAGATGGGCAGAGAGAGAATTGCTTGCTGATGCCATCTATAGGAAAAGGGTGAGTGACACAGCACTGAGCACTGACCCCAGTATGGATTCGATCTGGATTAAAATCTTCATAAAGGAAGTGAAAGCTGACCATGCAGCCCCTGCCTACGTTGACTAATGCAAAACTACACCCTACGACCTAAGAATGTGTATGTGTCACAATTATGGCAGCCACACAGGCTAAGGCTTTAGTGCATTCACCATTTAGGATACACCGTTCTCTATTGAGTTCATTCATTCACAGGTGCTTGTCAAATTGCATGTGGTCCTTACCCTCTAGCCTCTTATAGTGCAGTAAGTGAGGAATCATGTAAACAGCTTAATGCAATCCAATATAATAGTTCAATGATAGAAGTTTGTGTTGGGTACAGTGAAAGGACCAAGGAGGCCTCAATCAACTTGAGAGGCATGAAGAGTCTTCCTAGGAGATGTCCTACTTGAGAGTAGGCAAAAGGAGAAGGGCATCCCAAGCTGGGGGAAGATCATAAACATACCTATGGAGGTATGAAAGAGCCCAGTGCATTCAGAGAACTCAGTCTGGTGTGTGGGTTTGGGAGTGGTACCCTGATTTATTGAGCTGGATAAATATAAACCTTTATCCCTAAGGCTAAGTAGAACAGATGAATGCTAGTGTCCTCTGTGTCTTTCTGTTGTTTAAAATCCTTCCATCTGTCCCACTACTCAGGAGTATGCCAATCGGAGAAAAAGGCACTTTTTTTCCTAAATGAACACACGTTCGTGAGAGCTGTCATTTATTTAAAAAATCATGTAAGTTAGCTTAATCAGATTGCTTTACTTCGTAACACTTGACCCAGATCAGCCATATTGATGATGAAAAGAATAGGGAGATCCGGAATGCAAGAGAAGGTAGAAACCTGGAGTACTGAGGGGACTGCCAAGCTTAATATGGGATTAACCCCTGCAGTGGAGTTATAGCAGTTAGAGAGCAGCACAAAGGGCCTGAGTAGCGGGTAGGCCCTGAGTGGCTGATAATTAGTTTGGGGTCAAGAATAGAAAGGATAGCAGAAACAAATTTCACCTGCCTTGCAATTTGGCTCCATGTCAGCCTTCACTTTGTTTATTTCTGTGTAGTCTAGACATCAAGGATTGAGTTGCTCTCATCCCAAGGGACCTCATTCCCAACTGTACTGACCAGTGCAGCCCCTGCAGGGACATAAGGAGCTGTTGCACAGCTGAAAAAGAGACTAAGTCTCTTTATTAGACCTGATAAGACCACTCATATTGAGATGACTTAATTTTGTCCTTTGGAAAGTGCCTTTCTTAAGAGCTCTTACATTGGCCAAGAGTGACTGCCTCCATATTAGGGTTTGCTATTTTTGTTTGAAGGAAGTTGGCATCTCTCCTGTGCAAGGAGTTCACTGAAGTCTAAATTCTTCCATTAGCCATTTTGGTTTGCAAACAGGGATCTGACCATATATAACCGTGTGCCTGGCCTGGGCCTGGGCACTAGCTCAGCTTCCCCAGTCACAGGGCAATGGGGAAGAGCCCTGGCCACACTCTGAAGCTGGTCATCTGCCCCCCTAAACATGCCTGACTGGTTAACAATTGGATTTTTAAGGGATAGAACTGGCTACATAATTTGCAGGATCTAGTACAAAATGAAAATGTTCAAAAATTTGTCCTTTGTTCAAAACTTAATAATTTTAAAAAGGTGACAGCAAAGCATGACACCAAGTGTAGGGTTCCCCTCAGAGCAGGATCCTGTGTGCACAGGACATGCTTTCAGGAAGCCAGCCCTACTGAGGAACATCTCTTCGGCCCATCTGCATTCTGAGGGCTTCTGATGTTTAGGCCCCTGGGCTATGGGCAGCTCATGGGAGTCAGGGAAGGATGTTTAATTTCGGGGCCAAACGATTTTTTCTATCCTCTGCCTACTGCTGAAATCCCAACCTACAGCTAAACCAATTTCTCTTGAGGCTGGATCCCTTTGGGAGGGGCTAACATTTGCAGCTGTCTGTTACACTCTTAGTTTTGGATGGAAAAATGGAGGGAGAAATCACAAGGCAATTATGATTATGCAGAGAAGCTTAAGGGGAAAATTATGTAAGTTTATGAAGTGCTTTTGGATATACATAATCTTCCTTTCCATATAGCACTGAGTATGGGTGGTGGGGCTCAATAAATATAGCTCCCTGTGGGTGTCAGTAATTCTTCAATATTCATTGATACTGACAATATTCAGACCTTGAGACAGATTTCCTTTCGCTCTGACTCAAGGGAAGTTTACCCAGAGCCACACAGAAGGAGAATCCAATCTGTTCAATAGGAAAGACTCATTTTCTCCCGGAATAACTAAATTTCCCTTTGCATTTGAATTTTTAACCAAAAGAATGAATAAGGCAAAAATAAAAAGAATGGCAATTGGTTTGGGGTTTCACTTTTCCTTAAAAATTTGATTCCTGTATTGACACTGTTGAGTGCTTCAGTAATGTGTATGATATAATGCTAAAATAATCTTGCTTTGTGTTATAATTAGCTGAAAGCCTTGTCATAGGCTGCTAGTAGATTCTCTGAATTTTTAACAAAGGATTTCAATATGAAAATATATTTTTGGCAAGAAATTCAAAATTCAGGTAGAATTTCAACATTTTACAAGGAATTGTTACAGAGGATTGAGCAACTGTAATTCTTATAAACGTCTAGTTTGCTTGCAGCATTTTCTCTTCATCAATAATTCAATTTCAAAATAAAAGACACATTTTCTACATCCCAAAAGCTAGTGGGGAACCTTTCAGACTACAAGATTCCTGACAAGATTCCTGAGAAGCATCTACCAAAAAGGCAGCTAGCTCCAAAAGCGCCTTTAATGCACAGAGGGATCTTGTTACAGACCATTTTTCGTAATTCTAGAAGGCAAAATAAAATTTTCTGCTTGGAAATAATAAGTTTAAGCAAATTGTGTGGGCAAAGCTTATATCTGAGTCCAAGCAATGGTCTGATTATTGCCAGAACAATACCGCTACATGATGAATCATTAATGATCTGTGAGAGTCATAATGGTCTGTCACTAATGCCCATTAATGATCTCTCTATACCGCGAGTATGGGCTTGATGCTTCTGGCCAGTACCTTGGAGAATACTTTAGATATGCCTTAAACTTTCTCCCTCTCTTCTCTCCGTGTCTGCTCCAAATGTAGACAGCAATTGTCTGGGTAGGAACAGCTTATAAAGAAGCATGGCTTTGTTAAGGAAGTCGTATTCAGGTAAGATTTCTTTTAGCAATGTTTTTGAAGGACATAGATTTGATAACTTATCTTGGGCATTAATGCCTTTGTAAAAATTAACAAAATTATGCCGGTGATCTTTCTGTTGAGATCTTTTCTTTCTGGATGGGACAGGGGCTCTTGAGTGTCCCGGTACTCTATGGTATTTGACTGTTGAGCATAGACTCTTGGAAAAATGCTTCCTTTGTTTTTTTTCTAAGAGGAATTTTGGGTATTAATTGTTATAGAAGAGTGAATGTGTGTATCTGTCTATCTAAAGCCCTATTTGTGTTTAGAGAACCACCAGGACAGTGGCTGATTCAAGAGAGATTTCCTACTTCCAGATCTGCATTTACTTTATGCATAAAGCATAAAACATTAATTTGAATTTCTAAAGGAAGAAAAGAGAATTATAATTGGCTTTAAATGCATTTTGCTTTAAGTTTGGTGAAAGGGAAGAAAGGGAAGGCAACAGAGAGGTAAAGAAAGGTGGACACAATGACACATTAATTCTGATAATCTTATTAGGTCTATCTTCAGGGAAATCAAAGAAGATAGGCACTCCATAATGTCTAAGCAAAACCAGGAAAGGATCTGTTCCTCCATGGCGGCAAGGGAGATGCCGCAGATAGCTAATGGAACCAACGCCCAAGAGCCTCCGTCTCAGGAAGAAAACAAGATGAGAGAAGGTTGCCAGAGCGGCTAGTTAGAAACCTCTGAGAATACAAGACAGGGATTCCTTTGGAGGGTTGAAATCACTCCGCTGGCTACTTTTTGATGAGAAATTTTAACATGTAACTAAATGGAAAATTACTGATTTTCGTGGGAAACTTTTTGCTAGTCTGCCTATTATCTGAATGAAGTAGCTCATCAAGCTAATGCTTTCATTTAAACCCTTTGCACTTCCTTTAACAACGAACTCGAAAGGATCCCAGAGAATGCTAACGCCTCTGAACGTTTTATTTTGCTAGAACATTTCATCCAAGTAAGTGACTACTCTTTGCAGTTTTTGTTTCTTCAAAATCCTTCCCTCTGTCCTGAAATTGCTGAGTAACATGTGTTTATTAATGGAGTTAACTAGGATTAATAGACTTTCCGTTCTGAGTACCTGGCAGGATCTCTTGGACCACTTGGAGTGGTCCCGGAGCTTCTGCAAATGAAAGTTCGGATTTACCTGTCATGTTGCATGGGCATTGTTTATTTGCTTATTTTCAATAGCTCTCCCCTCAAAAAGGAGGAAAAAAAACCTCATTTGAATGGTCAAGGCATCAAAGGCAATATTAGTGATGAAAGTCATTATAGAATTTCTGAAGTCGGTTCAGCATTTCATTTTTTGATTATTCTCACAATTCATGCTTCTAATAAACCCACCAAAGTTTCCACCTGTCAGATTGGAGACAGCTTTTAATCATCTTTAAAGGAACGAACTACCGACTCTATGCCCCTTATCTCAGGATATGCTGCATATAGCAGAAATATTTAAACTCATCGCTCTGCTTGTAAAGTATGCGAGTGGAACCCGTACATTAATTCTTTGCTGAGTAAGGTCTATGACACAGGCATTCTCACCAAACAATTATTGCATTGACATGCGCATGCATTAATCGGAAATGATCAAATTGCAATCTAAGCTGTTTGGTTAGATTCAAGCATCAACCAGCTTTATGCTTATAAAAGTCTTCTGGATTGATTGATGAAATGTTATAAATAGACATGTCTTTTAAATAGATGTATGTTCATGGCAAACCAAACCCCTTTGCAGAAATGAATTCAAATTATGGGACAGATTGACAATGACTGGAGTTTCTCTTTCAAAGAAATGTTAAAAGTACCTGATGCAACATAAGGCAAGCTCCGAGTCCTTGGTAGCACAGTGCAAATTAGACCAGAAGAAAGGATTAAGCAACCAAAGAAGGGCGAGTCCCAAGAAAGGTCATGTTTATTTCTTTGCCTTTAGACAGGAAAACACTTCACCCCTGGTATACAGATGAGATTGTCCCAGCCACTGCTCCTGGAAGCTCCCTAAAGAATTCATTTCAATAGCTCTCAAGGCAGAAACATTCTCCTGAAATTCTCCATTGTTCAGTTAAGTCTGATGCCTCTTCTTTTGTCCTCAGAGAAGCTAAAGAACAGACAGTAGCTGTGCGCTGTGTAACCCCTCACAGGCTGGAAGCCCTCATGATCGTGCTTTTTTTAAGTAAAGGAATCTAAGTTTCTTTAGCCTACCCTTTTAGTCTTGTTTCTAACCAACCCTATTTTAGCTCACCCACTACTTCTCTTAAGTGTTTTTGTCCTTGCTGTACTTGCTGCTTTCTGCTTCTCACAACTACATCTTCTGCTTTTCAAGGTCCTTTAATGTTTTTTTTTTTTTTCTGTTTCTGGTTGGTTGTGGGCCTTCTATTCAGTGGCCTGCCTAATAGTCACCATATCCTACTGACTTAGAGTTTTGAAAATTTAGAACACATGAAGACAGCTTTCCCTCTCTTTGGGCACTATAAGAAATAACATTTATTTATTGTTTACTTACTGATAGATACTCAGGAAATGATATATGTATTAATTGTTTTTTATCAGTAATCACTTAGCCCATTTTCAAGGGATATAGATGTGTACTTTTAGCTGTTCCATAGGTCACTCATTCCAAACATTGAGGCTATTATCACCAGGGCAGTGCCTCACAGTGCCTTCTCATGATATGCAGTTCTGACTGCCTGACCCTGGGCTTAGTAGATACTCAGTGTTTGTCGAATGAATGAATCTATCCACAATGGCTGCATAGAACACTCAAAACTATTTCAGTATATTTGCTTTGGACACATGATTAAACAATCTAACCTGATATAAAACTTACCAGAAAGACTCTCTTCATATTGCATCTATATTGGCCTTTTGCCATTTGCTTTCAAAACTGGAGGCTTTGGAGTTGTGAATACTATTGGAAGGGAAGAGGTCTTGGGTGATAGGACAATTCATTCCAGCAGTTAAGTTCTTGTGATGGAAGGAGGGTATCCACGGGAAGCAAGTGCCTCTTGGGTAGACAAGGTTCTGTAAGTTTTCCTTGGGCTATCATGCCTGAGGCCAAAAGGTAAGTATGCCATAACTTTTCTTTTAATTCCAGTAGTGCCACTGGGCATGGCCTAAAAGTTTGAGCTACAGATAGAACAATTTTGTCTTTATACAATTAAGTTGTTTCCAGAAAATTATATGTAAATCAAGTTCCACTTGAAATCCACATGGGGTATGTAGTAAGGAAAGAAGCCTTTTTGTGAGTGCTTTTATAAAATGACTTATTTTATAACATACATATTTAAAGAATTATTCTTTATCCACTTGAAAGTCTGAATTTCTTTATACCAAATGAAAACATGATATCTACATTCTGTTCAGAAGGAATTCTTTGACCAGGGCTGAGTAAAGTAAGTATGTTTTAATATAATAATGCCTCATTTGCGAGAATATTAAAAATTTTTAATCTGCTTACTTTGTTTTGCAAGTTTCTGCATAATTTACTAGTGTTTCTTAAAATTTAGCAGCTGTTATCTGATATGACATGATACTATTGCCTTCTAAAATAGAATTTTTTAAAAAACCTTATTCAAAGGGAGTTGTAAATAACAGACATGGCCATTTACATATTTAAAGAGGGTATACACTTGCCTTAATGACCCAAAATTCTAGTTACCCATGCCAATTCTCTATATCTAGCTCAACATGGACCTGCAATGTCCAAATATTGGCTAAGAATTATGATTCAGGAGCCTTTTCTTGCATGACAAGATGGGTGTTATTTAGGTATCTATCAGGGCTCCAGAGGAATCAAGATTGCACATATTCATTACGAGTCTCTTTGGTTGGTTAAGTGTATGAATCTCTGTGTAAAGACCACACATGCTGGCATTCTTTGTAATATTCATTGTTCTACTCAGGCCTAACTGTGCAGTTGAGTAAAAAGATATTTTTCCAGCTCTAATATTAGATAATATGGTAGAAAATGATAAGGTCTCCAAATGTCCTATTCATCATGTTCCTTCCCCATATAAATACCTTTCCTCGCTTCATTATGAATGCCAACCAATTGGGGGCATGAGGTGATTGACTTTATTCTATGAGTGAAGCCCACAACAGTCTGGCTTAGCATACCTTTCCAGTCCTATCTCCTTCCTTCCCTCAAAGAACTGCTTCAGTCAGTTCAGTTGCCTCCATTGCACCTAGAGGAATTTGTCTAATTCATTAATGTGTACTCTGTACAGTGCTCTCTCTGTGATGTGCTACAAACTGAAGAAGGTACCAAAATGAAAAAGCCATGGGTTTTGCCTTCCAGAAGGCACAGTCTGGCTGCCTAGCTAACTAATACCAGACACACTGTGATGACTGCTATAATGGAAATACAAAAAGCCACAGGGGAACAGGGCTAGTAGGATAGATGCCTTCTGCTGGCTGGTTTTGGGACAACCTCATTGAAGAGGTGTAATTTAACCAGGGACTTAAATGCGTGTTAGTCTTTGGTTCATGTCCTCTGAGATGCATTTCCTAGCCCCTCTCCCAACCAAATAAGATTTCATCACCACCAGAATTCTCATAGCACTTACTAGCTAAACTAATCGTTTTGACCCTCATTCTAAGCTCCCTCGTATTGAATGAAGTTTGTGCTCATTTCGCTTATTGGATTATAAATTCCTAGGAGACCACACCCATATTCAGTACTTCTATTTATCTACCTGATCTATAACACAGGACTAATAACAATAGTAACTAAAAATGCCATTTATGTGAGAAAAAGACAAACTTTTGATTGAGTCCCGAGAATTCCTTGACTTCTTAGTTAACCACTGCTACACAGTAATATGTCAAGATAGAGAACAAAACTAGTCAAATTCACAGTTACTGAGCTAAACTAGACTACATCCAAGCTGTGAAGATTCTTTTTGCCCTTTTTTATTCACTCATCGAATATGCATGGAGAACCTACTATGTTGCCTGCAGTACTGAATAAAACATGAAATACATAGTCTAGAAGCAACTCAAGCAGCCTTTTTGTTCTCTTTCCCCTAAATCAGATCATAACCCTGTCCTATAGATCTTAACACTCCAAAGACGGGGAATGGTGAACCCAAAGACAAGAAGTAAGTTCTTTTTTTTTTCCTCTCCACAATATTTTATTCTCTAAGTATGTGATCCACTTGATCCTTTTTCTTAGTCAACAGTTTCTTTGCTCCTCCACATTATGAAAAGAGGCTTAAATAATCACCTTAATGGTTAGACTATGTGACCCAACAGTTACCATTTGTTAAGCATCAATTAGAGGGCAGTCCCCAGCATAAATGCTGTACAGGTAGAACTTGAATTATTACAAAAATCCTGCAAGGTAGATGAATATTTTCCTAATTTTACTACTGAGGGAACTGAGGTTCCGAGAGGTTAAGTAATGAGGCAGAGTTCCTCAGTTAATGAATGTTAGAGCAAGCCTTTTAAACAGGTCCATGTAATGCCATACTATCCCAGATATAATAGAATTTGAGCAAATGTTGTTTTGTTGATTGGCTGATTATTACCATTCTGATTGCAAGATCTTTATATATTTAAAATTCCAATGTAAGAGGTTGGTAGTCTTTGGTTCCTTTCAATCCCAGGCAGATGTCTTTATGTTTCAATAGCAATTCTATGAATGCTTTATGCTTAATAGAAGCAAAACTGTTGTCTTATATGATATAATTCACTTTTCTTAAACATTTTTACATGAATATGTATTGACAATGCATCTAAATAACAAGAAAATTTAGAACCTCAGTTAAACTTATAGTTTCTGTCAGATACTCAGTTTTAAACATACAACTAAAAATTACAACATCATGTCATCTCAAGCAAATAAAAAAATCTGATTTTATAGGCATATGAAAGCTGACTCATAACATTCAAAACTCATGAAAATATCCAAAATCACATTTCAAGCATAGCTTCAGTGTTGTTTAACTACACTATTTCAATATGGGAAAATTCTGTATTTTGAGCTGAAAATTTCGTAAGCCAGCTGTTTTCAAACTGTAGTGTATGCCATCAGTATCCTCCGTGAAACTAGTTAAAATTGGAGATTCTCAGCCGATTTGGTTGGAATCCAAGAATCTACATTTTAACAAGTACTTCATATGATTCTGGAACAGGAAGACCACCCATAACTCACTCAGAGAAATCCTCCTGAAAGTATTTTCTACTAATTACTCCCTTCCTAACCTTCATTGCTTTCTTTCCCTTACCAGCCTCTCATATCCACATGCAAAAAGTTGAAAGTATATTACTTTTTAAAGTTCTTTTGCTATTTAGGTATAATTTGCATTCAGTAAAGTGCTCAGATCTTAAGTAAACAGTTTGATCAGTTTTGAAAAATGCATATACTCATGTAATCCATACTCGAGATATAGAACATTTTCATTACCCCAGAAAGTTCCATTATGCCCCTTCCTAGTCAACACCCTTCTGCTACCAGAAGCAACCACTGAACTTATTTCTGTCATCATAGGTTTGTTTTCCCTATTTTAGAACTTTGTATAAATGGAAACGTGGAAACATTATAGCATGTGCTTTTTTTGTGTCTGATTTCTTTCACCCAGAATAATGTTTTTGAAATTCACTCATGCGTCTATATTATTAGTAAGTCATTACATTTTAATGCTGAGTAGTAGTCTACTAAATGAATATGCCAGTTTGTTTACCTATTCTCTCATTGGGGGACATCGGGCTGTTTCTAGGTTTTGACTACAATGAGTAAAGCATTTATATACAATTTTTACAAAATTTTGGTGAACATATGCTTTAATTTGGGCAAGGAGAGACAAACACCTGGCAATGGAGGTGTTGAGTCATAAGGTTGACATAAGTTTAACTTTTAAGCCACTGCAAAACAATTTTCCATCACATTACACTCCCACCAATAAGAATTCTGAGGATTCCAAATAATCACCAGCATTTGGGGTTGTCAGTTATTTTCTTTTTATTCTACCTATTCTTGTGTGTTTATAGTGGCATTCCATTTTGACTTTAATTTGTATATGCCTGATGAATACTGATGTTGAGTGCTTTTTCATGCTCTTAGTGGCTATTTACATATCATCTTTATTGAAGTATCTGTCCAAGTGTTTTTCCTGTTTTCACTGTTTTTTTTTTTTTTGTCTTATCGACTTGTTCACAATAGTCTCTCGTTACCCTTTTAATGTCTGTAGTATCTCTAGTGATGTCCTCATTTTCATTTATTATATTAATACTTTGTATTTTTTTTCTCTTTTTTAAAACTGTCTTGCTAGTGGTTTAAAATTTTATTAATCTTTTAAAAAATTCAACTTTTGGCCTTGGTGACTATCTTTTTTTTTGTCATTGATTTCCTTTCTCATTTTTATTATGCTCTTCCTACTTATTTGGGATTTAGTTAGTTCTTTTACTAGTTACTTAAAGTGGGAATATAAATCATTCATATTACAACTATCTTCTTTTTAAGTAAAGGCATTTAAAGTTATAAATTCCCCTATAAGAGCTACTTTAGATTTATTTCATTTTTTGACATATCACGCTTTAATTATCTTTGAATTTAACCTCCCTTTTGTATTTTTCTTTTACCCATGACTTTTTTTAAATGTGTGATATTCGATTTCCAAATATGGGGGGATGGTCTTTTTATATTCTTGATGCTGATTTCAAACTTGACATTTTTGCTGTCAGATGTTGTTTCATTTTGACCCATAGAAATTTCTTTAAACTTGTGTTATGGCTGAATTTATAGTCTACTTGGTGAATATTCCATTGTGCCCTTGAGAAGATTGTATTTCCTGCTGTTGGTTTATGTAGTGTTCTATAAATTATATCAAGTCAAATTGATTGACAGTGTTCAATTCTGTATTCTGATTTTTCTGTTTGCATATTCTATCAATTGTTTAGAGATGAATATTGAAATCTCTATGATTGTGAATTTATCTGTATTTTCTTTTATTGCTATCAATTTTTGCTTCAAGTATCTAGTACCTTTGTTAGGGACAAACACATATAGGAATTTATATTCTTGATAAATGACTATTTTCTAATTTAAATTTATTTTTTCAATCTCTGGTAGTATTCATCACCATGAGGTCTTTCTTACAATAGTAGCACAGCCACACTATTTTTGTTAGGTTTAACGTTTGCAATATGTATATTTTCCATCCTTAGATGTTTGTTTTGTTTATATCTTTATGTTTAAAGCATGTTTCTTGTAAACAATATATAATTCAGTCTTTGCTTTTCTTCCAGTCCTCAAATTCTACCTTTTAATATTTTTAGACTATTTATTGTTTATCATAATTATTGATATGTTTGGGGTTAAATCTTCCATTTTGGTGCTCGATTTCTATTTATCCAATCTTCTCTGCATCCTTCTGGTCCTCTTTTCCAGCATTTATTGAGTGAACCAAATATTTTTTTCATTTAATGTTTTTGTATCATTTTTAGCAGTTTCACAAGATTATGATATGCATCTTTATTTCTGCAACTTTCAATATATATTCCGTTACTTCACAAAGTAAGAAATTTGCAGCAATATTCTTCCAGCTATGCCACTCACAACTTTTGTGTTCATTTTCTTGTGTATTTTATCCTATATGTGTTATAAACCCCCTTGTTATATTATTATTATTTTTACTATAAAAAGTCAATAGTCAGATGTGATTTCTACACACACACACACACACACACACACACACACACACACACATAAACATGCACATACTATTTAAAAAAATAATTACCCTTTATGTTTACCAATATATTTATTCCTGGTGTTTTTTTGTTTCTTCCTGCTAATTTATATTTCCATGGGGTATAATTTTACTTAAGTATAAATAACTTTTTTGAACATTTCTTGCAGTACATGTCTGCTGGATAAAAATTCTTTAAGTTTTTTTTTTTATTCTGCAAATTTCTTTATTTCACCTTCATCTTTGAAGAATAACTTTTGCTGGATATGTAATTCAAGTTTGACAGCTTTTATTTTTCTTTCAGTAGATTAGATGGTATTCTGTTGTCTTCTGTCCTTCATTGTTTCTGATGAGAAGTTATATATTATTCTTATCATTGTTCCCCTGTATGTAGTGTTTCTGTTTTCTCTAGATGATTTCAAGATTGTCTATCTTTGGTTTTTAGTACTTTGACTATATATATGCCTAGCTGTTTTTTTGTTTGTTATCTCAATCTTGTTTGGTATTCTGTGAGCTTCTTGGATATTTAAAATGTTATTTTTCATCAATTTTGAAAAAATTGTTAGCCATTATTCCCTCATATATTTCTTCTGCTCATTTCTCCCTTTCTTCTCCTCCAGGGATTCCAATTACTCATGTCAGATGGTTTGCTATTATCCCACAGATATCAGGCACTCTTTTCTAGTTTTTTACTTTTTTTCTTTCTATTTCTTTTTAGATACTTTCTATTCCCTGTTTCCAAGTCAGAAATTCCATTCTCTGCTATAGCCAGTCAACTGAAAATCCCTTAAAACAAAGCCATCATTCCACATTTCATTTCTAGCTTTTCCATATTTCTCTATTTACAGATTCCATTTCGTTGCTGAAATTCTATACCCATTCCTTCATCTAGGCCATCTCTGGGATTGGTTCTATTAACTCTTTAACTCTTGAGGATGTTTCCTATTTTCTTTTTTTTTCTAAGTCTTTTATTTGTTTATGTAATTTCTGTTCGAATACAAGTTGCTAGATGTACAAAAGAGAAACTGAGATAAATTATATTAATGTCCCAAAATGGGAATACTTATTCTTCTATTAGACCATTAGTATTTGGTCTGGGATTAATCTCCTGTTAGATTGATCTGGATCTGAGCTTTGTTGTTGCTTTAGTTATATTCAATTTACCACAAGTTTCACCTTATTTAAGAGCCAGATCACAACCTTCTCTTTATCAGAGCTTTCAATATGTGTACCTGGGTAGTCTGTCCCTGTTCTTCTTCCTTAACCCCATATTTCAGTAGGCTCTGTGTACTGGAACCTTGGCAGGAGGAGGTGTTCTCTCTTTTGTCTCTTGCCTATCACAGCATTAGAGGGCCAGTGGAGGGGTTACTCAGTGAACTCAATGTCCCAGTACCCATGAGGTTTATCTCAGTTATTATCCTGGCCCTCCCTGCACTATATATCTAGGATTGAGTGGAGAGGCGTGTCTCATTCAGCTTTCCTGGCCCTCCTCCAGTGGCATGTGACTAATGATTCCTACTTATTGTAAAGCCCAGAGTGTGGAGTTCTAATTCATACTTCCTGAGTTTTATTTACCATTATATCTTAGACTTGGGCTTGAGTACCATTATTGCAGGAATAATAGTATTCAATATAATGTGAGTAAAATATCGCCAATGATATAATATTCTAAAATTCTCCACATGCTTGAGTAAGCAATAATTGCATGCGTGGCCTGGTTAAACCAGTCTCCAACTTGGAGGTCAGAGTTTGTTGATGGTAAATTTTCAATGAAAGGTCTTCAAAGAGTCAAGGGGCTCTGGTTTCAAGGATGGAGTATTTGGTAATGGGAGAAGGGAAAAACATTCTCCCTGACTATTCATTTAAATGTTAGATGGAGATTGACTCCCCTCTGAAACTTTGGAAACCTGGAGTTATAACCTACAGAGCCAAAACAGAAAAACTGCAAAAACTTTATCAACTTAAAGTGGAGTATAAGCAAATAAGCCATTGCATGCTGGATTATGATTCATAAAAGGCTTTTATTTAATTTAAATGTGTTCATATTTCCCTGCATATAGGGATCCTCAACAGAGATAAATTCACACATTTTTCTTCAGTTTTTGCTAACTGTAGCTTTGGAAAGGATAATGTAATATTAAAATACTGGGTGAGTAAAAGTCACTGTTATATTTAAAATATAAATTTCCCATCTGTCTTCTTTTTATATTTAATGTTAAGATCCTGTTGAACTGGGAAGACTTTTTTTTTTTTTGCACAAAATCGACATAAGGGGTTATGTGTAGGTAATATCCAGTGGGAAAGCATAAAAATCACAGAACTTGTATATTTTTCTAACCCTTTGTTCTCCACTGTAATGCATTTTGGAACATCTTTTGTGGGTCATACTTCCAAGAATCTAAGGACAAATTCATTATTAGCTTAGTGTTATACTTTACTAGATACATTTTCTTAGTAGGTCACAAAAAATGCATTGGCCTCATTGACATCTTATGTACTTCTACAGTAAATCTAGAAGAACTGTTCTCCTATAGAATTAAATAGGGTGAATTTGTTCCACAGTTATTTCTTCCATGCGTCTCATGTGTTTCATCACATAAGAAGTGATGTGATTATGGGCTCTAGTCAGAATGTTATTTTGTTCACTTAAGATTCATTCTCAGGAAGGTCAGACAAATTTGAATTTCATATGAAAGCTTTCTTTATGTGCTTCAGTAACTCTTCCCCTTTATATAAGAGAAAATCTTCTTGTTGAAGAGATCTGCAGATCTCACCAATGCCTGTGGGACCTGGACTAGCACCAGGGAGCCTTCACTGAAGGCTGTTTTTCTTATGCTTCATTAATGGGAGGGCTATGCGTTTTTCCCAGAGAGAAAGTTAGTGTTGCAGTTATTCCGCCTTTCCAGAAATTTAATGCTGAATAAAATTGGCCTTCATTTCCCACTAGAAAACCTCTGAGTTTTAAAAAAATATGAATCTTATTCTTGCTAAGAGATAATGTAGTAGACTGGACAGAACACAGGTTGTGAAAACGGACTAGCACTCTCTAGCTCTGTGATGTCGAGCCAGTTACTTAGTCTTTCTGAGCCTCGCTTTCCGCGTCTGTAAAAGTTAAGATAAGCATAATACCCACCTTGCAGGGTTATCTGAGGATTAGAGATGAGGTTTATGATGAGTGTGGCACTTAGTAGGCACCTAATAAATGCAGGCTATTATGGCAGCAATGCATAGCATCAAAAACAGAGACTCTGGACCAGACCGAGTCCAAATCCTGATATATACTAGCTGCCGCTTGAAAACTTGCTTAACTTCTCTATACTTCAGTTATTCATCCAAAAAATTAGAGATAATAATGGTATCCACCTCATGGCAGGCTTAAATTAAGTAATACATCCAAAGGACCAGTATTTGACACATACAGTAAGTACAATGTAGGTATTTACTATTATTCTTTTTTATTCTAGACAGCCTAGGCCAGAGCTGGCTTAGGAGATTGGAAACCATTGGAGACCTCAAATAAATATCAGTCACTTCCATTAGTCTACAGCAGAAAAGCGTTACTGGCTGTGTTTGTCCACACACGTGCGAAGATAAAGCTGGCTTTAATAACATATATCAAGAGGAATAATGGAAATAACAACTATGGTTTATTGTGGGTGTACTATATGCCAAATACCTGTTAAACTTTTTACAGATATTAGCCTAGTTAATTCTCACAATTATTGTAGGAGGTAGGTACTGTTGTTGTTTTCATCTTGGAGTTGAGGAAACTCAAGAACAGAGAGGTTAGTTGGTATACTGAGGTCACACATTTAGCATGCTACGGAATCAAGACTGACACCTGAGTTTTTAGTTGCAGGGCACATGACCTTGACCATTCTGCAACATGGTCCACTATTTTCTGCATTAAGTGGAGAACCTGCCCTGGGGCTTCAGGCTTCCTGTACTTCATGACTTTCCAATTTGATGTAGCAACTGAGCATGATAGACAAATAATTCTAAGACTTTATGATACACTCCCATGATATCGTCTTTCTGATTATTGGTGGATTAATTAAAATCAAAGAAATTTTGTGTACATGGATCTCTTATTTTATACACGAGGAAATAGAAGCCCAGAGTGTAAGACAGAGTTTTCCTAAAGCCCAAGACTAGTTAGTAGGGGAACTGAGACTCAAACCCAGGATTCTTGTTGTCATCATTCCATCAAGAGTATAGTTTGAAAAGTGGAAATGACAGCTTACCTTGGAAACAGCTAAATACTGTTTCTAATTATCATGTGCAAACCTATAACAAATAGTGCTTTATTACAATGCATATTTCTTATTTTGCAAGTGCAAAGTCATGCTTTGACCATTACCAATAATATCAATATTTTTGCGGGAAGGAGAAAAGGAGCTTCAAGCTTCCTGGGAAAGTAAAATAAATATCACTGGAATTGCATGCCAAATATCCTTAGTTAGGAAAGAAGCCATTATATTATCAATACTCTTTGCCCTAAATGGCATTTCCTCTGTTGCAATCACAAACCCCATCTGCAGCTGGTTCCTCTAAGAGGTAAAGACTTGAAATTTATAATATCTGGTGCTGACAGTCTGAATGCTGAGAAATCTCACAGTACAGCTTAGGAAAAACAAGAGTGCTGTTTCTGATTCACAGAGACATACAGAAGCCATTCTTGACCTGTGCTGACTTTGTGTGCTCTGGTTGCTGGATTCAGGGAGTGATATTTCCTAGTAAACAACTGTATCATGGACTTCACTAGTTTTTACTTGTTGCTTTTCTATTAGCAGTGATGGGGAGTATGTGTGCTTCTCCCTACAGGCTCAGAAGCTGTCTTCTCACTGCCCTGTTGATGCAGTATCATTTATGTACTCAAGATGGTCCCCTTAACTCAGGAAATTATAAAATTGGGGGGAAAAAGACAATGAGTGAAAAATAGGTCTTATTTCAAATACATTTTTTTCCAACCCCATCAAATCTCATTACTTATTTTCAGTAGTTCAGGTTAAATAAACACTCTATTCAGACTAGATGGCCCAAATCAAGGGCCATCTTGTGATTTGTGATGTTTTCCAAATCAAGGTGAGAAACAAAGCAAAACAAAACTTGCAAAACATATTGAACTATTACTCATAAAATAGAAAAATTGAAGCAAGCCATGATGTGTAAGACAAATGAAACTCAAACTGTTTTTTTAAGAAACTTAAAACAATTTTTGAATAATTGTAGATTTTTAGAAAAGTTTGCAGAGGTAGTACAGAGAGTTCCCATATATCCTTCATGTAATTTTCCCTAATGTTAATATCTTAAAATACTATGATACATTTGTGAAAACTAAGAAAACAGTACTGGAACATTACTGTTCACCAAACCCCAGACTATTTGGATTTGATCAGCTTTTCTACTAATGCCCTTGTTCTTTTCCAGGGTCCCATCCAGGATACCACACTGCATTTAGTAGTCATGTCTTAGTCTTCTGTTGTCTGAGACAATTTATTTGTTTTGTTTTTTTGTTTGTTTGTTTGTTTGCTCAGACTGTTTTAAGAGTACTTCCACATGGCTCATATGTCCAAAAGATAAGACCACTGACTATTCCAGAAACTCAGTCTACAAATTCTGACCAGAATTAGTAAAGATCATACTTATAAAATTCTCCCTTAAAAACTACCTCATGACCAACTCCAGCTCCTAAAACCTTATAAGCACTCTTCACTGACACTCCCCTTTTGAGCCACCACTGAGACTCTGTCAAGGAAGTGCTTTCTTTTGCTCAGCATGCTTCACATGCCCAGCCTTTTATGACCAATGGATTTCTCTGGTGCTCTTTGTGTTAGAGCTTTGAAAATGAAGTCCACAGTGATTCACTCATTCACTAAATGCAAGAATCCCTTCTATAATATCTGATAAGTGTTTACCAGCTCTGTGTGATCCCCACAACCCATCTTTGAACACCTCCAGTGACAGGGCACTGATTACCTCCCAAAATAATCCTTTCTATCTAGTTTTGAACAGCCCCTATTGTTAGAAATGGCTTCATCAAAGGGAGCCCTAATCTGTTTCCTTGCAGCTTCTCTTCATTGGCCCCATTTCTATTCTCTAGAGAATCAAGATGTTAGATGGAAAGTATGCTCAATCTACAGTCCCACTCCAGTGGTGTGGGAAGGAGTCAGACACACTTGAATGGTCCAGTTTTATTCAGAGAGTATCACTTGATAGCTGTCTGAATTTGGGCATGTGATTCAACCTCTCCTCTCCATTTATCATAAGATTATTGCGAAAATGAAATGACATGACACATGTGAAAGCATCTAGCACCCTACCAGGCACAGAAAAAAACTCTTATAAAATGATAGTTCATCAGGATGATCAACTCCTGAATACCCAAAATGAAATGTACCATTTATGTTGTATTATATTTTTTGTTCTTCCTCACAGCAGTGAATTATACTTCCTTTTCCACTAATTAACTAAAAGACTTAATTTTATTTTTCTGTCGACCTTTCTTTTCCCCTCGAAGTTTAATTAAGCTGTTACTGAACAGAACTGAAGTGTTAAATAACCTGAGAGGATCAGTTCCTAACATTCATGAATCCCATAAATTGCCAGCATGTGAGATTAGTCATGACAGTGGATGGGAGAATTTGGCAGGGATTAGCAAGTACCCCTGCTAATCAACAGAATATGCAAATCAGTCCCCTGCTTGTGGCATTGATCTAAATCTCCATGGCAACACAGGGGTTAGCTATATACATGTGAAGAAGTGATTTCAAAGCTGCAAAGTATGATAGAAGTTACTGTAGTGAGCATCAAGGGAAAAAAACTGAGAAGTATTTCCACTTCTTGAAGAAATTCATACAAGTTCTTATAAATTTAGTAGTATCTTCACTTTTCCTGCTCCCCTACTACTAGAATGTTAATTGGCAATGATATAAACAGGGGAAAAAGCAAGAGGGAGTAGAAAAAGGTCAGAAACAATCCACAAAATATATAATCTATCTATCTGACCAAATAACTATAAATTATGATTTTTTGCCTTTCTGTATGAGACCGAATTGTCTGGATTAGTATTCCAGTCCTACCACATGTTAGCTGCATGACCTTGGCAAATTTTTAATCTCACTGTGCCTCATTTCACATCAATAACATGGGCATAATAATAGTTCCTCTCTCATAGGGTTGCTGAGAGAATTGAGTAAGTTAACTCTGTAAAGTGTTTAGAATGGTATCCTGTCCAGAGTAAATGCTCAAAAAAAAAAAAAAAGCTGTTATTGTTATCACTCTCTCGTCACTATTATCGTTCCTGCTATTTGGTCATGATACTGGAACATACACTACCTTTCAATTTTATGCCCTGTGAAGAAAATACAGGGCGAGAAAGGTTATATTTTCCATTTCCTAATTTTGTTTGTGCTGGTAAAGAGACTTGGAAATGTCAGCACTGGAGAGCTTTGATAGGTATTATCATTTTCAATTTCAGTAAAACACTTAGGAAAATGGTAACTGTGATTTTGGTTGAGTCACAGGATCCAAGTAAAGCCACGTTACTGTTTAAACTCTCATCAAAATCTAGGAGAAGGCAGATGTCTGTAAAATGTGATGTTATCAAAATTGTATTATGTTACCTCAGAAACCAGTCACCTTTTGCTCTAATTAATGTTTCAGTATATATGTCACTCTATAAAACAAACTCAGGCCCCTGCACCCTCATGGACCAATTTTCTTAGTGGCCTCATCTCATTTCACCTTGTCTTTCTCTGTTGGCTGATTAGGTTTCTAGTCCAAGCAGGATAATTGCAGTAATTCAAGTTCGGATTTAATTTTCAGTGCTTACATTTGATTGGAGATTATTCTAATAGATACTGGACTACTTGCTTTATGAAGTCAAAATTGTTGCCGCTTTTTTAAATGCAAACAAACTCCTGTCGATTACCACCCAGTGGTTTAAAATCGTTTGGAGGCAGCCTAATGGGGCTGAAAGGGAATCAGGCTAGGAGTAGGAAACCTTGGGTTTGAAACCCTGCTGGCTTCCTCTAATATCTGACTCCTCTCCCTTCACTCCAATGCCCTTTTCTTTGTTTTCAGTTTTATATTCCTGTACACTATTTTGTAAGCAACTACAGTTACTCTTTTGGATGAGGTAGGGCCTAAACTGATTAATAAATGGATCGGTTGTGTGATGTTAGGGAAACCATGACCTGTTGGTGAGAAAGTTTTCTATTCTGTAAAATGGGGTTAATTAAAAGCGACTCTGGCTACATCAGCTTCCATGCCAATCAAATAAGACAATGGTTATAAAAAGGGCTCTGTGAAATATTGAAGTGTTGTATACTTGTAAAGAATAATTTTAATATCAGAATATGACTAAAATATGAAGCAATCTAATTACTAACCTTTTTTAACATTGCCTTTGACAAGAAGCCGGTAGCCCCCTGCTTATAGTTCAATGCTTGAACCATAGTTCTTCTGTTAATAGTTAAGACATGGCCACTCTTTAACATGCACTGTACATAAACCTACTCTTAGCAAAATGGAACTGTCCTGCATTTCATTGCTCTAAATGCTTACTGCCTGCTTTCGAAACAGAGAAAGGGAAAATTAGCTAATTCATTTAGCCATGAAACTATCATTTATTGAGTCCCTATCTGTTTAGATGTGTGGATCTAGAGTCAAAGTCTCAGTCCCTGCCTCAGGGAGCTCACTGTGGGCATGACAGACAAGTAGACAGTAATGAGTATTATAAATGCCACGATAGTTATATGTACAGTATGCTGTGGAACAGAGAAGAGGAAACTGTGTCTTTACATGGCAATTGTCAGGGAAGGCTTCTCAAAGGAGAATATGCCTGAGATAAGTGTTGAAGAGTTTGCCGAGTGAGAGGGAATAGAACTTTCCAAGGCTCAGCAGTTGGGGTGACCACAGGGCAGGAGCGGGTGTTTGGGAGAAGCTGAATACCTAAGTATGTCTGAATTACAGTGTGGGGGAGGGAGACTGACAGAAAGTAAGGGTAACAAGAAATTCTGGGGCCAGATAATGGAGGACTTGTAAGTGGACAGCAACTAAGACTTATTAACAGTGCATGACATGATCAGATTTGTGAGAATTGTAGCAGCGACAGACCAATTTGATCATAGGCCAGAAAGAAAGCTACAGTGAAATTCAGACAAGAAATGAAATAGAAATACGTGAAAGCCTTAACAATAGGAGTTCAGAAAAGATATTAGGAAAATAGACCCTGCAGTAGTTGGTTGCTCCTCGGATATAGGTAGGAGCAAGAAAAATGCAGGATAATGTCCAAGTTTCTGGCTTGGGTGAGATGGCTGATGAATCCAGAAAGGAATTGGATGTATGAAATAACCTTAATAGCCACATGGAATAAGAGAGGAGAAACCAGTTTGTGGAGATGGGTTCAATTTGGGGTTTGTTTTGTTCGAGGTCTTGAGTGGTGTTTGAACTATCCATATCTAGAGCTCAGAGGTGCTATCTGAGCTGATAAAAGTGCAGAGGAGGAAAAACTTCCTCAAACCTTTTAGCGTACCTGGCTGAGTCTGAAAATTAAACAGACATATTAACAAGAGAAAAACATACAAACTTGTTTAAGTATTATGTGACATGAGAGCCTTCTTTAAGAAATGGAGAACAGGAGAAATTATATAGACCTGAGTATTTTTATGCTAGGTTTGATGAAGGATGAGGTAATTGTGTAGATCTGTGATAGGCCAAGGAGGATGAGTTAAGAGCAGTAAACTGGAAACTTAGCAAGGTCTGTGGGTTACAGTTCTTCTCGGTGTCCTTTTGTCTTGGGAAATAATGATATTCATTTCCTCTGTTACAAGGAGGGCACTTCTCATAGGATGGTTTTATGACCTGTTTCAGAGGAGAAGAGAGGAAGGAAGATCAGAGCGACCATCTTGCTTCTATCGTTTTCTCAAACTTCTTCAACTTAAAATAGTCAATATGCCAAAGCACTATATTTTGGGGTAGCATGTCCAGAACCCCATCAAAAACAGTGGAGATTTTTGGAATTGTTGCAGTATGAGGTAGTTATTTCCTATACTATTCATGAGACTGAGTCTTTATCATTTTCAAGAGTCAGCAAAATGTCATCTCCTTTTACTGGCCTTCCCTCCCCTTCCAATCTCAATTAGCTTCTTCTGTAATTACTCTTGAACAGTATTTTGTCCTTTTGTTTTATAGCAGTGATCACAATTTATATCTACATATTTAAATTAATTGTTTACTATCTGACTCTTCATTATACTATAATTTCCATTTGAGCAGGAACACATCTACCTTGTTTACTGCTGAATACCTACAACCTAGCCTGGTACAGAGTAAATGCTTGAAGAACATTTGTTGAATGGATGAATGAAGAGCCCATACCTAGAAAGAGGAGAGTGAGAGAGAAAATTTGAGGGCATAGGGCAGAATCATAAAGAACTCAAATGGTCAGTAGTAAGAAAAGGGACTGGAAAAGGAGACTTGTGAAGAAAGAGTCAAATATAAGTAGGAGGAAAACCTGGAGAACATAGTCTCAGAGAAACCTCTGGAAGAGTGTCAAGAAGGGAATAGTCAATGATGGGAAATGCTGTTGAAATGTATAATGACTGAGAAGTAGTCATTGGAAATAACAGTACAAAGGCTATTGATGATCTTAATAAAAGCAATTTTAGTGTTATGGTGGAAGTAAAGATTGAATAGGGACTTCCAGTCAATGTGTTGAACTAAGGTATTGCCCCTAATCTTTTATAAAAACATAGAAATAGTGGATAAAATATTACCTTAGGTCTTGGACAATATATGAGAAAATTCAAAAGCAAAAAAAGAGAAATTTCCAGGTGATAGAAACAAAACAGCAATTCAAAGCCAAAGTGAAGTGTAAAGTTGAAGCTAAATGACCATCAAGAAAGGGTATCAGAACTGAGTATATACCCTGGAGTTTAAGTTGAAACCACAGTGCTGACACAGATTCCTGAACCACCTGGATAAAGCTACTAGCTGGGAAATCCTGTTCAGTTCATGAACAACCAGATCTTGAGTGGTGTTTGAACTATCTGTATCTAGAGCTCAGAGGTGCTATCTGAGCTGATGAAAGTGCGGAGGAGGAAAAACTTCCTCAAACCTTTTAGCGCACCTGGCTGGGTCTGAAAATTAAACAGACATATTAACAAAAGAAAAACATACTCAAGGCCTAAGGATGCAGGATATGGGCAAGGTGTCCATTCTGGGCCTTTAGTGTAAGAAATTGGAATCTCACATCTGAATTTGTACTTAAAAGCTGGGAAATTAAAATAAAAAAAAACTGAACTGGATCCAATGATATCCATAGAGTGCTGGCATAGAAAGAACACAAAATTTTAGAGATAGATAACTCTACTATCCAGGGTTCATATGGGACTTCTACAGAAAAACACCCTCCTGCTGAAGGTGAGGCCACAGAAACCACTGCAGGGAGAGTCAGTAGTGACAATAAGCAGAGTAATTCATATTCCAGGAAGGTTGTAACATAAGACCACATGAAAGAGACTTTAATATAAGTATCTTCAAAATGTTCAGTAGGATAAAAGAAGGACTAGAATCCATAAGGTATGAATAGTATATTGTGAAAAAAAATAGCAGACATATTAGAAATTTGAAACAAATTATAAAAATTATATATGTATATATGTATATGTGAATATGCATATCTACACATATAATGTATATTAATATATGGTATATATGTATATACCAATGAAATAAAAACAAAATCGAATAGACTAAACCCAAGTAGAGAGTGGATCAATGAAGTGCTCAGATTCTATAAGAGGGAACTAGGAAGAAGTAAGGAGTCATGGAGGAGAGAATGGGCTCTTACATACAGCTAATAGAAGTTTCAGAAGAGTAGAGGCAGTAGATGTAAAGTTGATAGTTAAATTTCCAGAATTGAAGAAAAACAAAACAAGTGAAAGATTGAAGAAGCACAATTGAAGAGGAATGCAGTGAATGGGAATATTTTAGCATGTTTGAAATATATTCAAATACCAACCAAATACTAGTTGTCTTTCTCTAAAGGGATATTGTAATCTATGTAGAAGAATTACTAGGACTACACACACATAATATAATATGTGATGTGATATGATATGGTATATAATAAAATCAGAGTGAAGGGTGAATGTAGAGTAAGGAGGTAGAGATTGTTGTTGGACAGCTTTTCTTTAGAGAATCTTGTCTATGAAGGGTTAGAAATATTGAACGAGGGCTGAAATGAGCACGTCTGACATTATTTTATGTTGTATGAATAGCAAAGTTAGTACAGCAACCTTCTAGGTACACTCACATGCAAACGGCAGGGGGCTGTTAAATTGAGGGATTCTCCAAAGCTATTCCCTTCTTGAAGCTATCCCAGCAGCAGCCTGTTCTGTCATTTCAAATGTCACCAGTAGAGACGCTCTTTTGTAATAGACTATTGCTTCCATAAAATCCCTCTTAGAATGAGTCAATTCCCAGGGAGGTCGCGAGGAATACTAGTACTCATTAACTCAGCATTGATGAGAGTATTTAACTGGCTGTCTTAGTGGAGAGCAATGACCCAGGGATGAGATATAGGAAAGGGTGATTTTAATGAATGAGAAGAATTAGGAAAACTGGAAGCCTAAAGTCTTGCCTGGCAGAGCAAATTCCTCTGGAGCCTCATAAGGACAGTGGGCTTCTGGGCTGAGGTGCTGGCTTTATAGCATTGTCTTAGGCCTGCCTGATGTGTACACACACACATGTTGTTTTGGTTCTTATAGTGAAATGGAGCACTGTTATTTCCCTCAGTAATTAAGTATATTTTTTTCAGACCAAAGAATGCTAAGATTCTGACAGAGAAAGTAGGCACTGGAATTTTAGGGGCAGGAAGAAGAATGAAGGAAGCAGGAAGATTTTTTTAAATATGTTTTTTTAACATATTCAAATACCAACCAAATCATAGTTGTCCTTGTTCAGTAGGAATATTGATGTCTACATAGAGAAATTACTAGGATTACTTGGCTTGAACAGTCATTTTCTCATGATCTTTAACTCATTTGTTAGCTTAAAGTTTTATCATCATCATAATAAAATTATTTAATAACTGCCCACATGCAAATCTCTGATCTCCAAGCTCATCCCAGTTATTACAGGAGGAGAATGCCTGACTCACTGTGGCATATATTGCAATTTAATTTTTATTTTGATTGGCATCTTTCCAAAGGGATTATTTCTAATAACCCCTGTGCCAATGGCAGTTATAAATCAATAAACTACTGTGTAAACTACTGTACACTTGAACATCACTGTTGACAATATGTGCTGAACACGGTCAGTGGGAAAGGCAAGACAATTGGTTTCCAAGCAAGAAATAAATTCACAAATGTCTATCAGAATATCCACATGGCACATTTTATTTCTTCTAATCTACAGAACGCTTCATGACCATGCTAGTAAGAAATATTTCACAGAAAGTTACATCCTGGAGAACAGAGTCAGTCTAACCCAGACTTGAAGTCTGGCTTTACTCAGTTTCATTCCCCAACATTCTAGCTCTTCTTTATCCTCCAAAATTCATCTTCAGTGAGATTTCTTTTTTCTGAAGCAGAACCCAAACTCTGCCTTCCTGTGCCTTCTGTTGGATGCTCCCCCAACACTTTGGACATTTGGTACCACTCTTACAGTGCTAATCACATTTTTGTTTTAGTTATTTACTTCTCTTTCACATTCATTTGAGGCCAGGGACAGTCACTGGAGAGGCAGTAAAGCAATTTTAAGAACATGGGATATGAAGTCAGAATGCATGGCTTTGAATCCTGGCGCCATCACTTCCTACCTAAATGAACTTGCTAATCTTTCTTTGCCTCAGCTTTTTCATCTGTAAAATGGGGATAAGCTCATAATATTGTTGTATTAAATAAGTAAATAATGACAATATACTTAGAATAGTGCCCAAAATATAGTTAGAGCTCCATAGATAAATTATACTTGTTAGTACCTTTGCATCCTTCAGGACATGGCTCAGTACATGCCAGATAGTTCTCAGTAAATCCTGAATGAGGGAATGAATGAATGAACAAATGAACAAGTGAATGAACAGCTTGGCCCAGGGCACATTTATTTATTTAACTACTCTTCCCTCAGATCTTTTCTCTAAAATAAGATTGTTAATTGAGCATCAAGGCCTCAGTTAGGAAATCAGGTTCTAAAATTGTTTGAATTCTTCAATGGTTGCAGGAGAATTTACTAAATAATTACACTTTTAGCTGTTTGTCACAAGGGAAAAGATAGAGCAAATCAGTTAGAATGGATATTAGAGATAGTCATGGGCTTCAGACCATAGAAGTGCATACATCATGTCTAGTATTTTTCTCTCTTTTGCCTGAACTCAAGCTTCCTGTAGCTGAAATCAGAGGACACAAAAAGGGTTACAGTGTAGATAGCCAGTTTTCCCTGTATGAAAAGAACTGAAAGAATTGGGAATGCTTTCACTTCTTGTCTCTGTTAAGTAGTGGTGAAGATAAAGGCCAGGAAGTGTGCTTTGGGTCTCAGCATTCTAAAGCTCCAGATTACCTGCATCAAACCAGGTCCCTGTGTGAGAGTACTCCCTGGACTGAGAAACCCAGAATGACATAAAGCAGTGATTTAAATCATTTAATTTTAGTGAGAAACATAGTCATGTTTCCTTTAAATATCACTAAGAAATTATTTAAAGTATATGAACTATGCTCAAAACTAAATATAGGTCATATTTATCTAATTTGTTTCCTAATTCAGTTTTTTTTTTTTTTAAGAAAGAGAAAAAACATAACGGAGTTGAAAATCATGCTATATTCCAATTTTTCTGTTTCCCAAGCCAAGAGGTAGCCATATTCAGACACCACTGTTCAGCAACCCAAATTCCAAATGCAGTGCCAAAAAGGAAAAAGTGTTTAATGGACTGACCTTGTACACATAAATTGTATTGGCTGAGGATCCTTGGTTTAAATACTGGCACTGCTACCTCTGTGAAGTCCAAGAAACCATAGATATATCACTTTGTCTTTCTAGACTTTACTTTCCTTACTTGTAAAATGGCAATAATGATAATCTCTACCTTATAGGTTGTTGTAAGGATTAAAGAAAAATAGAATTGCACTTAACAGGTTGCTTGTGCAATTATAACCACAGAATTCATTGAGTGTTATCACCATTTGAAACACTAGTGGCCAAAAAAAAAAAAAAGAGAGAGAGAGCTTAAAAGCCATCTAGGTGAATGGATAAAGGTGTGTGTGTGTGTGTGTGTGTGTGTGTGTGTGTGTGTGTGTACATACACACAATGGAATATTATGCAACAATAAAAAAGAATGAAATTTTGCCATTTGTGACAACATGGATGGACGTAGAGGGTGTTATGCTAAGTGAAATAAGTCAGACAGAGAAAGACACATATTATATGTGGAATCTAAAAACAAACAACAGCAACAAAACCAGACTTCTAGAAATAGAGACCAGTGGTTTGGTTACCAGAAGAGAAGGAGTGAGGGCTGGATGAAAAGGGAAAGGGGAGTATAGTCAATAATATTGTGATAAGTTTGCAAGGTAAGAGATTATTACTAGAATTAGTGGGCCAATCACCATTATAAGGTATAAAAATATCAAATCACTATATTGTATACTTGAAACTAATATAACCAATATAAGATTGTATACTGACTATACTTAAATTAAAAAATAATTTTAAAGTCTAGGACATCTGCATAGTTCTCAGGTGGATCATGGACCTGTCCTTTTCCCGTCCTTAGAATCTGGAGGCTATCATTTCCTCTGAATTCAGCAGGTTATCCTGACCAAATCCTGGTTAACATCTGAAAAGAGGTGTGTTAAGATTCTTAATCCTGAGTGAGCCCAGAAATATTTCCTATTACCTCTCCACTCCTTTAAAAAAATGGCAGCTCTTGATAGGAAATTGGTGGAATCAGTGCCATTGTCAATAGGAAATCAATCCAGAATTCCTTATGTTGGCTGTGAAGCCCACCCCCACATGCTAAGTAATAATGAACATTACATCATTTGCAAACACTGCATTCCCTTCCTCAAATCCTGAGTTTAGGTCACCTTCCTCCAGAAATCGCATTTCCTAAAACAGCTTAGATCCAGAAAAATTACCGATTGTCTGCTTTTGCCTCCAATCCTCCGTCATTTTTCCCTCTAGCTTTTCATTAAGATTACTTAGTTCACTGGGCAAGAAATGAACTCAGCATTACAGATATTTTGCCTTTGAATCTTGCGCATTTTTAGTCTGCCATAAATGTTCCATCATAGAAACACCTCATTTATATTTTTTAGCCACCAGTCAGTTCATAAAATAGCAGCCATTCTTCCAGGATCTTCAAATATTGAATAAAGCTGAACAAACTCACTTAGAGAAGCTGGTGCTTTTGTTGGCTCTGGATGCTCTGTCACCAATGAGGCAACCCATTTGGTTGATAATAAATTTATTGTATCTACAAAGTATTTTCCACATGTTGGATGAGAGAAACTTTAGAAATTGGGTGTGACTGCCTTGACTCACATGCTTCAAGTTCACCCAATGTGAGTTTCCAAAGTCAAAGACCGTACCTTAAGCTTTCTAAGTAATGGTGTTGCTTCCCCTCTCCCTGTGACCAATCGATATTGCAGATCATGAGCAATATCAATAGTATATAGTGTAGCTTTTGTGATAGAAGGAGAGCCTTGAGGGAAATCAACTCACATACTCACCAAGGTAGATAAGATTTCTGTTCTATTCACAAAAGCTTCTATAGGAGAATCTGCAATTATGGTATTTAACAACTTTTACTGAAAAAAATGTTTTCTTTGTACAAAATTTAAATCTTTACATATTGGAGCTTAAGCTCAACTCTTTGTGTTCTTTTCCTTATGCTCAAGAGAGAAACCTCGACCCCAGCAATCTAATATTTCTCTCCAGGTTTTCTTGATTAAATGACCAAGCAGGTAATCAGACGCCTTGAACTCTTGATGTTGCAGCTGCTATGGCTAATTAAGTGGCTGAATTCATAGACATGATTAATACCATCAGGGTGCTTTATGGTTTTAATGTTCATAAATTATTACTGAACAAGGAAATTTTTATGTGAGTTATAGGATTTTTCTTCTTAAAGAATCAGAATTAATCAGTGTATTCCCACTTGATTTTAAATATAAACCAGAGGTGGCTTTAGTGAATTCTATAGTTTAAGTATTTAGAGAATGATCTCAGAGAGGGTACACAATGAAAACCTTGGGCTCCTTGGCTTTTCATCCTGAATGCAAATCTGGAGAGCCAATCAATTTCCAAAAAAAAAATTGGTTCTGGAGACCTTTGTTTCTGGAGAATAATTCCCCCAAATGATCTGACTAGGAGAGACTCATTGCCAGCTTTTAAATGTGTCAGGTTGTTACAGAATACAGTAGTCACTCTTTCTGTTCCTGGAACTTCAGTGTGACATTGACAAGATTCCCTTCAATTGCATTTTTTCTTTCTGCTTGAAGTTAAGTAGCAAGAGCCTTTACTAATGGCTTTTCTCTAATCTCCTCATTTGTATTTCTTTCCAGTTGTTTCTCTGGGCTTTGGACATAATTAGATAGACCACAAACAGTGGTACTTGCTCCCCTGTCTCTTGAATACCCACTCTGCTGGCCTACCCAGTTAATGGTGAGATCCCAGTGTTGCTTGACTTCAGTGCACTTGCACTTGCCTCCCTGTCCTCCTTTTGAGCACATCATCAGTCCTTGACCTGTAACCGGTCATTCAGATGTTTTGATGGACAGTCAGTGAAGATGGAGAGCAATCTGGCAAGTGGCTCCATTAATGTTTATCTTCATGAAGGAAGGGTGTTTGAAATTTCTCACTTTCACAGTTTCAGAGAGACAGCCAGTTCCTTCCTGCTCAAAAGTTATAGAGGCTGCTCCTGATTAGGCTGTCAATTCTCTCATTTTTACTCATCACAGTCACATCTGTTTGGGTTTCTGTCTCTCTCCTGGAGATGCCTCTTGAGAATAGGTCCCCTCAGCTTCTTTACAGCTCATCTGAGGCCTGCCAAAAGAGATTGGCAGAGAACGATCAGCATTCTATGCTCTGATAACTCACATAACTCTCTCTGGAAAGAATGCTAAAACCTGGTTCTCAAGTGAGCCCAAGATGAATGGAGCCAAAGAGACTTCTTTGTTTTTCTTCGGAATCCATTTTAGAGTTTATATTCTGGTGGGGTAGGAAGGGAAAGGGGAGAGCGGAAGTATGAGGAGGAGAAGATAAAGAGTTTGGAGGAACAGAAGCATATACAAAAAAAAAAAAATCATAGGCTCCCAGAGCCAAAAAGACTTTAAGGAACATTTTATCCAGAGGTTTTCAAGCAGTTTGTTTTTAATAGTGGAATTTTTTATTTTTATTTTTAAGAAATCATACAACAAGCCCCAGTATACAAAATAGATGAAAGCAGAGGTGCTATGGTTGAATTGTTCGTGAGGGAATTTGTATCTCTTCCATTAACTCTTCGTGCTCTGTAGAATACAATTTGAAATGCATTAGTCAAGTCCACAGGATTACTTTAAAGATGGGAAAACTAAGCCTCAACAGTAGAAATGACATGCCCAAGGTCATACAGCCAGTTAGAGACAGAGACAGGATAAAAACATATGTGTTCTGTCACCTAGGCTAGAACTATTTGTCAATTGAATTGGAGAAGGGGGCTACAGATGCTTCCTTCTTGAACAGTACCAAGGAGAGTTTGGTGGACAGTGCAGTGGCGGGAGAAAGTCTAGGAAAAGCAAAGGAGAATGGACTCACACAGCATACAGGAGTTGAGAGCCCTGGGATTCAGGAGAGAAAATTGAAACTCCAGGAATCTGGAGGAGACCCAGAAAGTTTCACAGCAAGGGTCCAGTTTCAATTGGGAAGTACAGAGCAAGATAAGACAAAAAGGCACTTTGGAAATAAATGTCAGTAGGAAGTTCTTTCTTCCTCCCTCCCCCACTAAAATGCCACATTCGTGGTCTGGGGTGGTAGTAAGACACAAGGGAAAGGCAAAATATGCTTCTCTAGGGTAAGCGGCATTTCCTTCTTTCAAATGACTAAGATGACCGGGGTTGTGGCACAGTTCTCTTTTGAGGACTTGAGAGTTATATTCACACTCTGCTCTGAATTTGAAAATACCTAAGAAATACACACATGCGAGTTAGGAAAAGATCAAATTATCTGCTTAATTAATAATTAAATTGATTGCACGATATGATTTGGACCTGAAGTCAAAATGGCCTTCCTCTATTTTTCCCCTGGATGATTCCCCAATTCTAGTCACAGGCCTCTGTGAGTTCTCTTAGTGGAGGAGAGAGGAGAATGCATATGGTCTTTGAAAAGAACACAGAGAGTTAGAGGCCCCCCATGTCCACTCTCACCGATCATGTGTCATTTCTTTTCTTGTCCATGGAGACAAAATAATAAAGGGGTGATTTAAAAAGGTGGAAGTACATTTTATGGACAGATGGGGGCATGTTGCAGGGAGAGATTCTGGGCCCCCTATGCACCCTTATTATTTAAGATTAGAAAATTTAATTGTGAGGGAGAAGTTAGAGCAATAAACGTATTTATAAACACCCATAGGATCATCTACGTTTTAGCTTTGGCCCAGTGGTTCCATCAGCATCAGGGTTAGTAACAGAGCTGATGTATTTACAAGTACCATTTCCTCATTCTCACTCTTCTCAAGTTCTAGCCCTTGACTGAATCAGAATTTGTCCTTCTTTAGCTTTTTCATACCTGCTTTGGTTCAGGGCCCCAAGAGAGAAGCTAGAGGGAAGAAAAGAAAGGCCCTTGGGGCTGGTGCTCCTCAGAAGGTAGAAACATGCAGAATAGGAACATCTTAACTGTTCATCCCACACCTCAAATATTTGTCCCTGGTCAGAGATTCTTCTGACCCTTCTTTTGGTGAGATTATTGCCCTTCATGGTGCGTGGAATTTGAATCACATGCATTGAGCCAGGAAACATTCTCCTATCCTTTAGAATCAATATAAACCAGTCATTCATCAATTATTTTCAATAAAGTTTTATTGAGCATAGATTGTGATAGGAACTGTACCCGGAGTTGGGAATATGGTGGTGACAGAGACCTAGTCATTCAAAATCCAGTGGGAGCAAGCTAGGACTTTTCTCCTATGAGTTAAAGTCTTAAGAAGTAGATACTTGAATTGGCTTGTCCTTCTACTTCGTCCTCCCTTTTCTTTTGGGAAAGCCAAAAGCACAGAGATATAGACTAACCTTCAGGGAATCTCAGACCATTTAGTATCACTTTCCTTTAACTCTCCATCTTGCATCTGCAACCTTCACCCCATTCTGCCTTTGCAGACACAATAGTGCTTCTGATGGGGCAAGAGATCAAGACTGGCAGCAGTTCCCCAATGGAGCTCTGGAAAATTCGGAAGGGTCAGGTGATTCAGCTCTGATGGACTAAGAAGCTAGAGCTTCCTAGCAGGGAGCTCAGGCGAAAAAAGAAGGGCTGGAGTCTGGGTATTTGGTTTTGCATCTACATTTATTCTGAAAAGATCTGGAAGAGGTTGGAGTCCAGTAAAGAGAATGTAGTGGCAGCTCCAAGATAGAGCAGCCCTACTATTGGGGTCATCCTTTTTGGCAACAGAGATCAAGTAAAATAGTAAAACAATCATGTCTGTTAGAAATGTTTGAAGGTAGGGATATGGGTGGATCATTCTGTATTGCATTCTTGACCTCAAAATTCTTTCTTCTGTAAATTAAAATGTATAACAGGGGAAGGATAGAGCTTGCGAACTGAATGAGGCAAGCAAAAAGCTAGACTTGATTCTTGAATTGGAGGAAGGCTGGCTGCCTGAGCATGAGGAGCAGGAAAAAAAATGAAGTTAGGAGACTGGAAATGGGCTGCAGCTTAAATAAGGAGGTTTGGCTCTTCATTTCCCCAATATTGCTCATGGTGCACGACTCACGCTCTCTGCTTGGATCCCAAACACGAATGGAATGATGAAGGGACGTAGAAGAAAAACGGAGTTCGGACCGCACAAATTGGCCCGAAATGAAAAGTCAGCAAAAACCACTGGGTGGCAGCGTGGTGTGCGGGCGCAGCTCTGCAGTGCCTGCTGCTAAGGCAGCTGCTGCTGCCAGTGGGGCCAAACCCGTAAGGAAGCCCCGGCCTCTCCCCTGAATGGGTACAAATGTTGCCAAGCGAAATATCTCAGTGGGGGGTGTTAGCGGGGATGTTGTGAGTTCCAGTCAGGGGCAAGCGGCTGGCGAACTTCCCAGGGGCTCCAGCCAGGCCGTAATCTTGATAGCTGAGAGTGAAACACTAATGAAACACCCCACCACCGCGCCATCCTTCATCTCCAAGCACCACCGCCCTCCCATCTTCGTTTCCCCAGTGCAACTACCTCATCCTGGTACCACCTCCATCACTGTTCCTGAAGCACCTTTCGGGAACAGAAGGGGAGGAAGATTTGGTGATGGGGCAGTGCCTAAGCCCCTACAGGTGTTAGCCCTAGAAGCCCGGCGAGGGGACTTGGCGGGGGGAGGAGGCCCGTGGCCCAGAGCCAGCGGGCTGGGCTCCGGGAAGGAGGGGCCTCTGGTGGAGGGGGCCTCGGGGAGGCTATCGCGATCTTCTAGAGGGTGCCTGCGGCGACGGAATTCCTGTGCTGAGACTGTGCCGCGCCCAGAGCAGCAGCAGCAGCAGAAGCAGTAGCAGCAGCAGCAGCAGCAGAAGCAGCAGCAGCAGCAGCAGCCGCGAAGATGCGAGGCCATTACCTGTTTGATCCCCGTCGGAAAGCTGGCACGGGCCAACTTTTCCCGATTGTCACGCCAAGAAGTTTCAAGGACTAGTCGGAGGCTCAGAGGGGCCAGGGCGAGGGCGCGCTCCCCAGCGCGCTTCTCCCTTCCCCCCTCCCTCCCGCAGCCCTCGCTCCCGGCCTCTCTCCCGCCTGCGCTCTCTCGGCCCGCCTCTCTCCTCCGGCCCCCTCCGCAAGGCACTGGGCGGGGGGTGCCACCAAACTCCGACCGGAGCCACTTGGACGTGCACAGTGTCCTCGGGGCGCAGAGGCCGAGCTCACGCAGTCGCGCAGTTCTACCTCCGCCCGCCAGTCTCGCCTTTGATCCCGGCCTGGGGCTGTGGCATCGGCTCAGACCCAGGCAGCCCGCAGCCCGCGCAGGAGCCGGACCATCGCCAGAGGAGCTTGAATGGCATGCTGAGCCCACTCCTCGGCTGAAGCCCGAGTGCGGAGAAGCCCAGGCGAGCGCAGGCTAAGAAGCCTAAGGCGGCAAAGGCGCGAGACAGAGCGAGCGAGCGACGGGGGAGCGCGCGGAGGAGGCGAAGCCAGAGAGGGGCAGCAAAAGAAGTGGTGGTGGTGGGCGTCGTGGCTATGGCGGCGGCTATCGCCAGCTCGCTGATCCGGCAGAAGAGACAAGCCCGCGAGCGCGAGAAATCCAACGCCTGCAAGTGTGTCAGCAGCCCCAGCAAAGGCAAGACCAGCTGCGACAAAAACAAGTTAAACGTCTTTTCCCGGGTCAAACTCTTCGGCTCTAAGAAGAGGCGCAGAAGGAGACCAGGTCTGAAGGGGCTCTTGACTGGTTTTGTTTTCTTTGTTTCATACTTTACAAGTATGGAGGGGCTGGAGGGCGTGTTGGTAAGCGTAGGTGAGTTTGTCAGCGGCCCATCTTATACGGATGTGGCCACCTAGCCCGTGTGCGTGCGTGGGAAGCGATTGCTTTTTTCGCCTCCTTCGTAACGGTACCAGGCTTGCTGCATTGCCATTACCATGGGACAGGCGCAGAGCCCGGGGGCATACACTGCCCAGGTGGCGCGCCCTCAGCTTCAGACGTGCCACATGTGTGCATACCCCTGCGTTTTGGGCAGGCGCGACCCAGACATGGCTGTGTGTGTGTGTGTGTGTGTGGCGCGTGGAAACTGCAGACGCGGAGCTGAGGAGACACCACTGTCCCCTCTATCCCCCTGGAGGAGAACTCAGGGAATCCCTCCCTTATCTTTGTCCCCGAAAGTCTGACCCTTCCCCTCCAGTTTCCTCCGGCTTCCGCTATCTAGGCATTCTGTTTATTTGATCACTTTTAAGCTGATCGGGACAGACTTGACTTGTGGTGCAGCTTTAAATATTTACTGGAGAGGGGGGAGTGGATTCCTAGAACCTTGTGGCAGAGAGTTTAATGATCTTGTTAGAATAGTGAAACTGTGGTCACTTGCTACTAAAATGCAGGATTGAAGAGATAATTTAAACTCATAGCCAGAGTGTGAGTCCTTTGGAACCTATTCAGTGATCAGAGTGATCAGAGTAGTGAGTGCAGTGTTCTGGTGCCAGGGGAAATTCACTCAGCTCTAGGTATCAGGTTGCGTCAAGGTAGACCTTCAGGCGGACATGCAGCTTACTTGGCCATTAGCCAAACGAATCTTTTACGTTTTTTTCTTGCTTTTAACCATGTAAATGTTGCAGAATTTAAGACGTATTTAACAACCTGTTATTTCTCTATTTATGTGTTCTACATACCCTGGAAATGCAGACAAAATTTTTCTGTTGGCTCAAAGTTTTTCAAGACATTAGCTGTAAATTAGGCTTGTTTTAAAAAGGCTTTAGTTGCAAGGTGTAATTATGCGGCCCGAATAATCACGTGAATATTATTTCAGTGCAGGTGTCTGTATTCAATATAAGCAAATTTTGGGTAGCATGGTTGTTACTTTATTAATCTATTGGTGATTCATCTTTGAAAATAATTTTAGTTGAGAATGCATTTTGGAGAATCATATTTCTGATATTAAATTTGAAAATAAGTATGAATTAATTTTCTTTCCTACCAACAAGAACCCTGCTGTTTTTACACCCATTTTCCCTATGGATAATTAACATGCTGGGATATGGTAATGGTTGTTTTATTCTTTCCTCCTCCTCCTTTTGTATCATGGCTCAATTTTCTAAATTTCAGTCCTTTGATGGGGTTGCAGGTTATTTATGCATTTCAACCTTCTTAGAATGGAGAGGACTATTTATCCGAATTGCTGTGATTCAGAGGGAAATCATTGCTAGTGTGTTTTTGGTCCATGGTTGGCAAACCACTCTAAATTATCTTTGTATTTCTTCTTTTCCTTTCACATGAAAAGTGGCACATTGTTAAAAGGCGGGATATGCCATTTGCCAACTCATTCTGAATACTCAATGAGATAAGAGTACCAGTCTGTTAAGTCAAAGGGCACGCTATCAGAAACTGTAGCTGCTGTCAGAAGCTTTATGGCTTTACTGATATTACGAGGTAGAAATCAAATGTTTCTTCAATTTGGAGATTTATTCTGAAATGAAGTTTGTTTTCTTTCTCTCAGAGGATTCTTTAAAAGTGTAGCTTGAGCTTTTCTGCTAAAAGTTGTAAATGAAATTAAAATTTGGAATTCCTAGTCTTTTCAACAAACTATGCACAACATAAAAATTAATCCAAACCATCTCTCTCTTTACAGAGCCTCAACTTAAGGGTATAGTAACCAAACTATACAGCCGACAAGGTTACCACTTGCAGCTACAGGCAGATGGAACCATTGATGGCACAAAAGACGAGGACAGCACTTACAGTGAGTGACTAAATAAATAGTATATCTCAGGATGTATTTGACATTGTGTTTTATTTATTTTTTTAAGTAAACTCCTGCTAAATCCTGAAGTGAGTACAAAATATAGCCAACACTATCTAATTCTGTTAATGAAGGTCAACCTAAAGGAAATTGAATATGAAAATATCTAAAATTGTGAACTATAGCAAATAATGTCATTTCCATGGTGATCTGGATAGATTTATGGCTGTCCTTTGGATTTTATTACTTTTTTGTCACAGAAAATTTACTCACCCACACACTGATCCTGAAATAGCACTTTATCTCTACTCTTAAGAACTAGTCTCGTCCCAAGAGAAAGTAGTTTCATGTCATGAGAATTCATCATTACAGGCTTTCACTTCTGCTCCCCACTCCACACACACTGATAACTCTGAGAGTAATTGGGATTTTAACATTGAGATACTTCCACAGGTGAGTAAAGAGATTTCTTTTAGTGTTTTATTTTTAACCATGGGTTAAGGCCAAATTGGAGACAGTTAACGGTGAACCTAAAAAGGAAACACATCAAAAATAAAGTCAATTTTATTTCTAATTATTGAAGTAAGGTAGTTCCAAGATGTTACATAACCTTTATTACATATACTTTATTTATTTTGAGTAATAAAAATAAACTCACAAATAGTGCAGCCCTGTCTTCAGTGATAATAATTGGTTTTCTTGCAATTTATGATTTCTGCTGACCTATTAAATGTTCTCTGGGGCTAAAACACCTAGTTCTGACCATTCATTCTCCATTTTCCCTAATTTACATTGCATTTACTTCAGACTGTGAGAATTTCCCAGAAATATTCCCATTTTCGGCTAAGAAAAAGGCCGAGGAAGTCCAGTTGGAATGTTAACAAGTCCTCTGCAGCATTTGTAGAGATGTTGGGCTATAGATAGCAAAGCCATAGACCAGGGTCCCAATGTTAAGTGTTAGTTTCACACCTTTTAAGAATGCTTAAGCAGTGACCTCAAGAGGAAGTCACCTTTAATTACCCTTGAAAAAAGCTTTGTTGGTACCAAGGATGAAAAACATTCATATCGAAAGGTTCTTTACTGATTTGCAGAATGCATTGCTATTGTTGTGATGTTAAAATATCCTTGGCTTTTTTATGCACACTCTTCTATTTGAAAAAAAAATTAGTCAAGTGTGACTAGAGAGTTTATTGTAATCATTTAACAGATAGTAGTACATGACAATCAGTAATAAAACATTCCCATAAATTGTATGTATAAATCAGTGTTTGGGGGAGGAATTAGGGGATATAAGTTGCTCTGTTTTCCAAAGTACCTCAGCAAAATGGATCAGTTGGGGGTTATTTAAAGGAAGCTCATGATTAAATGCTAATGAGCCTCACTCACCCAGTCAACATTTTCCCCATTTATTTTTAACATCTTCCCCATTTTGAAATCATAAAAAAAGTTGTTTTGGGTCCAGTGCTCATATGTGTTTCCTGAAAAGGAAGAAAATAAAAGAAAATTCATTTGCTGTGCCTTATAAACAGTGATATGCTAAATGCATCAAGATCATACTGTATGTAGTCATTTTAGGATATATATGTATATATATATATTCATACACATATATACACACAGATACACATATATGTATGTAAATCAAGGCTCTATTTTTTAGTATGTAGCTTTAAATCACATAGTAGTTTTTATTCTTTAATTCTTCATATGCATAGCTTCTGCCTCTGGTTGTCCTTATAACTTTGACTGATATGCATGGCATTTCTGCATACTAATGATATTGTAAGACCTTTCAAGAACATGGCTTGATAACCAGAATCTGTGTTTAGGCAGAATGAAATAATGAAAGGTAAGTCAATCAATGGTAAGTATTACCATAACATGAAGCATGCCTATGATAAATATCTCCAAAAAAATAGCAAATCTGTGGGACTTGACTCTCTACCCCTGATGGTAAATGTGACCTGAGGCCAGGGAACTAGTTTATCTTTCCAAATGAGGATATTGTAGGGCATAAGTCATAATGGAATAAGAATGTTTAATGATTAAAATGATCATTAAAATGGAAGTCTAGCCATGCAAATTTTTCCCCTAAGGCCAAGCAATTTTCATAGCATTTATTGCTTAATTAAATTATTTTAAATGAATGGAGCAAGGGTGAAGTGTTTTTTCGACTATCACTTCTTCATTTATGTAGTAGTTCCTAAATATGTATTCCTGGTATTATGTTTATATTTTTCTTATTTTTATTAATTTTTAGTATTTTAATCATACTTTTCTCATTTAGTTCACTTTGATTAGTTTTATGATATTTTAATTCTGACATAAGAAGCAAGATCATGATAAAACATCAGTTCACATTTACCCAGATACATCTATTTCTGGAAACATATGTTTGATATTACGCATTTAAGATGACCTCAGGTAGAGTTATTACAATGGTAAATGTCAGTCCAGTAAAAACTCACGAGCAAATCAGCCATTGTAAATTGTGTATTTCCTGAAAAAGAAAAAGATGATAGACATTTCATGGCAGCAGTTTTATTGTATCTCCCTTGTATCTAGTGAGGGCTATTTAAAAAAAAAAAATAGACAACTTTTCCTTCAAATCTACATTATGTATTACCAGTTCAACATGTCTAATCTTTCCAATCTACATTAAGATATATTTTTATTAATTATGCCCTTTGAGAAATTGACCTTAGCAAAACTGGTGAAGTAGGATTGTCTCAGTGTTGTTTTTGGCAAACACTGAGTGCCAACTGTGGGCATGTCTCAGAGAAAATGTTCCCTTCAAGGTAGAAGGAGTTTGTTTTTATGTTGACACAACAGAACAAACAAGAAATAAAGACCACTTTATTTATTAAAAGCTTCTTCCAAATTTTGATGAAAAGAGATTTTAGGTACTTAGTGTGTTTTAGATACACAAATGAAATCAACTATTTTCTTCTCATATTTAGAATATTTTTATCCAAATCAAAGTAATATTTAAGTTCATGAAGAAGTAGTCCCGGTTTAGTGAAATAGAGGCATAGGAGAAAATATTTATTCTGTCCAAGCTCATCTCTAATATAATATCTTTGTATTTTTATCTGGAAAGATGTCCCTTTAAACAGACTTTAAACCAATGGAATTTATGATCTCTCTTGAATGTCTAAAGAAAAGATTGCACTAGTATAACCAGACACTTTTTACTTTTACTGTTTTCTTCAATTTTTTTGTTATAGTGGTGATTGTAGTGAGAAATTCATGTTCTACTCTAGTTAATACCATTATTCAGGAATAGATAATCCCATGCATGGATTACTGATATTCTTTGCTTCTCTTCCTCCTATTGCTATCTGATGTTTGGAATTTAAGCATTCTATTCCTTGTTAAAACCCACATCAGAGAGCGGTTGGGCATATAGTGAAAATCAAATCAATCTCTTTCTCTCTGCTTGTTACAAACTGCATTAAGAGAAGTAAGGATGTTCAGAATCTTATAAAAAATGAAGTTCTGGAAAATAATTCTGAATTTCATTTATCATTCCCTGTCATCTATTAGTATGACTAAACTAGGATTCAGACATACTGGTGGTCTATTTGTCTAGAGGTATGCACTGGTATAGATTTTAAACAAAACCCATAGGAAAGTTTTGGTTTGGTTTGGTTCTTTTTTAGATTTCAGAATTCTTAAACTATGAGCTTTTATTTAATGGGATTGTGATCTATTACTTTCCCCAAATATAATATTATCATGTTTTCACCATATAGATTGCTATCAATCTAGAAATGTGTGTTGGGCACCTGCTATGAGCAAGGCATCGTCAGCAGAAAAAGATATATACATGATATGCTCAAAGATCTCAGTCTTCTTTCCTGCATATTGAATTGTCAAATATAGCATGAGTTCTTGGCTTGCAATCTGTGCAATTACTTTCCTTTACCTCACATAACAGAAGGGCACAGCTTTTAATATGATGAGTATTGAATAAAGTGCCATCAGTGGCATGTGGTAGGAACACTTGTATTTTGAACTGTACAATATGTCCTAGCTCCTTTTTGGTAACACCCCAATTTTAAGGAAAAGATACATTGTAGGCTCACAAAGGAATATTAAGTTGTTCCTTAATATTTCTCATCCATATGATCCCATCTACTACAGCAGAATCTGTATACACCAAAATAAGAGATCTCAGAAAAAACTGCTTACCCATGGGGTGATTCCTTTACATTCTTGTTCACAGAAATGATAGCAGACCAATTTATCATCCTCAAAAAAGTTACACACCAAGACAGAAATCAACACTGGTCTAGGACTCTTGAGAGAAAGGTGCACATACTATTTTCAAAAGATGTGTGTGGCAAGCACTACGTTTTAAAAATGTACTGTTTTATTTTTATTCATGGTGTAGGAGGGAGTAGACAGCTGGTAGGGGGAGGACACCCACTTGTTTTCTCCAGTGAGTGGTGTGTGATTGTGAGGAGAGCCTGGGTGTAAGTTTCATGCAGTCAGACCTTCAAATGGAGAAATGAAGACCTCTTTGGCACCAGCTGGCTATAACTATTTTGCAAAAATAAATAAATAAATAAATAAATAAATCTATCAAGTTCATTATTTTTATTCCTATAAGCATTGTCCCTGGAGGCTAACCCTATCTTGGAAAATGTTGTTTTTTTAAGAAATACTACTCTGGGAACATAAGAGTATAAAATGCCTTTTTTCCCCCAAGGCCTGGATTTATTTTTGGGTTGTTGCTTTGGAAATAATACAGATAATTTAGATTAAGGAATTGGACTAGTGTCTTTTCTAAGATTCTAGGAATCTCTCCCCAACTGGTAGATCGTAACTGTCTCTGTGAATTTTAGCAGTTATCTTGGGAGCAGTTTAAAACCTTAGTTTGTTGAGGATAAAGCTACTTAATGTACAGACCAATTCCTAGAACTGGATCTCTTTAGAAGTGTTAAGATTCCCCACCTCTAGCACTATACAAACCATGGAATTTTCTTCCATTTTCTCTAGGGTATTTAAGAATATGTAGTTATAGCCCCCGTTATGTGACTGCAAGCATGAATCAAGTATACTAAAAAGTAGAAGAGGCCCTACCTATCTATATGTGTATAAATATTGTCTTTTCTCACCAAGCACATTACTTTTGGAGGACTAGACAGTCCTGCTGGAAACACTGAAAGCTGTGGAATTCAGAATATAACATTGTTTTCACATTCTTTTGGATTTCAGCTCTGTTTAACCTCATCCCTGTGGGTCTTCGAGTGGTGGCTATCCAAGGAGTTCAAACCAAGCTGTATTTGGCAATGAACAGCGAGGGGTACCTGTACACCTCGGTAAGCCTTTCACAGTGTTCATGTTTTGAATGTTGTAGTTTTCATCTGATATGAAATATGCTGCATATGTATCATCATGGCAGATTTCTGGTATGCAATAAAGAGTGTTCTTCATGGAAAGATCTCATTTGAAAGGACAAGTTAACTTCTAGTGAAAATTACATCTATTACTAATTAATCATTTAAAGCTAATATTTGGTATAAAATCAAAGGTCCACTAAACATTTTTGCATACAGTGGCATTGGGTTATTCTTTTATGTAGTATATATTATAGTGATCTGTCTTGCTTTGTAGCTATGGGAAAGCCTTTTCTATAACTCAGTTCAATATATATATTTATCCATGTTTATTCTTAAAGAAATTATTGAGAGCTCTTCCTCAGATTACCTCTAGGACCTAAAGAACAATTCTAGAAGTTTTTTTGTTTCTTATCTGCAGTTCAATTAGCTCATGTTTGCTGTCTCTACTTTAAATACTATTGTTCTATCAAGCATGATTCAACCTCTCCTTTCATACAAATTCCTGCTACCTTTTTCTTACGAGTTTGTAATGAACAGAGTAAAAAATGGAACTTTTACCAAGAAATTTATAAACAATGCAGATAACAGTTCAACATTGGGAACATTGTACCAAATTAAGCTTTAAAAAAGTTTAACATTTAAATATAGAAAGAAATAGTACCAGGATTAGGATTCCATTCTTATCAACAGAGCTAGTTACAGATTACAGGAGACCATTTAATATATAAATATTTTTAATCTTTGTTTTGAATTTCATATCTTTCAAAGCATGGAATGTTAAAAATGGAGAAAACTGCTTACCAAACTTCCTACTAGATACCCTTGAAGGAGGCTGTTACCATGACTGTAGAAATCTATTTCTCAAACGGAAAATGTGTTAACCCCTCTTGCTCTCTCCTGTTCCCTGAATTCACTGCAAAGCCAGATGTGTAAAAAGACTCTTGGTAGATACAGGAAGAAAGCATGTCATAACCCTTTTTCAGAGGCCAAGATGGAAAGAGAGGTGGGAGAAGAGTAAGACCACAAAGGGCCTATTTCTTCCATAAACCGGGTAGTCCATTTCATATTATGATAAAAGATTAATTATCAGCATAATCCTCAAACCCTGGCCACTATTAGCATTCCTCTCAGGTCATTTCAACTGTTTTGTTTAGTAAATTCAGGGGTTTTATTCTTTTTACAAATGGAATATTTGGATTTATTGCAAATTTCATGAAATCTGTCATTTATTAATGCACTGCTGTTTTTGTAAATGATAGGAAAGAGGATTTGCTTTTCAGATTTGTACATCAAGGTAAGATAATTTAATATTGAAGGATTTTAATTAACCTCATTCAGATCAACAGACTACCTTATCAGGACCAGATACAAAGGTAGGTTTTTAATAAAATAAGTGACTGCTTTCTGAAACTACTATGTAGGCATGAGAAGGAAATTTAATATACTGGGCATTCTTTTGAGAGGGTAAATACTAGACGACATAAGGAATAATTACTAGCAAGTAATTTCACTGAGTTGTGGTCACCTTTGTGGTGCCTTGTTGAGAATGATTGAAATTATATGTCATTACACAGTCATTACAATAATATTGACTATATTCAATATCAACTTGTGGTTTTAATTTGCATTTCTCTGATGATTAATGACCTTAAGCATCTTTTCATATGTCTACTGGCCATCTGTATGTCCTCTTTGAAGAAATGTCTGTTAAGGTCTTCTGTCCATTTTTAATTGTGTGTGTGTGTGTATGTGTGTGTACTGAAATAGATATTTATATATATTTAATCTTACAATTTTTAAAAATGGAAATAATATTTATGTTAGAATGAGTAAAAGTTGTTTAAATTAGGTAATGTGTCATGTTTCCCCACTCATGAAAATTAGGACATTCAGTATTACCTTTAGGGAACTGATGTTAAAAATTCATAGCCTACCATTCACATTGACCATTATTTCAGCAAATCGATAAATGTCATTGTGAGCTCATTTCTAAGGAAGATTTCCCAAGAGAATCAACATTGTAGATTTTGGGGCTTATTTTCTATGTCAGATAGGCCAATAGACAGCACATGTGGGACACTTTGCATGCATTCTCTATTAAGGAAGAGGAACCTTAAGTAAGCACTTCCTATCAAGAAAAAGAAACTCTTTTTGTTAAGAAGGAAAGATGTCCAATTGATAATCCTGGTGTTTATATAGGGAAAAATATCCAAATCAGTCTTCTTCAGATTACATTTTTCAGTTTTTCCCCATTCCTCCTATGGATCATGGTTTAGAGTCCCTTCATCATGTTGATCACCATCCTCCATAGGCACTCCATTTTGTCATGTTACTTAAAGTGTAGTACTCAGACTCCCTTAGGATATAGTCTGTCTTAATGATTTCAACTTGTGTTGCTACGACCAAAAAGCTAAATGAATGTCATGCTTCATTTGAAAGAGAAAGGCCACTCTGCCCTTACATACAACCATAGCACTTCTTGCTAATGAAATACTGTCTGCAGTTTTTTTTTAGCTGCCACTTAGCAAAGAGAAAATAGGATTGGACAATGACCTAAGGTGGAAGCAGAATAAGAAAAGAAAGTAGGGGCTACTGGTGTGGGCAACTAAAAAAAATGTTAGAAAGTTATTAAAAGTAATCTTGGTGAGGTATGACTAAGGCCTGCCTTAAAGTTTTTGCAGTGGCAAAGATTAAAAAGAGATGAATTTATGAGATATTTCACAAGTAGAATTATCAGAATTTGGTAGCTGATTGGATTTTACAGAAAAGCAGGACCACCATAGATGGCTGAACATGTATGGTTGTCACTCACTGCAACCATACACGTAGAGATTTTTTTTTTTAATCTGCACAATAGTAGGTTATTAGGGGCCCTGAGAGAGAGGGAGAATTTTACCTTTAGCAGTTGGGTTGATGGTGAAGCTGTTCACTGAGATGAAGTATAAAGGAAACAGGAAAGAACTGGAGAAAGAAGATACCTGAGTACAGCTTGCAATAGATATTTGAAAATATGAACCTACAGTCTGAGAAAGAAGATGTGAGCTAAAGATAAAAGGTGAGAGTTATCACATGTAGGTGGTGGTTGATGCCACGAGAATAGTTGAGAGAATATGTAGCATAAGAAAAGAGAATTTGTTAAATAATATTATGGAATACCAGCATGGAAGTGGCCAGGAGCGGCAGAACTAATTGTGGCAAATACCATGGTATTGCAAAAGCTAAGTGGGGAGAGAGTTTTGAGAAGAGTCGCAATGTCAAATGCTTCAGAGAAAATGAAAAACAAGTAGAAATATACAATATGAAGGTCTTCAGCGATCTTGATGGGCATTTTCAGTGTAGTAGTGGAGACCAAAGCCAGACTAGTGGCTTTTGAGGAGTGAATGGGAAGAGAGGAAGTAGAGGCCATAGGCATAGAATTTCTAAGGCAAGAGGTGAAATGGATGAGTATGTAGAGGTGGACACAGAGTTGAGGAAGGCTTTGAGGGTTCTTTGCTTAAGACACTTGAGTATATTTATTAGCCAAAGAGAAAGAGCCAGTAGAGAAGGAGGAATTAAAGACATAGGAAATGTGTCCACACTCTCTTAGGATATAGGAAATGGGATCTGATGCAATGGAGGGAGTACCCCAAAGGAGTTCAGGATAGTGATGGAATTGAGTATATTTAAAAAGATTAGATTCACTTTGAAAAGAAAGATCACTGCTACAATAGGAGGCAAAGAAAATGAGGACAGATACAGACATAGGTGTAGTAAGTCTGCAGGTGATGGACAGAGGAGTTGAAGAATTTCCAACTAGATGACTTGTATTTTCCCATTAAAGTAGAATGAGAGGCCATCTGCTGAAAATCAGAGGCACGGAGATGGCATAGGTGAAGGTTCTAAATAGTTGTTTTGGGAAATGGTAGAGGAAACAGTCTAATGACCAGGAATGGGTAAATTGTGGCCCACAGGCCAAATACAGCCTACCACCTCTTTTGGTAAATAAAGTTTTATTGGAACAATCACCTCCATTATTAATTTAGTTATAGTCTGTGGCTGTTTTTAAGCTGTAATAACAGAGTTTAATAGTCATAACAGAGCCCTTGTGTCCCACAAGCCTAGATTATTTACTATCTTGACCTTTACCAAAAAACATTCATTGATCCCAAGTGAGACAGTAGTTCTGAACCTTAGCTACCTTTTAGAATCACCGGGGGACCTTTAAAAAATTCTCATTCTCTGTGTCACACCCAAACCAATTGTATCAAAATATCTGAGGGTGGGATCTGTGCATAAATATTTTCTAAAGCTACCCAGCTGCTGCTCTTGTGTAGCCTGGTTGATCACCACTGGTCTAGGACTAAGATAGATGATTGCTGAATAGCACTGAGAAGCCCACAATGAAGTCAGAAACCATGAATTTATATGTACTTTATCCTTTACTCAAAGTTTCTGATGCTGATCTTACTTTTCTTCTCTTGCAAACAAATTGCCTTTATATTTCTGAAGGATTATTTTTTGAAGTGAAGGAAAATGCTGATCCTTAGAAGAGCTTTCTTATCTTATTTCTTTTTCTTTTGCATTTTTGCTTCTACATCCCTTAATTTCTTTTAAATTAAATTTTACATTTTTACCATATCTTTCCCCCCCTTTGTCAGTTAAATGAAGAAATAATACCCCTGTGTTATTGCTATAGAATCTCAGGATTCCTGCACTAAACCCTCCCCCTCCCTTTTTTCTTGTTGCCATGGGGGACAGACTTGATGTAGGCTCAAATGGCAGTGAGAAACCATCTGTGACACAGAGAATCATAATTAGCCATTATTTCATAACACATTTACTTTTGTCCATGATATAACTAAGTCTTTCTGGAACTGTAAGGAAATTATTATTCATTGTGCATAGAGAACTTTGTTCATACCTTTGGGTTTTCTTTACCAATAATAATGAGTTATATACATGCTTCTGAGAATTCCTTAAAACCTAATAGTATATATTTAATAATGTAAAGCTATTTGTAATACATATTTCAAAACTGCTTGAAATAAATGAACATTAACTATAGAAAATCAGAATGTTAAATGTGAAAATATTAATGTACTAGTATCTATTTTAATAGAGAAATAGTAACAGATATTAGAAACAGAATAATAAAAACTCAAAGCTAAACCAAAAGCATTTTCTTTTGATTTTGGAATGTTCCAGAACTCAGTAGCAGCATTTTTATCTGCCTAATTACTTATCTTTCATCAACACTAATTTTCCATTTCCAGAGTACACAGTGTTGCTTGTTGCTTGGGTTGTTGTTGGAGTTAGAGTAGCTAAAATGTGTAGACAAGTAGAAATCTTTGGACAAGTAAACCTTTTCCATTCATATATTTCCAGAGAGGATTTATAGGAGTGATTTTGCTACCATGTTTTATGCTCCTGGGATTACCACAGCAATCTAGATGCAAGACTAGAAAGCAGGTCTCTCTGAGAGTTACCTTGATGCCATGGGAATTAGGCAGTGGGTGTTACTGATCCCAGGGGCCCGGTCATACTTCAAATCTGAACAAAGAGAACGTATTTTCTTTTCTACTGGATTATTTCCACATACCTTAACTTACCAGATTTCTTCTTCATCACAGACATTAATTTTGATGATCTAATCAAGAAATTTTCTGATTTTTCACTGTATAGTTTTGTTTGCTTTTCTTTTGCAACTGCTAAATAATCCATTGGGAGACACTTGGAATAAATATGCTGCTCCGTAGAGCCCAGTTTTCAAAACTGTATTACTAGGAATTCCAAACTTATTTAGAAAAATAAGATAATTAGTCAAAAATTGAAAAGTGACCATTGATTCTTAGATATGCCACATAATTTTACTGATAGCTAAATTGAGGTAGAGAAAAATTAACATATTTTCCCCAAAGCAGACAAGGATCATAAAAAATAAGATCCAGCAGCAAAGGATTTTCTAGGTTCAGCATTCTAGTTACCGTGCTTAAACACCATTGTTAATGAAAGGTTAGTTTATATTGTCCAGGTGAATTAAAATTGTTTCTGGTACATGTTTTAATTTTATACTAAGGGTAGAGGATTTGTTTATGTTAAGATGCCTCAGATGTTCAGTATGTTTAGCTATCACTTGCAAGCTTAGTCTTTTGCAAACTTGTTTAGTTCCTCTGATTTCAGTGTGTGACAATTTAAGACCTAATTTTCAGTGATATGGCTTCATAGCTGTAGCCCATATTCTAATATAGAAAGGATATTAAAAGTTTAGATGAACTCATTGATCAATTCAGAGTGATGAATGTACTCCTAGCAAACAGTTTTACCTTGCAAAATGTTATGTCAAATCTGTATATCAACAAGTTCATATAATTTAACTTCTAGGATTTTTATCATAGCAGCTTATACATTTAATAGAATTAAATTGAGAGTGCTGTTTTAAATATTGCAACTCTTTAGGGAAGTGGGATTGACTCAAATGTAAAAGGAAATAGATTTAAACTAAATATGAACTATCAAACAAATACTGTTATATCCAGTATAGAGGAAAATGATCATTATCGAATCAAAATAGATTTCATGAATGGATTTTGCACATAGCCAGTAGCCATCATGCATAACAGGGGTCCCAAAGCCCCCGCTTTATGGCCTCTTGGGAACCGGGCTGCACAGCAGGAGGCGAGCAGCAAGCTAGAGAGCAAAGCTTCATCTGTATTTGCAGCCACTTGCCAGCACTAGCATCACCGTCTCAGCTCCACCTCAGATCATCAGGCATTAGATTGTTATAGCAGCACAGGTCCTGGGTGCCAAAAGGCTGGGAACGCTGATGTATAGCTCCCCCTACCAAACAAGTAAATACAACTAAATTTTGAATTCTGATTACAACTTTAGTTTATTTGTATACTTTAGGTAATTCCAAAATTGTTGAATTTGATTTATTTAATATAAAATTAGAAAAGCGTTGACTATGAAAACTTAGATTCCCAATTTTGGTGCCTACATCTAACAAATTTTCTTGTTTTCAGTGGCTATGGGATAAACATTTCTGATGGGCATCTTCATACTAATGGGTTGTAAGGGTAGTTACACAGTTACACACATATTTCTGAGTGGTATCACTAAAAGTGGAAAGTGGAGAAAATGAATTTACTTCACTGGGTGAAAAGCAGGGAAAACAAACACATTGTATTTGCTAATGAACGACTGCTAGGTCAAGGAGCTAAATTTTATGTTTTAAAGAGGCTTTTAGTTATTGTTTTGCTGCTGTCCAGTTATAAGTCATTAAAATTGTAATAGTAGCTGTGTTCCTCTTAGTCCTTCACAATTATGAATCAGCATAATTTTCAAACCCAAAATACATTTTTCACCTCACAGATTATTTCACATATAAAGAACAAAAAGAACTCTTTTTGCAGTTAATGAAAGTTTCATTCAAATATGAAAGAAAATCTAGCTTGGCACTATTTGAACATGAAATTAGATAAATCTGGTTGGTTGTAACTTCGAAATCAAGTGCCTTCTCTTTATGGTCTCTGTAAAAAACTAAAACTTGTTAATTATTCAAGGCAAAGGTCTAGTTTCACAGGGGGAAGAATGACTAAGGATGATACTTTTTCAGAAATCAAGGAGACAATAGTAGTTGTAGCTAAATAGCATGAGATTGGCTCTGTATAACGTTTTCAAGGCCAAGTTGAAAAAATAGTCCAAATGAGAGGTCATGGGGCACATATTTAAAAGAATATCTCATGGCTTTAACTCAGAAGCGAAGTTCATATTTGTAGGAAAAAAGCCAGTTTCTTGGAGCTAAAGAATAAAGTAATTGGCAAGAACAATTGAAGAAGAGATTTAGCAAGTAAAACCAGACATAAGGAAGTGAGGCACACACGGATGCACACACACGCACACATGGACACTTATATAGCACACATACACAAAAGACAAATGGAATAAACCAATCATATTAATTGGTCTTGTTGCTATTATGGGATGAGTTATTTTGAAATTCCTAAAATAATTCTGTTTTAAATGCATACCCTATACTAAACATGTAATGCCCCTGGAGCTTGCTCCAAAGCGACATATTTGGTAATCGTAATAGCTTTATAAAACAAGGCAAACATGACTTTTTAGCTGTGTTTTATGTAGTTATCTGGTGATTCTCGTGTCTTGGTATAGACACTGTTTTTAGTCCCCATCTTCTTGTTTGTGTAATGTGAATTAAAACAAAACAAAACAAAAAACAGAGCTCATTAAGACCTTTTATCTTATTGCCCTTCTTTCCATTAAAGTTGTGTTTTAAAATAGTTTATCTAACAAATCCTATGCTCATTAAGTAGTAATTAATTTGATTTTTCTCCACCCCCTAGTCATAGAGTGATACCCAGTAAAAATTACATTTTTAACAAATATTTATTAAAATAATAAATATGTATATAATAATAAAGGCATGTCATATTATTTGTCAGGACTTTTGAATATTTAAGTTAAAGGGCCCAATTATAACCTTTCATGAATCCTCCCAAATGTTAGCATTTTAAGATTATGTAAGAAAATGAATTACTGAGACACAAGAAAAAAATTGAAGGCAACAGGTACTGGTTTCAGTGGTTACACTGCTTAAAGGGAATTGTGACTTTTGAACAGGGAATCTTTAAATGAAAGCATTTCTCTGATCATTATAATAACTAAGGTTAATAACTGGCAAGTCCCTGACTAATATATTTAATATGTTTTGCCCAGGCTGAATGTATGAATAGATAACACATCTGTGCTAACGTTCTGATTAAGTTATTCATCAGATACACTGATGCTAACTGCTTTTGACAGTCCTGGAAGTGGAACTACTGGGAAAGCTTCACTTGATTTCTTGGATAGATTTTGCATATAGCTAGTAGCTATAATATATAACATCTCTTTCCATAAGGGCCTCAGATATATATAGGAATTCTGGCTTAACATATAACAGGAATAGCCAAAATTCGAAATGATGTCCATTTTTACTTGATATCAAAATTATTATAGAGATTTGGAAAAGTCAAATGTAAATAACCAACCCAAAGGTGTTAGAACATAGACTACCGTAATGCAGAGGATGAAGAATGCTTACCAGAGGGAAGGTATGAATCATCTCATAATACTTTCATAATTGACAATGAGACACCAAAAAATGACAGTGATAGCTTTCAGAAATAAGATTCCAGCAGGTAGAACTCCATTGTATGTAGCAAATATAAGGGGAAAAAGCCTGTGCATCACAAATCCATTGCTATAATCTGGCCACAAAATCAGCAAGGCTTCAACAACAAAAGTGTTTGGTTGTTGGTCTGATTAAAGAATTCTCACATATATTGTATAAAGTATTCCCTGGTTCCTGTTCACATCATAATAATGATTCACTGTAATACAAATGTTAACAAAAGAGACTCTTTGCAGGCTATTTGCACTGAAGAAGATAGAGGTAGAGCGTAGGGGAGACCTGAGGCTAAGCACTTCTACACTGTATCAAAACTCTTAAAAAAGAGAATTCCTGAAAACTCCCTCCATTCCTCTAGTCTCAGAAAGCTCAGTCACAAATCTAAACTCCCAGAGAAACTGAGGCATGCAGGGGTCTACGAGCTTTGTCAACCAATCAATTATCAGATACCTGTAGAACATCTACAAGGTACTAGGCACCCCAGACAGTGATCACACTGATCTTTACTGACAAAGCCTGGAGTTCAGAGTACACGTCAGGAGATTCTTCCTAAATTCAGAGCTCTAATTGTTAATAGTTGATCTACTGCAGGAAGGATCAGCATAAACGGTTTCTCCCCAACTTCTGCAGCCTTGTAATGTTATTTTCAATTCAGAACCCACTGTAAGAAAATTCCACGTTGAGAAACAACTCGAATGTCCTTGGGGATGGGGTGAGTGAGGGTACATTGTAATGGAAATTTACCACTTGTAATAAACAATATATTTTGGATGTTTAGCACCACTATCTTCAACAGATCACATTAAGATGATGTTTATATATCATGGGATGGTAAAATTGAATACAATGGAAAATTTGTTTTCAATTTTAACAAGAAATAATGTAAGTTGAAGTGCTTTAAAAGTTTTATTAATGTGTGACTCTTTTTTTTTTTAAGTTGCCCGCTTGTGTAACACAGGTGGATTTCAGTGGATTCAACTAACCAAAGCTTTAAGATATATCAGAGTCCACCTCACATGTTTGGACAATGACACAGGGATATCTTATCCTTCATTTTTATATAATTTCATGCTGTAGCAGTTGGCATAGCAAAGAGAAACAGTACTGACACATAGACAGAGATCCAACTTCTTGGAGTTATTTTATGCAAGATGTATTAACACCTGATATTTTGAGGAATACCAAGTATTCATTTCTCCAAAATGGAATTATCATTTTCTACCAGCGACTTTCACGACTGCTGAGGAAATTTTGGAGCAAAATTTTATCCCTTACCATCTCTTTTTGCTCTGAGATCTCTGTTACTCATGTACCACTTCTCTCTGATTAGATGGGTGGTTACATGACTGGTTAACATGAGAGACAGTATGTGGTTAAAAAGCACACTTATTAATGCTGTTTGTTCCATTTACATTCCTAATGTCCTTACCAGCAAGGAAAGCAACCTAGCCAACTCGTTGTGTTTCTTTATACTCCTCTATTCCCAAATAGAATTATTTACTCAAATAAAGAAGTTCTGCTTCCAGTAGGATTATCAATAAATCAAGCACTTGTATGTCACAAGGGTATTTGAATCTAACAATTCTTCAGTTTCAAATAAGCTAATAAACTCAGGAAACACATTAACTGCTAGTGTCTTTCATCTAGGCATGAGACTTTATTCAAACCAGTAATTAACCTTGAAAATAGAGGTCAACAGAACCATGATGGGTGGCTTTGCTCAGTGCTTTTCTTTGCTTTGGACCTTGGTCTGATTTCTGTCCACATTGGGAACATGCAGAGCAGTATTTTATTCTACGTGGTTTGGAAGCTCTTTTGGTATGTCTTCTCTCTAGATTTTGAGGTGGAGGCTTTTTTCCTCTCCATAATTCATCTTTTATTTGCCACCTTTCATCAATAGCTGCTGTCTTGAACCTTGACGCCTTGGTAAGACTAGTGGAATTCCGGCATCAGGGGAGGTGTTTGGTTTTGTTTGTTTTTCAACATATGTAACACATTCTGGTGATGTTCATCTGTTTGCATGAACCACTCGTGGCTCTTGCTATTGGAGAGGTCAGGGCTCTGGCCTGCAGAGCTTGCACCTGGATGTGGACAAAGAGTGGTGGTTGTTTTGTACGAAGCTGCTGGGGTGGTAGTACTAATTTTGTAATTATGTACCATAAAAACATCCAAAAGATGCAAGCGATCAGGTGAGGAACAATAATAATCAAGTAATAGAAGAATTCCAGATATTTTTGAAACAATTCTGGATTAGATGTGTTTCAGACCCAATTACATTTATTTATTTTATTTTATTTTATTTTATTTTATTTTGTTTATTTTATTACTAGTTTCAAGTATGCAGTACATTGGTTAGACATTTATCTAGTTTATACAATGATCCCCTTTATTGCTCTTTCTCTCCTCTGGCTCTCCACCTAGCCATTACATTAATGCAAACTACATTTCCTCTGTCATGCTCCTCATCCCTGTGACCATCTATCAACTACTAATTTGTACTTCTTTAACCCTTCACCCCTTTCTTTTTGACAGTCAGGGCACCTCGGAGCAGTTTCAGGGAGCCAAAATAAAAATAAAGTGCATTTTCTTCCACAAGGTTGTTATACTCTGAAATTCTGACTAGCCTCTAAGTGCTAAGGTCTACCTTCAGGGTACAACAGTGTGGGAGCACCTGACCCAGGCACCTTATACTCCCTATTCATACCTTTGTAGTAAACATATGCCATAAATTCAGTGAGTCAGTCAAGGAAATTATATGATGCCAGATACTTTCAAATAAGTTTACCATCATTGTTCCCCTCCCCTCATTTGTGCCTATTCATATAAGAAGCTATGTAAACAGATTTTAAATGGTTTGTTTACATACCTAAATGGTCAGGTTTTCATATTTTATTTTGTATTTTCTGTCAGAATATTTGACAGTTTTTTATGATAAATATAGAAGCATTTGTATAATGGTGTTTTTATATGATCGATTTTCCATTTGTGAGGAGGAGGAAGTACTTGCCATTTTTTTTTGTCAGAATAATTGTGAACTTCCTTAGTTTAAAATTGGAACCATAATGAGATTTAATTGGCCCTGTGGTGGGTTATTGTACTGGCTAAATGCTGATATAAAAAAACATGCTGAAAGAAGATTGATAATTAGTTGATTTGAATTTTTACTGTTTTAACTACCCATGTTTAATTGAGTGTTTTTATTATTTTTATTTCCTGAAATATTGTTACTCATCATTGAATGATGACATTCTAGCCATTTACTATATGTAACTAATGAATCCTCAATATAGGTGTCATTTGCACAATTTGAGTTGTTCCTTTAATATAGTATAATTTTCTTGCCTAATATTATACAGATTTCATCAAATCCAAAATTCAGCCATCCAAGAAATTCTACCAACATATCAATGTCATTTCTATAGAGGTGAAAGCCTGTTAAGATCTCTCTATATGAACTGTATCATACGAGTATGAGATATCAACCCACTGATTTCCTGAATAAATAGCATCTATTAGTAGTTAAATCCTACTTTTTTTTTAATGGCTTAGCATTCCTCAACCTCAGGGATCTCAAATTTTATATAGTGTCTCTAAGTCAGGGGAAATGAAAATAGCGCCTACTGTGAAAAAAACTTGGAAAATATCATCAGCATGTTGCTCATTTCTGGCACATTAGTTAATTACTTCACAAATTGTTCACCATGTTCCCATTTCACTTTTATAAGCACAATAGCACTTTCTTTTTCTTAATGTTACCAACATTTAATTTCTTAATGAATCAATGAAGTTTGTAGGTTATAAATTAGCATAAGGGTCACCCAACTGAGTGGCTACACTGAATCATCAAACATTTGTTGGAGCATTAGGGAAAAATTGAAGCTGGCTAGTATCCTTTTTGCATAAATAATGTATTTTCTCTTAGAATTTAAGATTAAACTTTGTTCTTAAAAATTAGCAGCAAGACATTTTAAAAAACGATATTTTTCATGGGGAGTTTAAGTACAGCAGTAATAGAGAAAATTTGTCTTTTTTTATGAGATTTTATTAAACCTTTATTTGCTGTTTTTGTTGCTACCCAACCTATTACTATGTCTTCATGAACCAGTGTTTCATTTAATATATTGAGGAAGTTAATCTTTCAGGAAGCCACATGCAGAGCTGCTATACCAGAATCCATGATGGGTCAAAAGTTCATGGGACACCCTTGAAATAAGTGTATTTTTTCTATATAGGAGGATTTCATTTGAGAGAGTTTAGTTTGTGTCATGTCAAAGAAACTGCTATAAAAAGAATTCCATTCTCAGTTTGTCCTGTCTCTAGTACAATAAGGGTAGAATTATAGAGGTAGCCCAGTGTTATAAAAATGCCAAAATGCATACTATTATCTATGGTGATTTATTCTCTCATAGCCCTATTGCCAAATCACCTTACATCACAGTATGTGTACTTGACAAATTATCAAGAAAAACTACTGTATTTGTATTATTTTGTTCTGCTGAATTAAATGCAAAGTCAAAATAGGTGTATTTTGTAACAACAAACAAAAATAATAGCTTGGAATTTATCATTTTTTTTCATTTAATTTTTTTTATTCTGTCCTTGAGTCACACCGAAAGGATTCTTCATCATTCTAGAAATCGTAGGTGTGTATATAATCTTTATATGTGAGGTGGTGCTGGCCAAGAAACATTAAGTGGCTTCCTTGCAAGATATGTGAACTTAACTTTTAGTTATTTCATGAGTCTGAGTCTTTTACAGAATTCTAGACTCAGTACCTCTGATATGATCTTGTGGCAGATTCACATAGTTTCCAATGGTCTTAGAAAGTTTTTCTTGCTGCTTGTCAGCTTAGGTGACACAATCCAGTAGTCCGCAGTTATGTACCTTCAGTTGTAATCTCACTTAATTCAAGGGAAAATTGTTCTTCTAAATAGTTTTATTGCATCTCCTTGTGGTTGCTAAAGAAGCTTCCTTGCCAACTCAATTTTAATTCCTGATTTTAATTGAAATTTTGTTGTATAAGACTACCTAGTTTTTTGTTTTCCCTTTAGGTGTGACATTTGAATTCAAACGAGATAGGATTTCTTGTTTGTTTTTGCTTTGTTTGTTTTGTCTACAATAATTCCCTTCTCTCCTGAATTTTTCATGGAAGGACGCACTGCCTTCACATTGTTATTTAGCAAAGGTCCCTTGATAGAAGCTGGATTACACATCCTGACAGCTATACTCTGTTTGGCTTCCACTAAGTCCATTATAAATACAGAGATTAAAGAAGTATCTGATATCAGACTATTTTCTTATAATGTTATGACCTTATGAAAGTCAGTGTAAGCATCAAAAGTGCCTCACTTTGTGTTCTCAGAGCACAATGTGTATACTATTTTTGTGTACCTCTTTTATTCCCCAGATGTTTCTTGTGTATACATCTGATACCCCAAACTATATTTTAAGCTATAGGTGGATAAAAATGGTGTCCTTTCCTTTGATATTTTCCACCATACCAAATTCATTACTAAATACCCAGTAGATACTCTGCTAATATTTAGTAAATAAGTGATAGAAGAAAATTTTACTATGTAACACGCCAAAGATTGAGAGAAAATAAAATATTTCTTTCTTTTATATAACAAGAGATGACCAAATTAAGAATGATGCAATTTAGTATGGAACCATTTAGCGAACCAAATTACGTGTGTGTTTCCATGTGTGTGCATGTACATATGTTTCTCCCTCTTCGACATGAAAGTTAATGTGTATTACCAAGTCTTCATCACCATTTCAAAATAGTGGTGAATAAAATGCTATTTGATTAATTATGTCTTTTTTAATACACGAGGAGCATCGATTGAACAAGTTGCAGTGTCACAATTGCACTGGTGGGCACATTAAACTAGAACTCAAGGAATGTAGCTTCTAAGCCCTGTTCAAATGACTTATAAACTTGGACAGGTCCCTTCATTTGTCAGGATTTTGTTACTTCAAATATTATGTGAGAATGTTAAATTTTATTCTTATGGCCCCTGGAATCTATTTTGCAAGGCATAAATACCTCAACTGTGTATCCGTCATTAAATTTTTAATAAAATCCACAGCAGTGGAGTTGAGTAGCATGCAGATTGAGTGAGTGCTCCTTAGTACTCATTGACCAAGGGATCGTCTTTGAAATAGATGGGTTTTATATATATATATATATATATATATATATATATATATATATATATATATACACCTGAGGAAAAGAACAATTATTTTATACTCATGATCAAAACAGTAGACATGGATTTCTAATGAATCTTTCATGAAAACATTTTATATTTCTCTGCCTTTGATTATCTGGTTTATTTATCTAAAAATAACATTAGGATTTCACTGGGGACATAATTGGGCTTGACCAATAAAGGATGACTGTGTCTTCTAATTGCTTCCACTTAACAGTCCTGCTCTTTTTCCTGCTGAGTTCTCGAAAATGTCACATTTCCATGGTCTGTGTCTTAAATAATAAAGGAATGTGTGAACAGTGTCAAAATATACCAATTTCCTGTATGTAAAGGGAGGGAAACACTTTTTGAAAATGCTAAGGTATACACTTAGATATTTCTAAATAGAAAGAATTGTCATTTGGTCTCAGAAACATGCCTTTATGGTGCACTTAGTTATTACATCATCAAAGGAAGAGCTCACTCACTTCTTCTGTTTTCTTGCCCCACTGGTAATGATCCAGGAAACAAATCAAGTGAACTTAAAGCTCAAATCTTATTATCCCATACAACAGGAGAAAATACATGATTTCCTTCCTTTGTTAATATCAGGATTTTTTGGTGCAGTTTGTTTAGTCTCCTCCATGTTACAGACTTCCAAACATTTGTTATTTCTCTTTTCATGCAATTTGAATTAATGTGGATAATTGTGATAGTTAGAGGCTTTACTTTCTCAGATGGTAATTATCCATTCTATAGTTTCATTCCAAACCCTGTAAAACAGTATTAGAAAAGTTGGTACTTATCAGAAGGGATCTCTGGGCAACTGATTATGCAAGATTTAACAAATATATAATCATAGGTCTAATTAAAACAAATTTACCTCCAGAGTTACCCTAGTTATGTAGTACGTTAACAGGATTTATTAGCGTTACTAAAAAATAGCAGCAAGCTTCTGGTATTATTCATGAGAATTTTCTCTCTTCTATGAATTCATCAAGTCATGATTCCCTAGAATTTACATTATTTTTGCTGGCAGGAAGACATGCTTGAGATTTCTTCGAAGGAATTGTTAGCAGGTAAAGCATTCAAACCTTGATGGTCTGAAGGGAGAGGAAGGGCTAATGTAACAAGTTTGACTTAGTTTTTCCTATTTCTTTATATTTAATTTCATTGAAAATCAAAAATGCTGACATTTGGGATTTCTGTAAATGAAATTCAAAGAGTTCGGTCCTATTTCCTCATGAATGAGCCAAGCTGTTTCATGGTTTATAGTCTTTCACTGATCTCTAAATGATAGTGAAATTGAAGGTAACTCTAAAGGACATAAAATCTGTCATAAAATTCCTAGTTATGCACAAATTATTTCATTTTAGAGAAATACACGTCAATGTTCCCAGATTCCTCCTTTGAAAATATATTTGAAGATAAAGATGTGCATAATTCTGTTAAGAGCTATGAGGATTGTGAGTACATTTAACTTGTAGGACAGTGCTGAAGAGTTTATGATATAGCTTTCTACCGTTGAAATTTTTTTTTCCGTTTTAGGGAGACAGTCCATCTCAGTGGTAAGACCTTTGGGAGCATTGTAAATATTCCTTAGACATTACAATGCATGAAATTTTCTATCTCATAATGTCGTTATAGAAATGTAAGAGAGGGATTACAGTGGTAGCCACAAACAGCCTTATTTTCCATTTTCATAGGATCACAGAATATAAGAAAATAAGCAAATTGGGTCACCTCTGAGACCCAATACAGGCATCATAAGCATGTACATCCTCTGTTGTGTGGCCTTGGACAACTTATCTTACATTTCTGACCTTCAGATTCCTCATCTAAAATAAGGGGACATTTTTATTTCTGGGGTATTATATATTCCTAGGGTTTGATAAGATTACATATGTGAATTATCTGATACATATAGGTGCTCAGTACGTATTTGCACCCCTATCACTGTGGTTGAATGAACATTGGACTAAAGCAGCCTTCTACGTAACAAAAATTTTGGAAACATTTCTTGAAGCTCATGCAATTGTAGCATCTAAAATTTAATTTTAGCTTGCAAGTGTGGTTTATAGAAAAGCAGTCAGTTTTTAAGAGTTTTTTTTTTTATGAAACGTTTTGATAAAAACATCTCTTGTGGGTGCTTTGTTATTCTATTTTACTTGGTTGAGTATACTTCTTTGTACATTATAGACAGAAAGCTCTTCTAAGTTAAATGAACTGAGGAATATTGGTGGGAAAAAAAAAAACAAGAAAACACTACACTCATGCGAGTTCATGTTATATAAGTCTAAGATCATTTCACAGCTAAGACTTTCCATGGTTCACCTATTTTGCATTAAAAACATATGGTCCAGTCATAAGTGTGCACAATTTGGGCATTACAAGAGTCTCACGGTCATAGCTTCTTTCTAGCTTTGTTGTGGACCAAGAGATAGGTGTGAATTGTACATGCCATGTATTAGAAAGGAGCAAAGAGAGCATGAAAGTTCCTAAAAGAAAAATTGACATGACTGAATCTAACAGCTTAGGAACAATTTATTTGGAAGGCTGTTTTATTTCCTAAGCTATCATCCTAGAGTTCATCATCATCTCTGCTATTCTGTTTTGCAGAGATGTTCTGTCAGTGTGTGGCTGTAACAGGCAGTATATCACACAATGAGATGTGAAAAGCTCTCTGGGAAAGGGTCAACTAAATTTGAAAGATGGGCTAGTTTTAAATATTAATCATATTCCAAAATATTTAATTTTCTGATTGGCCGATAGATGAGAAAGAGTTTATAACTTTGGAAATTCCTTATAAGGAAATCTTAACAATCTCCAGCAAGATAACCTAGTAGCGTTCAGATAATGTACCCTTTTCCCTTTATGGTCTAACTTTTTTATAGATTGGGAGACTAAAGGCCAAATAAGGCTTTCTGAATTCAGTGAGACATATGGTGAAGAAAATATATATTCATGAAAACAAATCATTAATAAACATTTAATTGTGTTTTCCAAGTACATTAATCCCATCCATGTTTTAACATGCCTTTAAACCCAGAATGACCCCATAAACTAGTCAATGCCTAGTTACAGCTCACCCTGTTGTCTTAGACTGCCAGGCTAACAGACCTTGTAGGGACCAACTTCAGGATCACTGAAGTATGGGTTTTTTCAGCTTTTTCTTTATCTTTTTCTGCTATGTCAAGTCTTCTCTGCATTCAAAACAAATATTTGTCCTCCAAAGAAGAACCCTTAATTAATAATAATAATGCCTTAGCAATTAGCATGGATTTTCTCCATGATTTAACAGGAACCTGCATTACTACGAACTGCAAAGACTGAGAGGGTACAATAACAAAACCTCTTGGAGGACTCAGGCCCCATCTCTTGGTTCTCATTGCCTATAAAAGAGGTACATACTCCAAAATATTCAAAATGGTTATTACCACATGGTAGATTCGTATGTGATTTTTTATTTTTATGTCTTTATCGAAGTTTTTAAAATTAAATTTATTGCAATACCTTTATAAATGATATAAAAGCAAGACAGACATTGGACTCTTTAGACAGTGTTGAGCTTACCTCAGTGTTCCACTCCCTTTTGTGTGTTGATTTGTATAAGTGAACCGATTACTTGGGAAAGTGGCAAGAATTAGGGGTGCTCTTCAGAACCATAATCATGAGAAATCTCACATGGTTGTCATTTACTATTAGTTTACCTCGTACAGTACACCACTATTTAGTTCTCCCTTGATTACACTTCCTGTGAAGGTGACATTAAATCCTTTGGCAGCCTTTCTTGTGTATGATTATTATTCTCTTCAGCACCAATATCCATTACCCTTTGACAATTTCATCTTCTCGTGCATTGTCACAGCTTCCAGCATTACTCTTTCTATAAATCTTGATTTCGTCTACGGCCATGCCACCCCGAACAAGCCCAATCCCATCTGATGTTGGAAGCTAAGCAGGGTTGGGCCTGGTTAGTACTTGGATGGGAGACTACCTAGGAAGACCAGGTGCTATAGGTGTAAAAAAAATAAAAAAATAAGGGATTGTAAGATGACAAGGTCCTTGCAATCTGTGAGGTCAACCAAGGGTTGTCTCACCTAAAAAAAAAAATCTTGATGATTTCAATATTCATGTAGATGATTTTCAAGTGCTCTGATCTTTCAGTTTCTTGAACTTTTCTTCAAGGATCTTGTCTAACCAATCTCAGCCATTCACTCTTATGGAAAACTTTAGACTGTCATTAAAAGTAACCTTGCCCCCACTCCCATCTCAATTTCAAGCATCCCACTCTTTAACCATCTACCTTTACAGTTTATTCCTTGTAGTCCCCAGCTTCTAACAATTTCTTGATTCCACTGGAAGTACTCAACCCCTTCTCTTCAATTTCCTCACTTACCTCCTTCCCCAGCTTAGGTGACACAATCTATCATGATAATCACTCTTTCATACACCATGGATTTAATTCAGTTTTCTTTCTCTCTCCCATTTTCATTGACTGGCAATACTCCAACCCTAGTTAAATTCACATCTTTGCCAGTTGTACTACCATGTGTACTACTGCTACTGGGTGAAAATGCAATACTGCTGACTTGTTTCACTTTAAATGAATGACCACTGGTGGACCATCAGTGCTGCCCAATAAGTCTACTACACACAGGAGTCACTGACTTTACCTTGTTATCTCACCTATAGTATGGGGATAATAACAAGAAACTGTGTCATACAGTTGAGAAATTTAAATATGTTGGCATATATAAAGCCCACAAAACAGTGCCTGATACATAGTAAGTGCTTAATTTTTCCTCCTCTTCCCCTACCCTGACTTTTTCCACTTTCTTCTCCTTATTAGTGTTAGTATTATTAGAACTTCCTTAGTCGAATTAATTTTATATCGGCCTATTTCTTTCATACCTTCTTCTGAAATTCTGTATATCTCCTGCTCCTCCTCAGGCTGAGATTCTTGTTTCACAGAGAGAATAAATCTGTGCCCACATACTCTGCCTTTTTTACTGTTACTATAGATCACTTTTCCTTGCTCCTATATAAAGTCAGCGATTACAAATTTGTGCTAGACTCAGTGCCATACTCTTACTCAAGATTATCATTCCAGAAATGGTACTACCCTCTCCAGTGTCATCAAATTCACCTCTCTAACATGTAATCTCCATCAGCATGCAAACATGTTCTTATATTCCCCATTTAAATGAGAAAAATCTCCCTTTATTATATATCCTTCACCAGCTACCAATCCATTTATTAGTCCCCTTTAAAGAAATGTATACTCATCTTCACCTCATCTCCTCTCATGCTCTCTTAAATCTGTCTCAGTCAGGCTTTTACACTCCCCCTCCCCCCAAATTATTCCACCCAGCTCCTCTTCTCAAAGTCATCAATTACTTCCATATTTTCAAATTTAGTGTCCAGCCCTCAGTCTTCCTCTTATTTGACCATATGGTGGTGATTGATGTAGTTCACCACTCCTTACCCTGAAAACAGTTTCTTTACTTGGCTTCCAGGATACCGCACTCTTTTGATTTTCCTTCTCCCTCATTGGCCAATCCCTGTAAGTCTCCTTTGCCGGTTCTTTCTTATTTTCATCACCTTTAGATTTTGATGGGTCCCAGGACTCAGTTCTTGGACCTGTTCTTTTCTCTAAATTCATTCTTTCTTGATGTACCACTTTCATGACTTCAAATACTGTGTGTGTGTGTGTGTGTGTGTGTGTGTGTGTGTGTGTGTCCTCAAAATCTCCAGCTTGAACCTCTTACCTAAAATCCAGAATCATATTTCCAATTGCTTTCTTGTCATCTCCATGTGGAAGCCTGTTGGAGTTAGCTTGTCCATTTTTCAGTTAACTCATCCAAATGGAAATCTTCCTATCCCTTCCCCAAATTTGCTCTCCCCACAGTCTTTTCCATCTCAGTAAATGGCAACTCCATCCTTTCAGTTGCTTAGGTCAACATCTTTGGAGTTGTCTTGCCTCTTTTCTTTATCTAATATTACACATCCAATGCATCAGCAAATCTTGACTTTAAAATATATGCACTTGAGAACCAAATCAGTTCTCATCCCCTTCATTTAATACCTCTTAGGTCCATCCTGTCATACCTGGATTATGGTAACAGCCTCCTAATTAGTCTTCCTCCTTTCATGCTATGCCCACCCACTCTAGTCTCCACATAGTTATCCTTTTCAAATGTAATAACTCCTCTGTTCAGATTCCTCCAATGGCTGGCTTCCTCAGAGTAAATTCCACAATCCTTAGTATGGACTATAAAGTGTTCTGTGATATGCTCCCCCAGCTATGTGTTTGACTGCACCCTCCTAACACTCACTAGCTTCTCTCTCATCACTCACTATGTTCAAGTCACTTTAGCTTTCATGCTCTTCCTTCCTCACATGACAAGCCCTTCCCTGCTTTAGGGCATTTGCACTGGCTGTACCTTCTGCCTGGACTCCTCTTCCTCACATATTCTTATTGCTCACTCTCACTACCTTCAGGTCTTTGTTCAAATATTACCTTATCAAAGAGGCTTCCTTCCTTCCTTCCTTCCTTCCTTCCTTCCTTCCTTCCTTCCTTCCTTCCTTTATTTATTTATTTGACTAATTTAAAATAGCACTTTCCCCTCCTCATTCTCTATCTCTCTTTGTCCATTATTTATATAGCATTTATATAGATATATAAATAGGTGAAGTCATGATAAATATGTTGAATGTATATTTTTTGAATGCAGTCTTTATTTGTATATTGTTCGTATCTATATACTAGAATATAAATTGCTTAGAGGCAAGAATTTTGTTCACTTTCTGTTAAATGAATGAATATGTATATGTTTATTTATTGTCCCCCTCTACTAGAATGTCAGCTCCTTGAGGGCAGGTTCTTTATATTGTTCAATGATCTATCCCTGGGACATGGAACAGTGGCTAGCATGTGGTGAGTGCACAATAAATATATGTTGAAATATTTAATTAATTGATTAATTAGTTTATGTTTGAAACATCTTCCAGGAGTAATGCTCAAATTCAAATCAATGTGATGGATAAATATCCAAGTGCTATATGAGGAAAACATATTGATAAACATTGACCGTGTTTTTAAGATTTATAATTTTATCCTACTTCTTGATGTGGAAATGCTGATTTATTTTAAAAACTGGTAAATATAAATATGAAAAACAGGTTTTTCTTGCATGAAGCACAGATGGCATTCAGCCTAATTTATATTGAACTCCTATAGTCCAAACATTGACTCCTTTCTCAGTTGTTCGGATTTGTTGCTAGGAAACACTACGAGTATTTTAATTACACATTTCCCCCCTAAGAGTTATGTAATCAGCTTTAGTATATTTTAATATCCATTATGATGATATAGATTAATAATGGAGATGATGATGTGGTGGTGGTGGTGGTAATGTGTGTGCACCATAGCTAAAGAACAGCTTTGAGACTTACTGTTCAATTCACACACACACATATACACAACCCACTCACTAGTAAAAAAGAATCACAAAGTGGGTCAGTCTTATAAAGTATTTTTTAAAGAGATGAAATTATATATATTCCCTAGATTAACTGAAACTATTACTAATTCCTTTTTCAGTAAAGGTTCGAGATGGCCTGATTTAATGAAAAAAAATGATGTATAATTAATGCCTCAGCTGTTTAATGTGAATTTAAGTTATTTGAGGACTCCACAAAAGTTTATTCATGAGTACTTTTTTACTTCTAGTTTTTATTTTATATGAAAGCAAAAAGACTTTTAAACATCACCCCAAATTCACCATCCAGAGATTTTGATGTGTGTCACTTATGTACCTATGTATATATATATATACATATATGTACTCGATTGTACATAAATGTGATAAATCAACACATGCTGTTCTGTAACTCACTTTTTTCAGTTATATCTTGTGCACATATTTCAATGTCAATCATTGTACACCCACATCATTTTTAAAAGGTGAATAATATTCTATATTTGTCTTATAATTTGTTTAGCCAGTCTTCTGTTGATGAATGTTTAGATTGTTTCCTTTTTGATTGTTGTTATAAAACAATGCTGTGATGAACGTCCTTATGCATGCATTTTTTTTTCATTTAATTTGCAAGTATTTTTAAAGTTTTATCTTCAATGTCATTATTTCATATTCTGTGTAAAAATGGGTTTGCTAAACAATATGTTTCTCCCTTACTCTGTTTTTAAATTATTGATAAGTTTCAAAGTAATGAAATTTGAATAAATGAGATTTTACTGTGTACTTTGCCCCAGAACCCTCTCTTAAAGTGTATTCAAAGGGAATGAAAAGGCTTTTTAACACATAGAGCTATTTGAGTTAAAGATCAAATATGTTGAATATTTTCACTTAAAATATACCAGTCTTATCTTCTTGACATTTTTTGTTGTATTTGATGCTGACAATAAAGACTTTGCAATAAGCTATAATTTCTGCACCCATGCATATTCAGGTCTGAAAATGAAAGAAGAATATGACAGGTTTGCATGTAGCAACTTTCCACCCACATATTTCTTTCTTTCTGATTTTGACACTTAAGCTTTGAAACAGTTCCCATGAGCAATAGTCTGAGATTCAGATTATTTAGATCTAAAGGAAAAAACACAAGGTCTTCTATAGCTTATATCTAGCACCTGGAAACCTCTTTGAAGAAGTGCTGAAATGTACATCATGCTGTTATTTGTTATGCACACAGGAGAAATCATAAAGGTATTTTAGGGAGAAGCAGGAGGGGAAATCTAGAGATAGTAAGAACAATGTGGGGACCAGAGTGAGGAAGGGAGCCCCAATCCACCTTATTAAAGTAACGTATTTCCAGTATATTCCTGTGATCTTATATGTAGATTGCATGTCACTTTCATGCAACGGTATCACATTCCATTCTCAGCTTTTAGAAGAAACCTGGTGAGACAGAAAAAAAAAGAGACAGCTTTTGTTTAAAAAAAAAAGTCTAGATTTAACATCAAGTAGTTGTCTGTATCCTTGTAACATTACCTTGTTCTGTGCCATATAGACCCAGCCTAAGTCCACAGGAGTACATTTCTTTCCTAATTATCCAGAACTCACTACAACTGCTATAAGGTCATTTATCCTTTTTCAGATAATATTGTGAAGGGCTTTACAGGTCATATAAAAGAAGTCCTCCTCTTCCTTTTTAGGGCTAAGCCCTCTTAGCTTTCCCTTGATTGTATCCTTTCTCAAAGACATGTGAACCTAGATCCATCAATTATCCTTTTCCCCGTACTTTCACTATCTCCTTGACTATTGGATTTTTCCCATTGGTATACAGATCATTTCAGGACCACTCATCCTAAAAAGCCTCTCCTGGAGCTCTGTTTCCCCTTCAATTGTCTATTTTCCTTGATGGTCAAAAGCCAAATTAATCTGTCTGCTTTCCTTATTTTCTCATCTACTTCTTAAATTGTCAACCCTTTTCATTCTATCTTCTGCCCTCATTATCATCTTTAAACTCCTGTTGCAAAGGTCACTAGTGACCACCAAATAAAATCTGTCCTTCTCTTCAGTCTTTACCTTATTTCTCCTCTCTGCAGCATTGAACTATGTTGGTCACCTCCTTATTGAAACTGACTCTTCCCTTTGGCTTTCAGAACACTGTTTCGCTCTGTTGCATACCACCATTTTTCTTTTAAAATGTTTATGTCTTCCCTACCCTCAGGTTCCAGCCTCAGTGACTGTCTTCTATTCTGCATGTATTCTCTAAATTATTAAATGTATTTTCATGGCTTCAGGTACCATCCATATGCAATCAACTTCCATCTTGAGAACCAGACCTGTATATACAACTGGCTACCCCACATCTCCATTTATCTATTACTTGATAGCTCTTCAAACTCAAGATAGCCAACAGTATGTTTATATCAAAAATTGAACGGGATAGTCTACTTCTCACCCTGTGGTAACAGTCTTTTGATATCTTAGGTTTAAACAGGCTCCAGCATCATTAATGAATGATATTTAATATTTACCTTCAAGATGGTTAAGAGGGAGGTCTCTGCCAGACTAAATAGATTTGAAACCCAGATCAACTGCTTATATGGTTTGTGATTTTGGGGTAAATGAGTTAATTATTCTGCTCTTTAGTTTTCCCACCTATTAAAGGGAGGTAATCATAGCATAGATCTCCTTAAGAAGATTAAAGAAGATGACACATGCAGAGCATTTGAGAGAGTTAAGCACAGTGAGTTAATAATAATGTTTGGTCTTATTAGTTGCTGTTACAGTCCATATAATGAAATGTCAACTTCAGGCCAATATGTGGCAGCCTATTCTTGGAAGACTGTGAGGATCTTATCATACATAATACTGTCATATTTTGCCTTTTTTCTAAGATTGAATTAATAAAATTTAAAGAAAGTCTAAAAGTAGTTAATCACAGGGAACAATCTGATCCACAAAGCCACAGTACTAATCACTGCAGCGGGATAATTCAAAAGGAAAAGGTAACTCAACAAGCCATCTATTCCCCACATAACATCACAGCTGAAGAGAGGAAATCTGAAGTGGAATGTTGGATCAGCTGCTGTTGGGAGACCCTGGTCTGCACTCTATCTGTATGCTGACTAAAGGGAGTGCAGGGCAGGGTTTCCCATACAGAGGGCACAGGCTACCACCGCATGGCAAAAATTGATTGGAACTCCATTTCAAAGCCATTTCACCTGGAATCTACCTCACCAGTCCAGCGCTTCATGAAAATTCTGCTGGTCTGCTCATAAGAAGCTCAATTCTTTTAAGTCTCTGCAGTAGCTACTTATTTTTTTTAACTGAGGTAATATTAGTCCATTGTAACAGTCTTATAGTCTTAGATTGAACAAGAATTTTAACTTTCTAATTTAGCTTCTCTTTCTCTCTTTCTCCTATCTTTAAAGGACTACTGATTTTGTGCATGTTTATTTTCTGTTAATGAATGTAATGTATGTTTTTTATAAAAAAAGTTAGAAAATATTTAAAAAACTATACATAAAAATATCCTTCAATGAGAGATAAACAATGTTAACATTCTGTTAACATTTCTTAAACTGGCTGTTCTCTCTCTCATAGAATCACTCCATACATACCATGTTTGAAATCTCATATAGTAAAACAATCTTTCATATCATCATTTTAATGGTTGAATAATAATAATCTATGTTGTTTTCTGTTTCTTTGGTTTTGTTTTGTGAACAGGGAATTGTTCACACCTAAATGTGTGCAACCTCCATGTCTAGATCGGGCATATGAATCCTTCAAAAAGTGTTAGGAAATGGAATAGTTAATAATGACCTTTTTCTTACAAATTATGTATTATTCTGTATCCTGCTCATATATAATAGTAATTGATATATGTCTAACATTTTAAAGTATATAGTTTTTCACATTCATTACTTCTTTGATCCTTTCAACCACTTTGTGAGATAGGGCAGGATTATTATTATGTCTTCATAGATGAGGAAACCAATGTTGAGAGATGAAGGACACACAGTTAATAAATCAGTGGCAGAATTAGAATTTGAACTCGTCTCCTGATTCCAAACCAATCCTCTTTTCAGTACATTTTGTAATATCCCAACCTCTGCACTTTATTTAAGTGCTTTTTACTAACATTTCTTACTCAAATATTCTCTTCTTACACATTTTTTAGTCACAATTTAGGAGAATTTAGTTTGCTCGCCTATTTCCTCATTAGCAGAAAACCGAAAATAGCTAGATTTTAACAATAAAAACACATCACATTTTTCCTTTCTGAAATGCAAATATATTTTGTGTTATACCTGGAAAAAAAACTTTTAGATGTTGGATCCATATTGATGATGTTTATGCAGTACCTTACATAGCCATTCAGGTTTTTCTCAGAAAGAGGATAATCCATTCTTTTACTCTAACACTGTAGGGAAGCTGGACTGCAGTCATTCACAGATCGAACATTTTGATTTCAAAACATGGATAGCCTGGTTAAGAAATTTGGTGTAAATGCCAGGGAATTAAACCATAGGACAAAAATAAATCCTTATCAAAACAGGATACGTGTTAAAATAAAGAAACTGGCGAAAGAATGCCCATGAGAATAGTGAACCCAAAGCCAGCCTTTAATTTCTTGTGTGTCATCTAGTCTTTTCAGTTAGATACCCAGGCTATAGTGGGACAGGACTGAGAAGTGTGTTTGTGTGTGTATGCATGTATGTATATATGTGAGAAGGAGCAAGAGAGGGAGAGAGAGAGAGAGAGAGAAGGATCTAAAGAGACAGAGAAAGAGTCTAAATGTGCCTATACCCTGAATGGGGTCCCTGATGAATGTGCTGATGACCATGTGATTCCTAGTCCTGTATCAGCCTTAACTTAGTTAATGGCATTATTGCTCCTTGATTTTTTTATATTGTCTTCACAGCAGATTGCTGTTTTATTATTATTATTATTATTATTATTATTATTATTATTTTAAAATAGCACCTTTTGATGCTGTTTTATCCTGGTGTCTATTTAAAAAGTGATCAAGCGCACACTTTTGCAACCTGTTTTATGTGAAGGTAAAGATTTTGCTTTTCTTTCAAGAATTAAGTGCCATCACATCTCAGCTAAACTGCCTGCATTTAATGAGTATTTACAGAGTAATGAAATGATGTACTGCAAAATGATCTGCATGTTCTTCATAAACAGGAGTGAAATGCTTTCAATAGTATCCCTTTGCTCAGAGTTAATGTTTGGGTATAAACTGCAGGATGCTAAGTGCTTAAGATAACATTTCCAAAGGCCCAGCCAGAAGGGCACATTGTGAATAACATGGATTTCAAGGGTTTATGAAATCTTCCCAAAATTATTTTCCCTGTGTCCTCCTAAAAGTCACAGGTATTGGCTCACCCACTATCCCCTCAAGCCAAGCAGGAAAAATAGTAATAAGTATAATTGCTGTTAGTGCACATAGATGAAAACATCATCAGTACATAATCAGAATAAAGAATAACTTGAAACCATTAGAACCTTGGCTTGAAGCAAACTCAAATGAACATGATATTTGAAGGAAATTTGATACAGGTTCCTACGTCTCATAGGACCACAAGAGACACAGCTGAGCTTTGTTCCTTCAAATTTGTTATGAATGAAGGAATTTTAGGGTTCAGTAAGGTCTGGATCTTGGATGATCTCTGTAAATTCTGAGCTACAGAATATGCTCCAGAGCTAGAAGACTATGATCGGACTAAAGGAGCAAACTCCAGGGCACTGAGAATCCTTGTCATACAAACAGAGACGTAAGCTGTGTTCCCTCACTTTCTGGAGCTCTTTGGACCTAGTGTGTCCTTCAATGTGAGGTCAATGCACAGCTGAATTTGAAAATGTAGCCACATAAGGGAGTTGGCAGTAATGAGGAAGGTAAAAAATGATGAGAAGGGAACTTCTTTCTTATACTTTTGTCTCTTTGGACTTCTCAGAGCCATACTCCTTACTGTATGTTACCTGACTTCTTGGAGCCAGATCACTGTTGGATATTTGTAGAGAGAGAGGTTCAGTTTCTTCATCTCTTTCTTTCCCTGTTTCTTGATCCTTCTGCCACTGCTTCTTTTAAAAAGAGGTAAAATAAGTTTTCTTGGCCCCGTGTGGGAAACCTTCTTGGCATTTTCTAACTGCCAAGTGTTCTATAACCAGCCATCTGTGGAGGAAATTTTGTTTAATTAATTTTTTATTAATTTATTTTCCTTTTCTCTCTCACACATACTAGTGTTTAAGGATTAATTAACAACTAATCTCTCTTGTAACAACTTTTTTCAGCTGAACTTTATTCCTTGCTTTTCTGAATATTTCTCTTAAAAATCTTAAATGAGGTGATTTCACTGAAATAAAGAAATTACGTGTCTTTTTGGAGTTTGAACAGGTCTTAAATGTAACATTTCAGAACTGACTAGTAATTTGGAATAACTTTGCGCTTCATAAGAACCCTGCTCCCCCCCCCCAAAAAAAAAAAAAGTATCCTCGAGAGATTGTGTTAGCCAAAGTTTCCTCCCAACTTGGATAGGGAGCTTTGTGCCATATTAATTTTCAGATTTCATTGCATCAGTCAAACAGATTGTGCTTGTACTGGTTAGTTAACTCCTGGGGAATGGTATAGCTAGGAGTTTGTACCATTGAGCCTCATAGGCTGCTGGAAGAGCCACACTCTTTACTTATTCATTTATGGAGCCATTTCAGAAGATACTCTTGCGGCAGCTTCCTGTTTGTGAAAGCTTCAGCTTCCTGTTTGTGAAAGCTTGGTAGTGTGCTAAAAGAGACTGAAATGAGTAGTAGATGATCAGATGACAATACAGAAGAGACAGGTGAATCACAGCAGAAGACACTGTGGGACTTTCTGTAGGGCTTCCCCACTGTGACTCTGAAATAACTGAAGTTTCAACTGCAACACTTCTGAGTGAGTTATAAAGCACCAAAAATGTAGACCAGAATATGCGTGCCTCTTACCCTCTCCCACCCTATGTGGATGTACACACACACATATCAGCTCTTTCTTATTTCTGATCTAAATCTGATTTTAGTTAGTTGGCTAGTTTGCTTTTTAATAAATGAAACAAGTGCTTATTAATTTGAGTGTTTATGGCTAAGGTTATCCATGAACATGTGTCCATTCATTTACTGTATGCTTACATTTTGGAGAGAGAGGGAGAGTAGTTGAGGATGATTCATTTGGGACTAGATACAGAATGCAGTTATAACTCAAATATTGCCATTCTCAAGGTTTTAATGGATGTCTGTACACAAGGCATGAGCTTAGAAATGAGTATCCTGGTTTCTGGTGTGGATTTAATGTGCATTCTTTCATGAATGAAATGGTTGCTTTGTAAATTTTGTTCCTTAAGACTCATTAGTCGATTTTTAACTGTCTTTGAATAAATAATCAGGGTAATGTTAACAATTTTATGGATTTTGTAGAATAATTTGGCTCAGAATTGATTAGAAGCAATTACAACATGGAAAATTATAATTTGCGTATGTAGAAAAATAATTAATTCCAGGCCATCTCAGCCTTAATTCACTTCCCAGTTCTTCCTATCTAAGGGAGCTCCAAAATACAGTCATTTTAATATTCACTTAAGCAAAATATAATTAAGAAGATAAACTTCTACCCTGAATACCATGTTGCACAAACCAGAACTCCAAGAGAAACATATTTGAAGTAATCTGTTCTCTTGGATAACTTATGCTGATTTTTGTCCCCTTTCATTAGGCCAGAATCTAGCTTTTTGGAATGGGGGTAGAGCTAGTCTTGTCCAACCTGAAACTTCTTAGAAAGCACAGGTAGTTTAGAAACCCTGAATAAGGTTTTGGACCAGACAATAAAAAAGGAAATGTAAAAGCTGAGAGCCTTCGGAAACAAAAGGACACTTCAGCTATCATGTCTGTCAGCCAGCTCGTGACAGCACCCAGCCTCTACTCAGTGGGCATCAGAGCCTGCGAACCACAGCTGATGTGTTCTCTGGACCTCAAAAGAGTGGGAGCTAGCTGAAAGCCATTCCCTCCTTCTTAATGATTATCCATTAGTACAGCGTGTTTTTTTTTTTTATTGCAGAGTAGATTCAAAACAATTAGCAAATGGAAAACTGAAGAGCCCTTGCTGCTTTTAGTGTTTTGAAGCAACTTTTGAACAGAATCAAATGCTCATTTTAGAGTCAAATGTACAATTTTACCTGAATTACATTACATTTTATCTCTCTGTCATGGATACATTCTCTATTCCACCTAAAAATGGAAATTTTCTGGACATGGATTCAGTATCTTTATTGCTGATTGCTGCATCTATTTTCACATGCTTTTTAGAAAGCGTTATTTAGTAAGCTAATTTCCTCATGCTAAACAATACTAAAAAGATGGTTAAAGCATATTCCAAAGTCACCTTTTAACTCACACTGCAAGAATATGGAACTGTATTGGCTGCTACTGAGACAGTTTAATCATTCACTGTTAACTGGGAACATTTTTTATTGTATTTGTCATTACCCATCATTGGACTCTTATGTAAAAGGAAACTATTTTATAGGGAAAAATAATAAAACTAAATGAACAGTGGATCTGATTTTGTCACTGTTCAGGAAATGGATCATTCAATGCTAAGCCTATAGAAGTCAGGAGAATGTCATTAGGACCTCGTGAATTTTAACTTTACTAATGTGGAATTTTAAAATATTTTTCACATAGACATGGATGAGGCTTTATGTAAATGCACATTGTCTCATTTCTTATGTTGAAGCTTTGTTTCTTTGCATTTTTATTCTACCTCCCCCCAAAAGAAGCAAAACTTGGATAATATGCAAGTTAGAATTTTTATTGAGGATTGTGTTTTATCTTTCCCAAAGACTAAGGTTATGGAGAAGGTAGAATCACCTGGTAATATCTGCATGACATTTAAACAAATAGTGTTTTGTGGGTGAGATTTCATCATGAACATTTTCACAGCTTGATTCTATTTCTTATTATATCTCAATTATCAAATCCAATAAAATAAACCATTACTATAGAGTGAATCACATAAAAATGGCAAACTACTCATGAAAATGAACAAAGAAATATTGATCTTCAACTATTCCTATACCTTTATTTCTCACTTAATCTAGCAATTTTTCCCTCATTTTTTTAACTGTAGTAATCTAAGTCAGATAAGTTAAATTGTTGTCTAATATTATTGGCAAAAACAGAAGACTATGTGAGAAACAAGGAAAACTTCCAAACAGAATCCTGGTGACTCCTGGACTCCTTGGTATGGAAAATATCTAATATACTTAAGTAATGCAGCAACAGTAACATCATCAGAGTTCATAGTGAAATATTATCATTTATCCCCACTGGAGCTCCAAAACATCAAGTGGAGTCAGAATTAGAGCTTAGAAAACTAGAACCTTCCTTAGTCATATGTCTCTCTAAAGAAAGAGAATCACAATTCAGATTTATGTCCAAAGCACAAAGTAAACCATTACTCTGTGTCCACAAATGCCAATTGTAGAGGAGCACCAAGCATCTGAGAAGGTGAGATTTGAGGGTTAAACTGCTTGTAATAAATGTTCTCAAGCTCTTATTTGGTGTGCAACAAAATGAGAAGGCTAAGTAAGACAGCCATGATAAGGATTAGGGCAAGGAGGGAAAATGACATGGATGTATTCTAGCCAAGTAACCACGTAGTTTGAGTCACTTTTATCCATTTACTAGCCCTAACTCCTCCAGCAAATGAGTACTGGTAATAGACTTCTGGAACGATAACACTGTATATTATATGAAGGAGCAGAATTCCTCAAATCTATTGGACCTTTGGACTGTACAAGATGGTGTTTGGGGCATAAATTCTTCCTACTTATATTTTTTTAGGTGAATACTAAAGCGAGTGTGTATTCCCTATGTAACTCCCTCCAAATATAAAGAGATTTCAAAAATGTTATTCTAAAAATGAAAAAATATGTTGATAGAGCAACATTCAAATTAAATATATGCCATAGAGCAGTAGTCCCCAACCTTTTTGGCACGAGAGACCAGTGCTGCTATGAGAATCTAATGCCTGATGATCTGAGGTGGAGCCGAAGCTGTGATACTAGAACTGGGGAGGGGCTGTGAATACAGATGAAGCTTTGCTCACTCAAAGGTCACTCACCTCTTGCTGTGTGGCCTGATTCCTAACAGGCCACAGACAGGTACTGGTCTGTAGCTGCGGGGGTTGGGGAACCCTGCCATAGAGTACTTCTAGGAAGATCACTTCAAATCATGGTTTGCTTTACTAGACAACGTGTAAATTGTTTAGACAAAGTATACAGGTGGGTTTAAAAATGATTATGAGGCTGCCGTCACTTATTTTCAACTGACAAGATTTTTAGGGAACACTGTAGCATTTCGCTTTTAAGGGAGCGGGTTCCAACGATGTTTTTCTTTTACAGATTAATTTGGAGAACCAGTTAAATTTTATTTCCCCTGAGCAATGTTACATTAATAAGCTATGTGATATCTTTGTTTGGACATGAATACTCTAAGCATCAAATTAGTAAAAGTACAGGTTTGGGGAAATAAAAAGAATGGTTATGTTTATAATGTCCATTTTACACTTAATTTTTTAAAGTTACTTTATCAACCATTTTGGCCCATTGATATAGACAGTATTATTGTGATGGTAAAGATCAGTCATTCATTTTTTTAAACCATCATTCATGTCCTTCACATTTCAGAAGGATTGGAGAGATAAGATCAATTTTCAGGATTATATAAGGTTGATAGAAAAAGCAAGGTGGTATTTCACTATCAGCTTAAGTTAAGATACTGTATTTTGACTTACATCATTGAAGTGTGATGTGAGCCAATTTCTTTCAATTTAAGGTGTTTATCAGAATGTGCAGGAGATGAGAGTTTACCCATTTAAAAAAATAACTTTCTCTTTAAAGACAATTTTGAGAAAAAAAATAAGCTGTAATTATGCAGCCTTACAGAAATAATATTCATCATCCTTTAACTTATAAATGAGAAAGGTCACTATCATTTTTTCCATTATATAAATTATGAAACCCAAGGTTCAAAGCATTTGCCAGACTTTAGTAAAGGGTCTTAGTTAAATCGGTGAAAGAGTCAAAGGTCCCTCCTCACCAGAACTCCTTGATCTAAAAGAATGTAACTGGGTTTATATAAGCTACTCCAGACACTCAAATGCTCAGACATTTTTCAGGCAAACTGAAAAGTTCTTTCCTGTAACATTTCATAATAATGATATTTCTTCTACACTGGTAAATGGAATTAAAATTCACCATAATTGTAACTTCTGAATTATCTACCTAGCCAAAATAAATGAAAAAAATTAATTTAAAAAGTACAATTAGAATAATTGAATTAGCTGGTCGGTTTCATTTAAGTATCCTTACAAAGGAAATGAGGTTTTAAGGATTAGTTTCTTGCATGTGCTGAGCAGCCTGGCTGATAGCTGTGATAGTGGTGGCAATTTCTGCTAGTAATTGCTGGTACTATTTGCTCACACCTTTCTTTAAAGGAAACTTGTCTGTTTTGACAGGCTCACATTATTTTGCTCGTTCTGAAAATTACTTGGGAAAATTACTTGAGTACAGAAAATTTATTTTTCCTTCTCTCTTAGGAAAAACATTTTTTTCTCCTGAATATAAATATTATAGTCCTGGTGAAATCTAACTGCTCAACGTCACTAGTTGGCTTCGTCTCAGTGAGGTTTTGAGCAATTACAAATGGGGGCTTATTTCACAGTCTCCACTTTTACAACTGATCCTCAAGAAAACAACCAGTCAGGCATAATAAATATTTTACTATTGACTTGGGCATGGTCACTTTAAACCCAGAAGAAAATCAATGAGGCAAGATCTTCATTAGAATCTTTTGCTGCCTTATATAGTAATTGAAGAGAAACAGAATCATCAAAAACCTATATTAATCAAATATTTCAAGTTGTGCTTTGTGGCATCTGTGCAGTAATCACTTTGGAGGTTGGTTGTTTCTCCAAGAAGGGAAAATACTGGAAAATAAACTGAATTTCTCTTGTGGATCACCAGAATAAATCTTCATAAAGCCTAGTCATTAGATTGGTTTCTTTAAACATATAGCTACAGCCATAAAATGAAAAATTGACATGATAAAAAGTAGGCAGTGTTGTTCCAGTGTCACATGCAATTTCATTGTATAATATGAGGTCAGATTTTTAAAATATTTCAAATAGATTATGCATACTCATGTGACTTGAGACAAAAGCTCCTAATAGTGGCTTTTTAGGGGTAAAATCAGTGATTGCTGGATATATATTTGTGTTTGGTTCTTAAAAGATCATTGAAGAAAATGGAGTGATTAATGTTATTTGAATAATAGATGCAGTCACATGAACACCTAATCTGCGAGTTAGTGCCTTTAACGGGTTGTGTTTATTCATGATAATTGAGACTCTCTGGGATCAAAATTAAAACTAAATATTCAACTAAATCTTTTCATTCGTTTCCAATAATCTAGTACAGTACCTTGCCCATAGGCAATCAATTAACATATGGCAATTAATTAGCTTTAGTTTTGCTAAGATTGATTTCCTATAATTCCAAGAGAACAAGGCTTCATTCGAAGAGAACAATATGAAGGAGTCATTTTACCGATAATTGGGAGTTGAGCTCAGAGCGTATGGAAGTGATCTGTGAAATGCCATCATTCCTTAAAGGCTTCAGCAAGGGGTGATTAAATACAAGGAATTATTTCACTCGACACTATCGGTCAGGTCGAGGAAGATAGGCCTTAACTATACCTGTAGCTGGCACTTTATTCCCTTCTGTATATGGCATTTCCATGGCTAAGATGCTTCACAATGCTCTCAAGTTAGGATTTCCTTGCCACCTTTGTTTTCCTGGATATTATGTCTATTTTCCAAAGTTCAGAGGAGTCTCTGCCTGTCATTTGTTTGACACTTTAGTGGTATTTACATAGAGGATTGAAAAGGAGGTTGTGTTTATCACCACCATTTTCTTAAACCATTTTTACCCTCCATCATTAAGCGAGTGACCTGCTAGTATCTACCAGAAGATTTCCTAGTGTTAGACTCATATGCTTCTGGTAAATGGCAATGTAGAATAACTATTGTCATTCACTGGCTTGCTGTCATAAGAACCCCCAAGGTACTATGTTCTAGTCCTCCAACAAGCACAGTTGAATTCTTGGCCAACCAAGAGACAATGTCATAAGATGGTTCTTGTTCTTTATTCCTATCAGCTCTCAGAAGCCACTACCTGCTAGAGAAAGCCTTCTTAGAAAACATCCCAAGGCAACTATGCAATTTTCCCTACCAGCACCTATGGGATTTACATATATTTCATCCTATTCCATAGGATAAGTTATGTCAAGCCCTGTGTACATTACTGACATAACACAAGTGTTCAATAAATGTCAGCCATTTCTATTATCAAATATCCATTATTATGACTGAACCTCTCTAGTGGCCCTCAGGATAAAATAGCTATTAAATCCAGGTCTAGGATGGTATTAATCAATCAACAGCTTCCTCCCTGACTTAACAGTTGTGTGTTCTCAGAGACCCCACAGCGCACTATAATTACTCCTACTTCCTTACTCATCTCGCCAAACAGTACTTGTACATTTATCTCTCTTGTTTCTTTAACCAGAACGGAAACTGAAGAAGAAAATAGCTATGTCTCATTCACTACTGTATCCCTTATGCTTAGCATAGTGTCTGAACTGAACTTTTCATGCACGTAATAGGTGTTCAGTAAATGTTTGCTGAATTAAGTGTCCTAATATCACAGGTACTGAATGACTCCCACAGAGAGTGAGAGTGGTCCCACAAAAAGGTGTGCGTTCTTCAGTTATATCCCCAAAACACAGGATTAGCATAATCAAAATGAGTGATGTGAATAGATGCAATTATGCCTCAGGTTGGATGCAACATAATAATCACACTTTGATATTAATTACAAAACCTTTGATAAGGTAGTAGATAATTATCCTTTCACCATCATTATGCAATACCATTACTGATTGGCTAAAATGTGCTAAGGATAGCAGCCCCTAAAATGCACTTTCCCTCTCAAGGAACTGTCACCCACACACATCAACCCTGGTAGCCCCTCCTTAGCACATCTTAACCCTCTCTCACATTTCATTTTGTCCACCAGCTATTGATAGTCTCACCAATTATACACCTAATCTCAGCTCCTCTTATTTTCCTTTGACTAGTTAGTAAGTTCCTAAATAAATGTTTCTTGCTGCTTTTTTCTCTTTGCTCCTTTCATAATAGATTCCTCTAGTGTATATAGTTCCATTCATCCATCTATCCAAGCAATAATCCACTGATTGCCTGATACTTGGTAAACACAGTTTTTACCTTCTCTGAGCTTATAGTCAAACGGAAAAAACAGATTGAACTGCTAATTACAATCAAGTGCCTACTCAAGATCCTCTTTTTACTGATGTCTGACCACTGTCAGATGAAGATGACCTTGAAAAGATTATTGTTAGAAAGCAGCCCTGTAACAGTAATTTTGGATGTGAGTATTAACACAACAATAAGAAAGGACTAGGAACTAGGATGTAAACAAGGAGATGCAGTAGAATGAGACACATTTTTAGGAGTCACTATCCAAAGTTAAACTCTTGGGATTCATTGCCTGGCAACAGAAGTGGCTAAACTCCTCAAAAGCTGAGAAAGAGCAGGGGAGTGGAAGAGCAGTTCCGGAGAACTCCCCGGAGATTTCTTAGGCAGATGTTTATAAACTATTGTTTTAATTCTTGAAGGCAGAGAATCCTAACCTATTCTCTAAGGATGACTGATTAAGGACAGAGAGAAAACAGACTTTACCCCAAAAATTAGTTAACAGAATTTCAGTGCCTGCCACCACCCCATTTTAAGAACCAAATGCCTAAATCATCCACCCTGAAGTAGATTTGATGCTGACTGCAGGTGCGAATTGATTGTCAGTCCCGCTCTGATTTATACATGGGAATGATATGACTGTTCACAGCCATTGCTGTGCCAATATTTTATTCAGGCAGAAGGTAATTGTGCTTTGTATGAATGTAAATGTCCTACAATAGTGCCATTCATTCCAGAATTCAAAACATCCGCTTTAGAAAATCGTATTTTCCTTTTGGGGTAGGCAGCCCTATATGAATCTTAACCTTTTTAATCCTCCCAAAAAAACCCTATGAAGAAAGTACTATTAATTTCCTCATTTTAAAAATGATGAAATTAGTCTACAGCCATGCCACCCTGAACACGCCCAATCCTGTCTGATCTCGGAAGCTAAGCAGGGTCAAGTCTGATTAGTACTTGGATGGGAGAACACCTAGGAAGACTGGGTTCTGTAGGTGTAAAAATAAATAAATACAAATTAAAAAAAAAATAAAGATGAAGAAACTAAGGCCGAAGGTTACAGCACTTGCCCAAACTTACCCAGTGAGACAAATCTGGGTTCTAATTATTGTTCTGTCACTTTGTGACTTGAAAACCTGTTCTCTCAACTGGTATGCAAAGTTGCCTTACTATAAAACATAAAATGAAGAAAGAGTGTACAGTACAACAGTTCTGGGTAGCTATTTGTCACTAGTTAAGATTGTTTGTCCTCTTTTCCTTTTCCCAGTGTCAACATCAATAAACCAAGATGTTTGAATGAAGTGAGCATATCTTAAAAACCAGTTTCCATGAAAAGAACAAGTAGAGGCTTAATATGCTTGTTGCCCAGTATCTAGTCCATTAGTTTATATCCAAAAGAAATTATCATGCAAGGAATATAGTTCATTCTGAGTCCACTTATTAGCTAGCAAGGCACATTGCGATAGAGTCCTGATGTACCCATTTGCCTCAATAGACATGGTTGTCCAGTGAGTGGAATAGTGGTACAGTTTGCATTTATTGTTGTTGACAGAGTTAAATAAGTTTATTTATGTAAGGTATAATTACAATTTAAACCATTGTTTTCTTTCTCCTTCACTATGCTTCCTTTCAAATTACTCCTTTTCTAAACAATATCTGAAGTGTGGCACCGAAATAATTTTGTTTTATCCCATTACTTAATTAGCAAGTTGTGGCATTTATTTCTAATTTAACATTCCTCTTTCTATTTATTTTTTTGATAAATTGGAGACAAAATGCAGCCCATGGCAAAGAAATGAGATATGAACTCTTCTATATTGTATATGTTCAGCCTGAGACCCCTGTGCTCTACACAGGGCAATTTAAGCACAAGTCATATCAGGTTTTAAGCCCCCATGAAAGACACATTGGAGTTAAATACTAGGTCTCTAGCTAAATTCTTCTTCATATTTTAATGTTTTATTTAATGTATTTTAATGGAATCATCAAAAATAATAACATCTTTGGAAAGATGTATTCTTCATTTATTCCTTTATTCAGTGCAATGAACTGACATTTCTAATATGTTGAGAAGAAGATTGCACTTTCATATATTACTGAGATTAGCCCTCGAAATTCACTAGTCATCAGGATTTGCTGCTTTCAGTGATTAATTACCTGTTGGCACACTTTTCAAATATATTCTTTTTAGTTATTTCCTTTCATCATGACCTACCCTTTTTTATGAATAGCTTTTCATGTAGAGCTCAACAGTGTACTAGTAAAGGTTTATTTGGTTTCTGTGGGGAGAGATTCTGGCTATAATTATAATACAGTTCATAACCATAGTGAAAATGAAAGCCCCAATAACTGTACCTCGATAAGAGCCTAAATATCATTTTATGACACATCAATTCTTTAATACTTATGCAAAGACCATAATAATCTGGAATAATTTATCTCTTCAATCTGTTAGGCCACCAGGATACATCCATCTATTCAGCAAATTATTATGGCATGAATACAAAGCTTGAGGCACTGTTCCAAATGCTGGCATATTGCAGTGAACAAAACATAATTTCTGTCCTCGTGGAGCTTATCTTCTAGAGAGGGTAGATGGACAGTAGATAAATAAATTAATAAATAATTTGTTTTGGAGCATAAAGAAGCAGGGTTGGGGGGATAGCATGTGCGTGCTGAGAGGTAGGGGCAACTTTCACATAGGGTGGTCGGGAATAGCTTCTTTTGTAAAGGTGGCATTTGATGGACAAGAGAGAAGGGTTCAAGTGGATCTCTGGAGTAAAAAATATATATATAGGCAGAGGTATCAGCAAATTCCAAGGCTCTGAGATGAAAATATGTTTGGCATGTTCAAGGGACAAAATAGGGAGCCATTTGACATAGATAAATGAGGGTATAGAAGTAGCCAGGATCAGATAACATATGACCGAACTTATCACCCAAGGCAAGGACTTTGGTTTTGCCCCTGAGATGGGAAGCTATTGGAGGGTGTTGAGTAGAGGAGTGAAATGATTTGCCTTATGTTGTAAATTAATGTTTTATTTACAAATTAAGGCTTTTATGGTACTAGTAGCCAGCTAACATAGTTAGAGAATGCTATCAAGGAGTCCACAATCTCCCTTATCCCTCATTGACTTTGCTTTCTTCCACAGCTACAGAATGAACCTCAAACTTTAAGCAAACATCCTGGGCATTTGCTCTGTGGGTCACAGTGGAATTTACAAGAATATATAATTAGCTCAGACTATCCCATCCATACTGCAAAGAGAGAAAATCAAGTACATTCATTTAACTCAGCCATCGGCAGTGCAGGAAAAATAACTCCCACTGAAGTGAGTCGGTAGCATCTTCATAAACCAAAGCAAGTGTATTATGCCTTAAATGATGGCTCAGTGGCCTCAAGGAAGTAACGCACCTTCCTAAGCTTCTAATTTACTGCCAGGCTGTGACTCAGACTTAGGGAATATCAAACCTATTATCACTTACTCAAAATACAGTAAAGTTAATGTTGCTAAAAAGACAAATATGTAATTTTCAGTTCTCATACTGGCTTTGTGTGTATATCTGTACGCCAGTGACTGGTGGCTGTTTGCACACCCATCCCTTTACTTTCTCATTGGAGTTGCACATATAATTTGATGTGTTTACACAAAGTTAAACACTGCAGTTCTAATGGCTTCACACCTGTTTAATTTGTCTCTTCCTGTTTCTTTCTAATGTTAGGAAATTAGCAAAGTCACTGACAACTGTGCATGGCCTATGGAGCTGCCCCCAAAGCTATGAGTTTTGAAACTCTGTTAGTGTTTATTCAAAGTATTTGTACTGCCCTGTATTCTAGTCACTTAGCTTAGTCCCTTGTTCATTCCTTTACCCAATGATTTTCAGCCAATATCCGGCTTCTGTAAATATTCTCTCAGTAGATTGGAATTTCAGAAAGTATAACCCAGTGACATCAAAACACAAAGTGTATTTAAAACATATTTTTTCCTGGTGATTGGAGTACTACTTATCTCACCATACAGAAGGCCGATTTAAAAATGGAATCTTATTAGCCTCTATTGGTATATAGTATGCAGTATCATTTAAAATTCACTCTTAATAAATTGATTCATGTACAAATTATGTTTTTTAGGTACTATTGCAGTGGCGACTTGGGCCATACTAGTGTAATTCTGAAGAATCTATTTTTAGGTTTCACCACATGCTATTTTCATTCTAAGCTATACATTGACCTAGGATAGTCTCACTTTTTCAGAGATTGCCAAATGCTTAGCTGCTGATGATTATGGTAATTGAACACTCAACCGTAAGAGATGTTATTACCAAATGTATCCTTTTCAAATGGAATAAATGTTCAATGAAGTTATAGTAGGAAGATATTTACCCACAAGTGGTCTGCATCTTACTTGGCCACTGTAGACTATAGGGCTCAGATTTGGTGTGTGGTCTCACTGTAAGAACCCACTTTGGGGCACTGCATGGGTTCTGGTTGCAGCTTGGAAAGTGCTCTTTGAACAAATGTCTGGAGAAGGCAACTGCTATTCCCAAAGTGCTGAGCACCATGAGTGGTAGCAACTACTTTGGGGAAAATAGTGCACATGGTAGGCACTCAAGAAATCTTTGTTGGCTTGAATGAGAATAATCCCGATAAAATGGCATATAAAATAATCAGCCTTCATAAATCAGCCAGAGATGATACTGCACATTCTGCAAAACAATAAACATTATATAAAGATGTTGTTCAGAGATGCTCTGACTCACTAGGTAAATCATGCATCGTGATTCTGTACACAAATCAATTCCTGTCTGGGGCCAGAACTTTCATCAGCTTTACCTAGGGAACAATATAGAATAGCTAGGCTCATCTGAAGATGTTTTGCTTGATATGAAACACTGCATGTAATTGAATGTCTTCTCTCCTTTCCTTAACAATTGGCGTTTGAGAGTCTACCAAAGAATAAGTCCATGTCTTCTTTGTCCAATGAAAGAAAATAGATCCTTGACAGGGTGGGGGAAGGAAAAATTGCATATTGAACCCACACAGCCCTCTCTCTGGAGACATAACTTGGGCAAAAAAGAAAAAGGATGTACATTGGGGCCACCCCATCATCACTCTTCCATCAAGTTACTGTTTATTTTAGTTGGAAGTCAGCATTTAATCAGTTTTGCCTGAAGCTAGGTGAGGGAGTTTAATTCTGAGAACTGCGATGCCCCTGAAGGGCCATATTCTTCTCTCTTGGGGAAAGGAGTGTTTGCACTCTCCTGATACTGAGGGATAACGTAAGCACCATCAAGTAGCAACATGTAGTCTATCTGACAGGTTAAAAAAAGAGAAGCAATCCAACTGCTGATGGAATTCATGAATAGATGTTGTAACTTACAATGACGTGGTGGTCCAGTTTATCATATATTAATCATGTAAACTTAGAAGAACCTTTGTGTGGAATCAATATGAGACTAAATACAAAGATATTGTGAACATTTGGAGTTTTACCCCTCTTACTTATCTTTAAAGTAATATATACAGCATATTTGCCAGCATAGATTTTTTTCATCACCAGCCATCTGCTAAAAATTAGTATGAGATAAATAATTTAGCTTCCTTCTGTTCAGATACAATTTCACTACCTTCTTCCTCGATGCTGTGAAAGTCTTCAGAAATAATCAATTGTAAAGTGCTTTTGCATTCCAGCCAAAGCTGAGCCTAGAGGTTTCTGACATGCTGACGTTTGATTCTTTTTTTCCTCTGTGCTGTGAAAAGAACCAAAGTGCTGATTATTACCAAGTGGCCTCAGAGAATTGCATAGCTGGTGGTGGCTCCTGCACAAACACGTTGCCTGCTAAATCAGGTGTGTGGAACCATGACATGAGGCTGCTCAGATGTTGCAAAAGTGCAAGTCATTTTTTGAATTAAAAAAATGCAGAGCATAAGAAAGAAATTTAGGAGAGATTAGTTACGTTTTCCCTGTGACCCAGTACTTCTCTGTGATCACAGTGAATATCCTAGGCTCTAAAGCACAATAATTGGTTCAGAGGAGATATTTTTCCATTCATAAGAGAAATCTCTGCTCCTTTTGGTCCTGGCCTTGTTTCTCCAATCTGGCTTGAGTTGAGGAAGCTTATGCTAGAGTTGTAGGAGAGCACATGCAAGATTGTGGAGGGCCTTGAACACCAGGCCAGGGAATTTGGATTTTATTTGGTAGGCAGCAGGGAGCCATTAAAAGATTTTGAACAGGAGGAATGCAAAAAATAGGACTTGATTTGGATGCATGTTTAGTATAAAAGTGCAATGATAAGATATATTAAGAGAGTGTTATGGTTCTGTTCACAGCATGACTATAACTGGAGAATTCATCTCTACTAGCTGTCTAGTTCAGCTTTTACAGCATGCAAATTTTCAGGACCAGCTGCAAGAGCTTGATGGTAAAAGAACAAAGTAAGACTTGATGATGTGAATGTAATTGTAAAGAGAGGGATTTTAGTGATCAAGATCACTGGTAACACAGAATAATAATCATTTTAAAGGGTGACTATAGAATTATTTGCTATTTTGTTGAGTTCTTTAAACTACTTCTATGCTATATAATTACCTTAAGTTTTAAGTGTTCCCTGCAGGGATAATTTATGCATTTTGCATTCTCATGCAAATGTTTTAACAGTCTGCACTGTTGAAAATGAAAGCTGAAAATTATTCCAAATAGGTCATGGTTGTGCAAAGCTTATGAAGTATTAATCATTTTTATATATTCTTATAGCTTGTATTATATTGTTGCCTTGTGTTTTCAACTACGGTAATACATAAATAACAAATATTTGAAATTTTAAAGTGTATATTTCGATAAAGGACTGTAATTTGCCTATTTCAAAATTTAATATCATCAAAGCTCTTCTAAAAAATTAATATAAAAATGTTGCAGTATTTCAAGAATTACAGAACAAACCAAATTTAATTTAAACTAAGCTTCTGAAAGCTCATTTATGAATTGTAGCTGGATACTTGGTCTGTGCACTCCTGTAAAGCACTGCGTATTTAGAAATCAGACTTCATTGCAGTGTTTTCTACATAACCATAATATAAGGTGATAGGAATAATAAAGGGCGTCACAGGTGACAGCAGCTCATTCATAACTAGGGAACCATTGTCTTGATTACTGCGACATAGTCACATATCTAAGCATTACATTTCTCTTATGAAAATATAATTTACTTGATGATAGTGATATTCATATTTCAAAGTGTCTTATTTTAATGAACTTTCACAGGACTTCTTTGTACTAATCCTGAGTTTCTTGAGACCCGTATTTCCTTTTTTTCTTTTCTTCCTAGAGGTGGCTATGCATTACACATGGGAAAATCTTAAGGAAGAAATAGGTTTACTCCTCTATCAGACTCTTCTATAGGTACTAACTTTACAGAAGAACATAACCTGCCCTGGGTGGCCTCTCAGATTTTAACCCAGAACTCAGAGCAGAACTGGGAGTTTGGAGAGGAATCAGAGAGATTTTCTCCAGCGGAGGAGACACAACTTACCTTCCCACCTTCCCCATTAAACCTATGGGGTGGGCATAGAGGCAGAGGGTATGGAAGACATTTCTAAATGGCCATAGGCTTATGGAATTGGGAAAAACAAATCATCTCATTTACTTTCTCTGTTTTTGCTTCCTGTTGTCTTTCTCTGTCTCATTGTTCCCCCCACCTCTGTCTCTCTGTTTCTACCTCCCTTTCCTTCTCTTGCTACACGAGCTCACACCATCACACATGAGTCTGACTAGACTGATTTACAGTTTTCTTTACCTGTTACCCACATCTGTACCTAAAAAGGCAAAAGCCTAGTTTCAGTAACATGCTCTGGGGTCATCACCTAAAAACTCCAAGGTAGATAGGTCACTAGAAAGAAAAAAAAACTCAAAATGTGCCAAAATTCAGTCATGAACATTTTGCAATAGGATAATGAACTTTTCATGGCATGATCTAGGAGAATGTTAAATGAACACATTTACATAAGAGAAATAGAAAGCTGTGTGGTAGAGAAAGCAATGGACTGGCTGGGAGACAGGCTGGCGGGCTTGGCTGTGCTATGTTAAAGCTCTTCCTTCCCTCTGCAACCCAGACCAATTAGGGCTGCCTGGTCCTCACTGAGTGTTTTGTAGCCTTGGAAACATCTTAGAGATCAGGTGTTAAAATGAGGGTTTCTCGCATGTCATCACCAACTCCTTTATACAGATTCCAGCTTCCCCTATAAGGAGCTGCTTCCCTACCTGGATTCAATCTCTAGAAGAAAGTGTGAAAGCCAGATTTCATTGTAATTAGCTTCTCTGGTTCCATTTCTTCAACTGTAAAAAAAAAAAAACTCTTTAGAGAGGAAAAAAAAGTCTACCAAAATCCATTATAATCATTACCTTTGTTATCATTATCATTATTAAACTGTCCCTTATGTGTCACTCAAATGCCCTAACTGTTAAGCAGTTGTAGAAAACTTAAAAAGTAGGCACTGTTTAAACATAAGGTACTATTAGATATTTCATTATTGTTGTTATTAGCAACTGACGTTATGAACTAGTACTAACAAACAGTGGTTTAGAACAAAAGAATTGAGCTAATAATATTGTACTTTTTGTAGCATAGTAATTAAAATGAGACACGTAAATCTCATTTGGCCCATTAATACTACATTATTTCACAGATCTCTTTAATATCGTGTGGATTCACCAATACATGTTATAGTAATTCAGTTTTTAGAATCTTTGAATATTTTAAGCCCCCAGTTGAAAGCTCTCGTATTGTTACTCTTGAAAAGGAATCACTACTGAATGCAGTTGTCATACACAGTTAACGTGTAACATGAACCCCTCTCAGAAATGGAAAGGTGCTCTCTACTCCGTTTGTTTTCATTGACAACCACTAGTTTTCATACCAGTTTCAAGCTGGGAGTAGGGTGGGGAGGATGCTGCATTTTTTTATATATCACACACGCTGAAATTAAGGCAAGAGAAGGGGTCCCACAGTCAGCGAGCTTACACATAAGCTAGCGGCTTTCCATAACCCCTGCAGTCCACCTGGTAAGGCACATGATACTATTTTCCTCTTACGGAGGCTGGCTGAGAGCACAAGTGAATTGCACAAAGTTAGAAATCTGGAAAGTGGAAGAGGCAGGTATAAACAGAGGTCTTCAGTGTTCAAAGAAGCAGGGCACATGAATAAGGAAGAAGGGGAAACCTTCAGTAAATGTTGCAACTGCACAGTTAGAAGAGAATTAACATTGCAGCTATTGTCTACACAGTGACTATTTAGGTGAAAAAAAATCACATTTACAATTGAGCTTATAAAGAAATGATTTGTTCAGGGCTTGTTTCTTGTGGTTTCTTCACTTGTGAGGTGAGTGGACTCCTCTCTCAGACCAGAGGGCTGCAGATCTACTCAAGTTGTTACACAGAACTGCTGTTAAGGTTAAATCATATCATTACATATTCAAAGGGGCCTCCCGCCATGCTTGGCACACAGTAGGCTCTTGGTAAGTAGTAGTTTAGAATGAATTCTTCCATTTGAGTCTGAAATTAATGTAATGTATTCAGACTCATGACAAGTGATTGTCACTAGCATCCTTTCATTAGCTCCTTTCAAGGGGCAAATGAGGGTAGACTGAACTCTCTTCAGAGAGAGATTACTCTCTTTACAACTTTCTATCCTCAGAAGTAATTTGCAGGTGTAATGTGATGTGGCAGTCCAATAGCCCTCTGCGACACCTTTTTCGTCCTTCATTTATAGACAAGGTCGTTGTACCCTGTCCTATGAGACTCGAGGTTTTATGGTTTGCAGTGGAAAGGATGCATTAGTGACTTCCATTTGAACAGTCACTGTTGTCTAGTTTTTCTACTTGTGCAGGAGAAAAGGTAAGAGATTTTTTTTGAAAGTATTAAAAAGTGGCCCCTTGGTTATTGTTAAGTGACTGTCTTCTACAGAGACAGACCTTATCAAATTTAACACAACCACTATCCAACACAAATCAACATTCCTGTCCTCAATTCCCTGAAGTACTAGAACATCCTATGTGCCCACCTTGCAATGATTTTATTTTTTAATAGTCCACCTCCCTTTCCAGGGTTTTTGCAATTGATCTACAATGAAAGAACCTTTCTCCTCCACATGAGAGTTTGTTGGATCTCTGGAAAAAGTTTTCAGACTCCCAGGCTTTGAATTTTCAGACAAGAACTTGCAGCAGTTATTTAAAAAGATACAACTTACTAAACTTATTCTCTTTCTGAATATGAATATATCCAAAATCATTCTCTTGCAGATGGATTTAGATCCCACTCTGAAGTTATTACACAGAAGAGTACTACCACAAGTTAGAAAACATGGTAACAGAATATTTATCCAATGGGCACAAAATTGCAGTAATCAGCCAAAAGACAGGAAAGTTTATTTTTGGAAACTATATCTGATATTTGATGCCCATTTCAAAATGCATAGGTCAGTCTTGCTATAAGAAAAGCCAACATCTAGAATCAATATATATAATAGATTAAAAACATTTTGGCGAGTTATTCACTTTAGAGAAGTGTTCTTTACTTGGAAAAAAAAAAGACTTTCCACAGATGTTTGTTCAACAGTGAAATCCCCTGGTAAGATTTTTAAAATAACATGATGGTTGTACAGTACCTCTGCAGCATATCTTAAAATGAAGTACATCTTCTGCCACCTAATGGAACTGTCTTAACGATCAGTATTCTGCAAGGTTTGGGTCAGACTAACACTGTCTTGAGCCAGTTACACAATCTCAGAGACATTTGGCTGGTCCCTTTACCTTGTCACAAATGTCAGCAAGTTACCTCCATTTCAGAATGTATTTGCTGACCAGATTCGGAGCTGAGTGAGGCCTCTGGATAATATAATTTTTATATCACTACAATATAACTCCTCTTAGGCTCTGTAAGGGATACATTATTTTTGTTTTGTCTCCTGTTTTATCTATTATTTGAGTGTGTTTTTATAAAACAATTTGCTTTGTAAAATTTGACAGCTTGAGTAATGCATGGCATGAGACTGCTTTACAGAAATATATGAAAACCCCGAACAAACCAATACAAAGGACTAAAATGTGGTCATATCTGCATCCTAATTCTGTTTTAAACAGGCCATTGGTTGACAAACTCCTTAATATTTTTTTCATCTTTGTTTGTGAAGAATTGAGGAGAAAAAGCAATACTGTGCTGGCAGATTTTGTGGGATCAACAGAGGTAAATTAAAATGCCTATGAAATATCTTGGAATATGAAAATGCTACCAAGAAATTTCATTGTAACTATCTAAAGAAAAATAGTACTGTGTGCATATTCTTAATCATATTTTCCATTTCTTTACTAATGTTGCCAATTAATGTGTATGTACTTTTAAGTCATTTTGTTACATGGTATTTTATGAAGCCCATTGTAAAGCACTTCATTTTTTTAATGCTGTGGCTTGAAGCACTGCAGCCTTCTGAGCCCACTGCAGGCAGAAATGGAAAATGAAAGGAGACAAAACAGTTTTCTGGGAACCAAGCTTGGAGGAAAACGCTAAATACAGGGTATAATTCATATGCAGTCCTAATTTTTGGCAGAATTTATATTCTTTCATGTTACTAAAACCTTCATAGGCAGACTCTCTTTTTAAATTGATTTCATAGTGAAAAGGAACCTTGAAAGGAAGAGAATTTATTTTTTTGCCCTGGTTCTCTGGGAATGCATTATCAGAAGGAATCCCACATTTCATGTTCTTGGAGCCTACAATTTTCAAAGCTTCTTTCACATATGTCATCTCATTGGATCTTTGTACAACAAACCAGTAAGGTCAGCAGGACTGGTAGTCCCCATCCCCACATTTTATAAAACTCAAACTAATTAATTTAATTGAAATATTTAGCTATTTACAGACCGAAAGACCAAGAGTATAAGCTTAATGCCTTATACTTGGTTAACAGGAAATCTCTTTATTCTTGCAGCTTAAGCACTGTTTTGTCTTTATTATTCCCTCCCCTCTTCCTCCCTTTCTCCTCCCTCCTTCCCTCCCTCTTTCCCTTACCTCCTTCCCTCTCTCTTTCTTCTCTCTCTCCTTCTTGTTTTTTTTTTTTTTATTGAATTTATTTGTAGGCAGCTTTCCTCCTTTTATCACCTATTCTTTCTACCCTTGCAGGCAAGTTCTTACTTGTCCTTCTCTACTGTAAAACAACCCTCTATTCATGCAGTGCCACATTTAACCCCCTTTTGGATATATGCTTCTAAGTTCTCTTTATAGATATTCCATTCTTTCATTTATTTATTTCATCAGATGCATATTGATCATTGACTATAAGCCAGGCCTAATGCTAGGAGCTGCCCTCAAGTATCTGACAGTCCAGAGGATATTTGAGTGAACAAACCATCCTCGGTTTATTGTGAATTAATAATTTTGCTTAGCTACAGTGCACTGGGCAAGGGTTGACTCCCTCTTCCCCAACCTCTCCCTTCCCATGCTTTGATCTTAAAATAATGAAGTTCATGCACATCAAATATACCCTGGGAGAGAACATCAAAGTCCTGAATATAATAATTAATCCTGGATTTTGAAATCACTGATAGAGGGGGAGCCTGTATAAAGAATATAGGTAGTTACAGTGTCACTCCCATGGGTATGACTTATATTTTAAGGTTCAATTCTTTTTATTTTTTAATGGAATTGAAGATCCAATTTTAATTTGCATATTATTTTCATTAGCCTGGAGAATAATTGATTAGCACAAGTCAGACTTGCTTAAATAACCTGCTGACTTTAAATCTATGAAATTAATTGTCATTAGAAGATAACTCAGAATTAGAAAAGTGACCCTTGCTATTGGCAGTAATTGTTAAATTAATTGGATTGCCAAGCTACTAAAAATGTGGCTGCAAGAGAGGAAGAGACAAGAAAGAGGTGAGAGGCTTAAAGGGAGAGGTAGATTAGTTATAATACATTTATAGAACTTACTGAAAAGAGGAACTTGTGTTTTACTAGGTTCATTTTTCAAAGTTTCTTTAAATGTCCACTCATAATATAGTATGATTTTTGTTTCTTGTTTTATGATGCCTGCTTTATAAAATGGTACATGTGAATAAAACAAAATGTATTGAGAAACATTGTACCAGGTTGTACGCACTTGGCATAGCATATGTATATGTGAAAGATTATACTTAATGTGCAATACTGTTATCTCAGACTTTATTCAACATCTAGAGGTGTAGTGCTGCCATTTTTTTGTATGGGCAGCCTCAGTAGACTTTTGCTCTCTTGGGATCCAAAGGAATCAGTGCAGCCCATTTAAAAAATATTTCTTTTGAGAGAAATGCATTAAAAAGAAGCATTTATAATATACATGGCAATCCTCAGAGCTTGCTGTCCTACTGAGATACAGATGCAAATGAAACACTGCCAGCTTATTAGTGGGACGATAGCTGAAAATCCAAAAGCAGGGGGGAATGTATGAAAAATCTATTGTTGAGGTCTTAGTTTACTGAATTGCTTCTCTTAATCAGGAAGGCATTTAATCATGCCGTATGTCTTTTGGTATTGTAGATGTCTTTAGGGCGCTGAGATGACATAAATGATATATACGGATATTTTTTAGCCTTCACCTTTATTGGTTATGTGTAGCTACACATCGCCTGCTGAGTGGCATGGTCCTTACTTGGCTCCCTTCAGGGAAGCCACATCACAGCCCATGCTTCTTCTAACCTGACTCCAGCTTGAGGAGGCCAAAGAGGTATTGTACCTTCTCCATACTTCGCACTTGGTACAAGGAACAGTGTTGCTTCTTCTAACCCTAATAGAGAATAGCAATTTACACAGGTCTAAAGCCTTTTGTTCTGGACAAAGATGTTTTCTGGCACACCATTGGATCTGAGGTTATTTGCAAATATCCGACATTACTGACGGTGTTAATGCCTCTTCACTTGCCTTTCAGAGTCTGTGTGGAGGTCTAAGATGCCCTGAAAAGGATAGCTGAGCATTCTCCAATATATTCTATTGACCTGATGTTGAGGGTTTCAAATGTTTTCTTCTTGCTAGTGATATTTCAATGTCCAAATAACTATCTCCCCTTAATAGTGACTAAACTGGTTTAAAAAAAAGTGTTATATTTTGCTCCTGTATCTTCTCACTCTGGAAATGTAGACTCTTGATTCCTGACTGAAAATATAATCTTTATAACTAACTGGTATGGATTCCTTATATAAAAAAGTTTTAATATTTGCTGAGAATAAACTAATCTTGATCTTTAAGGGAAAAAAGATGATGGTGCAAAGGAGAGACAGATTGATTGTATCATGAACTAAAAAGATATTATTTCTCTGAAAAAAAATATAGATATGCAAGACGTAAACAACTTTTAAGAAAAATCAATGAATGCATAAAAGTTTATAAGATATAAAGCACCTTTTCTCTTGTACTCATGCAAAGTAATTTCTTAGTGGCTGTTCATGGAATGCTTGGCATCCTTTTAAATTCATTTATTATGATAGCAGATATTTATTTAATGCACGTTAAGTACAGAGCATGTATTGCTGCCTCTAATTAGTGCCTACTATGTGTCAAAGCCACTATCGTACCTTCTTTAAGAATATTAATAATCATCTCCACATCTATCAAAAGAAGTTTATTCCTTGCCATGTGTCTAACCTGGTATCCTCTCAATAGGGCTTCTCTGATTAGAGTCAAATTTAATTTCTGTTATTTATATGAATCACTGCTGATAGATGCAATTGCACCCCTTTTTCTTTGGTGACCCTTCCTGTGTTAGGTGGGATGTTCACATTTTTCCACATTTCATAAAAATCAAGCCTCTTCTGCCTACTCATTCCAACACTGGATAAAATGACAGTGTCGCACACAGAGAACAGAACACTCCTTTGGTTGCTTCAACATTCTTTTTTTGGCCTCATTTTCTTCCCTCTCTACTGAGTTTTTGAGTCCAAATTTAGTGGTGATGACTAAGAAATTTCCAGGATATGACAGAGCATTCAGTTCATTGAGTCCTTCCTTGCCACTTTCCAATAGTTGTAACAATTGCCAAGTTTTTCTTCTTAATGTTGTAGGTGCCAGTATCTGTGTAGTATCTGTTATTCTTAACAGATACTAAGTCATGCACTCAGGATTTTGATGTGCTATACAGCTTCCTTCTATATACAACTGATTTTGTTATATGGTATTAAGGAAATTCCCTGCATATTTTTTACTGCTTGATACTTCTGAATCCTGGAATTAAAAGTCCTCAATTCTGAATCTCTGAAATTCAAATCTCATAAACAATGATCAGGTGGTCTGCTGTGTGTTAGGCAATATGACCAGCTATTTATGAAGGTGGAAGGTGGATTCAGAAATAAGACAAATTCCCTGCCATTTGGAGCCAAGCAAGCATGTGCCTGAGTCATAGGGCCAAGCTGGAAATGCAGATAGAGTTTTTGAGGACACAAATATGAGTATAGTCAGTTCTAACTTGGAAAAATAAAATATGATTCCAGAAGCAGTCATATTTGAGCTAGGCCTTGAGGGATGAGGGGAAATCCAGTAGGTAGAGAAATAGAAGAATGACATTCTAAACAGTGAAAATGAATGGCATCTGTAAAAGCTCAAAGGCACACATGATTCTGTGGTAGAGCATGAGACTTGAAGGCATGGCAGTGACTGAATTGTGGAGAATTTTAAATGCCACATCAAGTTGTCAGTTTTACTAGAGGCATGATGAAACCATCAGAAGTTCCTGAGGAAGGGAACTTTGTGTTAGGAAGGAACCCTTTTACCAGAAGAGGAGACCAGTTAGGAGGTTATTACAGCAGGGCTGTGAAGAGGTAATAAGGGTGGCAAGGTAATAATAGAGTAGTGACAATGGGAGTGGAAGATAAAAATCATGAACTGGAGAGGATGTGGAAGAACATCAAGGTCCTCTGAAGTTTTAAGTGTGAGCAATCGCCAGGATGGTGGGCTCTAATTACTGAGACAGGGGACACAGAAGTGGAGGTTAGAGGAACTGTGGCTCTGTGCTTCAAATATTATTCTCCCCCCTTTTCTGTTTAGAATTCCTACCCATCCTTCAAGGCTCAGCTAAAATAACACCCTCTCTGTAAAGCCTACCCTTCCCTAGTCCCCCAGTCATAATTAAGTCAGGCTTCCTCTTTTCTCATACAACAAACACCTCATTTATACCTCTCTTTTTATACTTAATGAGAGCATACTTGTGTCCAGGTTATCTGGGTTCATGTCTCACTCCTGAAAAATATATGGTAAGCATTCTGAGGCCACATCTTATTTACTTGTAGATTTTTAGTACCACCCAAGCATGTAATAGATTGTCAGAAAATGCGTATAACTGAACGAATGCTGTTACACACGACGTAAAAGCAGCCCTTTTTGGGGACCTGCCTTAGAGCACACAATGATCCCATCTCATCATTTTTTAGTCCGTCATACAGTTGTTCATGTGGTTACACAGTATCGCTCACCGTAATCATATATGTTATTCACCATATTTATTTTCAAATGGTGTCTGACTCTTTTTAAAACTAAAATGTACTCTCCAACGATAATATTTTTTTCTGAATGGTGATTTAATTCCCAATGAATTTTAGCAACGTTCTATGCAATTGTTCTTATCCCTAGAGGGAATGTGGAGACTCTTAGTCCAATTTCTTTGTAGGGATACCTTCGCTTTCCCTATGTTAAAAATCCTACAAAGAGGAGTTTTCACAGCTGATCAATAGAACACTTTGGTTCCAACCATGCGATCATTGCCTTAGAAGTACATTTCTTCTTGGGTAGATTGAATTTGTATGAATCTTCCAAGGCTCTATCAAGTGTGCCCCAGGCTGAAATAACACCCAAAGATGATTCCAGTCTGTGCACTCTGCAGGTCAGATGAGGGGAGTCGGTGAGGTTACTGAGGGAGACAGATTTTGTGGATTCCCAGAAAAAAGAAAAAAGAAAAAAGTTCTATTGTTTAACCTACAGAGAAGGGCTGCTTTATTTGAGGAATCTGTCTCTCTTTGCCGACTTGACTCCCTGAGAGTGATTTAGATCCTGTTGTTGAGGTATGTGTTGCTTAGAATGATGTCTCATATGAAAATGAAGAAAGCTGGGTCCATGGAGGCATTGTTCAGAAAAGACTGATATCCAGAAAGCTTGCAGTATTTTTACAAGGTGTTTTTTTTATGGTCTTATCAAAAGTTATTCCTCATAATATCTCAGCAAATGAGCAAAACTCTAATGACTTCCTTGATGCCACCATTCGCATTTTCTTCATTATCTTCCACTCCAAAAGGACCCTCTGTTTCTCTTTGGATTACTTAAGGATTAAAATTTGCTATTCATTTTATTTTCCTTACAAGTGGCTATTTTAATGGCTATTTATTATACATACACACATATACAAAACTTGAAAGGTTTTCTGTTTCTGTTTTTGTTTCTGAAACCATCAGTTGGTTAGTTCAGGAGCACTTAATTTGTATAGGCAAGTCCAGAGAAAACATGGCTAAGTATGTGGCAGAAAATCACATTCCAGGGTTCAGAGTCCCCTGGGCTGTTCTCTCATGTCTACTTGTAGAATTACTGTAAATTTCTTGCTTCTATATTGATTTGCTTGTAAATGTTACTATAAGGCAAGAATGGGGTGAGGTGGGAATTTTTTTTAAGTCAGGGTCCAGTATTCTAAAAAAAAAACATTTTTTTTTGTTTTACCTACAAGTAAAAGGGAGTCTTTCCTTCTAGCATCCCTTTAGAAATATAGGCAGCCAGCATTGTGACGTTGTAACACAGATTTCAGCCTTGAGCAATTAATAGTTTATAGTAACTGAAGAATCTATGAAAATTAAATACAAGGACTGAATGTTTGTTTTCTCATCTTTAATCCCAAAGGGAACACAGCTCCATGTGACCACTTTATACTTGTCTTTTCAATCTTTGGCTCTTATATTTATTCAATGTATTACACTATGTGGCTGGTTCTAATTTTTTCATTTCCTTATTACAAAGAGAGCTAATCATTGATCAGTAACACTTGCACTTGGGGCTTTTTCTAAAGTATCATGCAATATGTTATATATAATCTTGTTTTCCAATGATAATAGTTCATACTATTAAAATAGAACACTGGTCATTTGAGCTTTAACAAAGTATGTCCTTAACTTCTGAAGGGCAATACCAGATGGTTCTATATTAAATCTATAGGTATAAATATTGAGCTTTAGTTTATTTACTTTTCTTGTAGGAACATTTCACACTTGAGTGCAGATTCAAAGAATCCGTGTTTGAAAATTACTATGTGACATATTCATCGATGACATACCGTCAGCAGCAGTCAGGCCGAGGGTGGTATCTAGGTCTGAACAAAGAAGGAGAGATCATGAAAGGAAATCATGTGAAGAAGAACAAGCCTGCAGCCCATTTTCTGCCCAAACCACTGAAAGGTAAGCTTGCTTTTATAGGAGTTATGGACTAAATTAGTCTGTATTTAAAGCAATTATTTATCACACTTTAGAAAATGGAACATAATTTTTCTACATTAAGACATTTATATAAAAATTTAGTAACATTTTATAATACTTAAAAATATTAAAACATTGACAATAGCATTTAATCTCCTGATTTTGATTTTCCCATAGGATATCTACATATAGTAATGCCTTACTTATATGGAAGTAGTTTAATTGCTAACTCAGGATATCCAAGAACCACAAGTTATGCCAAAATGGTCCCTGAGCAGAAACACTGATGCTTAAACGTGTGCATACAACACTATTTGGAAAGCTCCTTGGGCCCTCTCTAAGTGCCCAATAATATTGTCCCAACAGTTTTCATTCATAGTTTTGTTTTTCAGTCATTATTAGCACATCAGTAGCAAATTAGAAAGGGTGAAGAATAAGAATGGGCTGCAGAAGATAGGGATATTAGTAGTGATATATGGTAGAGAAGGCATAGAAAATGCAGGCAAAGCAGAGCATGACCTCCAAGAGGTCTGGAATTTAACTAGAGGTTTCTAGTAGGGCAGACTGCCCAATGCTTCACAACACATTTTCTGGAGCCAGACTACTTGAAATCAAAATCTGTCTTTACTGTTTACTAACCTGATGGATGGTCTTGGGCAGAATATTGACCTGTGTGTGCCTCAAGTTCCTCATCTATAAGATATGGGTAAGAGTAGGTACATCAGAGGATTCTTATGATGATTAAATGAGATAATGAATGTGAAGCACTTAGAACAGTATCTAGCACATTATAAATGCTCCATAAATATAAGTTAGTACTGTTATTTACAACCTAACAATAATATTTACCATTTATTGAATTAAGAATTGTGCTAATATTTAGACTCTTAGACAGTTTCATTTTAAATCATGATATAAATCAGTGTTTTAAAAGGTTTTAAATTTTAATATTTCCCTTGCACAGCATGCTCAAGATCATATTTAAACCTCTAAGAGCTTTATTAAATACATTTTTCATTAATCCTCTCATATACATAACCATAAGTGGTGGAAATTGGGCATTAGAATTCTTTACACGCTTCTTCACCAAGCCTACATTTGGCTTAATCTGATCCAGTTCAATCCCTAGTGAGTCCTTGAAAGCAGCATTTGTCATATTTGGCCTCAAGCATGGAAGCTTAGTAACCAGAAGAAAAGTTGAGGGCCACTGTGGTGTGCCCATTTGAAAGCCTTTGACACCATCTTTATGTGTTTTTCAGTGGCCATGTACAAGGAACCATCACTGCACGACCTCACGGAATTCTCCCGATCTGGAAGCGGGACCCCAACCAAGAGCAGAAGTGTCTCCGGCGTGCTGAACGGAGGCAAATCCATGAGCCACAATGAATCAACGTAGCCAGTGAGGGCAAAACAAGGGCTCTGTAACAGAACCTTACCTCCAGGTGCTGTTGAATTCTTCTAGCAGTCCTTCACCCAAAAGTTCAAATTTGTCAGTGATGTTTACCAAACAAACCGGCAGAGTTCATTATTCTATCTGCCATCAAACCTTACCATCCATACTAAAGCCCCATAATTTAGATTGAGCTTGTGCAAAAGAATGCCAAGCATTATCGGTGAACTAAATCCAGGAGAAGGACTGCCCAATTTTCTCATAATCTCACTTATGCTTTGAGGATGACAAACCAAAATCATTTCACAGCACTAATGCTGATAAAAATTAGCCCTCCAACCAAGAAAATTTAAAAGACCACAATTGCTCTTCAAAAACAAACAAAAACAAACAAACAAACAAACAAAAAACAAAATTAACTGCTTAAATGTTTTGTAGGGGCAAACAAAATTATGTGAACTGTGTTGTTTTCTTGGCTTAATGTTTTCTATTTACGCTTGATTCAAATGTCTTCTTTACTTTGGTATAGTGTAACTTTATGATCTCTGAAATTCAATGGTTCTATTCACTCTCTGTCACTTAATCCAAATCAACCAAATTCAGGGTTGAATCTGAATTGGCATCTCAGGCTCAAGGTAACAATGTTCTTGTAGTTTTATCATTTTTTTTTTAGATTTGTAGTATTCTGGTCGAGTTCTTGTGCTGTACTTTGTGCGTAGAAGTTGAGTTGTATTGTCAACCCCAGTCAGTAAGGATTACTTAAAAAAAGATTATTCTCAAGTGTAGATTTCTCTTAATTCCATTTGTGTTATCATGTTAAACTATTATTGTGGCTTCTTGTGTAAAGACAGGAACTGTGGAACTGTGATGTTGTCTTTTGTGTTGTTAAAATAAGAAATGTCTTATCTGTGTATGTATGAGTCCTCTTGTCATTGTATTTGGCACGTGAATACCGTGTACAAGGAAATATTAAGACTGGTTACCCCTAAACAACATATACTTATACTTGCTTCTGGAAAAGTGTTTAAGACTTAGCTAGGTTTCCATTTAGATCTTCATATCTGTTGCATGGAAGAAAGTTGGAATCTTGGCATAGAGTTGCATGATATGTAAGATTTTGTGCATTAATAATTGTTAAAATCTGTGTTCCAAAAGTGGACATAGCATGTACAGGCAGTTTTCTGCTCTGTGCACACACAAAAAAAAAAGTTTAAAAAAAGTTGTTTAATATTTGTTGTTGTATACCCAGATACGCACCGAATAAACTCTTTATATTCATTCAAAGAAAAATCCTTCAATATGTATTTATTGAGTGTCCATTACTTGCCATTAACTGTTGTACAAACTGGAGGTAAACATTGAATTATGTATATAAGACACCGCCCTCAGATAATCTACAGTCTAGTGATTCATATTAACATAAACACTCTTTAAAATGTGTTTATTGTATTAGTTATTGTACTTGGACTTCACATTAGAGAAAAGAATTCTTGTTCCCATTAAGTGATGGAATTATACAAAGGAAACCTATATTCTAGTATTCTCTCTGCCATCCACACTATTATTTCCCTTTCTCTGTTGCTCATTTTCTAGGTAGAGGAAAGACACAGGACTAAATATCTAAGGCCTTTCCACCTCTGAGAGCTGAAGGAAAATACAAATATTTTTAATGCCACTGACTTTTCATTAGTTCCCCAAAGCTACCATTGCCTGGTAATGCATAGTTCGGGAATAGTCAATATATGAAGGTAAGAGTGGAGGAACAGGTAGAACATAATCGACGGGTTCTTTTCAGAGCATCCATCAAATAAAGTTACTGGGGACCCAATCAGCATGCTTTTGCATGGATGGGAGGCTACCTATTCCTAAGATGTTTTGGCCACATTCAACAGGAGCTCCTAGCCCAGCCCAGCCCAGCCCAGTTCAGTCACCTTGTGTTTCCATCTTCAACTTCCATCCTGCCTGAGCTCTAAAGTCTACCTGCATGAAGTTAGGCTCCCCGCCTAGCTTGGACTTAGCCTTTGTATCATGAACCAGGAATAGACTTACTCAACCCCCGCCCTCTATTAAGTCTTACTAATTTTCAGTCAGTAGAGAAAAGAAGTGTATCCTCTCCCTCTTGCTCCAAGGACTTTAAGGTTTGGTTTATTAACTATTTTGTTTGCTGCTTTTTAGTTTGTCATTGTTCAGGAAGAGCATAGGTCTGCTGGTAATAAACATATAGGTACATAGGTGTCCCAGGGAAGCCTGGTATAAATAAGAAGTGGTCAAAATACCAAGGAAGAACCCTTTACTCCCAGCATTCTCTTTAAGCTGCCTCAACTTGTTCATAACAGAATGTGGTATTTAAAAAAAATCAGTAATTGAATAGTCCTCAAAACACCTTAAAGCGACAATACTTTCACACATCTTCATTATACACACACACTTCAGTAACATTTTCTCATGGCAGGATGTATTAGCCCTGTCACATGCTTGATGAAAGAATAGTTTTGGAAAACACTACAAAGACTATTGGCTCTCAGACCTTTTTTACACATCAGAAACACCTGAAGGGCTTATAAGACTCCAATCACTCTACCCCACCTCCAGAGTTGCTGATTGAGTAGGTCTGGAGTGGTCTCAAATCTTAGGATTTCTAACTAGTTGCAAGGTGATGCTGAGGCTGCTGGTCCTGGGGAGCCACACTTTGAGAACCACTGGCATACACTATTTCCTTCTTTGGGATTCAAAAATGTGTATTAGTATACTGAGTTCTAAAAAAGCCCTGCGTTAAGGAAGCCTGCTTAACTTTGACAAATGCTGGATAAACATCATTGGCCATGAAGCCATAGTGTCACAGAGCATCTGTTAACACTGCAATAGAGTGATGGTCCCTCAAAACTTTTGTGGGCACCTGAATCACCTGTGATATTTAATCTCCTTCCATGGTTTTAGGCTAGGCTTGGCAATCTGCTGAATCTGATGCCTACCACAGCTTGAGAACCACTGCTCTATTGCATAATATTTGATCTCAAATTGTCACCACTGTGAGTGTATATCCAATCTTGCATTGTATTGACCCTGGGGGCATTAGGATAAAAAAGAACCCAACTACTTTCTTCAAGCTACTTGAAATTATTTAAAATCAAAATAAATGCCAGCTTTTTCCTCCAGGAGTTTTATTTCTACCTAAAGAGAAACATTCTTTGCCATGGTATTTTTAAAGGATTGAGAGGGGAAGTGATCTCACCTCACTCACCAGTGCATTGTCCCAGCTCTCAGCCAATCAAGTTCACTGAACAATTTTTGAGAGATCTCAGCTACATGATCCCAAATTTTCCAAGCATCCATTGTCCAAGTGAATATTTGGGGAGAAATGAATATCTAATAGGACCATCCGTCCATCTGTACCAGCTGATATTAATCATTCTGTGGATAAGGGGTGACAGAATCAGAATTGATAACTATTTTGAGTATATGTCATCCAAATGCAGCATCATATAGCCACTGCGTCCTCCACTGGTTAAATTGAAATGTGTCCTAACTAGCACACATGTATTTCTACCAACAGTTTTCTCAAGGCAATCTAGGCTTTTCCTATGATGTGTTCCAAAATTCTTCCAACCTCTACTCAAAACCATTTCCACATTTTAGGTATTGATTATAGCAATACCCACTTGCCAGTACCAAAATCTATACAGGGATATGGCAGTAATAATGGATGACCATTTCCAATCACAAAAACAAGTGGTACCCCAAATTATTTATCATGTTTGTGATGATGACTTTTCATTCCTCAGTATGCAAAGATGTGGTCACATGGTTTTGCTTGATGCATTTAGCTATCCTGGGATGAAAACACCATGTCACTATGCTATCTTATTCTGTCCTTTTGGTGTGCCTCCCCCACCCCTGAAGATTGAGAATGCTACAAGCTATAGGACACTCAACAGGTATCTCTAATTCTAGGCTGCTTTTTAGCTCTAAATGAGAAAGTAAAAGAGAAAGCCTAACTCAGAGTAATGGCATTTGGGTGTTACTCTTTTACTCTTTCGTGGACCATCGCAACCCGGACCTTTTTAATCTTGAAACATTATGCTGCTTTAAAGAGGTTGGTTTGAATTTGTTGCACAGAGAACAATATTATATGCCAAATCAATCAGCCCTTTTGCTATTATCACATGAGTACATGTATTCAGTATTTATTTCATCACATGCACTCTAATAAAAAAATATAGGAAAGTACATAGCATCACTTTGAAAATGATCCAATTTCTACATGGCCAATCTTGAAGAAGTTTGTAACAACTGTAATTTTGTCACCTTGCAAGAAGTCTTTCTAGAACACATAACATGGATTGTTTTCAGTATTAGAATTCTAAACCAGTTAGTTAAATATCAATCCAATTTCTCTTTTTCTATTAATTTTTTTTTCATACAGTCACTTGACACTGCACACACACAGAGATGTGCCTCCTAAAGGTCTTCAAGATGCTCTCTTCTCTTCCTCTGGGAGGTGAACATGTCTGTTCAGTAGGGAGTCTGGGACAGCCAAATGAAAAAGCCAGGGTTCCCTGGCTTCTGAAGCTGTCCTGCTGGCTATGACACTTCTGTACACTAAGGAGTATTGCCCAGGTTTGGCTCTCATGATAGCATGTCTGCACATTTTGGACTCTAAATAATTGTGCACACTCTAATTTGTTTTCAATTCTGTAGAGCTAACAATTAGAGTAAGAGAAATGTACAAAGCCCAGTAAAAAGCCCAGCTGCTTTGTGTCAATTGTTCTGCTTGTTAGCTGAGTGAATATTTATTACCTTATAAGCTGTCAGTGCTGCACAGCATGTAGCTGAGACCTGGATAAAGCATTCACGCAAGGATGAATGGATTGAGAGTGAGTCAACCTTGTAGAAAAAGTGATACTCTGGGGTTTAACAACAGGGAAATTTTATTTTCTTACTGGAATTAATAAAGTGGAACTCCAAATGGAAATAACTACTCAGTTTTACATTCTTCACATATATAAACATCTCCATCACTAATACCCTTGTATAAATTGGATAATTACAACCCAAGAGTTCTTTTCTTCTTTGAAAGTTGCAAATCCAAAATGAATTATTTCTAAAAGGCTAACTGTACTACAGTATAGTGTTTATTTTTATGTAAAACAGCTGAACAAAACAGTTTGCAAAATGTTGGTGTCTCGCAGGTCTTAGAGACATTTCAAAATACATCATCATTACATTCACCAACATATTGAATGCCAAATACACAGAAAGCCCTGTGGGGTGTGTGTGCGCGCACGCGCGCGCATGTGTGTGTGTGTGTATGTTTTGGGACAGGACACTTTTAAATAGAGTCCTGCTTCCTACTCTTGGAGCTTTCAATAAATAGGTCTTCAAATTTCCTTGGAGTCACATGCATTAAGTACACTATCATATAACTAAATTCTGCTAAAAACAAAATACACAGGTTCTACTTTCCAGAAAAATCTCAGCCTAGAGTAGGAGATAGACATGCAACTATCAAAGTTAGTCAGAATATGATAAATTCTATAGTACAATCAAGGTGCCAGATGGAAAAAACTTTGATTAGGGACATTTGAGAAGTTTCAAAGAGGGATTATTTTTTAGTTGAATCTTAATAGATGAGTAGGAATTCAACAGCTAAAAAGCTAATGTGGCCAACCCTAAGCCAAAAAATGTTATGAGCAAAGACACAGAGTCATGAAATAGCACTGAGTGTCCAGAAAACATTAATTAGCCTAGTGTAGCTGGACAATAGGAGTCAGAGCCCCTGGCAGCAAGAGATGCTTGGGAAAGGAATGATCTACCCCCAGTGCTTCATTCTATTATGTCTCATTGCCTAAAAGATACTGTGAGCCACCTAGGTGTGGATTTTTGGAATGTCTTTGAAACCAAGTGATTCTATAGGTTTTGTAGAAACCCAATGGGAAAATTATTTTTTTCAAGATAATGGTCTATGAACAAAGTATGAGTCACAGCCTAGCTTATTAGACTGGAGTTGATTGACCTTACTAATTCCTCCTTCTCTTCTATTGAACAATCTGTTCTTTGCCTGCTCTAAAAAGAATTTGTCAAGCAGTTTGATGCAAGGAAAACTTTCTTCAAATTCATTCCATCCAAAATGAACATTTTAATGATTTGTAAAATAAATTTATTTGGAATTTTCAGATTTCAAAAATTTTTTATAATAGCCTCCCTCCCTCCTTGCCTCCTTGTCTCTGTCTCTCTGTGTCTGTCTTTGTCTGTCTGTCTGTCCATCTGTCTGTATGTCTCTCTCTCTCTCTTTCATGTACACAAACACATACACACAGTATTTGTATACTTCCTTGGAAGGCAGAGCTAGGATTTTAATGTAATGTACAAACCTCTTAAGTGTATCAATTTGTTTTGACAAATGCACATATGAAACCCAAATTTCTACCAAGATATAGAATATTTCCATCACCACACAAAATTCCCTTATGCCCCTTCCCAGTCAATAGCCACCCACACACACACACACACAGGCAACCAGTGGTCTGATTTTTTTCATCTTATATTACTTTTTTCCATTTTACCATTTTAAACTTATTACAAATATTTTCATACCATGTATGCTCTTTGTGTAAGGATTCTTTCACTCTGGAAAAAGGTTTGCAGATCAATTCATGTTGTCACATATCCTATTCTTTATTGCTGACTAGAATTCCATGATGTGAATATATCAGTTTGTTTATCCATTTTCTAGTTGACAACACCAGGGGTGTTTCCAAATTTGAGCTGTTTTGAGTAGAGTTGTTATAAACAGTCTTACTAAATATTTCTGTGTAAATATACTCTTACTTCTCTTAGATAAATACCAAGGATATTCTATATCCTAGAGCAAGTGTATGGGTCATTTTATAACGGACTATTACAACTTTTCCAAAAGTAGAAACGCTATTTTTACACTTCTACCAGCAGGATATAAAAGTTTCAGTTGCTCCAAATCTTTGTCAACATTTGATGTTTTCAGTCTTTTTAATTTTAACATTTCTGGTATGTGTGCCTTGGTATATTGGTTTTAACCTGCATTTCACTGATGCTTATTGGTGATTCGTGTATCTTCCTTTGTGAAGTGTCTGCTCTTCTGATTTGTCCATTTATATTGCATTATCTTTCGATTATTGATTTTTTAGAAATTATATAATCTAGATGACAGTCCTTTGTCAGTTATATAATTCATGAACATTTTCTCCTAGTTTATGTCCTTTGCCAATTATATAATTCAAGAACATTTTCTCCTAGTTTATGGCCTTTTCTTAATTTTATTTTAACAATTTTTAATTTTTCAATTACAGTTGATATACAATATTATATTAATTTCAGATGTACAACATAGTGATTTGACATTTATGTAACTTATAAAGTGATTACCCTAATAAATCCAGTATCCATCTGGCACCATACATAGCTATTACAATACTACTGACTATATTCCCCATGCTTTACTTTCCATCCCTGTGACTATTTTGTAACTATCGACTTGTACCTTTTCAACCCTTCCACTTCGCCTGTCTCCACAATCCCCCACCCATCTGGCAACCATCAAAATGTTCTCTGTATCTATGAGTTTACTTTTGCTTCATTCGTTTATTTTGTTCTTTGGATGCCACATATAAGTGAAACCATATGGCATTTGTTTTTGTCTGACTTATTCTACTCAGCACAATACCCTCTAGGTCCATCCATGTTGTTGCAGATGGCAAAATTTCATTCTTTTTTATGGCTGAGTAATGTACCATTGTACATATGTACCACCTCTTCTTTATCCATTCATCCATTGATGGACACCCAGGTTACCTCCATATCTTAGCTATTGAAAATAATGTTGCAATGAACATATGAGTGTACATGTTTCTTTAAAGTAGTGTTTTGGGATTCTGGGGAAATATACCCAGAAGTGAGATTGCTAGGTACTTCTTTGTCTCTTGTTATAGCCTTTACTTTAAAGTCTATTTTGTCTGGTATAACTATTACTACCCCAGCTTTTTGTTTGTTTGTTTGTTTCCATTTTCATGAAATATCTTTGCCCACTCCTTTACTTTTAATCTATGTGTGTCTTTCAATCCAAAGTGAGTCTCTTGTGGTCAGCATATGTAGTGGTTTTGTTTTCTTATCCATTATGCCATCATATCATGTCTTTTGATTAGAGCTTTTAATCCATATGCATGTAAAGTAATTGTTGATAGATATGTAGTTATTGTCATTTTATTATTCATATTTTTCATCTTTTTCTTTTCTTCTTAAAGAAGTTTCTTTAATATATCTTGTAATACTGGCTTTGTGGTGATGAGCTCCTTTAGCTTTTTCTTGTCTGGGAAGCTCTTCATCTGTCCTTTGATTCTAAGTGATAGCCTTGTTGAGTAGAGTCATCTTGGTTGTAGGTGTTTAATTGTCTTCATTTTGAATATTTCATTCTATTCTCTTCTGGCCTACCAAGTTTCTGGTGAGAAATCAGCTGCCAGTCTTATGGGAGATCACTTGTAGGTAACTGCTTTTCTCTTGTCGCTTTTAAGATTTTCTCTTTGACTTTAATCTTTGGCATTTTAATGATGGTGTGTCTTAGTGTGGGCCTCTTTGAGTTCATCTTGTTTGGGACTCTCTATGCTTTCTGGGCTTATATGTCTATTTCCTTCACCGGGTTAGGGAAGTTTTCAGTCATTATATCTTCAAATAGGTTTTCAATTCCTTGCTCACCCTCTACTCCTTCTGGTACCCCTATAATGTCAATGTTGGTATGCTTTATGTTATCCCAGAGACCTCTTAAACTACCCTCTTTTTTTGAATTATTTTTTCTTCTTGCTCTTCTGATTGTGTGTTTTCTGCTACCTTATGGTCCAAATTGCTAATTCAGTCCTCTGCTTCATCTAATCTTTTATTTATTTCCTCTAATGTATTCTTCATTTCAGTTATTGTAGTCTTCATTTCTGACTGGTTCTTTTTTATGTTTTCTATCTTCATTTCTATATTTTCTATCTCTTTGTTGAAGTTCTCCCTGAGATCACTGAGCATCCTTATAACCAGTGTTTTGAACTCTGCATCTGGTAGATTGCTTGTCTCCATTTTGTTTAGTTCTTTTTCTGGGGTTTTGTTCTGTTCTATCATTTGGGACATGTTTGTCTCCCAATTTTTGCTGCCTCCTTGTGTTTGTTTCTATGTATTAAATAGGGCTGCTATATCTCCCAGCCTTTGTAGAGTGGCCTTATGTAGTAAGTGTCCTGTGAGGCCCAGAAGTACAGTCTCCCTGGTCACCTCCAGTCCTCGCCCTGAAGCCGGAGAATTCAGTTCTTTCGTGTATGTCCCTGATATCTTTTGGGCTGCTGCCCTAGCACTGGAGCTCAGAGCTAGTGTGTCCTCGGTGAGTAAGTCCATTGTGGGCCCTTTAAGTGGAATGCCTGGGACTCCAGGAAACTGGTTTTACTCAGCCACAATCTCCATTGGTTTTCACAGCCAGAAGTAGAAGTTATGGGGACTTCTCTCAACAGCACTGGAGTCCTGGACTGGGAAGCCTGTTGTGAGACTAGTACCTCCTCACTCCTCAGGAGGGACCTCCACAGCTGAAATATCCCTCTCACTTTTTAATCACTACACATAAGTGTAGGCAGCCTGCTCCACCTCTTTGCCCCTCCTACCAGTCTCTATGTGACTTCTGTGTATCCTTAGTCATAAGACTTCAGTTCAGCTAGACTTCGGGTGATTCTCAATGATGTAATTTTGTTGTATTTAGGTGTGGTCATGAGAGGATGCAAGCACAGCATTTACCTACACTATCATCTTGACCAGAAGCCCCTCAGCTTTCTTAATGGTGTCTTTAGTGACTAGAACTTTTAACTTTGATGATCTAATTTATAAATAATTTTGTTTTATGATTATTGATTTCTGTGTCTTGTCCTTAGTTTTGTGTTTACATCTATGATCCAGTTCAAGTTATTTTTTTGTGTATGGTATAAGGTACTAGGTGAGGTGTTTTTTAAATTTTTTTATGTGGATATTTAGTTTTTCGAGCCCCACTGATTGAAAGGACTTCTCTTTCCACTTTAGGTTGCTTTGCTTTCTTTTTCAGAAATCAAATAACTATGTCTGTGTGAGTCTATTTCTAACCTCTTTATTCTGTCCTATTGGTATATTTATTCATTCTTATGCCAATACTACACCATCTAAATTACTGTAACTTTGTAGTAGGTCTCAATGTGAAGTAAAGATTCCTTCAGATTTGTTCTTCTTTCCTAGATTCCTTTTGAAAATTCTAGGTCTTTTGATGGTAGCTGGAGGTGCCCCTCAAGCTCACTCTTTAGTCTTCTGTCCTTCTACTTCCATTCCCTTTAAGTGCTCACCTGATCTCATGTCTTCACTAATCATTGCGGATGAATGAATCTCCAAATGTTAATCTCCAGCTAAATCCAATTCATGCCCCAAGGCCATACATATATTTCCCTAAAGCTCAGACATTTCTTCATAACAGTAAAGAATTGTGCTCATTAGGCTTTCTTTTAAGGTGGCCCAAATCAGGAGTAAGATCATTCTTATGAGCTTCAAGCTCAGAAAAACAAAATTTGAATTGCTTCTTTGTTTCCTATACTCAGCCAATCATTGGTGGTTTCTGAGTTTTTATTTGCTATATTTTTCTATTTTTTACATTCTTATTGCCACATTCTCTGGAATATTCCACCATGATTAACGTTAATCTCCCACTATCTCCTTTTCATAACCTAGCTAGATAATCTTCCTGAAAATCCTTTAGCCCATATCATTCCCTTGTTTGCTAATGTATGATCAAACTAAACATCTGGATCTGGCCTTGGAGGCACTTCCATATGTAGTCTCCCTCCAACTCTGTCACCTCATCTCCTAGTAGTCTTTATAAATAAATGTGCTATCTGGTAGTTATTTGAGTCTTTTAACAATTTGATCATTTTAACTACATAAAATTTAGACTTTTCAGATATTACAAGGTGTAATTATAAAGATTTTCCTCTATTCAGAACAAAAAAACATTTTTATTATTTAATAGTCACATTGTATTCAAATTTTTCATGTTTCAATAACCATTTTAGCTCAGACTTAGATTTTTTTAATCAATAAGTTCTATCTTTTCAAAATATTCTTGGATCTGTTGATTAATAAATTTCCCAGAAACACCTCGGTTCCCTTCATTATTCTATCACTTGCTAGTCAGCATTGATTAAGTAGTTTGTCAGAACTTAAGGTCTTCTGTGACCTGCTCAATGACGCTGATCAGGAATTTTCTCTTGGTTTTATTCCTAGACACTTTTGTAGGCAGCAAACTTTAAGCATTATTTTGTTCTGCTCCTCTTATTTCAGCAAGAAAGTTATTCTTGAAATGTGCATTAGTAAATACTGACAAATTTCCTTTTTGTGTTTTATACGTAACTAATCTCCCACTACATTCTTTCAGTCTAGGCTCCAGATGATTCCAATTCATTGTTTCCTGAAGAAATTTTTATCATCATAGAAAGAAGTTTAGTAATCTTAGTGTAATTTTAATTTTATTAGAATTTAGGAGATAGGTACTCTAGTTCTATCCATCTCACTCACTTGTTTGATAATATAGAATAAATCACTCCTCTCTCATGTTTTTTTATTTGTAAAATGAGTGGGTTTGAATCAATGATGTTTAAGTATATCCCAGTTATCCTAGTCTAAGATTATATTAAGGGCTGCTATGGTCTAAATGTTTGTGTCCCACAAAATTCATACATCACAATCCTAATGCCCCATGAGATGGTATTAGTAGGTGAAGACTTTGGGAGTCTTAGATCATGAGGGTGAAATCCTCGTGAGTAGGGTTAATGTTTTATAAAAAATGCCCCACAGCAATCCATTAGTTCCTTCACATGGGGACACAAGAAGGTAGTACCCTGGAAGAGAGCTCTCATCTGACGGTACTGGTACCCTGATCTCAGACTTCCAGCCTCCAAAACTATGAGAAATAAGTTTTTGTTGTTTATCTCACCAAGTCTGTGGTATTTGGTTATAGCAGCCAGAATGAACTGAGACAATGGCCTCTTAGATATCTGATGGCAGAAAGGTATTTGAGTGAAGTCCTTTCCTCAAAACACAGTACCTAGGCAATTCTCAGTCTATTTATACATTAACATGGCCCTAGATTTAGAATTATTCCACCACTGGACCATATTTGGACCTGAAATACTGAAATAAAATCTCTCATAGAAGGTAAAGAGAATGAAATATGCTACCCTTATTATTAAGACTGAGGGCCAAAAAATAAACATCTTCCAAGAATGATGACCTCATCTGCCACACTCAGTCATTCACTGATCAAAAATTTATTGGATTCTTACTAAGGTCCAAGTTTTATGTAAGCACTCAGAATATAGGGATAAAATAAGTACGATCCTCATCCTGGAAAAGAATATAGTCAAATGAGGAAGACAAGATGTCTATAGATAAATTATCCTATTGACTGGAATGTAATACAATATTTACAAAATGTTATAGGACCGCATTCTGATAAATTAGCAACATCATAGCAAATAGTAAGGTTTACACCACCAATTATGGAACTTGAGTCAGTTCAGTCCCTTGGACTGTAGAGTTTTTTAAGGAAAATTCATCTGCCTCTTCTATCCTGGCATTGCTAGCATGAGAATATCAAAGATTTTACATTTTATCAGAACCAGAATTGTTTCATAGAATAAAATAGACAAAGAGTGGGAAAATGCCCTATATCTAAAACTACCCTTCAGGGAGGTTGAGAGACTATCATTCTGAAATCCACTATTAAACATTTACAGAGTAAAATTTTACAGACACACACACACACACACACACACACACACACGCAAGCAAATCTATACTCCCACAACTTTTCCACTTTATTGTATTATGCTTGTTCTTTACTCTCTGGTACCAGAAAACAGTGTTTCTGAACCTTTCTTTCTACCATGATATTTGCTCAAATTGATCCATCATGTTTCCTTTACAGCCACGCCAATTTCCCTTTTTCGTCCCCATCCATAAAAGCTGGCAACCACTAATCTGTTCTCCATCTCTATACTTTTCTTTCTTTCTTTTTTTCTTTTTAAATTTATTTATTTTTTATAGTGACATTGATTAAAAAATCCAATAAGTTTCAGCTGTACACTTTAACAGTAAGGCACATATATATTTACACTGTGTGTTCACCTCCTATAGTCAGATTTCTTCCTGTCACCACATATTTGACCCCCTTTATCCTGTCTACTTCACCTCTTCCCCACTCTCCCCTCCCCCCTACCCTCTGGTAACCACTATAATTTATAGTTCTATAATTTTAGTTTAAAATGTTACATACAGTAGTCCCCCCTTATCTGCAGGGCATATGTTCCAAGATGCTCAGTGGATGTCTGAGATATTGCATAGTACCGGACTTAAATATACTATGTTTTTCCTATAAATACATACTTATGATAAAATTTAATTTATAAATTATGCAATACCATAGATAGAAGTTTCATTCTTAGTGTGGGTCTCAGCAGCATCAGTATACGACTTTTTTTCTTATTAAATCAAGAACTATTACCTTTTCACTTGAAAGAATCACTTTATGCCTTCTCTTTGGGCTATCCAAATTGCCAGCATCATTACTGTTGTAAAATAAAGGTTACTTGAACACACGCTGTGATCCTGACAGTTAATTGATCTGAAAACCTAGATGGCTACTAAGTGACTAATAGGATCATCTACAGCGTTGACTCACTGGACAAATGGAGGAGTCACACTGGGGTGGGAAGGAGCAGGACAATGTGAAATTTCATCATGCTATTCAGAATGGCACACATTTTAAAACTTGTAAATTTTTTTTTGATTTCTTTTTATTTCTCTAATATTCCATTTAATATTTTTGGACCGCAGTTGACCACAGTTAACTGAAACTGCAGAAAGCAAAACCGCAGGTAAAGGGGGCTACCATAAATGCCATCATACAGTATGTAACACTTTGAGACTGCCTTTTCTTATTCAGCCAAACTACCTTGAGATCCATCCAAGTTGTTGCATGTATCAATAGTGCTTTCTTTTTTATTGCTGCTTAGTAATCCTTACATGGATGTGCCATGGTTTGTTTAATCATCCACCTATTAAACAACATTTGTGTTGTTTCCAGATTTTGACTAAAGTTTCTATGAACATTCACATACAAGATTTTATATTGATATTTGTTTTCATTTCTCTGGGACAAATTCATACGAATGTAATTACCAGGTCATATGATAATCACATGTTCAGTTTTATAAGAGACTGACAAGCTGCTATCCACATGGCTGTATTGTTTTAGGTTCCACCATTAGTGTATACTGATCCCAGTTTTCTGCATCTTGGTCAGCATTTTATGTTGTCACTATTTTCTTTTAGCCAGTCTGATAGGTTCCTGTGAAATATCATTGTGGTTTTAATTGAATTTTCCTAGTGGTTAATGATAATGAACATCTTTTCATGTTTTAATTTTCCATTACTATATGCTATTTTGTGAAATGTCTGTTCATGACTTTTGCCCATTTTTCATTGGATTAAAAAAAGCATTGAGTTTTAAGAGTTTCTTAAATATTATAGTTATGATTCCTTTGGTAGATATATGGTTTGCAATTTTTTTCCAGTGATTAATTATTTAAAGTATATAATTAAGGGAGACCTTTGAGAATGGTAGAGTAAGAATCTATGAAAATATTTTCCTCCATAAAAGCAATGAGAACACTGGCAAAAATTCTAAATCAACTTTTTGAAAACTCTGGAAATTAATCAGAATATTGAAATAACTCTTCCAGCTTAATAAAAAGGCAATAACCTACTTAAAATAGTCACACAATTTGAACAAACAGTTCGTTAACTACATAAAAATTATCAATAAGTTCGTGAAAAGATGTTCAACATTATTAGTCATTTGGGTAATACAAATCATGACCACAATGAAATTACAATAAACACACCCACTAAAATGGCTAAAAAGTTTTTAGAAGACAGTAACATATTAGTGAGGATGTGAAGAAATTGGAACTCTCATACATGGCTGGTAGGAATGTAAAATGATGCCACCACTTTGGAAAAAAGTCTGGCTATTTCTGAAACTTAAACATAAAGTTACCATATGACACTGCAATTCCATTCTTGGGTATATACGGAAAAGAAATGAAAACATATGTTCTTGCAAACACTGTACATGAATGTTCACAGCAGCATTATTCACAATAACTAAAATGTAGAAACAACCCAAATATCCACAAACTGATGAAATCACAAATCAAATGTAGTATATCTATACAATTAAATATTATTCAGTCATAAAAAGGAGTAAAGTACTGATACATCTACAACATGCACAAACTTTGAATATATTATGCTTAGTGAAAGAAGCCAGACCAAAAGACTATATATGTTATGATTCCATTTATATGAAATGTCCAGAATAGGCAAATTAATAGAGACAAAAAGTAGATTCATAGTGTCCATGGGCTGGGCAAAAGGGGAAATTGGGGAGTGACTATTAGGTATAAGGTTTCCTTTTGGGGTAAGAAAATATTCTGGAATTAGATTGTAGTGTTATTTGTACAACTTTGTGAATACAATAAAAACACTAAATTGTTTTTTTTTAATTTTATAAAGTATAAACTTTAAGACAATTAGCCAACTATAATCTTTTGACTAATATTAGTAACAAAATATGTCTGACATTTTTCAAAATGTATATGTCAAGTCAATACAGCTCTAGGGAACAGAGAGGGAAAGTACTTCCCAAATGCTCTGCTGCCAAAGCAATGAACTTCACCTTTGCAAAGTTCTTTGGGCTGATGTGGTCCCCCTCTGCTATTTTATGTGCTGATATGTCATTCTGATGATATAGAACTCTACATTCCTAGATTTCTTTATATATTAAATAGAGATAATAATAGGACCTTTCTTATGGGTTAATTATGAAGATTAAATTAAATAGCTTAGAACGGGGCCTGGCACAAGTAAATAAGACATGTTCACTATACTATATAACACAAAAAATACAAGTATAAAACAAAAAATGGAGCTCAAATAAGAGCTTAATGTTTTCTATCATTATTATTGCTGTTACTCTTGGTGCTGTCATCCCTTTTGGAAACTGACAGAGCATATAATGCAGTATATGCTTTATCAGACAATCTCCTATGCAAAGGAATATATATGAAATTATGAGGAAAGAATAATCATTTTCCTTTTGTTATTAAACATTTAATATGTGGCTCTTTAAAATTTTTGAAAGATGTAGAAAGGTATAAACTTTTACAAAATAAAAATTCACCAAATTAAAAATAAATAATCACTACGTATATGAAAGCACACTTGTGATGAAACAGTGGTAATTTCAAAAATGTCCTGTCACACACAGAAACACATGGAATAGTAGAATATCAGTGGTAGAAGGAATCTTAGTGTATTGTTTGCTATTTCATGCTTTGAAAACATGCCCTGTTCTGTCCATCTCTTCTATTTGTTTATTCCTGAGGTTCACAGTATAAATATTGGATAGTTTACTGCCTTTCTGTGTAGTATAGGTTGAGAACCATACTTTAATCCAAATTATGTTTTTACAAATGAGGAAATGAAGAAATCGAAAATTTAGATCCCTCGCCTTGTTACAAACTTCCTAAGTGAGCCTCTAGGTCCCAGACCAGTGCACTTCAAACTGTACCTCACTGATTTGACTGATGTGTGTTAGAATTGATGTCAAGTGTCATTCAGTAGGATTTTTGCACTTGAAACAGATATTTAATTTTCCTTCTGAACGTTTATATGTCTTTGTAAGTTTAAAATGAACTTCAGGAATTCTACATAAGATGGGACTTGATTAAAAGTGTCTACCTCTTTCCAAATATCCACCTGTGGAATAAGCATAGAAATTAAAAAGATGGCAGGAGACCTGCTTCCTGTTGGAAAGTAGGTAAAGATGCTATTCACATACAGTAAGCTCTCAGTTAACATCGTCTATAGGTTCTGTGACTATGTGAAACAGTGTATAATGAAACCAGTTTTACCACAGTCTAATTGATATAAACAAGAATTAAATTCCTATGGCATCTCATTAATGTTATAACAAGATGACATTGAACAAAACATTATTCAAGGGCCTGCTATACTAGAAATTTCAAGAAATTTCTTCTAAATGTGATGATTAGCATACTGAAGTAACATGCAAATATCAGTCTCACCACTCTTCTGAAAAGACATTACAGAATTTTGGCCATATGTAGATGCCATCATGGAAACAGGCAACCATCACCACCTCACTTGAAAGGGAAGGGCTGCAGGCAAGGATGAACCTTAAAGCAGGTCCGTCACTGTGAGAATCCACTCATGGTTGTAGTCTCTTTAAGAGGTGTCTGCCGCTGCCGCTGCTGCAGCCTCCGTCTCACTCACCCACTTGGGACCCAGAAGCCCCATGTCCTCACCCTGTCCTACTTTCTGCTGTTGCAGGGTGATTTCTTGTATTTCTCCTTAGTCGTATGGAAAAATCCCAGGTGATTTTTCCTTGCTGCTGTTCCTTGTTTCCGTCACAACCTTGATTTGGTCGCCAGAGGGATGAACAGAGTCTCTATCATCTACACCATTTTTTCCTCTGAAAAAATTGTTAAATAAAATTAGAAAGTAAAGTATCCAGTAGGCCCTACCTTGTACTATTTACTTGTATTTCATTGGCTAGAAACTGTATTAACTGCAAGGAAATCTGGAAAGGTATATTAGATATACTGCCTTTACAATGAAGGAAGGCAAGCTAAAGGGTATTATGAATGTCTTTGAGACATCAGAGCGTCTATATCTACCACACACTGAAAATAGGAAAATAACAATCTTGGATGATTCATTTTCTTTCTAGAGAAAAGGCATACTTTTAAAAATGATTTACAGAAGGAAAAAAATATTAGGTAACATATTTTAATGGATATTATTAAAATAGAGAGTATAAAATAAGAGATTAGATATGAGCGTACATTAAAATGTAAGAAAACTCTTTGGCTAAAAGAATGGAAAAATTAAAAGAGGTTTGGATGAAATAATGAAAATGTAAGAAAAAATCATAATTCGAGAAAAGAATTAGAATCTTTAGAAGAAGCAACACAGATCATAATCAACACTATAATAATACTGAGATTTTCTCGGGATGTGGAAGAAATTAAAAAGACGATTATAAGAGAAAAAGAATGGTAGGTGTGAGGGATCAGGCTAATGCAGACAATTCATCCTCTTGTATAAGGAAGGAGAGCAAATTGAGAAATCAAAATATGCAAGACTCAATAAGGAAAATATTTCTGAAGAAATAGAGAAAAAATAATGAAAATATGTGAAAATTTCAGGAAAGACTTTTTATTTCTATGATCAAGAAAGCAAGCATGCAGAAAAACAAAGGTAATTTGAAGAGGAGAAAAAATCATATTTGTCTCAGATTTCTGAGGCTTATAGAAGTTAATGGAGTGTGGTTGAAATAAAACTTTCCAAAGTGCTTTTTGCTTTGGCCAGTTCCAAGAAATTCTCCATTGGAAAATATTTTTGGTTTTTGTTTGATCAAAAAAGTTTATGAAATGCTGCAGGTTCATCCCATTTTTGGTGGTTCAATAAATTCAATATATTTTAATAATCCAAGAATTTGTGTGGTACAGAAACTATACAAACCTGATTTTTAAACCCATAGCTCTCCAAGTTTATTTGACCATAGAATACCTTCTTTCATGTAATAATAATTGGTAGTCTACATTCACAGAATGGGTGTTGGGATATGTTGGACATAATATTGAGAGAAATATTTTAGGCCAAATATTACCTACTCAGGTAAGTTATTATTATAGTTGTATTTTCTGGCCTTTGTGTAACTGAGAAAATTATATATATCAGCCAAAGTAATGTACATCAAAATGAATAACCAAAAAATGAAAGGTGTGACTTCTGAAACCAGTTCAATACAGATTTAACTTCTAGTAACTCAAATTGCATGTAGCCAATTGTTTGATGAGACATTTATTGCTATATCAAGGTGTTTACAAAAACTCCAAAGGCTGAGAGAGATAGGTGTCATGAAATTTCTTTATTCTAAAGTGAAGAGGAGCTAAGCCATCTATTTGGACTTCCAAAGTCAAAACTAGACCTATCACTGTGTATCCATCATTCATCTCCAAATGATATAAGAAAAGGCTAAGAATTTTTTGAGAGGTTAAAGTGTGAAAAATTTAAAGTTGTGATGTGATGTATATAGTTTCTTGTAACCACTTATAAGGGCCAAGAGGAAACTATTTCTCCCTACCTGAAACCAAGTGAGGGCCATCTCAAGAAAATAATCTGGAGAACTTGGGTCCCCTGAGGTTTATGGAATACAAAGACTGTTATTTAACTACTTCCTGAGAAGTCTAAAGATGACGGGATATGACCGGCTAGATGCTCTGTTTGAAGTCTGAAGAGATGTGGCTGCACTTTAAAGTTAAATGGGGCAAAAGATAAATGAGTTTCCCATACACTAGATGTAGTTTCTGGAAGGAAATTGAATGGAATAACTAGGAGAGGGACTCTGCCCAAGAATACCACCTGGAGGGGCCAGGTGACCCTAAGATGGGTGAACCACTGAGACCAGGGGCTACAGGGGAAGTTGTAAGTGACTAGCTCAAGGAAATATCACCCATGTGAAAGTAATTACAGATTAGATAGCTCCAATTTCTCAGAACTCACCCAAATTATCCCCGAGTGAAATTGCACTTGAAATCTGTCATATCTAGACCACTCCTATGCCATATGTATATTGGTCAAGTCAAATCTTTTCTGCCTATTTCTGTCATTTTTGTGATTGACCTCGGAAGGGTCACATGACAGTAGTTAGAGAGTTGGGACAGAAGAAAGAAAAAAAATTATAGAAAGCCCCAACTTCCCTTTTCCATAGGAGATTTCCCTGGTTGTGGTACCCTGAAATTGAGGGAATAGAGACATTTTACATTGAATGGGATATGGGACATTTATAATACAATCAACTGGACTCTTCATTATCAGAAAGTCACTGGAGGACTTTTTTGTTGCCTAAGAATGATCAGAAGAGGTCTAGAACATGCCCAATATTTTCTCTAAGGAGACAGAGGTGTAAACTGATAGAGCCAGTTTTAGAGGAAATGGTGAGAAATTATCAAAAAGCTTCCTCCAGTTTCTACTGAACCCAGGTCATTCAATACACAGGTTACATAAAGTTATAAAACAATTTAAAAGTTGTAAATAATTCTCAGAAAAGAAGCACAAGTAAAAACACAACTCAGTAGTAACCAACTTGATTTTAAATACTAGATTATGAAAAACACCAGGTAATAAAAGAGAGAGGGTTGAGAAGAGCAAGTATAATTGTATAGTGTGTAATTTATGCATTATTTAAGTTCCTAATGCATTTCCCATCCCCATTTTTTCTGGTAGTAGAACCACTTGTTGCTTTTCAGAACTCATTTGATATACTTTTAACAGTGTTGAGCTTTCCTTGGACCACTAAATGAAGGAGAACATGACCCAAGCCTCGCCTCAGTACTTGATTTTCTGATCCAACATAATTGGTTAAGGGATAGGCACATGTCCCAAACTGAGACAATCACTATCTCCCATGGGACTTTTTTATTCCTGAAGTTGTATGGAAATAAGTGCTCTTATTCTCAGGGCTCAATAACTATGAGGGGCCATCTTAGTCACCAAATAAAAAGAATCCAAATGAAATGAAAACAGCATGAGGTGAAGCCAACCAAAAAGAAACTAGAACTAAGAGAGAGCAACAGAAGACTGATGACATCATGTGTTTCTCTGACTGCAATACTGCCTAAAAATAGTATCACTGAATTTTCCAGTTATATAGACCAATAAATGCATATCTTTGATATTAAGCTGTTCTAAAAATGCTTCCTAATTTATTTACAACGACCATGACTTTAAAATCTGACAGATAATAGGAAAAAAAGTCATTGACTAATTTTATGAAAACAGATGACAATCTTCAATAACACCTTAAAAACTGAAATCTAGTAAGATAGTGAATGAATGAAATGTCACAATGGAGTGTGCTTTACCTCAGAAATTCAAGGAAGTTAAATGTTAGGGAATGTATTAATATATTCCTTGCATTAATAATTTATGGGGAAAATCACATGATTGCCTCCATGGATGACAAAATGGGTTGTCTTTCTAAAATTATAGTTTATTGAAGTATTATTCATCTACAATAAAATACGTTAAGAGTACAATTTGTTGAATCTTAACAAATTTATACATCCATGTAACTACAACCACAATTGAGATGTAGAATTTTTCTATTCTCCCCCAAAATGTCTCCATGCCATTAAAATTCCATCATAGTCCCATCACTGTCAATACCCATCCCCTAATATACCAGGCACCAGATCCAGGCAACTTCTGATCTGTTTTCTGTTACCAGAGATTATGTTGTCTTTTCTATAGTTTCATGTCAAAGGAATAATACAGTATATATGCTTTGTGTCTGGTGGCTTCTTTTGCTCAGCCTAATATATTTGAGGTTCATCCATGATGTATCATATATTAATAATTCATTCTTTCTTATTGCTTTTTATTCCATGTGTTGATGTGTTGATGAATATTTGGATTCTTCATATAGTTTTTGGTTATTGCCAACAAAGCTGCTATGAACATTTATGTTCAAGTCCATGTACAGATGTATGGTTTTATTCCTCTTGTATAAAAATATAAATGTGGGATTGCTGAGTCATGGTTAACATGGTAACTGTATGTTTAACTTAACAAAAAAATTCTAAATTGTTTTCCAAAGTGGTTATACTATTTTATATTCCCGCCATCAGTGTGTGACTGTTCCAGTTGTCATTTACCATCTTTTTATAAATTTGAGCCAATCTAATGGTGTGTGTTAGTATCTCCTTGCAGTTGCTTTTTAATTTTCCAAGCTTTATTGAAATGTAATAGACAATTAGTTGCTCATATTTATATTGTACAGTTGAATGAGTTTTTTCAATTATAGTTGGCATACAATAATATACCAGTTTCAGTTGTACAACAGAGTAATTAGAGATCCACATATCTTGCAAAGTGGTCACCCCACTAAATCTAGTACGCCTCTTCCCCCTTACATATTTATTACATTATTAACCATCTTCCTCAGACTATACTCTACATCTCCATGTCTATTCTGCAACTATCCATGTGTACCTCTTAATCCCTTTGCCTTTTTTTTCCACCTGCCAAAACCCTCCCATCTAATAGCACTCAAAGTATTCTCTGTGAGCTTATTTCTATGAGCTTATTTCCACTTTTGTTGTTGTTGTTGTTGTTGTTGTTGTTGTTGTTCAATCATGCGATATTTGTCTTTCTCTATCCTTCCCATTTCATTCAGCACAATATCCTCTAGGTCCAATGAGACAATATTTTTCTCCATCCCCTTGCTTTTAGTCTGTGTGTGTCTTTTAATCTGAAGTGAGTCTCTTGTAAGCAGTATATGTAGGTTTCTTGTTTTCTTATCCATTCAGCCACTCTATCTTTTGGTTGGAGGATTTAATTCTTTTCCATTTGGGTACTTATTGATAGGAATGTAGTTATTACCATTTTTTATTCCTATTTTTGATACATGTTTTTTCTTCTTAAAGAAATCCTTCCAACATTTCTTGTAATACTAATTTGTTGATGATAAATTCCTTTAGTTTATTTTTGTCTGGGAAGCTCTTTATCTGTCCTTCGATTCTAAATGATAGCTTTGCTGAATAAAGCATTCTTGGATGTAGATCCTGGGTTTTCATCACATTGCATATTTTGTGCCAAGCCCTTTTGTTCTGCATGCTTTCTTTTGAGAAATCAGCTGCCAGTCTTATGGGGTTTCCCTTATAAGAAACTATCTGTTTTTCTCTTGCTGCTTTTAATATTCTTTGTATTTAACCTTTGGCATTTTAATTATAATGTGTCTTGGTATGGGCCTCTTTGGGTTCCTTTTTCTTGGGACTCTCTGAGCTTCCTGGGGTTGTATGTCTATTTCCTTCACCAGGTGAGGGAAATTTTCCATCATTATTTCTTCAAATAGCTCTTCAACTTCTTGTTTTCCTTCAGGTATCCCTAAGACACAAATATTTTTACCTTTAATAGTGTCCCATGGGTTCCTTAAATTATTATTATAGCTTTGACTTCTTTTTTCTTGCCATTCTGATTGAGTGTCCTTGGCTTCCCCATCCTCTATATCAGTGGTTTGATCTTCTTCTTTATCCACTCTGTTTTTTCCATCTAATATACTCTTCATCTCAGATAATGTGTTCTTCATTTCTAGTTCCCTTTTATAATTTCCATTTCTTTTTATGTTTTTTATCTCTTTGTTAAAGTTCTCACTGAATTCATCTACATTTCCCTTAAGTTCATTGAGCGTCTTCATAAAGAGTGTTTTGAACTCTGCATCTATTAAATTGCTTGACTTTATTATTCCTGGATCTCTGTTCTGTTCTCTCATATGGTTTCTGCTTCTTTGTCTTCCCATTTTGGCTGCCTTTCTGTGTGTGTTTCTATGTACTAAGCAAAGCTCCTAAGTCTTCCAGTATTATTAGTATGGCTTTGTGTAGTAGGTGTCCAGTGACAAGTTTTGAAAGGAGTTCGACTACAGGCCAAATTAGCCCCAGTCTGTGCCCCTCTGGGGCCACCTGTTAAGATTCAGCAGGCAAACCACAGATGTTGTGCTTATAGTTGCCTCAAAAGGCCACACTAGAAACCCAGGCCAGCTGCCACCAATGTAAGTTTAGGTGCTGCTCAGCAAGGGGCACTTGACTAAGTGAGGGTACAACTGGATGTGGCTTGAATGGTGCCACGAGTTAGGGGAGGTGGAGTTTCAGGGAATCCTCTGGGTGGAGCAACCTCTGCTATCTAGTTTGATGATGTCTCCACTATGGCAGCGCTGTGTTCGTGCACTGGGAGGGAGGAAGGCTCAACAGAGGAACAGCAGATACCACTGGCACTGCTGTACAGAGCGAGTCTCATCTCAGCCTTCACTCCAACAACTCAGTGTCCCTGTGTAAGTCCCTGGTGCCCTCTGCGCAGCCAAACCCGTGGTGGTGCTCAGAGAGAGCAGGTCCATCACCGTGAAAGTCTGCTCATGGACATGGCCCCTTTAAGAGACATCTGCAGCTGCTGCTGCTGCTTCCACCCCAGCCTCTGTCCCTGGTCAACCGCTCGTGACCAGGCAGCCTCACATCCTTATCATGTCCTACCTCTTCCCATTGCAGGGTGATTTATTATTTCTCTCCCTAGTTGTAAGGCTTGTTTATCTAGATCCCAGGTGACTTCCTTTCTGTTTGCTCTGTGATTTTGTCACAACTTTGATTTGGTCACAAGAGGGATGAATAAAGCCTTTATCATCTATGCCATTTTTTTCTCCTAGCAGTTTTAACTGGCATTTTCTTGATGACTAATGCTGATGAGCATTTTTTCTTGTGTAAACTGACCATTCATATACCTTTTTTGGTGAAGTATCTAATTAAATCTTTTTCTGATTTTTATTTCATTGTTCGTCTTATTGTAACTTTGTAAGATTTCTTTATATATTATGTATACAAGAGTTTTATCAGTATGTTTTATTTCTCCATATCTGAGGCTTGCCTCTTAAACTTCTTAACCACATATTTTTTTTTAGAACAATACCTTTTAATTCTGATGAAGTCCAAGATTTTCTCCTATGTCTTCTTCTGGAAATTTAGTAGTTTTAGATCTTAAATTGAGGCCTATAATGCAGTTCACGTTAATTTTTTTACATGATATGAGAAAAGTATCATACTGTTTTGCATCCTTTTTTTTTTTTTGTACAATCAGGTTAAAAACCTATCCTTTCTCCACTGAATCATCTTTGCACCTTTGTCAAAAATCAATTGACCTTATATGTTTGAGTCTATTTCTGGACTCTCTAGTTTGCTCCATTGATCTATATATCTGTATCCTTATGCCAATACCACACTGTCTTGATTATTGTAGCTTTATATTAAGTCTTAAAATCAGATGAAGTAAGTTCTCTAATTTTGTCCTTATGGAAAATTACTTCAGCTATTCTAGATCCTTTGAATTTTCATATAAATTTTAAAATAATCTTGTCAATATTTACCCTAAAAAGCCCCAAATTGGTTTTTGAAACAATTTGGCATTTATCCCTAATAACAATTCTTACTAAATTAGATGTAGATCATTTTCTTACATTTCCATAACATTGTGTCTGTCTATCTCTCTATCGATCTCTCTATTACCTAATACAGTTCTATTTATGTGCCAACAGCCAGTATCACACTCAATGCATAAATGTAAAAGGTATTTCAAAACCGATAATGACAACTGCTAACATCACTAAAAATTAACACTACTTTGGCAAATGGCATAGTGTTTATGAACACAAGTTTTGACTTCTGATTTCTTGCATTCAAAACCAGATCCAAGGCTTACATGCTGTGAAATCTTAACCAAGTAATATAATTTAATTGGCCCTCAAATTCGTATCTGAAAAATGGGGGTGATAAGTTTTACTTATGCCTAAGATTAATATGAGAACTCAATTGTATAATGCATAATGCATGCCTAATACATACTAAATATTTAACAGATTTTAACTGTTAATAATATCAGTATTGGAATTTCTAGACAATGCAAAATAAATAAATGAACAAGTGATATAAATTTTAGAAAATAATAACCAATACTTCCTTCTTGAAATTCTCTCTTGTGTTGGCTCCTGTGACACCATTTGATTGTCTTTCTATCTACCTCATGAGAGACTCCTTTTAGTCTCCATTCTTGGGTCTTTCTTATTTTTTTGACACATGCATATTGGAGTGACCCAGAGTTCATACTTTGAGGTCTTGCCTTCATACACAAAATTATATGATAATCTCCTCCAATGCAATGGCTTTAAATTACATACACAAATAAATGAATCCTAAACTTACATTTCAAGACCAGACTTGTCCTTGAATTCATTAATTGTATTTTGAACCATTTACATGACACCTCTACATTAATGTTTACTTGAAAACTCAAACTTAATGTGTACAAGGCAGAACTCTTGATTCTTTCCCCACCCCAAACCTGATTCTTTACTAGACTTCCCCATCTGCTTAATGACTAGCTTATTAACCCAGCTGTTCAGACCCAAAACAGGGAAATTATACTTCATTCTACTCTTGATCTTCTTTTTCTTGTATTTTACATCTAGCCTATGAGTAACTATTATCAGTTCTACCTTCAAAACATACCCAGTCTGAATACTTCTTAGCACCTCTGCCACTACCACCCAAGTCATAGCCAACATCAACACCTCTTGTCTAGACTATAGCTTTTTCTCTACTAGTTTCCAGGCTTCCACCCTTCCCCATCAGTCTTTCTTTACCTAGTAGCCAAAGTATTGTTAAATTTAAGTCAAATTGCATCACTTTTTTCATTAAAATTATTAAATGGCTTCCTATCTCACTTAGAGTAAATGTCAAAATTCTACAAGGTTATACACATAATGCCACCTCATTACTTCTCTGACCTCATCTCCTAATTCCCTTCCTCTTGCTCACTTCACACTAGGTACACTGGCCTCCTTACTTTTCCTTGAAAATATCAGACTCTTTTCTGATTCAGGGCAACACTTCTCATGTGCTGGTCTCTCTATCTGGAATATTGTTTACCTAGATCAAGATCTTTGCATGGCTTGCCCTCGAACTTCTTCCAAGTTTCTTCTCAAATATCACTTTATCAGAGCATCCTTTCTGAACCACCAAACTTAAAATTGCAACCTATCTCTGCCACTATCACTCAATATCCTCTTCTCAGCTTAATTTTCATTCATAACACTTATCACCATCTGGTATATTGTAGAAGATTTTGTTTGATCATTATCTTTTTTTCTGCTGTGAGGGTAGAGTTATCATTTTTCTTGTTCTGTAGCAGGGGACATATCCCCAGTGTGAATAACAATGTCTGGCATATAAATATGTATTGAATGAAGGGATGAGTGAATCATTATTTTCAAGTGACATAATAATAAAAAAGGAAAAAAAGACAATAAACTAATAAATAGTTAAGAAAAACAAAAGTGGATCTATTATACAAATGACAAAGGAAAAATGAGGGAGAACTTGAAATATGAGACAGTTAATGAAAAAATGGGAAGGAACGAGACAGGAAAAATAAAACAGTGATAGTGATAAAATATTAGAAAGGAAAGGAACTACACTGGGCAAAGCATTAGTGAGAGTATATAGTGACTGAATTTTTGCAGGATAAGAATGTGAGCTTTATTTTTTTTTTTTTTTGGTCAGGATGGTATAGCTACAGACTTTGAAGAGGCTCAGAAAAGACCTAAGAGGATTTTAAGCTCTTACTTTGGGTTGAACTTAAGGCTTTTCATGAGGAAGTAAATATTAAAGCAGAGTTGTAAACTATCTGCTTTAGTGTGGGCAGCATTGCATAAATATGAAAGCAGGGACCCTTGGCTAACACTGGGGGACTTTTAGTTCCAAGCATTTAGGAAATCTTTGTCCAAATATTAGATGACGAATAATTTAACTGATAAGAGACTTCAGTGGCTGCACACAACAAAGAATTGGCTTATAATAAACACAGACTTTAGAAAAATCATTCAAGAAAGTGACTAAGCAAGCAAACAACAACAGCAAAAGTAACACACGCCAGGGAGTAGAAGGAATCTTATTTCCAGCAATGACACATTTTGTAATATAAAATACCCAGTTTTCAACAAAAAATTGTGAAACAAAAAGTAATAGCCCACAAACAAGAATAAAAGTAGTCAGTAGAAACTGTCCCTGGAAAAGCACAGATGTTGCACCTTTGTAGACTTTAAATCAACTGCTTCAAGTTTGCTCAAGGTCTAAAGGAAAGTGTGGACAGAGAACAAAAGGAAACCAAGAGATATATGTTACCAAATAGTGACTATTAATAAAGAAATAGAAATTAGACATTCACAGCTATAAAGTCCCCTCTAAGCACTATTTTAGGTTCATCTCATAAGTTTTGGTATGTTGTAACAAAATGCTAGTAATACAATTGGTAAATAGGGATTGAGTTTGAAATATATTTGAAGGTGGACTACACTGAATTTGCTGAATCTGAGTAAAAGAGAAAGAGATAAGCCACAAAGACACTTAGGATCTTTACCTAAGCAATCGGTTTATGATGGTGCTGTTCAATTAGATGGGGAACACTGGGAAAATCAATTTTATGGGTAGAAATCAAGGGTCTTGTTTGAATCATTTTAAAATTTAGATGTGTATTAGATGTTAGTCTGGATGATATAATTTAGATAAGAAGGCTTTGGAGTAAATTCCTGTAGACTCCAACATTTAGAGATTGCATAAAAGAGGAGGGAAAACCAACACAGGGGGTTGATAAGGAAAATCTAGTGGAGTACCAGCAGAATCAGAAGACTATGGAATCCTAAAAACCAAATGAAGAAACTCTTTCAAGAAGAAAACTGTGATTAACTGTGTCAAATGTTGTTAATAAATCCTTAATATAAGGGTTAAAAATAGGTCATTAGATTTGATAAGATGAAAGTTGTTTCAGTGGAGTGGAGGGGGTAAAAACATTATAGGTGTGGCAGATGAAGATAGTAAGTTTAGATTACTCCTTTGAGGAGTTTAGCTAAGTGGAAGGAAAGTGGAAGACTATGGCAGTATCTAGGGGAGGATGGTAGTCATTTTCCAAACTACTCTCCCATGATTCCCTGACTCCTGGTATTCACACCCTTATTTAGTCCTCTTCCCTCTAGTTCTGACTGGTTTTAGTGACTCACTCCTAAGAATAAAATGCAGCAGAAGTGATAGGGTATCAGTCTGAAAGATTAATTTACCCAAAGACTGTAGCTTTCTTGGTTTCTTTCTTCCTCTTCCTCTCTCTGAACACTGGTGTTGGTTGAAGCAAACTGCCATTTTAAATCTATGGAAAATACCAAGTGGTGTGGCGAGCAACTAAAGACCTCAGTCTTATAGCCCATGAAAACTAAGGCCTGCCAATGATTTGCTGAGTGAGCGTGGAAGAGAATCTTTCAGCTTTAGAAGAGTTAAGACTACAGCCCCAGCTGACAGCTTGATTACAGCCTCATGAGAGCGCCTGAGTAGAGCCACCAACTAAGTTGATCCCAACTTCCTGATCTATTTGAACTATGAGAAAATCTCTATTATTTTCAGCTGCTAAGTTTGGGGGAATTTGTTACATAGCAATAGATAACTAATAGAGGGGTGGAAGAGTGGGGAGAATATGATTGTACAGTCTAGGAAGAGTTTCTTTTTTAATGGAGAGCTTTAATAGCATGTTTGTTTTTTCTGTTTGTCATAGATCATGCTCATCAGTGTACAATGATGTAGTGGAAAGGGGGGCTGATTATAATCCTTGCATAGGGATTTTGTACTAGGGTGGAAGGGTTGCCATTAGGAAAAAAAAAGATAAAGTAATGTTTGTGTACAATAAATTGGGTTAGTGGACTTTGAGGTGGGTGAAATTGTAAATTCTCTTCTGATTACTTCTATTTCTCAGTAAAAAGAAAAGAAGTCACCGCTTAAGAATGAGGAGAGAAAATGAAACTAAATTAGTGATGTATAATTTTTAATACAAATTAACCTACAGTATAAAGACAGCTCATAGAATTTGAGAACAATAAAACTGTATCTGGTACAAAGTAACTAAGATAACTGTCATCAAATACTCCTTTAAGCTTTTGTATCTCTCATACTTCTCCTTAAATTACATAAAGATTTAATAAATATAAGCTTTAGCACATCGAAATAGAGTAGCTATAGAAATTCTGGGAAGGCCTTTTTTTTTTTTTTTTTTGGTTGCATCTGTCTGTAAGAACCATATACACAAACACATAGTACCAAGAAAAATATACATTTGACGGTGGCATAGAGGAACTTGGGCATTGAGAGCTCATGCTACAGAGGCAAAAACTGAGTGTCAGTTTGGGATTCCATGAGTTATGACGTCTGGGTCCACTCATGTCTAGTCAGAGTAATTTGAACTAAGTAAACCAGCCTCAATAAGAATTGGAGAACAAGAATTGGCTGGCTGCTCAGGTAAGGATTATCAAGGTTACAAAATAATGAAAGAATTAGAAATCCACAAATACAAAAGCAAAACCATCTAAGAAGCTACACATATAATGAGGCTTGGAATTAACATTCTAATAGCCCCATCATTGATAGATAGATAAATAGCTAAATAGATAAATAAATAAATAAATAAATAAATAAATAAATAAATAAAGTGTCTTAATTCAAATCCACTGAGAAGTTTTCAGAGCATGTTTAAAATAATTTGAGTAGCAATTCAGAGAATTTGTTCTGCAAATAGAAAGCTTCAAAGTATAATCAGTTATGATGTCCAAGGTTTAGTTACCACCCCCAAAAAGTTTACTATGAACTTCACTTTCACTTTGCCAGTGTTGTTGGAACTCATTTCATATATGAGTCTTCATATTTGGAAGAAAGTTTGAAATAGATGTAATCTCCAGAATAATCACAATAACAACAGTTAAAATGACTTGCATACATGAATCAAAAATTTGTTCTCTCTCTTAAGCTAAATCATAGATAAAGTCCAATGACTGATAGATATTATAACTCCATTTCACATTTATTTTTTATCTTTTTATGCAGTGCACCTGGAAATTTTTGTGCTTATATACAGCATGAGGTATCTAAAGTCGATATCGAGATAATGGACATCATCCTCATAAAGATTAATTTGGTCCCATAAACTGGGAGAAGTGGTGTGCTCTTAGACCACCAAGGTCAAATAGATCTCTTCTTCCTCTAAAGTTCCACAATATTTTTATTTTATCTCTCTTCTGGCATTTATTACATTCTGCCTATTTTGTAGTTATTTGGGGGTATGAATCATACAGTTAGAGCTCCTTGAAAGTATATATTATCTCAGATTCGTCATCAAATATGATAGTCATTATAGCTATTCTCTAAATATTTCTGACTCTTCTTCTAGATATGGTAAAAAGTGGGTGACACTTCTTTGTCCCTTTGAAGTTAAGTCCAGCCTCATCACTTGTTGGTCAATTAAATGTGAGTAGAAAGAATTCTTGTCACTTCTAAGTGAAAGCTTTTGAACTAAGATGTAATGTACCATCTTTTCCTGGCTCAGCAATTATGAAAGCACAGAGGTGGCACTGACTTCAACATGGACTTGTGAGTGAGGATGATATGCAGAAAATTTCCCCGAGCCAACATGTGATGGGCATTTAGCATGGACAATGCATTTTTTTGTTGTTTTAACCTTCTCATATTTTGGGGTTAAAACAACCCTCTCCTGCAGCATAACTAAGACTATTTTGACTAATAAAATGTATAGCCCCTGGCACTGAGCACAGTACCTCATTAATAATGTTCAATCAACAAGGAACATGCAGGTCGAGGGGTAGTTTCATTTTCTGAGGAGTTTCTCAGCTCAGTAGCATGGATTGCTGTCGCTGTGGAAACCTGAATTTCTTTCCCAGCTTACTGTGAGGAGCATGATATTTGCATGAGGAGGACACTAATGATCTTTCACATACAGCTTACCCTGCCACTAAGCAATAATTAAATCAACATGATTTTTGAATACCTGCTCTTCATCAGGATAATCACAAAATAAATATTTAGTATCTTGAATGGGGGACGTGAGTCTGCCTTTACTCTGAACTTGTAAGGCCACTCCAGAGGACTTCATTCTTCTCTGGGTGCCACCTTTAAGATGAACAGAGGCTACATGCAAGGGACCATGATGTTGACGGGACATGAAACCATGTAGGATCTGGGAACAAATAACTTCAAGAAGGTAAGTCATACAGATACACAATAACTTTCTTCAAGTTTTTGCAGGATTGTTACATGGAAGAAGGACTGAAGAATTTCTGTATGCCTAAATCTTAGAAGAGAGATTAGATCAGTCCTGTGTCCCTAGATTCAACTACTAGGATGAATGAGTGAGGAAGATATATTTTGGGTCAGTATACAGGTGAAATTTCTATTAAAACTCTTCAAAGAAGCACTGGACTGCATAAGGTAGTGAGATAGCCATCACTGCAAGTGTTCAAGAAGAGGGGAACAATTATTTTGACACAGATCAGCTATTGAAAACTTAAACACTGGTTGGAGGATTCTGAGGTATAAATAGAGACATTTTCTAATGTTCCACCCAACCTAGAAAAGTTTGGTGAATCATTAATATTTCAAATTACCCTCATTCCCAACTTCAGCTTCAGCCTATGTGGTTTTATATACCAAATTTCACTTCTAGATCAGGAAAGAAAGAAAAAACACAAAGCAGTGTTCCATAATTAATATTACTCTTTAGTACACCTCCTGGGCTTTCTTTTTCAGTGTTAGGTCAAATGGAAGGTTGATTTTTGTGTTAGTTTACATCAAATAGAAATTTATTGTCAGATACTAGTCTCTGAGTCCTTCTGTCACTCACTACTGGTTGTTTCCTGTTAAACAGACATGCTCCCTTTCAACCTTGCTAACAGAACACTGATTTTGTTCAGGATCGGCAGCAACATGCTCAGGGAAGGTGGGTGAGTCTACAATCTAAACCAAACATAATAACCCCATTCTTATCTTGCTGGTGATCTGTTTAGGGGTGAGGATGTGACTCAGTTTCATTTTTAAAATATAAGGGAAATTATTTGAGGGGAAGGAATGCTTCTGTGAAAGTTTTCTTCCCTGATGAATAGCGGAGTATGGATGTCTCTTTTTCCTATTTTTTGATGAGTCTCCTGACAATGTAATGCGTTGAGCTGTGGCAGCTATCTTGCAACTATTAAGGGGACCCAAACTAATTGCAGAGAAACCAACTTAGAGTTCTGCCATTATAGACACCAGGAGGAGGCTAATTATGGAGTTTTATCAAGTGATATGATAAATCCCTATTGTTTTAAGTCATCTTTTAGCAGGTATCTGTTACTTGCAGCCTTAATATCCTAGCAAATAAGAATCCTAGAAGAATTCAGGTTGAATGAACTGCAGAAACTTTATGGCAAATACATATATATATAGGAGATACTTCTATACTTGAGTGTTAGCATAATTAATTAGCCATGGAAGAATCTAGATCTTGTCTATCCATATCTATGTCAACCTATTTTCTATGTATGTATGTATGTATGTATGTATGTATGTATGTATGTATCTATCTATCTATCTATCTATCTATCTATGTAATCAACCTACCTACTTATCCATAATTCAGTAACTATAGCAACCAAGTGACCCATCTTTTTTCAATCTAAATCTGGTTTAACCATCAATTTAGCTACTCTTAGTGTTAATGTTAATTCCTGCATTGTCTCTGCCATACACCTGCTATGTACAATCTTCAGCCATCTGCTGATTAATACATGACCACCGTTTTACAAATGAGGAATCAACGAGCCTGGGCAAAGGTTATTGGCTAGAAATTGGTGAGGGTAATAATTAATCAGATCAAACCTCACACAATCTGCTTCCTAAATCCATGTTTTTAACAAGTACACTATGCTTCCCTCCATATTGAAAGGTAGTGAGCTAAATATGAGGAGAGATATGACTGATACATAAGTGAAGAAGAGATGGTTACAAACTCGGTCCCAAAAGCAGTGGGTAGGATGTATTTCTCTGGAGTTAAAAGTATCAGAAAAGAAAATCTTCCAAATAGAGCCAACTTGCTAGGTATAAAACAATTAAGTGAGATAGAAGCAAAGAGGGCACACATGTTTTATGAAAAAGTGAAAAGCCTTGTTCTTCAACATTTGTAGATTCGTACTCACCACTAGAAACACCATCTTGAGTATGCTAAATGAGAATGGTAACTCTGTTAACCTCATGCTGTCATTTTTTAAGCATTTCATTTTATTATTAGTTTCAAGAATGCAGTGCATTGGTTAGATATTTATACAGTTTATGAAACAATCCCCCTGATTACTCTATTTTCCCTCTAGCTCTCTACCTAGCCATTACATTACTGCTGACTGCATTCCCTATGCCAATGTTCTTCATCCCCACAACCATCTACCAACTACTAATTTGCACTTTTTTAACCCCACTGCTTTGTCCTAGCCATGCAACCCTCTCTCCTTTGGCCATCACCAGATTGTCCTCTATACTTGTGAGTCCTTCTTCTATTAGTTTGTTTTTCTTGTTCCTTAGATTCCACATATAAGTGAAATTGTATGGTATTTATCTTTATCTGATTTATTTCACTCAGCATAATAACCTCTAGGTTGATCCATGTGGTTGCAAATGGTAGGACTTTTTTTTATGGCTGAGTAATATTCCATTGTATATATTAACCAAAATTTCTTTATTCAATTGTCTGTTGATGGGCATTCAGGTCATTTCTATATCTTAGCTATTGTAAATAGTGCCACCATGAACATAGATATGCACAGATCTTTAGGATTTACTGTTTTGGTTTTCTTTGGATAAATACCCAGAAGTGCAACTGCTGGGTCAAAAGGTATATCCATTATTACTTTTTTTGAGGAACCTCCAGACTGTTTTCCATAGTGGCTGTACCAATTTCAATCCCACCAACAGGATATGAGGGCTCCCTTTTCTCCACATCCTCGCCAACACTTGTTCTTTGATTTATGTTAGCCAATCTGATAGGTGTGATGCGATATCTCACAGTGGTTTTAATTTGCATTTCTCTGATGATGAGTGACCTTGAGCATATTTTCACATGTCTATTGACCATCTGTATTTCCTCTTTGGAGAAATATTTGTTCAGATCTTCTGCCCATTTGCTAATTGGATTGTTTGTTGTTTTTATTGTTGAGTTGTATGAGTTCTTTATATATTTTGGATATTAAATCCTTATCAGATATATCATGAGCAAATATCTTCTACCATTCAGTTTGTTGTCTTTTTGATTTGTTGATGGTTTCCTTTGCTGAGTAAAAACTTTTTAGTTTGATGTAGTCCCATTTGTTGATTTTTTTCTTTTGTTTCCTCTGCTTGAGGAGATATGTCTGAAAAGAAATTATTAATAGCAATATCAGAAAGATTTCTGCCCATGTTTTCTTCTAGAAGGTTTATGGGTTTGGGTCTTACACTTAAGTCTTTAATCCATTTTGAGTCTGTTCTTGTATACGGTGAAAGAAGGTGGTACAGTTTCATTTTTTTTTTTGCATGTGCCTGTCCAATTTTCTCAACACCATTTATTTAAGAGACTGTCTTTACTCCATTGTATATTCATGCATTCTTTGTCATATATTAAATGAGCATAGAGATGTGGATTTATTTCTGGGCTCTCTCTTCTGTTCCATTGATCAATGTATCTATTTTTATGCCAGCACCATGCTGTTTTGATTACTGTAGCCTTGTAGAATACTTTGATTTCAGGTAGTATGATACCTCCAATTTTGTTCTTTTTCAAGATTGCTGTCACTATTCTGGATCCTTCATGATTCCATATAAGTTTTAAGATTATTTATTCTAGCTCTCTGAAAAATGTCATTGGTATTTTGATAGGGATTGCGTTGAATCTGTAGATTGCTTTAGGTAGTATGGCCATTTTAATGATGTTGATTCTGCCTACCCATAAGCACAGTGTATGCTTCCATTTATTTGTATCTTCTTTAATTGCTCTTTTCAAGGACATAATTTTCTGAGAACAGGTCTTTTACCTCCTTGGTTAATGTCATTCCCAGTTATTTTATTGTTTTTGATGCGATTGTAAATGGGATTGTTTTCTTAATTTCTCTTTCTGAAAGTTCATCATTGGTGTATAAAAATGCCACTGATTTTTGACTATTCATTTTGTATCCTGCTACTTTACTGAATCCATTGATCAGTTATAACATTTTTTTTGTGAAATCTTTAGGGTTCCCTATATATAGTATCATGTCATCTGCAAATAATGAGAATTTTATTTCTTCCTTTCTAATTTGGATGCATTTTATTTCTTGGTGTGGCTAGGACTTTGAATACAATGTTGAACAGAAGCAGAGAAAGTGGCCATCTTTGTCTTGTTCCTGATCTTAAGGAAAACGCTTTTAGCCTTTCTCCATTGAGTATGATGTGAGCTGTGGGTTTGTTATATGTGGCCTTTATTGTGTTAAGGTATGTTCCCTCTATTCTCAGTTTTCTGAGAGTTTTATCATAAGTAGATTCTAGATTTTGTTGAACACTTTTTCTGCATCTATTGTTATGATCATATGATTTTTATCTTTCGATTTCTTAATGCAGTGTATCACATTAATTGATTTGCAAATAGTGTACCAACCTTGCATTCCAGGAATAAATCAGGTTTGATCATGGTGTATGACATTTTAAGTGTATTGCTGAATTCAGTTTACTAATATTTTGTTGAAGATTTTTGCACAAATGTTCATAAGAAATATCACCCTGTAGTTTTCTTTTTTTGGAATGTCTTTGCCTGGCTTTGGAATCAAGGTAATAGTGACCTCATAAAAGGAGTTAGAGAAACTTCTCTGTTCTTGAACTTTTTGGAGTAGTTTGAGAAGAATGGGTGTTACTTTTTCCTTGAATGCTTGGTAAAATTCACCAATGAAGCCATTTGGATCAGGAATTTGTCTTTTGGGAGTTTTCTGATTACTGATTCGATTTTATTGGTGGTAATTGGTCGGTTCAGATTTTCTGTTTCTTCTTGACTCATTCTTGGGAAATTGTATCTTTCTAGGAATGTATCCATTTCTTCCAAATTGTCCAGTTTGTTGGCACATAATTGCTCTCATGCTGTCATTTTTAAAAGATAAACTTTTGATCAGAAAATAATGGATCATTTTCTAACATTTTATATATTACCTAAAATCCTCTGACTTTTTGCTTTTTCTATTCAGAATTCCAAATATATCAGCAATAATTTTGCAATAACGTAATTTCATTAATTATTTTCAAACACTTTAAAAATGCTCATTTAGTTATGTCATGGCAAAGTTCATTTAAATAATATTATTAAATTCATTAGTGAAAATTGTCTAGTACCAATTACAATGATTACAGTTTGCCTAAAAAGTGAAACATTTCAACTGTATGTAGAAGAAAAGACATTTAGGTAGGAGTCAAGGTATATAGGTACTAGTCTCTAATACAAGACTTACTCCATGAGTAAGCTGGGGGAAAAAATTCAATCCCCCTGAGCCTCAGTTTCCTCACATGTAAAATGAGGTGCTAATACCTTTTCTATCAAGTTCACAGTGCTGTTTTTGAGTATTGAATGAAACAGTGGATTTGAAATTCTTCCGGATGCATAAAGGCACTCCACATACAAAATTATTTTTATTACTTGTATTACTTTTCATCTAAAAATTCAGAAATATCAAACTTTCATTAGTCCATACTGGTCTCTTAACTATTTCTAGTATGTGTACCTGTATTTGGGATTAAATCAAATGGAACTGCATATTGGTCACTGTAATAATTTTAGGTTGAAAGATAGGGGAGGAGATGAGGGTGGCAGTGCTTGTAGAATTGGGAGCAATAAATGCATCCTGAAAAGCAGAGATTATATGGAAAAAAAAAGAGTCATCATCAGACAACCAATTCATTCCCAGGGAAATCTATTAGTAACTATTCTCTGAAAGTCCGATAAGAAACAGCTATAGGGTCCATATCAGAATGACAATAATATATTCACGTAATTTTATAAGAAATCATGGTGATGTCAGAAATCAATGATCTTTTTCTTTAGTTCCATTAGAGGCACAACCCAACAGATTTCATGAAGTTGAGATTTATCTGTGGCTTAGATGCCTAACAAGACACTAAATACCAGAAAGACTTTTCTGAAAGAATTACAAAATCGTTTTTAGTTTCTGCTCACTACAGTCAAAGCTTAGGATGTATAAGCCTTAGGGAATTTAAAGTACTGACAGGTCTTTAGAGGTAGAGCAGGAGTTGAGGGGGTCTGTTTCATTACAAACTAGCTTATTAGTAAAAACACCATCACTCTTATAACTTGGTCATGTATTTAAATTAGCTGATATCATTGTACTTGGTCAGCCCATTATCCTTGATTAACATAAGTGAATCACAATAAAAATTTGCTTGAGTGTACAGTGACTCATCCCTAATGGATGTGAATTTATCCAACTACTAAATAGGTGTTGGAAAGAAGAATCTGAGCTAAATTTTTAGCTAAGGGATAGCAGAAGCTGCTGATGCTGATTCTCTCTTTACAGAAAGAAAATAATTGCTTCACAAATGAGTACAGGATTTTGTTATTATAGGACAACTGCAATGGTATTCTCTGCAGGTTATATATTATACATTTAATTATTTCATAAAAGCACTGGAAAGAGTGATTTTCAGACTCTGCTGTATGATCCTAGGTTGTATATTTAGTCTTAATAAATCTTAGTTTTTTTCTTCTGCAGAATAAGGAATTAGGTTTAAGATGCTCTCTAAGCCTTCTTCAAGCTAAAAAGACAAATCTCATACTGGCTTTCAGGATTTTTCAGGTTTGTTCATTTGGGTATAATAATTAAAAAACACACAAATCTGAATCACAACTCCTTTCTAGAGCTACATCATTATTTTAGAACAATAATTTTCACATTTTTAAATTTGCTTCATTTTAAGCATAGAACTGTATAACTTAATGATGCATTTAGAGAGCAACACATATGATATTGAAATGAAAAGTAAATATACAATTCAAAAGAAGTTTTATGTGATATGTCAAAGTAAATTATATTAGGAGAAAGTTGCAATGACCTTCTAAAAGAACCTTACTTCCCAATCTCTGTAAAAGGTACAAGTAACTAGATGTATCTGTGTTCATCTGTTAATACCACTTTTCCAGAAAAATTTAAAGAGTGATTTTATGAAAACGATATGTTAGAAGTGGGATCTATATACAATTATTTTTACTTCTACATAAATGTCAGCAAACTTTCAGGGTGATTTTACCCCAAGCACATTAAGAACTACAAGGTGTCTGAAGTTCCTGCAGACTAAGAGGGAAGAACTGATGCCAAGGTCTTCTATTTGAGCTCTTGATAATGTTCCCTTTTCAGAAAAGACTTCTGAATCATAGTTCAGAAAAAGCAGAGCCAAAGCAGTCTCTGCCTCCAAAGGTGATCTTTTGGAAATGACAAAGCTTGTTGTTCCCAGAACCCAGACCCTTCCTTCCTTCTGCATCTGGGAGTGAGTTACATGTCTGCTGTTTTATATATCTGGAATTAATAAAAAAAAAAAAACAATTTTCCCCAATAGGTCAAAAATTCATGCCCGGTTTCCAAGAGCAACCATAAGTGGAAATAACTACTGATCTCTGTGAAGTAATATTATAAAAGAAAAAGTGCCTATTCAAGATATCATCATATATATGACATTAACATTATAGATCAACAGAAGTAATTTTTACTCTATGTTCAGTCTTAAAAAGACTTCAAACAAACATCTCTATTACTGCTTAGTACAACTTGCCCTTAAAACACTAAGGCAAGTAAAAAGATAAAAATTCAGCAGTATTGAAAAGACTGAGGAACAACCTAATAGCAGACTCTAGAAGGAATTTTTACTTAGTGTAAGACTAAGTGAGCACTGAAAAAAATTATCAGAACCCCATCAAGGCTCTCCCTTATGCAACAGAGTAGTCTGGTCTGCCTACAAGACAAGAAGGCATACTGTTTCTCATTTACTACCTGTCCCTTAGCACAGATATCCCAGCATCTGTGCAGATCCAAAAATTGGACCAAAACCTATCTATTGTGAGAGTCCTATGCATTGAAGCAATCAATATATTGTTCCACAATACCAGATATTTTTAACAAACAAAATAATATTTATTTGATTTTTATATTTACAAAAAGGATATATGTTCACTGTGGAATTTTTGAAAATTTAGAAAAATACAAAAGAAAAAGAATAAAGTTACTCCCACTCTCACTACCCAGAGATAACTACATTAACTTAAGAATATATATCCATTCATGTTTATCCCTCATTTTACTTTTTATAAAAATAAGGACATGCTATATATATATATATATATATACACACACACACACACACACACACACACACACACACACACACACACACATATATGTATATATATACATATACATATATATACAATTTTGTAACTTGTTTTTAAATTTAAAGTGACATAATTTATGTCATCAAATATGTTTAGAACATGAGTGTCAATAAGTATGTATATAGTGAATATATATTTTATTATTGTATATAATATATATTATATCCCATTATTCCATTGTACACATATACTATACATATTTATAACATCTCCTATTGTTGGGCATTAGAGTTGTTTACTGTTTTTCTCTATTGTCAGTAATATTCTGTTGAATATATGTGTAGATTTTTTAATTTTTATTTTTCAATTAACATTGACATTCAATATTATTTCATATTAGTTTCAGATGTTTAACATAATGGTTAAACAAATATAATTTACGAAGTGATCCCCCCATTTGTCTAGTACCCTCCTACCCACCTGGCAATAGTACCCTGTGGCCCACGCCTACTTGCTGCCCTAGCGCCCAGTATGTCAAGCACTTCATTCAACCAAGAATGTTTATTTTTAATTATTTTCAGACATAACCCCCAAACCCTTGATTTTAGCCTTGTGAAAACTCCGGGCAAAGAATTACACCTGAATTTCTGACAGAAATGTGAGCTAATAATTGGTTGTTGATTTAAGCAACTAAATCTGTAGTAGTTTGTTGTGCAACAATAGAAAAAGAATAATGAAAAAAGTCAAGAAATTAGGACAATCAGCTATAAAATAGTTCTGCTTGCTATGCTTAAAGAAAAAAAAAAAGGAAAGTTTTAAAATATCAGCAGAAAATAAGAAACCATGAAATTTGTAAGAGATTTCTGCAGTCATCCATGATAGAATAATAAAGACCATATTTACTCTCCTGGCTTAAACAACTAGAAAACTGGATAGAATACATGAATCAATTGTTTTCAGGCCAGACAACAAGCTGCAAAGAGCTATTATTACAAATAGAAGAAATAAAAATGAAGTGATCCCTCCAATTCCCCCAACTTATTACAGAATGGTGTTTCCAAGCTACAATGCAGAGGAAGGGGAGACCCAAGCACTGGCTGGTGGTGTCACTGAACTGAGGAGTCAAAGATCAAAATTCAGGGAGGACAGTGCAGCTGGCAATCAATGGGCAGAGTACCTGAGAGGAGAAAGTGTCAGGGAGAAAACTCTAGAGATCTGCAAAGGTGTTCCTTTGAGTATTTGGCTTATTACCCCCATGCATGCATGAGAGGAAACTACCAGACACAGGAAACTGAATCACTGTAAAGCACTAGGCTGAACAATTTCCAAAGGTCCCACAGAGCTGGGAATATTTTGTGTTCTCAACAGCCAAAGTGGGAAAATTTTACAACACACAGGGCACAGGGTAGAGTTGTCAGAAGGATAGCACCATAGTAGAGGACATATATTACATCTTGAGTAAAGGATAGCACAGAAAGTTTTCTTGGATTTATAAAAACATATATTTAAAATCCCAATATTACTGCTTTCATTCTCAGAGTACTCCTGTGTAGCAGGATACTTCTGCTTTGACAAATGGTAGAAGGGAGAGAGAGAGAGAGAGAGAGAGAGACAGAGACAGAGACAGAGACAGAGAGACAGAGAATCACCAGGCAGTGGGGAGTCAAGAGGATCCAGTGTATCATCTAGTTCTCTATTCTCTCTCTAAATTCTTATCTTCATTGCACTGTTTTGACTCTCCATGAAGTTTAGCAGGTATGGTTTTCAAAGCCAATGGCCCAAGCATTTAGCAATCATGTGAGAACCAGGTCCAGCTGCACTTTGGGGAAGTATCCCTAAACATCTGGTATATATGGAAGAAGATATATACCTGCAGTTACTCATGAAGAGTACTCTGTACTCTTAGTACACCGTACTAAACTGCAGTTTACAAGCATAAATTGACTTAATCCTTATGAGAAACCAAAGATGGAGGAACTCTTATTCCCATTTTATAGGTAAGGAAACTGATGCTCAGAGGGGATAAATGAATGTTCGAGATCACATAGCAGTAAGTGGTGACTTGCTATCTTGAATCCAGTCCATCCTATTCTGTTGCTTAGGTTCCTCTATGTAAGGGCCAATAAGCAGCAGAAGGTCACCTTTTAGGATCTGATGAACAAGTGAAAACCTCTAATGTTGACATTCACAGGGAAGGGTAAATAATTACTGTTCATAAAAATTAATCTCAGAGTTTTACATGTAATTTGACACCTACTTTTAACTTAATACAGTGCATGAAGTGTTTACAAGAATTGTATTTTCTTTTGTGTTCATTACTTGGAACAGAATTTACATAGAATATACCTTTTAAAATTCTTATTTAATCACATAACTCTATGGTGCTCTATCAAATATATGATCATTACACTCATTGGTGTTTTAGCTAAGAATGGGATTGATAATTATATTTATAACGGAATATATTAACAAATAAGTCCATTTGCTAATATTTAATAACCATTAAGAACTGCTTAAAATCATGCCATGGGCCAGAGAATAGCTTATATAGAACATTCCTATTTATGTGTCCACAAAAGAGGACAGAGAGTCTATTCCACAGTAAGAATCACAATACTATCTAGCTAATAATCTCTACATTAAGTTCTTTTTTAGAATGAGGTAGGATATAAATAATAAGAGAAATGGCCATAATTTCTCTTTTGTACAGTTGTTTGATATTTCCTTTATCACTCCTCAATCTTTATGTAAAAGCCTCTTCCCCATTAAGTTCATGCCAGTCATGATGCAACCTTCTCCACCCCAGTCCCACTTATGTCACCTTCTGACCTTTAGGCCTTTCCTATCACAAACGAAGCATCTGTACCTCATTCATTGTCTCTAGCTCCACCTCAACTAACATCATCATTCTGAGAATTTTATATACCTAGAAGGTCCTCGGCCAATTTTCTGGCCTTATAACGGCTTACATCTACAGAGCCAATGAGGAAGTCTTTTTCCCCCATGACCTCAACCAAGAATTCCCACCAGAGCCACTCACCACAGTTACCTGTGCTCCTCTGAAATCACAGTTTCAGACACCCCACATTGACTACACCTTCTATCTCTTCAACTCCCAATGAAATTTCTTCTCTTGGATGTCTCACAGACAACGTCACCTCAATATGACTAAAACTGAGAGGAGTCAGAAGCACTCTCATATATTTGAATCCTTTAATAACACATGCAGCTGTTAGCAGTACAAGGCTCCTTCTGTGAGGGGTTTCAGCAATGGATAGATAAGGTTGTATGGACTCCCTCCATGCTCTGGGTCACAGGCATCAGCAGTTCTTGCTGAATTAGAACATTTCATCAACCTTAGAATTGTTGCCATCCTTAAAGTCTTGGCCGAGCTGTGGGTTCTTGTCTACTGCCCTCTGAACGCAGCAGTTGTTGTGGGCCTCGTTGTTTACCAGCTCCAAGATGTTGGTGGTCACATATTTGAGAATGACAGAGAGGAAAACCTGAGTGGACAATCTCAGGTGCTGGGCAGAGTTGTTTCCCTGCAGGAGGCTGTCCGTGTGGCTCACAGGGAGCTGCAGCTTGGTTTTTGTGGTGCATGACAAAGTCTGCTTCTTAAGCTTATAGTTCAGACAGCTTCTTTTTCCAGACATGATGTTTTACTCTAATTGGCCTAACTTGATTTTCCAGCTGGCCTGAGTCTCTTAAGGCACCAGACAGTGCTCATTCCCACCCAGTCTGTCCCCATACTCCAGCCACTCATTGGTCAGGGAGCAGCAGCCTTTGTGACACCATAGAAATTGTGGTGTCACTAGTGTCCACTAAGCCCTGATCAGGCCTCAGCCTAGATATGTGCATGTTAAGAACTTGGTCATCCTAATAACTGGACCAGAATGTGACATCAATATACCCATTAGAATGGCTGACAACACTTATTGTGGATGAGGATATAGAGCTACAAGAAGGTTACAACCACTTTGGGAAAAGTCTGACAATGTCTTATAAAACTAAACATACACCTATCTATGACCCATTCTTCTTCTGGTTATTTAGTTAATAAAAAAATTATATATATATATATATATATATATATATATATATATATATATATCTTCACACAATATGCATCAAACTGTTTATATCACTTTTATTTAGAATAACCAAAACTGGAAATAGCTCAGGTGTTCATCAACAGAAAAATGGATAAACAAACCATAGTTTATTCATACATTTGGCAATAAACAAAATGAACTACTGATACACAATGACATGGATGGATCTCACAGGTACTATGCTGAGTGAAAGAGCCAGACACAAAAACGTACATATTGTGTATGTATGTGTATGTGCATATGTGTATGAAGTTCTAGAAGAGTTAGAATTCTAGTTGTCTCCAAGGTGGAGGAGGGACAGGATTGATTGTGAAGGAAACTTTCTGGATATGTGTGTGGGTTACATGGATACACCTATTTTAAAAAAATTGTGCAATTGAAATGTGTGCATTTTAACATATGCCATTTTTTCCTATAAACATGCAAATGGGAAGGGGGAATAAAAATGAAACAAGAATGGCAGAATGTTGATAGAAGTAGGTAATAGGTATATGGGGTTTCATTACATTTTGCTTATTTTATTTTATGTTTGAAATGTTTTATAATGAAAAGTAAACAAATGGAAGAAACAGGAAGAAAGAATGAAGAGTAGCCATTATTAATCCATCACAGTGTCCTTCCTTGTCTAAGAATTGTCTGTCCATTAGTAGTCCCTAATAATCAATCAGAAAGCCTTGTGAGATAACATCTATTTTCCATCGTGAGCCTATGGCATATACTCCTGAGACTGTTAAACACACACACACACACACACACAGAGAGAGAGAGAGAGAGAGAGAGAGAGAGAGAGAGAGAGAGAGAGAGAAAGAAATAACCAGAATGACTTACCCCAATATATTGAAGTGCTTACCTTCAGATGGTAGGATTATGAATGATTTTTACCCTCTCTGTATTTTTCTACATCTTCCAAATGTATAATTATGAATATGTATTTTTTATAATCAGAAAAGTAAACCAGACAAAAATTTTAAATATAATTTTCATTGAATTTCTCCTAGATTGTTATTATGGTTTCAAAAAGTCAACAGGCCTTCACCACATTATCACTCTCAGAAAAAGCAATGCTACTAATCATATTATTTGTTAGTAACAAAAGCTTTTGTGAAGGTATGAGCCTCCAGGGTAAAGATAAAAATGCAATACCACACAGGAGATCTGCTTATTAGACATTGGGCACACTATCTGTATAACCAAAATAACTTTAGAAATTTCCTACCAAATTCACAGCTACACTGTTATGCAAATGTAACTATGTCTAAATTAAAAGTGCTGAAATGATATAGCCAACAGACATTGAAGTATGATTGCTTTTAGTGGTGTAAGCAGAAAGATTGGGATGTTTTAAAGTAAACAAGATGTATCACAATTTATTTTGTTTCTTTTTGGTTAGGAATTTATAGTATACAGGAAAGAAAAAATGATAACACGAAAATAATATAAAGTGAAGGAGAAAGGAAAGATATTAAGTGTTTGAAGTAAGGACAGCTAGGCCCTCATAAAACAAACAAACAAAAAAAATGGACAGAAATTTAATTGTAGATTGAGTCTGTAAGACTTACAACTATACATAAAAAGGGCTGATACCTTTGTATTATATATGTTAAAGTATCTTTATTTAACTTTCTAGTGTTTATGTCTTGCCTTCCCAACTCAATTTTTAAATAGCTAGTTTCTAAGAGTAGCGAATCTATCTTTTACTTCTGGCTATTTGTCATTGGGCTATAAGTTCTAAGAAGGCACACTCTATCTTCCCCATAGTTATTACCATTAGAATCTAGTTCAGTGCCTGAGACAAAGGAGGCACTCACTCAGCATTTGTTGAATAAATGAATGACTATTCCCATTGCATGTTACCTGATGCCTTGCCCACAGTAGAAATTCAGTAGCTATGTATTAAAGTAGTTATGCATTAATTCATTTATTCATCCCAGTAATATTATTGAGTGTCTGCTATGTGCCATGCTCTCTTCTAGGTGCTAGGGACATGGCATTGAGCAAGGTAATATCCCTGCTCTCATAGTGCTTATATTCTTATAAAAAAATTACCATTTGGTCACTTTAAAAGAATATGATTTTTAGTTTTTATTGACACAACTGACAACTTCCTTCCATTTTCATTGTTATAATACTAAGCAACTCTTGGGTGCATTGGGTCAACGTTTCACTTTTAAGGCACTCTGAGTTGGTAGGTGAATCTATTAAAAGTGATTTAAGGTGACAAATGTAAGCACACATAATTATTATGATTGGAGGACTTTTCAAGATAACACATGAAAATTGCTACTGAATATACAGTTCTTGAAGTCTACATCCTATGAACCAGGAGAGAGACAGTTTCCAATAGAAACAGAGATTTCTTTTATTGACAAAGATGAATTGTTTTACTATGACTCTCCTCTTTCTAATTTCCTAGCTATTCTAGATCAATCAATACTCCTTAGACAGCACCCATTTAAGGTTCTGACAAGTGTTATTTTTTAGAGGCCATTCTTTAAGCTTCTCATTAATGAAAAACAGTACTGCAGCATCTATTGCCACTTCCATTCTGTTTCCTGGCCTTACTCCGTCTGGTCCCAATTTTAAAAACAGCTGAAATTAGTACATTCTGATATTATGCAAATGTCTCTGGCAGATTGAGCTAAGACTAGTGTGTATTGGGCTATTTCACTCTATTTAGTATATAGATGAATTTGGCATTTTTAAATTAAAGAAATTTATGGACACCTAAAAATATCTCTGCATTAGAAATGTCTTTCCTTATGAAGGTTAAACAAACACCAGTCTATGGAACAATTTTAAATTTGCTGAGTTTAAAAATAGGAATTGAGAGAGTAAAAAAAGAGAGAATCAAGAAAGCAGATATTAGTGTTTATCATGATGTCCTTTTGGATGAAGTAGAGAAGTACGGGCTGGATGCCCAGTGGAGCTTGGTAGATTCAGCCCTGATTGATTTACTATAGCCAAAATGTACTGATTATGGCTCACTGCAATCCTGGAGGGAATTTTTTAGTGTCATACTGCAGAGCTGAAAATTTGGGCTGGTCATCTTTAAAAATTTTTTAATGACTAAGAAGGGACATTCATGACATATGTATATAAAATCTAGTTATCATAATAATTTGGTAGGGACAGTGAATATATTGTTATGACATGATCTCTTCAAGCTAGATTCTTTGTCTGAATCTAAAAGATGAAGTTTTATATTATGTCGAAAACAACCAGTTCTTATTTTACGGTAATTCTTAGTCAAAGATCAGGGGACACTTGTTTCTAGGCCCTAAACTGATTGATTATTTTCATAAGTCAGCAAGTGAAAGATTTTGAACTCAAAAGAAAGTTAATAGAGTTTTTCAACAAAAGATAAAAATAATATTAAAGAGCAATTTGTTTTTTACCTGTAATGATTTCTGACCCTCTGCTGGTAATGTTTCTTTCTTAAAAAAAAAAAAAAAGTCTGAAAAGTGTAAACCTCAACCCTCTCCACCTCAGGAGAACCAAGCTCTTTGAGCATCAACTGTTTGTTGTGTCTTAGGAGAGAGTATACCTCACTCCTGTAGCCAAGATGATTGATAGTTTTAATATCTAATTAAAAGTTTTCCTTTCTCATTTGGAACTGGGAGAAGTGGGTTTCCTGTGTACCTAAAAATTTACAAAGTAACTAACCTACATATTGTCTCAGGACAGAAAGCAAGATATAACATTTTTGCAGATCATCTCATGCTTTATGTCCTTTCCTCGTAACGCGTGAAATGCATAAATTATCATTTAGGAATAGAATGGCCAAGTATTGATAATATCATTCCCTAAGAATATGAATGAGAGTTTATTAAGCTATTTTTAAAATAAAGGATTTATTTAAAATTACATGGAAAGTGCCAAAAAGCTTCTGGCTTGGAAATACAGGATTTTTCTTTTCTTTTTCTTTTATTAAATTTATTCGGGTGATATCTATTAATAAAATCATATAGGTTTCAAGTGTACAGTTCAATAATACATCATATGTGTATTGCATTGTGTGCTCATCATCTAAAGTTAAATTTCCTTCCATCACCATATATTTGACTCCCCCTCTACCCTTATCTACCTCTCCCTTCTCCCTTTCCCTCTGGTAAGCACTAAACTATTGTCTGTGTCCATGAATCTCTGCTTGTTTGCCATGTTTGTTTGTTGTTTCAGTTTTATATCTTGCATAGGATTGAAATCACGTGGTTCTCAACTTCTTCTGAAAGGACAGGATTTTTCAAGAGTTTTCTGGCACTATACTAAAAGAAGCATACTTGAGAAAAAACACAGGTTTTTTTCATTTACTGAAAATAGAAATGAGTAAGGTATAAATTAAGCTTCCAAAAAAGCTAGCGTAGCCTTGGTTTTATTAACCAATATGGGATGTCCAAGGAAAAGAAGTGATGATTCCGTTTTGCCTATATAGTGTTCTGTTCTGGTCACTGTATTTTGAGAAAGATTGACAAACAGGAATATATCCAAATACTGCTATCCATAGAGAGGATGAATATTCTAGAAGATATGTAATGTAGGGAACAAAATGAAGGACCCAAGGATGTTTAATCAAGAGAAGAAAAGACTAAGAAAGAACACGGCAGTGAGCTTTGGTTATTGAAGGCCTTAATGCAAAGGAGTAATGAAATCATTCTATAGACTCTACAGGTCAAAAGTAAGACTGAGGAGCTGAACTTTCACTGATGCAAAGTTTGGCTTGATTCAGGACAGACACATGTAGCAGAACTGATCCAAAATGGAATGGACTATCATAGGAGACAGAGATGTCCCTATTACTGAAGGTGCTCAAGCACCTTAGGAATATTTTTGAAGATGAAATCTGAACAGTAGATGAGGTTGGAGCAGATTAGTCCTATGATCTCTTCCAGCCTTAATATTCTAAACTTGGACAATGACATAGAGGCCTAGATTTGAACATTAAAATAATTTTCTATTCTTTCCTATCATCCCATATCTAATTAATTAACAAATCTGCTTAGCTTTCTCTACAATGTGTCTTGCATCATTCTTGTATTATTATTTTACAGTGAGCTGAGTATTACAATATCCTAGTTGGAAAAAATTGGCAAAATAAAAATCTGCATATTCTTTTGAAGATTGTTTACGAAGATTGTTTAGGAAGATGATTAAACTTTTTTTTCCATCTCTAGAACACACATACATTTGCAATGTAATTTTATTGCAACTTATATCAAGAAGTGGCTTCTCTGTTCACTCCTTTAATTTGGGATGCTATGAGTTTTTGTTGACCAATAGAATGTGGCAGAATCAACTCTGTGTGCCTTCCAAGTCTAGGCTTTAAGAAGTTTTCAGCTTCTGCTCTCACAAGTTTATATCACTACAACCTTGTGGATAAGCCTGGGCAAAACTTCTGGAGGCTGAGACAGCACACAGAGAGAGGAATCATGTGGTGAGAAAGAGAAGCCCAGCCATCTCAGCTGTAGCAGTCCTAAGAGCCAGAGCCCCTGATGGGAGAGAGGACAACCAGGACGAGCCATAAGTAGATCGAATTGGCATCATCTGAAGCAGAGATGAGCCATGGCACTTCAGTCTACCCAAACTGCCAATCCAAAAATCATAAACGAATAAATGTCCGTTGTTTTACAGAGCAGTTTGTTATTCAACATCAAGAACCAATATGTGCTTTTATCCAGCACATTTTGTTTTGCTTCTAAAAATAACCCTACACAAGACATATGCACACATATGGCCACTACAGTGTTTCCAATAAGTATCAAAATACAAAATAAAGAGGACTAGTTAAAAAATGATGGCATATCTATGGAAAACTCGGCACTTAAAAAGGATCAGGTGGTTCTCTATTTACATATGTGAAAAGATGTCTAAGGTATATTGTTAAGTGAAAAAATAATGTTCAGAACAGTGTGAATAATTAAGTACATTTATGCAAATAGATAAGTATAGGCATATTTGTTGTTGCATATGTTGTATACACATAGAAAGTATCCAGAAAGATGTAATAATAGTTAGCTAAGGAGTTAGGCTGAAATTTGAGGGGAGAAAGAAGACTTTATATACTTTATTTCTTGAAATTTTTTTACTTTGAGTGCAATTACTTAAATATGTTCATTTAAAAATAAATGGAAATAAAAATAAAAATAGTTACAACTTGTAACTATTCCCTTTGCCTCCAGTTACTGCCTCCTTGCAACACATTCTGTATAGTATCACTTCATTAATATAATACCCTTTTTTTATTATGTCACTCCTCCACTCACTAAGTCTCAATAACTCTCCACTGCCTAGCAATGGTCTTCAAAGTGAGGTATGTTCTATTTACACATTTTAGTGCAAATAGTAAATAAGAAAAAAAAGTTTTATTAATGTTGAATACATGGATATACACTGGCACCCTCACTTGGTATTTATGTGACCACCTATTAAGTAAGAAAGGCAAGATGTCTTAAGAGCATGTGTTCCACACACAGAAGGGTTTATGGTGGTGCCCTGCCTCATCCTTTTACTTTCTCCTGATTACAACTGATTCCACTTTCTGTGAGACTGGTTAAGTCGACTTGTAGATTTTCAAAAATCTATCTTGAAAGAAAGAAACCTTTAAAAATTGACAAATAACTTAAAAATACTCCCTCAAAGAAATGAGGCTAATACAAATAATGCAAGCGCAAATTAATGCCAAATAAACGGTAGATTTGACTCATTTTCTACTCTTGGTACAAACCCTTAGCTATATTAAAGGTAAAAACAGTGACTGCCTAATAGATCTGACAAAGAGTTAACAAAAAAGAAAAACAGCAGAAGAAAGTTAACTCCAGAGTTTCAAATGTATAAAATCATGTGATACTCATTTCAATACTTTACCCAAGTTCATTTAACCATGATGAAAGTTTTGAATCCTCTGCTGAGTATTCTCACTTATTAATGAACTACAAAATTTCACACCCCACTTGGAAAATTCTTGTTCATTTGTCCTGATAAAATGATTGAAACAATATATGGAAAATATGAGACTAATACAGAAATGCATTTTTTGTCAGAAAATACTATTGTAAAAAGCATAAATATTTTTTAATTAAAAAAAATTTAAATTTATTTTAACATTTTATTCCCTCCCCCACCCTCTGATAACCACTGGTCTATTGTCCATGTCCATGAGTCTCTGTTTGTTTGTCCTGTTCATTTGTTGCTTTTAGGTCTATATCCCATATATAAGTGATATCACATGATTTTCAACCTTTTCTGTTTGGTTTATTTCACTTAGTATGATTATTTCAAGGTCCATCCATGTTGCTGCAAATGGCAGTATTTCATCTCTTCTTATGGCTGAGTAATATTCCATTGTATATATGTACCACAGGTTCTTTAGCCAATCATCTATCGTAAGATACCTTGGTTGTTTCTGTGTCCTGGCCACCACGATTAATGCTACTATAAGCATCAGTGTGCAAATATTTTTTTGGATGTGGGTTTTCAAGTCTTTAGGATAAATACCCAGTAGAAGGATTGCTGGATCATATGGTATATCCATTCTTAGTTTTTTCAGGAACCTTCATACTGTTTACCATAGTTGCTGTACCAATTTGCAATCCCACCAGCAGTGTATGAGGGTTTCTATTTCTCCACATCCTCTCCAACATGTGTTATTACTTGTCCTGTTGATTATAGCCATTCTAACTGCTGTGAGATGGTATCTTATTGTGCTTTTGATTTGCATTTCCCCAATAGCTAGTGATATTGAGCACCTTTTCATATATTTGTTGGCCATTTGTATGTCTTCTAGGGAGAAGTATCTGTTCAGGTCCTCTGTCCATTTCTTGACTGGATTGTTTGATTTTTTTGTTGTTGTTATTGTGTTGTATGAGTTCTTTGTATATTTCAGATATTAAGCCATTCTCAGAGGCATTGCTTGCAAATATATTTCCCATTTGAATGGTTGTCTCTTTACCTTGTTGATGATTTCTTTTGCTGAGCAAAAGCTTTTAGTTTGATGTTGTCCCATTCATTTATTTTTGCTCTTACTTCCCTTGCCTTTGAGGTCAACTTCAAGGTCCTTGAGTTTAGTTCCTGTTTTTTTCTATACTTTTTATTGTTTCAGGTCTTATATTCAGGTCTTTAATCTATTTTGAGTTAATTTTGGTGTGTAGTGATACACAACAGTCTAGTTTCATTCTTTTGCAGGTAGCTTTCCAGTTTTCCCAGTACCATTTATTGAAGGGGCTTTCCTTTCTCCACTGTATGTTTTTTGCTTTTTTGTCTAAAATTGTTTGCCCATATAAATATGGGCAAATAACTCCAGAGTCCAGGGTTTACTTCTGGACTCTCGATTCTGTTCCACTGGTCCATATGTCTGTTTTGCTGCCAATACCATGCCGTTTTAATTACTGTTGCTTTGTAGTATAATTTGAAGTTGGGCAGAGTGATGTCTCCAGACTTGATCTTTTTTCTCAGGATGGCTTTGGAAATTCGGGGTCTTTTGTGATTCCATACAAATGTGATGATTTTTTGTTGTATTTCTTTTAAAAATGCCAATGGGATTTTGATGGGGATTGCATTAAATCTGTATACCTTAGGTAATAAGGTCATTTTATTTTGATTGATTGATTGATTGATTGATTGATTTTTTATGCCTACAGCACCTGGTCTTCCTAGGTGGTCTCATCCAAGTACTAACCAGGCCCGACATTGCTTAGCTTCAGAGACCAGACAAGATTGGGCACATTCAGGGTGGCATGGCCATAGACTGCTAATAGGTCATTTTAACTATGTTGATTCCTCCAATCCAACAACACAGAATATCTTTCCATTTCTTTGTATCTTCTATGATTTATTTTAATAAGGTCTTATAGTTTTCATTATATAGGTCCATCACATGTTTCGTTAAATTTATTCCTAGGTATTTCATTCTTTGTGTTGCAATTGCAAAAGGACTTACTTTATTCACTTCTTTTTCTAATACTTCATTATTAGAGTAGAGGGATGCTATGAATTTTTGAATGTTGATTTTGTATCCAGAAACTTTACTATATATGCTTATTGCTTCTAGTAGTGTTCTTGTGGAGTCTTTAGGGTTTTCTATATACAGAATCATGTCATTCACAAGTAGTAACAGTTTCAATTCTTTGTTTCCTATTTGGATGCCTTTTGTATCTTTCTCCTGCCTGATTGCACTCACTAGGATCTCCAATGTTATATTGAATAATGGTAGTGATAGTGGACAGCCTTGCCTTGTTCCTGATTGTAGAGAGAAGGTTTTCAGATTTTCACCACTAAGTATAATGTTAGCTGAGGGCTTGTCATATATGGCCTTTATTATATTAAGATATTTTCCTTCTATACCTATTTTGTTAAGTGTTTTGATCATAAATGGGTGCTGTATCTTGTCAAAGGCTTTTTCTGCATCTATTGATATGATCATATGATTCTTATTTTTTAATTTATTTATGTGGTATCACATGAATCGATTTGCATGTGTTGAACCATCCTTGTGCCCCTGGGATGAAGTCCACTTGATCGTGGTGTATAATCTTTTTAATATGTTGCTGTATTCGTTTTGCTAGTATCTCATTTAGGATTTTTGCATCTGTGTTCACGACAGATATTGGCCTATAGTTTTTTTTTGTTTTATCGTTACCAAGTTTTGGTGTCAGGGTAATATTAGCCTCATAAAATGAGTTGGGAAGTATTGCCTCCTACTCAATTTTTTGGAAGAGTTTGAGGATAATTGGTATTAAATCTTCTTTGAATGTTTGGTAGAATTTACTGGTGAAGCTATCTGGTCCTGGACTTTTACTTTTTGGTAGGTTTTTTATGATTGTTTTCATTTCCATACTGCTGATCAGTCTATTTAGATTTTCCAGATCTTCTTGATTCAGTCTAGGAAGGTTGTATTTTTCTAAATACTGGTCCATTTCTTCTAGGTTATTAAATTTGGTGTTATATAATTTTTCATAGTATTCTTGTATGATCCTTTGTATTTCTGCAGTGTCTCTCATAATTTCCCTTCTTTCATCCCTGATTTTATTTGTGTCTTTTCTCTTTTTTTTTCTTTAAATAAATCTAGCCAGGGGTTTGTCAATTTTATTAACCTTCTCAAAGAACCAGCTCTTTGTTGCATTTATTTTTTTCTATTTTTTTGTTTTCAATTTCATTTATTTCTACTCTAATTTTGATTATTTCTTTCCTTCTTCTGACTTTAGGCTTCATTTGCTCTTTCTTTTCTAGCATTTTAAGATGAGTGCTTGGTTGTTTATTTGGGCTCATTCCTATTTTTGGAGATAGGTCTGTAATGCTATGAACTTTCCTCTTATGACCACTTTTGCCATGTCCCCAAAGTTTTGATATGTTGTACTATTATTATTATTTGTTTCTATGTATTTCTTGATCTCCCTTTTTCTTTCTTCTCTGACCCAGTTATTCTTCAGTAGTATGTTGTTTAATCTCCAAGTATTTATGGCTCTTTCTGCTTTTTTTTTACAGTTGATCTCTAGTTTCAAAGATTATGATCAGAGAATATGGTTGGTATGATTTCAACTCTCTTCTCTTTGTTGAGGCTATCTCTGTGTCCAAGTATATGGTCAATCCTTGAGAATGTTCCATGTGCACTAGAGAAGAATGTATAAGCAGCTGTTTTAGGATGAAAGGCTCTGTAAATATTAAATATGTCCAGTTGGTCTCATATATCATTTCAGGATGTTATTTTCTTATTGATTTTCTGTTTGGATAATCTGTCCATTACCGACAGTGGGATATTTAGGTTCCCTACTATGATAGTGCTTTGGTCGGTTTCTCCCTTTAGTTCTGTTAGTAATTGCTTTACATATTTTCGGGCTCCCTTATTGGAAACATAGATATTAATAAGTGTTATGTCTTCTTGGTGCATGATTCCCTTTATCATTATGAATTGCCCCTCAATATCTTTCTTTACATTTTTTATTTTGAAATCTATTTTGTCTGATATTAGCACCGCTACTCCTGCTTTTCTCTGAATGCCATTTGCTTGAAATATCATTTGCTTGAAATATCATGAGTCTATATTTATCTTTGGAACTGAGATGTGTCTCCTGGAGGCAGCATAGGGTTGGATTTTGTTTTTTGATCCAATTTTCAACTCTGTGCCTTTTCATTGATGAGTTCAGTCCATTTACATTTAGGGTGATTGTTGAAATATGAGGTCTTCTTATAGACATTTTATCTTTTGCTTTCTGGTAGGTTGGTGTTTCCATTGCTTCCTTGTCCTTATGTTTCTCTTTTCTTTATTTTGGTTGGCTTTTGTGGGTTTTGCCTCTGGTCCTTCTTGTTTTATGTTATATACTTTGATTCTGAATATTTGGTGTGTGGTTAGTATTACGAATATGTAAAGGATAGTATATATAAACAGTCATCCATTTTCTTCTGAGCATGCCCTATCTCCATTCCCCTTTGCAAATTTGGATCTTTGAATCCTCCTCTTTTCAGTTATTGTTATCTCAATTTGACCCTATGTATGCTGAACTTTCATTACTATCTTGCTATAGCAAATCTCTTCTTATTTTAAGCTTATAATGTCCTGTTCCTAGAAAGGGTTGCACTCCTCTACTTTTAACAGCCTGCTAGTCACCTTACTCCTAATTATGTATGTTTTTGTCACTTTGTTTTACGTGAGCTGACCCCTTTCAGTACCTCCTGTAGTGCAGGCCTTGTAGTGGAGAATTCCCTCAATTTTTTTGTTTGTAAAGGTCTTTATTTCTCCTTCATATCTAAAGAAGTGCTTAGCCAAATACATTATTCTTGGCTGGTAGTTCCTTTCATTTAATAGTTTGAATATTTGATTCCACTCCTTTCTGGCTCATAAGGTTTGTGCTGAGAAGTCAGATAATAACCTAATGGGTTTTCCTTTATAGGTTACTGTCTTCTTTTCCCTGGCTTCCCTGAGCATTCTGCCTTTGTCATTGATTTTTGATAATTTTAGTACAATGTGTTTTGGAGAAGGCCTTTTTGTGTTGAGATAAATGGATGTTCTGTTGACTTCTTGAATTCCAGGCTCCAGCTCATTCCTTAGATTTGAATAATTCTCATCAACTATTGTGTTAAAATCCCTGCTCATTTTCCTCCCTTTCGAGAATTCCCATTATTCTTGTGTTTCCTCTCCTGATGATATCAGTTAGTTCTTGAATTTCTCTTTCATTATTTTTCATTCTTCAGTTTCTCTCTTCTTCCTTCTGATTTATTTCTTGATTTCTGTATTCAATATCACTGATCCTTTCCTCCTTTTGGTCGACTCTATTTCCCAAGCTTGTTATTTCATTTTTCAGCTCTTGCAGTGTGTTGTTTATCTCCAGAACGTCTATTCAGTTCCTTTTGAGGGTTTCAATCTCCTGACGAAGAACTCACCCAGCTCATCTAGTTTTTTTTTTTTTTTCAATTCCTGAATTTGGTGATATGAGTTTTTTCAGAAGTACCATCTTGAATTCTCTGTCATTTAAGTCATACATGTCTAGGTCTGTAAGCTTATTTTCTGGAGATTTTTCTCTTTCTTTCTGAGATGCCTTGTCACCTTGGTTGTTCATGATGTTTAATGGACTATTTCTTTACCTGGGCATTAATGGAAGTGTGTTCTGCTTTTTTTCCCCAGAAAGATTTATTATATAATGGTCTCTAGCTTGTTGCAAGGATGGTGTTTTTTGTTTCTATCAGGTGACGTCTAAGCCTCTTAGATCTTTGCTTTATATAAAGTCTTTATAATGTCTTTTTTCCCTTATAGATGTTTAATCATGCTTGCTACTCTCAATCTCAGTTCCTGTCAGTGTTAGCTATAGTTTCAGTAGTGTTTGTTCAGATTCCCCTGGGGCTCCACCGTGATCGGTCTCAGAGAGTATGGGGGAGGGGTCCTTTGGGTTGGGGGTTGGGGGCTGCGGCTCAGCCTCAGTTTTGCAACCATGGATGGTAAAACTCAATTGTTGTTTCTCAAATTTATGGCAAGTCTACATGTCCTCTGTCTTAACATGCTTTTTCAGGTAACTGCCTGGTCAGGTTGCTCCATTGTGTAAAAATTGGCCATTAGCACATCCCCACTTCTCTGCCATCCTTGTTTCTCTGTCTTCTGCCCTGATGACTGGGCACTGCTGCCGGCTGTGTGGAGCTCACAGCACTCACAGGGTGTGGTAGCTCTTATGTGCACATCCCACGCTAAGATGTGCTGGTGTGTAGTTTGAGTGCTTTTTTGTTGAGTTTTAGATGTTCAGCTTATTGTTGTTTCAAGAGGAGAGATCTGGTGATGTTTCTCACTCCACCATGTTTAATCCAATCTGTTTGGTAGCAGACTGTGAATTCTGGGTTTGACTCCTGGCTGTGATTGATAACTGCAGAGGGGTGTGGGAGACCATAGATGATAGGAACAGGCAGGGGTCAGTTCTAGGCTGCCAGGCAATCATCTGTTGAAAAGAAGTCTTACTCTTTGGTGGGACTTTCTGGAGAGAAGGAAAAGATGCAAAAGTGCTTGATATCTGAGGACCAGGAATGGGCACAAGAGTCAGTGGGAACCCAGGGGCTTTCCTAGAATGCATAAATATTATTGTGGAAACACAGTAACATGAAGGATTCTCAAAATCATTACACTGAATTAAAGAAGCTAGATACAAGGGTATGTACTGTATAATTTCATGTGAATGAAATTTTAGAAAATTCAGACAGAAACATAAGTGGTTGCCTGGGTCCAGGATCAGAGGTAATGACAGATTGCAAAGGGGCTCAAAAGAATTTTTGGGGGTAATGGACATGATCTGTATCTTGGCTGTGGTGGTGGTTCCATGGTTGTAGGTACCTATCAAAACTTGTACATTTTAAATGAATTCAGTTTGTTGTATGTAAATTATATTGAATTAAAGTTAACTATAAATAAATATTAGAAAATGTACTGAATTAAGTACTTGAGAAGGAAAATAAGCACTGTGCTACATGCTGGAAATACAGTGGTAAGCAGAAAAGTTTCCTTGGTCTTTCATGTTGACTATATATAAGTTTATATAAAGGAAGTATATAAAAATAAAATAGTCACAAGAGCCTTACAGACTCCAAAAGAGAACTAAGAAGGAAAGTGGGGATACTAGAATAGCCTATACTAAAAGAACTTACTCTAACTTGTGAAGTCAAGGAAGGAAGGTGAAAATTGGTCCAAACATAAGAGGAATTATAAACTTCTATAACTTTCATAAGTTATAGTTCTCATTTGGCACATGGCACAAACTTTTAGTGTAGGATTGTTATGCATAGATATCTACACTCCCTCACTAGGCTATAAGCAACTAGAATCTGGAGCCCATATTACTTATTTCTTTGTATCTCCTTCTTACAGTACTTAGAGAAGAGTGTACACAGTCGGCAGTTTATATTTACTAATTGGCTAATTTGCCTACCTTCAAAAGAGAATTGAGGCACTCAGAGTTCCCTCATAAGGGAGCTAGTGACTATGAGATGAAACAGACAGGATGACTGGCTCACTGTCCCATCCCATTCTGAGGCCATATGCACCATAGCTCTCGTTGCCCCTTGTTGTATCCTGTCTCTCAGCCTGCTATTCAGACACACTGTTTGGAGGAATTTTTAAGGCATCTCAGGCTTATTTGCTCAACCATTTCATTTTAGTTTTTTACTTCATAAATTTGATCTGTGCTTTAAAACTCAGCTTTTGCTTTCTAACTCATGAAATGATTCAGTCACATTGACAGCATTGGACACATAATGAGGGCTCAAAAATATGTATCAATCAGTTTCAATGTCAACCTCAGCTCATAAAAGGCCTTGCTCTATTGTCCCAGAGCATGAATTCAACATCTATCTGAAACTGAGTTAAAAATAACTCTCCCAAATTTGTGCTGTGGATGCCATCTTTAAACAGCTCCAGATTTAACCGTTAGCAGATATAGCTTTAACAGCCAGTCTTTTGGATTGTTATGGCAAGTCTACATGTCCTCTGTCTTAACATGCTGTTTCAGGTCACTGTCTGGTCAGGTTGCTCCATTGTGTAAAAATTGGCCATTAGCATGGATAAAAATAGAGAATTGACTCTTCTATAGACACGTGACTTTAGAAGTATAGGGATATGAAAATGGTTGATGTCCTAGAACAATGGAATATCTCACAGACTTGAAGAAAGAATCTCTCAGACAGTGCTTTTTTTTTGTTTTTTTGTTTTTGTTTTGTTTTTGTTTTTTAGCTGTAAGTAAGCAGACAGGCCATAAATGGGATTGCCTTCAGCATGACCACTGATTACTTCATAGACTATTCATTTAATTAAAAGTTTTTGGTGATAGCTCTACTAACTCAGCCTTGTTCTTTACAAAAAGAAAATTAAGGAAAAGCAATGGAATACTTTGTGAAACCAATAATTATGTAAACTGACAGTTATTTCTTAGGACATGAAAACATAGAAAAAGATTGATTTAGTCTACAAAACATAATTCTATCTAAACATTCAACTCCTTGTCTCTCAAAATACAGCATCTCTTCAGTCCAAAGACACTGTGCTTTAGAATACTGACAAGACATGTTCAAAGTTAATATACAGGGAAATCATAGACCTCCAGAACTTCAAATCAAGAAACAGCACATACCAAAACTGCATCAATGAATCATGTTATGAGGTGTAGTTTGTGCTGTGGCAGATTGGCTATTATTCATGTCACTGTGCTATATTAGTCTTGATATTGGAAAGAAGACATGAAATATAAAGGCAGCCATTTCTGCATGTAAGAAATCAGAGTGATGGTGTAATAGAAGAAATCATAAGTAAAAAATTTCAACAGCTAGTTAGCATGAATAATCACCTTTGCTAGGAGGCTTTATGAACTATACGAAACTAGGTTTACTGCATTACCTTTATGTTTCAGATAATTATTTTCTTAGCCACTTTGTGAAGTGTCAAAAGATTCAGTCTTTTCAAAATGTTACTTATTTGTCCTTATTGTTTCAATAAGGATAATTTTCCTTTTCTTGAAAAGTGCTTTTGCTTCTGTTATCTTGTTTTGTTCTCAGAACAGCTCTAAGAAATTGGCAGGGAAGGTGTTCAGAATAGAAGCCCCTAGAAATTAAGAGCTTGTCTAGAGTCATCAGCTAGTATGTGGATAAGCAGGGACTCAAATTGACTTTGAATCATTTTGTCAATACCTCCCCCCCAACTTTTTTTGGTAACATCTTTAGTTATCAAAATGCATCTACCATTATTCCTGGATTTTGAGAACTTTCAAAAGCACTGGCATTTGGGTTTGGTTTTGTGGTCACAGGAGTCAGTATTAGATCTGGCAGAGTGTCTGAACTCTGCTGAGGCCTTGGTTGTTGTACCTGGGCTATAATCCCAAAGGTGTAGGGATCTGGCCCTTGGTCTACAGAGTATTGAGTAACAGTATTGGAGGAGGGGAGAATCAAAATTAAAGCTAGATAAACATACACTCCAACCAAGGACTGTAAACAAGAGAGTGAGGCAGATTGGCAGAATCTAGGAATAATAAGGTGGGATAGAGACCTGCAATATAGTGCCAGAGCAAAATGGATGATGGAGAGTTGCAGGTGGAGCTCCAAGAAATTTACTGAGCCTCTTTTTAATGCAGCTGCAGCTTTGGCAATGAGTGGGAAAAGAGTTTTTAAGGTTGTCATGCTGGCTCAGATACATAGGTTGAGCACAAAAATTATTTCAGAATGCAAGCTGGCAAGGCACCTATTTCTTTCCTTTCAGAATCTAAAGGGAGAAAGAATACATGCTTGATTTTATTTAAGGATATATGACTTAAAATGACATATTTCTAAATTATAATTTATTGAACATTTGTATAGAATTGTACATTAGCTGGTCAAGTTTAAAGAATCATTCTATCCTTCCCATAATATGCTAGTATGTAAAATTACCAGAACAATATAACATCTGAGACATAGTTGAAAATGGATTATGACCATTAAGTAGATTAATTGGCCAGGATAATAAAAAAGAACATTTTAAATATAGAACAATAAAACCATATACTTTCCAGTGATTCTTGACTTCCAAAGAACATATTTGGTAATTGGAGAAATGCAAAGTGTCACTCAAATATACAATGACTTGCAGCCATCCTGTAGGACATACATTTTCAGGAAATCATTTACCTCCGTGGGCTTGGTGGAGAGCAGTACATTAAAGAGAGGTTACACAAGTGTAATTCCTATAAATAGAATATCATGAATTTAAAGCGTGGGCAATTAGAATTCAGTTCATTTTTAAAGTGCAGCAAGAATGTGGTAGTAACTTCTCAGTGGAACCAGATCAGCTGAACCAAAATTAAACTATTCCATTGAACTGGGATGTTTGACCATATGATTTTGGGCCCCAAATTACTATTTTCCATTAAGTGCATGAGCCTTTTTTTTTCAGTGATGCACTGTGTTTGATTGTTAGCCTTGAGCATGTACAACCTTAGTTTAATGATTTAGGTGAAATGATCTAGGGAATAAAATGCTGATGCTGAAAAGGTAAGAATACAAATAAGAATGTCTAATAAACATTCTCTATTCTAGCTGTAAGAAACATGACACTCAAACTAATTATATCATGACTCAGCCATACTGTGAAAATTCATTTCCAGAAAAAAGAAATAATAGAAAGTTCAATTATAGAGTTAAATATTGGGTTAAACCATGTGAAATAACCAATCGATAATCAATTATTTTTTACCAAGGGAAATCGTGATTTCTCATGGTACAACATGATATTACCATAACCCATAGTTCAGTGTATTATATCAATTGTATATTGATCCAATTCACTTCAAACATACAGGTGTCTATATCATGCTAGAATTTGCAAGAACATAACAACTATAAGGAAAACCCCATAAAAACAAGTGGAGGATGAAGGGAACACAAAGCAGGAAAGAGAAATTTCAAACAGAGGTATTTAAAAAAAAGTCTTCATTCAGGAGTTGAAAGTTGAACCGGCCTTGAGATTTGACGAAGAGACATAAGAACAAAACTGCAGATAGAGGTGGCAAGGTCCGCAAACACAGGACTATTTGGGAATTATCTCTAGAACAGAAGATATTAAGTAGGTCTAAAAAGCAAAGTTGATAGGAAGACCATGTTGCTGAGAATGTGAAGTAACATGGTAATTACTTTAGGTTTTATTCTGTGGATCCAGCAAGGGTGCTTGAGTAGATGCATGACATGATTAGAGTTATATATTAAGAAAACGCCGTGATGATAGCATGAATGATGGAAATGAGAATAGAAAAAGAAGGATGACTTAAGAGGCATTTGTAGTAATATAAAGGAAAGAATGAATGATGGCTCAAATTACATTAACGTGGCCACAAAGCACAGGTCAGATACCATCAAGTCTTACAATCGATAGGACTTGGTGACTACCCGGATGTAGGGGATGGTAAAAGGCAGGAATGGTTTAAGATGTGGTTCAAGATGACACATAGTAACTGTGTAGTACCATTAAATAAAATGAAGAAATCAGGAGGGGCAGCATGTTGGATAGGGGTTTAGAAGGCAATGGTGCATTTCATTTACAAAACATTGAGTTTAAAGAGTGTAAGGAACATTTACCTGAAAATAGCCTTGCAGAAGTTGGTAAGGTTTGATCTGGAGTCTAGATGAAAGATGAGTGCTAAAGATGAAAGTATAAGAAGTGAAGACAACAAGGACAGATGAGTATGCTTGGGAGAAATCAAAGAAGTGTCAAAATACAATTCTTTTGTTCAACTGCAAAGAGAGAGAGCGAAAGACAGAGAGAGAGAGAGAGAGAGAGAGAGAGAGAAGAGAAAGAGAGAGTGAACAGAGAGAGGACTTCCAAAGTGGAAGGGAAAGACCTTGAAAGAATTCATGAAAGATGGCTTTGATCTTCTTGGGTCTCCTTTGTAAAATTTGAATTGAGAGTAAGAGAAGCTAAAGGATTAGAAACTTGACATGAGTGAGGAAAATTCAGGAGAGTCTTTGTGTTCAGGGCATGTAGAAAAGCATCACTTCTCATGTGTCATACTAAGGAACTGATAAGAAATATTCAAACATCTTTTTCTGGGAAGCAGTTCAAATTGTTAACAAATATAGCTTGTTAACTATAGACATTATAGTTAAAGTCATTATGGTTTATAACAGATGGCTGTACCATAAAAATGAAATTACGATAAAATAACTGGTGTCTAATTGTAATGCAATTAATTTCATTTATATCTCAAGTGATTTCTTTAAATGGTATTTCTAAATTTTTCTGCCTTTTGAAAAATTATTTTTCATAATATGTGGTTTATTTTTAAATTGTTTCCCCACATACCAATAAGATAGACCATTTGGTTAACCTTTTCTTATACTATTAATGATGCAGTTAAAAAAAATTATTTCATGATTTTAATCATTTTAAAAATTAATAGGACTTCACTTTTACAACAAAAGCTTACAATGTTTTCTTCTTGATTACCACATTCTTCAAAAACTCTGTTATTGATATAAGTTATCTGGATGAAATGGAGCATTTAAAATGTTAATCTAGTTTTGTTGGTAGTAGTCAGATTGCTCTTCTATCCTTAAATGATCTGTCACAGAATTTCTGAAAAGTCCACTGAAATTATCCAGCTTACTGCATTAATTTTAACAAATTGAGCTTTAGAAATGAGTGGCATGTTTCTTACCTCCCTATCATTGCTGCAGAGGAGGATATTAAGACTTTGACACTTTACAATAGGGCACTAGTCAATTTAACCTATGTTGCCATGGTTACTCTTGGCACAAAATCACAATTTGTGCCAACGAGTAATATTATCTATCACTGACAGAATCAACAATTTTCTGCTGCTTCTTTTTTTTCTTCCTGGGTGAAATTATTTCACCTAGTAAGCATTAAATAATTTTTGATTTTACAGACAGCTAAGAAAACCAATTCAGTAAGTTGAAGTGACACATTTACTCCTGTAATAATAAATTATAGAGGCTTGAATCTGAAGAAGAATTCAGAGATAATTTCATCTTTTTTTCATTTTAAAAATGGGAAAATGATGCACTAAAATAGAAAGGGATTCCTTAAGTTTACACAGACAGTAAGTGATCAGCATAACTAAACAAAATTCTTTCTCATGCAACAAAATGAGGCTTAGTTTTTATTTTATTTTTCAGAAAAGTAAATACACAAAGGAAAAGCTAAGATCTTCCTTATCACTAATTTTATTGACCAACTCTGGGATATATGACAGTGAGACCTAGGACTTCTATGGTGATATTTAGAGAGAGACAATATAAGTCATATCTGAGTAACTGAAAACATTGGCCTATACGGAATCTAATCAGCTTGGCTTTCTTACCAGTGCAGATAGAATAAAGTTGTGCATATGATGTAATATGCTAACTAAGATATAAATTCTTTTGGGGCACATACTGTGTCATTTATTCAATATAAATACGTACATATATAGGAATAAGGCAGCATTCTTGCTTTCAAGAAGCATTTTGTACTACCCGCCACACTGAATACAGTAAGTTTTCTTGTTTTATTGATTGATATGATGTTCCTTTATCCCTTCTTTACAAATGATTGCTGTGACTTGCAATTTGATAGGACTGTACTGCAGATTTGGATCTTAGTCTTCTTATAGAAAAAATGCTACTGATCACATGTTCATATGATATTGTAGAGCTTACACAGTTGTCCTTTTTGTGTTAAGACAAGAGAAAATGTTAGCAACTCCCAGGATAAGGACACAAGTGGTTCTAATGACCTTTTCAACCCAATGGTTTCAAGGCAGTGGTTTCAGAAAGTAAATTCAAGAGGCAAAGCAGTACAACTCTCTGAGTTTCAGTATCCCCATGGTGGACTGTGATGAAAGCAGTAATTTTCAAAAAAATTTAAAGGAGCTGAACTTTTTATTTTTTCAAACAAAATTTTGTATAAAAAAACTCAGTAGTTATATAAAACAGATAAAAGCAGAAATACTCTGTATGAATTAGAGGTGTGGGGCTTTGGTTCTCACCAGCTAAGCTTACTCTCACCTCTCCTTTTTATCAATGAAGAAAGAGAATTCCAGAGAAGTAAAAATAAATTTTCCCTAAAATTCATTGTTAAAAAAATGATACAACCAAGATTGGATTCTAAATCGCTTTCTACTCTACCATATTATCTCAAGAGTATTGAATTTATTAGGGATCTTTGCTATTGTGATCCATTTGAAAGATAAAAGAAGTTAAAGATACAAAGTCTTACTTGAAGGACTTAATAATCATAGCATGGAGATGAAACAAAATATTGTTTATTCAGGAAAAAATGTTTTCTGAGCATTTCTTACTTTTGATGCACTAGGAGTATAAAAACTAATAAGACCATACGCCCTCAAGAAATTCACAGGACTAATGGAGAGTATGATAGGCTGAATAAAAGCCCCCGAAGATATCCAGGTCTTAATCACTAGAACTTGTGAATGTTACCCTTTAGTAACATAAGCTTTGCCAATGTGGTTAAATTAAGGATTTTGAGATGGGGAGATTATCCTGGATTACCTAGATGGACCTTAAATGTAATTACAAGTGCCCTTATAAGAGAGAGGCAGAGGCAGATTCTACTACAGAAGAGAGAAGACTGTGACAACCTCAGCAGAAAGAGATTTGAAGTTGCTAAGGCTTTGGACATGGAGAAAGCGGTCATGAGCCAATGAATGCAAGGAATTCAGGCTTCTAGAAGCTGGAAAGAAAAAGGAAATGGATTCTCTCCTAGAGCCTCCAGAGGTAGCTTGGCCCTGCTGGCACCTTGGTTTCATCCCAGTGAAACTGATTTTAGACTTCTGGCCTCCAGAATTTACAATTCAGTGAATATATCTGTGTTGTTTTAAGCCTTCAAGATTGTGGTAATTTGTTATAGCAGCAACAGCAAATTATTACATAATCAGGTAAAAAAGTGAATTGTGAGTGTTCACTTCATCTACACATACACTAAACCTGGAATGAGAAGGAAGAATATCATGAAACAAAAACATGAAGTGTTTCATAATAGGGAAAGGATAATAGTTTAATACTTGTTCTAGAAAAATTGGCTACCCATATAACCATCAAGTAAATGTGGATTTCTATTTTACACTATATATAAAACTCAGTTCTCAGTGGCTTAGAAGTCTAACATGAAAAACAAAACTTATTAATCTTCTAGAAGAAAATTCAGAAAAATATCTTTATGACTTTGGAGTAGAGAAATAGTTATTTAAGGAGGCAAGGAAAACATACATTGTAAAAGAAACAACTTCATAAATAGAACCACTGTAATTTTAAAAAAGTTCATACAAAAATACTTTTTTAAGTAAAAAGACACACCATACATTGGGAGAAAATATGTGAAATTCACATAACAACAACAAAAAAAGGGATTAGTATCCAGAATATGTAAAGGGTTCCTGTAAATCAGGAAAAGGTCACTCCAATAGAAATGATAAAGGTATAATTCTAACTCATGATGTAGTGACTCCACAGAGAGGGGAGTAGAGGAATAAAAATTCTGCTCTCTGATTCTCCCTTCTTTTGCTCCCCATGTAAAACCAGATAGAAGTCAAAGGCAAGGGATCCCTTTGCTGTCTTGCATACAGTTCAAAATCCTGGACCACATAGCAGAACAGAAAATAATGAGAAGTGGATCTGGAGTGACACCAGACCCATAAGATTTTCAAAGTCTAACCATACTATGTGTTGGAGAGTATGTAGACCAAGGGTAAATCCTATGCAATTATTATGGGAGTATATATTCATACAACTGCTTTGGAAAGCAATTTGGCAATATTGTTAAAGCTTAGCTCATATATACTTTATGACCCAACAATTCCCTTCCGTGTATATGCTCCACAGAAATATACATACATGGGCAGCAAAAGACAAGTATAAGAAAGTTCAAAGCATAATTATTTTAAAACATGTTTTGAAAAAAAAGAATCCATCAGTTAGAAGGGTTGATGACTACATTGTTGTATACTCAAGGATACGAAATAGAGGAATCTCACAAACAACACTGAGTAAAAGTTCACATCACAGAAGGATAGTTCCAGTATAACTTTATATAAGGTTTTTAAAACATACCGAATAATACTGTATGTTATATAGTTCTACATGTATGTGTAGTTAAATGATATTGAATTACATGGAATAATGGAAATCAATTTAGAATAGTAGCTATCTCTGAGGGTTGGGGAGCATTTCTAGGAGGCTTCAATATATTGCTGATACCATTATTCTTAATTTTGTGGTGAATAAATAAGTGATCAAAATATCATTTTGTTCAATTTTATGTTAGATATATCTCATAATGCTCTTTAAAACATGATATGTTATAGGTGCTATAAAAGAGATATGTCCAAGTGCCTCTAGGAACACAGATGAAGATCTCATAACCTAGGCCTGGTGGGTGTGATCAGGAAAAGATTGCTAGAGGAACTAGTGTTGATCAAATAGTTTAGACCATCATAAAATCTCTTGGAGTTTAGTGTAGGAAGAAATTATTGTGATGTGGATACATCATTAAGGAGCTAGACTTAAAATGGGCCTGAAAGAATGGGGAAGAATTGCATAGAGAAAGCAGTAGTTGGAATGGAGGTAGCTAAGTGAGAAAGGAAGCAGAGTCACATTTCTAAAGAGAGCTGGACCATGTTTCCATGAATAAAACAAGTTCTAGCCAGTTGGGCTTTAAGTTTTATTTATTTAGAAACTAAAATCTCCCTCAGGAAAACTAATGCTAAAAAATTTATGCACAAAAAACAGCTCGAGGTAAAGATATACAGTATAGCTAGCATCATTGCAATGTATGTTATGCTCAGCTGCTTATGAAGTTTATAAATCCTCACGGCCCTGAGAGGTCAGAGGGCAGGCAGCATTATCATTTTACAGGGTCAAAGCCTTAGAGAGGTACAATGACTTGACCAAGGTTACTTGACTTATAAGTGATGGGGTCAGTTCTAGAACCAGTTCTTCCAATTGCAAGTTCAAAATTTACTAGCCTATTCCACATTTTTGCAGGTGAAGTGAGATCAACAATCTCTTGCCTAAGCACAAATCCACTGAAGAGCTTTTCAGCAAATTTTAATGGAATGAGAGTGCTCACAGACACATTGCTAATAATTTGTATATGACAATGATTTATTGCAGTGGGGTGAACTGCCCAATCCCTTGGGAAGGAGGGGTTGGTAAGTAATTGGGATATTCCAGCACATATAACCTTTTTCAAAGTACACAACCTGTTAAAAGTGTAATTAATCCTCTAGTAATAAAGGTTACATTTCTTCTATTAGACCAGAAATTCTATAGATAAAATCAATGAAATAAAGTTGATGAGTTCTGTTAATAAAGTGGTCAGGAAAATTGTCCTTTAGTCTCTAGGCTATAGAATTTTTTTTAATGGAGACTGGAAAAATTGTTAGAATAAATGTGTCTAATCTATACTTCTTGTTTGTTCCCATCAGTAGATCAGTAAGCCTATCTAAGAGCCCACAGAGGGAACAAAGCATGATATCAGTGTAATTGTAGATGATCAAGTAGGTTAAGATTAATTTCATTGGATTTATACTCAGAGCCATATAGCACAAATGTAGCCAGTGAATTGAAGGAGAAATGGTGCAGAAACGTCAATCACTTTACCTTTGAATATGACCCTAACTTTTTGCTTGATATTATGAGAGTAGACAAAGGTATAATATACATTTTCTGCCTTCAAGAAATTTACAGGTACATTTAGGAACTATGAAACATTGCAACAGTAAATTATAAAGTATGGACCTTAAGCACTGTTTAGAAGACACTAATTACAATGTGTAGCAGATCATTATTACTCAATAAAAATAGGTGAAGTGGCACCTTGGAAAATTTTGTGCCAGTGGTTGATTTCTTTCTAAAATATTTTGGAAATATGGTGAATTCATATGTTTCTTGTATGGTTTGAGTCCCACACTATATGAAAGGCAGGAAAGTGCAGAATGGCTCCTGGACTGATTATTCAATTAACAAAGTAGCTTGCTTCTAAAGCCATTGACTTTCAAAGAAGATGTAATTTACTTTAAATAGCATATACCTTGAACTGATAATAGTTTAAACAAATAAAACTGTTTTGTTTAAAAATTTTTCAAAGCAATATTCTGTAACATGCATTATTCTGCAAGTAACGAAGAGATGATACTTTATATAATCTTTAAATATGTCAAAAATACAAAGTATTTTATCATGATTTTAAATACAACTGGAAATACTTTATAAATAGGAAAAATCTCACAAGAAAAATAATAAAACTAGTGTTTAGGGCTAAGAAAATAAAAGCAGTATGCAATAATCAGATAAGCTCAAAGAAAAAGAATAAAGGATATGCAATAACATATTAGATTATTGTTAATTGGAAAAGCCAAGATGTTCCTCCAGGCAGAAACCAGTAATTAGAATGTGGTAAAGCTCATTATCATCACCAGGGTTGGAAATAAAAAGTGGATTGCATCTCCTCCCTACCAAAGTTTCTCTGTCAACAACAAATAAAGCAATGCGAGGGGTAAAATTTTGGTAAAATTTCGCCTCTCAACATTTATCTCCCTCAGAGACAGAGTACACCTGCAGGCTTCTGAAGTCCTCCTGTCTTCAATCAATATCTATGAGCTCAGAGCCACCCACACACAGCAGGAAGTATGAAGCAAGGCAGAGAGCAGCCTGTCTCAGGAATAGGCTTCAACTCTTGCAGATCTCAAGGATGTACTGATTTCTGCTAATTGGAACATTGTGTGACTAAACCTGTGGCCTACACCACCTACTTTAGCTGATCTCCCTACCTCCATCCCCTCTCAAGCCTTGATAAGCAAACCTACACGATCCTCCCTAGCCTTCCTGCTCCATTATCACTCATGCCTCTAGGGTTACAAGGTTCTATGGATCCTTTTTCTCTAGACCCACAGCTCTGAATTCCCCATTCCATCTTGGGCTTCAGTATGAAAATCCATCCCACATACCAAGAAGCAGGCCCTAGATTCATGTTTCTGAAAAATGTGGTTCATAGACCACCAGAATCAGAAATGCCTTGTGGTGGACATAAAGCTTGCTAAAATGCAGATCTGGATGCTCAACTCCCAGATCTACTGAACCAGAATGGTAGGGTCAGAGCCCAGAAATTGTCATTTAAATCAGTACTCAGGAAGATTTTAATGTACTTGAGTATTTAAGAACCAGTCCTTGTTGTTTGTTGTTCCTTCTCTTGGAAATGTCTTCCCCTAGATCTACATATAGCTTACTTTTTCTCATCATTCAGGTCTCAGCTCATGTGTCACCCCCTCAAAGAGGCTTTCCCAAGTCACTGTAGAGAAAGATGCCCTGGCTCCACTTTAAGTCACTGTCTCAACATCCTCTTTTATTTTCTCCACAGTAGTTAACACTATCTAAAGTCATTATGTATATATTTACTTGTGTATTATCTATCTTTCCCAATTAGAAAACAAACTGCACAAAGCAACCTGATAGTTTTTTCACAGCACTTTCTTCTCTGTGCCTGACACATAATAGGTAGGTTCTCAATAAATATGTGCTGAATTAATCAAACATTGATCTAATAAAAACACCCAGAGTCCCAGGAACACCATTATATATTAGGTTAATGAGAACACAGAAAAGCTATTTGCCTTCTCCTACCTACTAATGACCTATCTCCCTTGTATAGAGCCAAATGTAGAAATATGTAAAATTAAATTTGAACCAGACATGAATGTGCATTTTGTATATGCCACTATGGTTGTGTCATATACCTACAACCTTCCAGCAGGCAATTAAGCCTTATAAAACTGAAATCTTTGGAGAAATAGTTGTTGGATAAATAATTTTTCTAGATAAATGAAGTGCCAGAAAATATTAATTAGTAGTTTAATGGAATTCTTTCTATAATTTTTAAGTACTTGTAATAATATGATTCACAGCAGATAGCCAAAATATATTTCTCATATGTAATTGGTCTTCCTCCAAAATTCTTATTATTTCCTAAGTGATGAGAGCTCAAACTTGTCTTTTGTTATATTAATCAGGTGACTTTTGGAAAGTCAGCTAAGGATGGGGGCTGGTTGTCAGTGGAGCCAACCATGTGATTAGAGGATTGGAACTTTCAGTTCCAGCTGCAGAGGAGCTGATATTGAGTTCACTCTCTAATCGTGAATGATTTAATCAATTGTGCCCATGTAATGAAGCCATAAAAACCCATAAAGATTGGGTTTGGAGAGCTTCAGAGTTGGTGAATACATGGAGATTTGGGAAGAGTGGAGCACTCAGAGAGAGCATGGAATCTCCATGCTCTTTCACTATACCTTGCCCTATTCATCTCTTCCATCTGGCAGTTCCTGAGTTATATATCCTTTTATAATAAACTGGTGATTTTATAAGTAAAATGTTTTTTGAGTTCTGTGAGCCACTCTAGCAAATTGATCAAATCTGAGTAGGTGGTCTTGGGAACCTCTGATTTGTAACCAGTTAGAAGTACAGGTAACAACTGTGGGTCAGTGAAGTGGTCTTGTAGGACTGAGCCCTTAACCTATGGAATCTGATGCTATCTTTGGGTACATGTATCAGAATTGAGTTGACATCCTGCTGATGTCTGAGAATTGTTTGTTGGTATGGGGGAAGCCCCTCCCCGCACATACATTGGAAATTGATTTTCAGAACACCAAAAGAATACTTCTTGGCCTTAATAATGTAGTAAGGGCAGGAAACATAGCATAAGACTTGAGTTAACCTGAACAAAGACTCCCAGGCATTCAAATATCAAGCATTCATTAAGAATGAACTGAAACTGCACTATCAACATGCATAGGAGGCAGCAGTCACTCAGGTTAATAAATTTATTCTGGCAGTTTATCAATGGTTTCCTGAGCATTTGGATTTCTATGGTGACTCTTTTGAAGAAACATACCTTGTTTCATTGAAATCCAGCAAGTCAAATGATCTTCAATAAATTCAGCACAATAATTTTGAGATTCATTCATATTGATGTATATATCAATAGTCTGTTCCTTTTTATTACTGTTTTCCACTGTATAAATATACAATATACATTATTTTATTTCTCAAGTTAATCTTTGTTTATGATGTGAGGCAGAGGTTGAATTTCATTACTTTTCCATGTTTATAGCCAGTTTTTCCACTTCCATTTCATTACCAGCATTGGGATTCTTGGTTTCCCCAAGATAGAAATTAAGAGGAAACCCCAGAAAAATTTCCAGGCACATTTTCTTAAGGTTATTCTTGAGCACAGGGGAGGCAGCACAGAGGAAAGGAAGGGCCTCCAAACTGACTCAGAGCTGGCTCTGCCTGGCTGCTTTTATAAACTGAGGACAAGAAAGCTTGCAAGAAAAAGTGGGCTTTTTGAAAGGGATCAGCTTCTGAAAAAGGATGACTTCCTTTACCGGGCTAAAGTGCCTGGTAACTATGTTCTGTCTTCCACTGTGTGGACAAGATGGCAAACTGCTCATTATTGCCACCCTAGGAAGGTCCTATAGCAGCCAAACACTGATCAACTACGCATGCAGAATAGTTGCTACATCTTTGTGGAAGTAAGCAATTAGGAGAAAGATGATAATATGCTAATTCCACATTTTCCTGTAGAGGAGGAAGCTTATCAGGCGTTCCTCCTAGCCATCTTGTGTTCCTTTGGCCCCAGGCCCAAATCCTTATGCTGTCCCAATTTGTTCTTTTCAGCACTGAACTGCTTTAGTTACTTTTTCAAAAACTAAATAATTGTTGTAAGTGTAGGTATTTTTCTGGACTCTGTTCTATTAATGTTTAGGCCAGTACTATACCGTCTTGGGTAATATAACTTTATAGTAATTCTTGAAATAAGGTACTGCATTTCTTTAGATTTGTTGTATTTTTTCCTAACTGCATTCACTATTCTAGATCCTTTTAATGCCATATACATTTAGGGAGTTAGATTATCAGTGTGACAAGATTATGTTTGATAGTGCATTGAATCCTTAGATCAATCTGGTGTTACTGACATCTTAAAAGTATGAAGTCTTCCAATTCATGAACATAGAAAATGTCTCCCCATTTATTCAGGTGTTAATTTTTATCAGCCATTGTTTGTAGTTTTCAGTGTAGAGATATTACAATCTGTTGTTATATTTACTCCTAAGACAATATTTTTTGTTGCTGTTGTAAGTTGCATTGCTTTAATTTTAATTTCTAATTGAAGCTGTTTTAAGTGAAAATATAATTGATTTTATATGATAACCTCATGTCCTGCAACCTTGCTAAAATGACATAATTCAGTTCTAGGGATTTTATTTGTAGATTCCTTGTGATATTCAATATATACCTCATGAGATCTAAACATTAAAAATGGCTTTTGTTTCTTCTTTGTTGAACTTTATGCCTTTTTTTTGCCTTATTGCAATGGCTAGTACCTACAGTAAAGTGCTGAACAGTTATGATAAAAGTGGCCATTCTTCTGTTGTTCTGAGGCAAAAAGCATTCAATATTTCATAATTAAATATGGAGTTGACTCTACATTTTTTTTGTAAATGAATTTTATCTGGTTAAAAAAGTTCCCTTCTATACCTAGCTTACTGAATAGTCTCATGAGAAATGGGTGTTGAATTTTGCCATATGTTGTTTTTCTTTTATTCAATAAATATGGAAAATTACATGGATTCACTTTTTGAATTAAACTAATCCCATATTCCTAGGATAAATGTTACATTGTTATGATATATTGTATCTTTCTGTTTCTGAATTTTATTTGCTCAAAATATGTAAATATTTTGTGCCTGTATTCATGAGGGATACTGTCTCTTTGTTTCTTTTTTATAACTTTCTCAGGTTTTAAAATTAGGTTTATGCTTTGCCTTATAAGGTAAGTTGTGAATTGATTTCTCTTCTATTTTCTGAAAGAATTTGTTTAAGATTCATGTTTTTTCCTCCTTAAATGTTTGATAAAATTTACCAGTGAAAGTATAAAGGCCCGAAATTTTCTTTTTGGACAATTTTTTTTTAATAAAAAAATTAAAATTTTTAAAGATTTATTGTGCAATCTAAATTTTCTGTATTATTTTTGTCACTTTTGGTAAGTTGTACTTTTCAATAAATTAGCCCATTTCATCTAAGTTGTCTATTTTGTTGTCATAAAATTGTTTATTATGTTTCTTATAGTATTTTTAACATCTGTAAGATTCCTAGTGATAACTTCTCTTTCATTCATTATATTGATAATTTGTGTTCTCTCTCTTTTTTTCTCTAATCAGTCTAACTAGGGGTTTATCACTTTTGTTGAAATTTCCAAAGAATCATATTTTAGCTTTGTTCATGTTCTCTAATGATTGTTTTCTCTTTCATGGATATCTAGTCTTTATTTATTTCCTTCTACATTTTAGGATTAAAGACTATCTTTGCTTTTCTTTAGCTTCTTGGAATGAAACTATTTTTTCTATTATAAATTTTAAAATGAAGTTTTCTCTGAGCTTGGCTTTATCTATATGTGACAGTTTATATGATATAGTTTCATTATTATTATTATTCAGTCCAAATATTTTCTAATTTCTCTTGTAATTTTTTCTTTCCTCTCCTAGTCATTTAGTAGTAAGTTATTTAATTCCCAAATATTTATTTCTTTTTCAAGATACGTTATTGTTATTGATACGTAATTTAACTCCCTTGTGATCAGGGAACATACTCTATATGACTTCAGTCCTGTTAAATATATTGTATCTTTTCTTTTGGCCCAGGCATTGGTCTACCTACATTTGAAAAAAATGTGTCCTCTACAATTGTAAGGTGCAGTGTTCTAGAAATATCAACCAACTTGAAGTGGTTAACAAAAAGTCCTTCAGATCTTCTATATCTTTCCTGGCTTTTGTTTTGTTCTTCATTTACTGAAAGAAGAATGTAAAATCGATAGCTTTGATTGTAGAAGTGTCAAGTTTTCTTTTTACTTTGTCAAATTTGTTCATTATCTTGAATTTCTGTTAAAAGGTAAAACATTTATTATTGCTATATCTTCCTGAAGAATTAAACTCCCTCTTTTATTGTGAAATGTCCCTCTTTATCTCTGTTAATACTCTTATTGAAGTCTATCTTGTCTGATATGAATATAGTGACCCCTGCCTTTCTATGTATATTTTTTATCATATATCTTTTTTTCCTTCCATGTTCTTTCAATTTGCATCCGTATGTTTAAAGTGTCTCTACTTAGCACATGCTTGGGTCTTGATTTTTATCCATTCTGACAACTTCTGCATTTTAAGTGGAATGTTTATTTACCAAAAACATTTACTTTAAAATTTTATGTAGGTAGATTTAGGTCTACCATTTTACTGTTTGTTTTCTGATGTCTTCTTTTTTTGTTTATTCTACTAATTCTCCTTTTCTTTCCCTTGTTGCATTAATTGAATGTATATTTTCAGAAATTTATTTAATTTTACCTTTTGGCTTTGTAATTATGTTTTCTTTTTCTTTTTATTCTAGTATATACTCTGGAGATTACAGCATGCTTCTTTAACTTTTAACAGTCTATGTAGAGTTAATATTTTATCACTTCACAAAATATGTAGAAACCTTGAACTATACAGGTTCATTTTATCTTTTTCTTACTTCTATGTTATTTTTGTCTTATTCAGTATATATTTATGCCCAAGACCACTTATTGTCTGTAAGAAAAGTCAAAATTTTACATCATATCCAAAAGAAAAATGATTTGTAAAGTGATCTTATTGGTTCCAAGTGTTAATATTTCATATATTAACATAGTAAATCTAAGAGAATCAGTATCCCAGGATCATAGAATGTCAGAGCTGGAAGGGATCTTAAGAATTATCCAGCCCAGTGTTTCCCCAGAAGGGCACTATTGTCATTTTGAGGGAAATGATTCTTGATTGTGCAGGACTATAATGCACATTGTAGTACTTTTAATATCACTGGCATCTGCCTGCTAAAGTCCAAAAAAGCCAGCATATATTTCCAAAGTCCCAATGTGGGGTATTGTACAGCCCTCCATTAATAATTATTGTTATTAAATCATTGTCCAAATGGAGAAACTGAAATTCAGAGAGGATAGGTAAATTGCTTAAGGTTGAATGCTATTTTTTTTAAACAGAACTGTGACTAAACCTTGGTTATTTCAGTTCTCTTTTAACTGTACTGTGTTCTATCTGAGATTGGTCATGAAAATATTTGAACTATAAATAAAATATAAAATAAACTAGGAGATATATTTATTTCTTGTGTCCTAAATTAATACCATCTGTTGGAAAAATCATCCTGAAGAAGTTAAGAGGTGGGGGTTCTAAATATGATTCTAGTATAAATTTTATGGACCTTCCATAGCCATTTAACCATTGCATGAAAGTTGCATTTCCTATTATTCTCTCTGGTAGACTGATTTAGTCATGTTTATAAAATGCTCATGCAAAGCCTTCACATGATAAAGGCCCAATATAATCTTAGGAAAATCATTAGTGCTTTATTTTGGTTCTGTATAAATATGTGTACATTTCTATTTTTAAATTCTGAAAATCTCAATTCTTAGTGTTTTTTTTTTCTAGAGTTCAGAGAGCATTAATACAATTTTATGTTGCTTACTATCATAAGCAGTTCCTAAAAGCAGCTTGAAAACTAGTTTCCACAGTTGTACTGCCCACACACAACTCATCTTGTCTGTACATTCCCAGTATGACGTAGGTGCTTAACTCAGTCTGTACAAGATCTGAACCTGTTTCAGATCAGCAATGTGGTAAGCAGGGCAGGCGGCTTGGCTGTAGGATAACCACTGAGGAGATGAGGCTCTGCTTCAGAATGCCTGGGGGAAAAACAAAGTAACACAAAGTCTTGAACAGGAAAAGGCTAAATATGTACAAGACATTGAGATTATGCTTCTTCCTTTGGACAAAAAAGAAAAAGTTTAGATGGGACTGAAAACAAAGCCACAAGGCAAATACATGAATAGAAATATTTAGCAGATGGATGGGGCAAAGGGGGTTCTGAGTGGGTGTTGGCAGAGACTGTCATAATTCTTGGATTCTGTCCAACCAGATTGATGCTGCTTAAGTATGTAATACTTTTTGTTAACATTTTTTAGTAATTAATAGGAAGAATTTTCACTAAGGTATGTCATTGCTAGGTTGCATTAGATTATTTATTCATTTTTTCCATATAACAAATATTTATTAAGTACCTACTATAAGTGTGGCATTTTTATCAAATGCTATGGTGAGAAATACAAATAGCATATGATCTCACTTATATGTGAAATCTAAAAAAAGAAAGACTCATATTCATAGATACAGAAAACAGATTGATGGTTGCCAGAAGCAGAAGTCATGGGGTGGATAAAATGGGAGAAGAATGTCAAAAGGTACAAATTTCCAGTTACAAAATAAATGAGGATGTAAAGTAAAGTATGGCGAACACAGTTAGTATTACAGTATTGCATATTTAAAAATTGTTGAGAGAATAGATATTAAAAGTTTTTATCACAAGAAAAGGAAATTTGTAATTATGTATGGTGACACATGCTCACTAGACTTATTGTAATCACTTCCCAATATATATAAATATCAATTTATTATGTTGTACAACTGAAACTATTATAATGTTATATGTCAATATCTTAATTTAAAAATGCTGTAGCTACCATGACAGGATGGACGGGGGGGGGGGGGTGGAGAGAGAGAGAGAGAGAGAGAGAGAGAGAGAGATTAGTATTCTGAAGCTAACCCTCTCACTAGGGGTATAGAAAACAAGGGGGATAATTAGTGAAGATGGGAGAAATTAGGGAAGTCTACTCTGATAAAATAGTGTCTGAGCAGAGACATGAAGGAAGTGAGAGAGAAAGTGATGAGAATACCTGGGAGAAGATGGATCCAGGCAGAGGCAACACAAAATATAAATCCCTAAGACATGAGTAAGCAGGAAAGCAAAGAGACAGTGTGTCTGGAAAGGAATAGGGAGGGGAGAGTGGCAAGAAATGAACACTAATATTACCATAGACTCACATCTAATTAGAAATATATGATGAAATAGATTTTATGATTTTGTAAGAGGACAAAGGTAGAGATGGGTAAAACATTTTCTCAGCGTTTAGGTCATCTAATGTGTCTCTATCTTTTCCAGTACTGAACCTCTGTGCTGTTTATCCCTGTCTTTATCCACATCTCTCTGTTCAACCTTTTTCTTCTCCTAGAAAATTGAACTTAACAGATACAGCTCAATAAATCTAGGAGCTAAAGCAGACCTTTGTGGGGAAACAAATACCAGTTCTGAGTATGAGCTTTTAAGATGACCAAGTTGTATTCATAAAGGCAAGTTCAGGATTGTTATGAGTCAATAAGTGCAAGCTAACATCTTCCCAGAAAATAAATCTAGGCTTCTCAACTCCTGAATTCTTTCTATAGTCTCTATTAATATTTTTTTGTTAACTGTGACCTTAGACTGTTCCACACAAAAATATGTGTCTCTTACAATAGTCTGCTTAAAGATGAGCATCTCTTGTACAATTCCAATAACTGACTCCTGGTCATGATCTCCTGATTTTACTCCTCTCCTGTGGCTTGAGGACTAAGTTGAATAACTTCTTAGGGTACCATTAATATTATGCCTGCTGTGTGGAAATAAATTATAGTAATCCAGGTGAAATAGGATGATGATTTAGACTAGGAGAAAAACTGTAGAAAGGGATAAATATAAACAAATTTGAGAAATATTTAGTTGGTGATATTGACAGGACTTGGGGATAAATTAGATACAAATGTTGAGGAAGAAAGAGATGTCATAACAGACTCCCAGGTTTCTGACTTTCCAGACTAAATGGAAAGTGGAACTATTCACTGAGGTATGGCATATTGGAAGAAGACCCACTGGTTAAGAAAGATTGTAAGGAAAAATTGAGCTTGAAATGTCTTTGAAAAATTGAATATCAAGTAGACAGAGGAACTGAAGAGTTTCTGGAGGTCTGAAGAGAGATTTGCCTTGGAAGTATAAAATTTTGAAGTCATCACTATATAGATATAAATGGAACTTTGAATATTAAGGGAAATCCTTAAAATGGAATGTAGAATGAGAAAAGGTGTCTCTATGACTGAATCCTAAAGTGCTCCATTATTTTGAAGTCAGGTGGAGGAAGAGCCAACAGAGGACACATCCAGGGATGAAAGAAAAAACAGATTATGTGGTCACTCTCAGTACCTTACATTCTGATTTGCATTCTTGAATGAGAGGAAAAGGGATGCAGTTATTACCAGTGCACTGGACTTTATTAGAGAAATGGAGTAAGCATATTCATGCTTTCCATTCCATGTGCCATGGGAGAATCAAGTTGAGAATTGCTGCATTGAGTCATGCTATCTTTCTAGTTACAGAAGCTAGATAAATATGAAGTCTTTTATTTTAAAAATCTCTTTTTAACTACAGCCAGGAAATTTCAGGAATATTGAGACAAAAATGTTTTTCCAAGTTAAAGAAGAGTAACTTTGGAGAATGAGTGAGTGATGGGAGGGATTATGGGATTTAAAAGATGGACTATATAATATTTTAATGACGTCAGTGAAATGCATTAAAAAAATAAAATAACTTATTCTTAAATCCTTAATTCTTGAAAATGTTCTAGCTTGTAGAGCAAAAATATTCTGCAATTTAATCTCAACCATAACTGGCCAATATGTGTTACAGCAGAATCTGCAGCTAACAGCTTGTCGGGAGGACAGAACTACGGAGCCAAATACAGTAGTGAGATAGAGGCAGTCAAGACGCTTTTATAGCTCACACTTAGTGAAAAACAATGGGCTAATTTCATTAAAAATACTGAGAATGCTTTTCTTTTGTTCTTTTGGCTGCTAATTAGCTGGGACAGCCAATGATATTTGATATATAGCCACTCTCATTTCTATAGCTCTGACTACAGATACTTCAGAATGAAGAAAACTACAAGTTCCTATTGCTAAAAACAAAATAATGCCAAAGATAAAAGTTTTTGTTTCCAAGAAAGGTGTGTAGAATTTGGGGTGAGGAGAGAGGGAGAGAGATTGGTTTCTTGGTGCATGACCAAGAAATCATTCACTCCTGACTTAAGTATCATGTACAGAAATTGTCTAGGATAATGTGTGGCTCCCACTGAATGCCTAATAAATGTTTGTTGGAATTGATCGTCTCTTTAACTATTTTTCTCACATGGAATAATTGTAATTAAATCATTCCGATCAGCATCTGGAATACTAATAAACAAAATAAGCAACAACTAAAGAAGTGGTTAAATATTAACATTTAAAATCCAGTATTCTGCATTACATGTGTGTTTGTGGTTTATCTTACACTAATATCCTAGTTCCTCACAAGTCTTCTGACAATTGTTCAATACTTCTTAGTAGGCAATTGAGTAAGAATGTTCCACAAGTATAGAAATATTGACCTGGTGGTGTTGAGCAGCTGTTTATCTTACTTGAGACAAGGATAAGAGAAAATGGATTTCAATTGTATAAATTGAATACCTCCCATAACATCCGATACAATTTACCTGTATAGATTGTTTGAAACTGACACAATACAGACAGATTAACTCCCAAAACATAGTTCTGATCTTAGAATTCCATACTCAAAAAATGGTTTCCCATTGGATGAAGAATAAAATTAAACATTTAATCTGGATCTCTATAATTTGTTCTACATTTAAAGGTTATACCTTGGTCTTTCCCTTCAACAAACCCTATAACTTTACCTAAGCTATTCTTCACATTTCCTTTAATTTTCATCCAGGGGGGTTTCTTTATGCTATGCCTTCTAACGTGTATGTCCTTCCTCACATTCAGGTACATTCAAATCCTATTCATTCTTTATACTAGTCTGGGTTTAAATGTTACCTTTTTCAGTAAGATTATCGTTGATCCTTTCACAATAATTACATTCTCCTTTATAGAAAAACTTTGATGAGTTTTTATGGCACTAACACAGATAGGCCAACCATCTCTTTTGTGCAATTCTGAAATTCCTAAAGCTATGAAAATAGAAAAAATTTTCAAAATTCATTTAAAAATCCAAACTAATCTGATCTGATTTGGTAGTAAAATCTAACATGTAATGATCTGAGACTCTCTAGTCTTTACAGTAGTGGCCCCTTACCTGCAGGGGATACATTTCAAGACACCCAGTGGATGCCTGAAACACCAAATAGTACCAAATCTTGTATATAATATATTTTCCTATACATATATACCTATGATAAAGTTTAATTTATAAATTAGGCACTGTAAAAGATTAACAATAATAGCTAATAATAAAATAGAACAACCATAATAATATACTGTAATATAAAAGTTATGCGAATGTGATCTTTCTCAAAATACCTTCTTGTACTTTACTCACCTCTCAGTTAGAGGAAGCATCACTACTCTTACGCTTTGGGGCTATCATTAAGTACAGGCGTACCTTGCTTTATTACACTTCACTTTATTTTGCTTCACAGATACTGCACTTTCATCAACATTGAGCCAAGATCCTTTACCAGCAAAAAGATTATGACTCGCTGAAGGCACAGACGATGGTTAGCGTTTTTTAGCAATAAAGTATTTTTAATTAAGGTATGTACATAATTTTTTAGATATAATGCTATTGCATACTTAATAATTTTCATATGCACTTGGAAACCAAAAAAATTGTGACTTATTTGTTGCAATATTTGCTTTATTGTGGTAGTCTGAAACCAAACTTGCAATATTTCCAAGATATGCCTGCAAAATAAGGGTTACTTGAACACAAGTGCTGAGATACTGCAACAGTCGATCTGATAACCTAGATGGCTACTAAGTGACTAATGTGAGGGTAATGTATACAGTGGACAATGGAATAATTTACATCCTGAGCAGAACAGAGCAAAACAGCATGAGATTCCATCACTACTCAGAATAGTGTGCAATTTAAAACTTCTGAATTATTTCAGAATTCTCCACTTAATATTTTTGGGTTATCGTATTTATCTCAGTTTAGTGTTACTAATCATATATTTCAATTCAGAAGTATAAATGTATCAATAATGAACTATTGTCCCAAATATTACTCAGTATGTTCTTTAAAATGTAGTATATGGATCTTAATACTGTTTAAGTCTGAAAATTTATGAATTACGAAATATATCTCTTCCAAGGTTTTTGTATAAGGATTGTAAACTTGGTTATATCCATATATAGTTGTTATTTTTTTTTTGCTGCCTAATACCTAAACAACCATTCTATTCTGAGGGAATCTGCCATTGTGTGAGACTTAGTGGGACAAAATTCATCTCCACCATGGATTTTGAAGTGGCTGAGTACTTTAATCTCTTTCTCTTTGGCACCTGGTCATGGAAGCATAACCTAGGCTTCACCAATTGAATACTCCCTCCTGGGATTTTAAATTCTAAGGGAGTGACACAAAGAAACAGGGAAATTAGAGATTGTTCATTGAGGTAGTAGAGTCAAGTGGCCAGTGGTAGTGGTGTCAACACCAGCTATTCCTGTGGAATGACTGGCTATATTTCTCACTGCCTAGTTAGTTACCTTTGGTTTTTGACTGTTCCTGAACCTATTTTGCCAGACTTCCTGTTGGTTCTGTTAACTATTCATTATACTTTCAATAAACTTTTTTTCTCCTTAAGTTAGTCAGAGTTAGTTTCTATTATTTGTATTTAAAAACTTTAACTAATTACAGACTATATTTTCTCTCCATTTTCACCTGTCTTAGTTAATTTGGGCTTCTATAACAAACTACCATAGACCAAGTAGTTTATAAACACAGCGTAAATTTATTTCTCACAGTTCCGGAGGCTGGAAATTTGACATAAGGTCGCCGGCATGGTTGAGTTCTGATAAGGAGGATTCTTTCAGGTTTTAAACTGCTGAGTTCCTGCTTTATCTTCACATGGAAGAAAGAGAGCTAGTAGTTCTCTGACCTCTTCTCATAAGGGTACTAATCCCTTTACCCTCATGACCTAATTATCTCCCAAATGACTCACATCCAAAAAACCATCACATTGGCATTAGGATTTCAATGTATGAATTTTTGGGAGACACACACATTTGTTCTATAATATCACCCTCATCTAAAGATGAAACTCCTTAGAAATAAAAGTTACATATTTTTCATCTTTGTATATTCAAAGCACCCAATAATAACAGATATTTGACTACTTTTAAGTATGACGGTGACAAGATTATATTACTATTTTAGAAAAAAATCACTCTTTGACATGTGAAAAATAGGGTAGAAGAGGAAAGATTGGGAGTATTCCAGTTGGGAGGTGATAGTGTCATGAATGTAGTGGAAGTAAAGATGGAAAGAAATTTTATGAATTTGAGATGTTTAAGAAAATAGAAAGTTTGAGATTTAGCGATTGATCGATCACAGTAAATAATGGATTGGGAGGAGGAGAAATGACTTCCAAATATCTGGCTTGAGTGGCTGGTTGAATAATGGTGCCATCCAAAGAGCTAGAGAACATAGGAACAGTAACAGTTTGGGGTGGTAAGAGAGATAATTGGGCCAGCTCTAAATGAGTTAAGTTCCAGGAGCAGTGGAAAAGTCTTATAGATAATGAGCTATGGGTCTAAAACTCAGTCATAGTTAGAGAACAGGTATCATCGCAATATTGATGGTGCTTAAATTCATGGGGGTACATGGGATCTCCCAAGAAGAGAGTATAGAGTGAGAAGAGAATAAGATCTGGGAGAGAATATTGAGGACTATGGAAGTGATCAATTAAAACCGAGGAAGTTTCCAAGAAGGAAAAAAAGAGGTAAGAGCATTTAGCCATGTGTTGTGACTATAAACAATAACACATGATCTTTGTTTTCAAAAGTTGGGTGAAGGGGAGAGACGAGCACATCAATGTAACACAATGTGACAAGTGTTACATCAGGGGTATATTAGTGTAAGAGAGATGAGTGTAAAGAGAGGCATAGTAATATAATGGATGGGACACATCCACTATTTTGAAGTGTAGTTCACCAGTTATCTGTATGGATAGTATATGCACAGGTGTGTATAATGGCAAATGACCATGACATAATACCATATATTTAATATTAAATTTATGTGATGGATTTCCTTTCAGCATCTCTTATGCCTGCTAAACAAGATTTTCTTTCTCTGCTATTTCCTTGAAATTGCTTTGCGGTGCTAATTGCTTTTGGTCAATAGAGGTTTTCTTTTTTTTCCAGAGAAAGAAATTCATGGTCTAGTTAAAATAGTCAAATATCTGATAATTTCTTTAAAATATATTCTGAATAAATATTTTTTTAAATTTATTATTATAAATACACCCCAAAGAGAGATATTTTATTTTAAATTTGGAAGTGGCTGAAAGTGATTGTGTATGAAGTGATTTGCCCATCTTTATCTTTTTAGCTTGCTCCTGACCCTTGATCTTTTTTCCTTTCAGGAGAAAATATTTTAAGGTACAAAAAACTCAGCAATACAAGGATGGGAAGTACAGCATAGGGAATATAGTCAATAATACCATAATAACTATATATAGTGCCAGGTGGGTAGTAGACTAATTGGGGGCATCACTTTGTAAATTATATAAATGTCTAACCACTATGATGTACACCTGAAACTAATATAAAATAATGTTGAATGTTAACAGTAATGGAAAAATAAAAAATAAAACTAAAAATTAAAAAAAAAAAAAACTCAGGAGTGAAAAGAGGCATCCTGGTTTCTAATTTCACCTCTGTAGCCAGTTAAATTTGTAACCTTAAAAAATTCACTTTTGCCCTCTGGGTCTTGGGTGCTTTAACTTTACAAAGGAGCTGCTGTCTGCCCCAGAGACCTCACAGAATTGTTGTGGGAATTAAGGGAGAAATAGATGCAATATCGCTTGGATAACGTAAAGATGCTTATGAAGATGCTAGTGTTCTCTCAATTTTCTATGTACTCCCCTATGGAGCCCAGTATCTTTTTAGTGATGTTGATACCATGTGAATACTCTGGCTAATGGGCTATGAGTAGATGTCACATATGTCACTGCTAAGTCAAAGCATTAAGTGTTTATATCCCATCGCTAAGCTCTCTATTCTTCTTTTTTAGTAACCATGGGGATGATATGTTGAAACAGTGGTATATAAAATAGATGGAGTATCTCTCTGAGTCACTAAATGGAGGGAAACCCCACTTCCCAAGTGACCCCCAGTGGATTTTGTATGAGCGAGAAATAAACGTTGTGTCTTAAGTCTCTGAGATTTGGGGAACAATATGAAGCTTTTTTGTTTCTTTAGCAAAGATGCTTCATTTCCAAATGTCTTTGCAAACCATCTCAAAATTCAGTATTCTAGCCAAGGTATTAGTTTTGCTATGGATCCTATTTTGATGCTAAGGTTAAGAGCTCACCTCTGCCATTGCTTCCTGCCTTTCAGATTAGTTAAACCAGTCAAAAAGATGGCAACGAAGTAAAGAATAGAAGCCTGGTAACTGCTCCAGTAAGGCCAGTAGAATGGGAGTAGAGTGGAGCAGGATTGGGAGATTTCACTCCTGTAAGGGAATTTTCACATAGAAAAATCACTTTCATTTCCTCTTTTATTATTTTCTCTTTTTCTTGTGTGCTTCCTATTACTCTCCCTTCTATTTATTTTTCACTCCATGCTTTTCTTAATTTTTTTTTGAGTGACTTCTCTGTGCTCAGGGCTGTAAGGAATATATAACAGTTTAAGGTATTAGGCACGACTTTAAGGAATTTATAATACACTGGGGGAAATAAACTTTACATACAGCAATGAGGACCAGTGTAAAATGAGATAATTCAGTGCTAAACTGAGATAGACAAATTATAAATGCCATAGGAGATAGCAGACAGGGAGAGCAACAGCAATAATTTGGATGAAGGAGAACTTGGAACCTGGGGACTTGGCTAAGAGACTGCTCAGTAATCCAAGGGTGAGGGGATAAATATTTGGAAATGGCCATAGAGAAGTGAAATAATGTGGATGAAAATGACAGTCATTTTGAAAGTAAATGGAATGAGAGCTATGTGAGTAGAAATTACCAAAGATGAGTCAAAGTTTTAAGCCTGAATAGCTTAAGAGAATAAAAGTGTTATTAATAGAGATAAAATTCTTTTATATAGAACTAAATTTTATTGGAAGGTAGCTATGAAAAAGGGAGTTTGTTTATGGGCATAATTGGTTTGGGAAGAAAGAGTTCACAAGTCAAAAAGACAGGTCTAGAATCCAGACAGATCTATTAGTACTGGGACTCAAATGAAAAGATCATATTGGAAATATATACGATATGTGAAGACATAGTGTGATGCATTGGTTAATAATTCCAACTTGAGAGGATGGAATGGAGGATAAGAAGTCCATAAGAGAGACTGGTAAAAACCAATTGGAGATGTTCATTCATTCATTCACTCACTCACTCATTCATTTACTCATTTAACAAGCATTTACTCAGTGCAAAGTATGTGTCATGTATTTGTTAAAGCATATTAATTACTCAATAGGTGGGTAATTGAAATTTAGGTTAATTTTACTATCTTGACATGCCCAAGATGAAAAGCAGGCCCAATAGTAAAACTGGTACATATATCTAAAAAGTTATTTTACAAGCATTCTTTCTATTTAGAGCCTACCTAATACAAGAAGACCGATATAAAAAATCTTTCATTTGAACCATAAGACACTATTTGTCTTGAATGAAGCAGCTTACTGAGTCTATAGCTATGGCTTTAATATTGTTATATTAATACAGAAATAAGAGTTAATGTGCCACTTATATACTTAGTGTTTATAAACATTACACAGCAGCCTGGATGAGTTTAGGCATTTTCAACACTTCTTTATCACCAACAAAGAGAGAAGACCATTTTGATTGTCTAAAAAAAGTTATAAAACCTAGACACAGATTAAGTTTTATTTTCAGTTCTATTTAAATACCTTACAGATACATAAGATCTTTTGAAAAAAGAGCAGGCATGTTAATCAAATGTAATTTGATGTTAAAATACGTATTAGTGGAGAATCGGAAAATACATTTCAAATTAAATGATCTCCAAATCTTACTTTTTTTAATTGAAGGGGAAAGACTCTCCTGTAAATAAAAGCCTTAGTTTTACCATCCATAACATGAACAATTTGGGCTCCCTGATTACAAAATCAATTCTTGCTCTGACTTTCTATAAATATAGAGGCAAGTCTGGAATCATGGAATATCTTGAAGTTGCAAAACATTGCTGCTAGTTTGTGTACTCTCACATAGCTTTTGGTGATGATCACTTTTAAAAGACCATTCAATATTTTAATTATCATGACCACAAATTTGAGGCAGTTTTTAGCAAAAAATAGGGGGCATTTTTAGAAATCAACAAAATGACTCTGTAGGGGTGATAAAAGTTACTGCAGAATGGTTACAGAGTATAGAGGATAGAAGTGTGTAGAGGCTATCAACAGAAATAAAGAGAAAGGAATGATTCTTCATAAACCAGGTTTTCATCATGGCCCCAAAGATTATGGGAAGAGAACCCTGGCCTAGCAAATTACCATGTTTAGTTCTAGGTTGAGATAGTGTACTTTGAAAATTTTTCTATATTGCAGAATTTGTATACAGCTATCCTCATGGTCCCATTACTTAGATTACAAGTTTTCAAAACTCCAGGCAATATGTGGCTTCTGTATTACAGAAAGTTGGGTTTCCTGGAGTGTCCTTGGACGTGGATATACATTGATTCTTCTGTTACTGACTTTAAAAATTTCAGATAATATGTGGTTTCTATATTACAAAAAGATGAGTTTCCTTGAGTGCAGTCCTTCTCCAAGAGTGGGTGCAAAAATACACTGGAATCTTTCACTTCTACTCAACAGCTGCATCACAATGCAACTACCTAGGGTTCAGTGGAATATCTAATTAGACCAGAAATCTTGGTTTGCTTAGTACAATTTTTAATCAATCAAGTCAGCTGGCCATAGATCACATATATATTGCTTGTCTGAAAGATGAAATCTCTTCTAGGAAACCAGCTGAATGTCAGATATTTCCTATATATTTAAGGACCACTTTTTATATAAGGATGGAGACAAGACATTTATCAGATTCATTGTACCAGTGAATGTGCTTGTAATGAAATCAATAGGATACTTATGCTATTTACCATTGACTAAGCTTACCTCCTTTAGTTAAGAATGCTTTATTGATTTTATGGTTATTTTTGAAACAGTTTGTGTTTAATATCAGCATTTAATTTATTTCCACAAAAATGCAAAGTTTACCATGTTTGAATGTTAGCTTAAAACTAACACAAACTAAGTATCCCTGTACTAAGAAAATAACTCCAGGGCGAAGGGGAACCTTTGAGCCTCAGCCAGTAAATCCTGCTTCTTAAGCTATAGTGTGCATAAGGCTTTCCCACATATCTCTCGGTTGCTACGGAAACCTCTTTCAGTGTCTGAGCCCTAAACAGCTGACTCATTTCAAAGTCTGGCTCTGAAACCTCTCAGCTCACAGTTTAGAGAGACAAATGGAAACAAAGAAAAACACAACAACAATGAATTATCAATATATACTATTTCATTAAATAGTTAATAAATTATGTGTCTTGATATATAGAGAAAAGGTAAGATAATGCAAATCTCCAGTTGCTACAGACTGCACTAAAGATATAGAAACATTGAGTCCACAGTCTGTAAAGGAGATTTCTGTCTTCTGGACTTAGAAGAGGCACGGAATAAAACTGAAGCTTAGAGATCCTCAGTAACTCCCTCGTACCAAAACAATTCTAGCAGATACACATGTAAATATAAGCAAAGAGTCAGATCAGCTAAGCAGTAAGCACGGGCTGGAAGTCAAGGGAGAATTAAAGAAGGGTAATGGTAATTTAGAGTACCCCAAAGCAATCTTAGAAAGTGCTCAAACAAAGCTGGAAGGCCTATTAGCCAAGAATATCCTAAAAGGGCCTTACTGCTTTAGTCTCTGTCTTTGGGCATGTGAAATCAGCATATTCAATGAATACGCAGAGGCACAAATCAAGGAGCTAGAGTTTACACTAGAAGATCTCTGATTGTCCTTCGGAATCTCAGGCTAAGGAGGTGATTGTCTCAGCACTTGTTATTGTCAACTGGCCCAGAAGATAGGTGGGATTTTGTATATATCTATTTTTACATTTACAACTAGTAATTGACACAGGTACTAATGGAACTTTGAGTCTAAACTCCTAAAAAAGTGACTTACTTTTATACATTGAGAATCAGCTTTAGCTTTGTGGTGAGAAACTTCCTTTTGAAGTCATAACATGGTAAAGATCAGGAAAAACAATCCTGTTTTTGGATATGCCTGGGTATGCTTTCACATCTCAATGTAAGCTTATATATATTTTGATATTATGATTTGTAAGAAATATAGATTTGGTCCTTCAGATGACCAAAATACATTTCTCATATGTATTTGGTCTTCCTTCACAATTCCTGGCTCACAGCTCCTGAATTTCCTAAATATTGGGAGCAATAAATGTGTACTTTGTTATGTTAATGAGATGACCTAAGGATGAGGCTGGTTGCCAGGAGACTCAACCAAGTGATTAGAGGGTTGGAACTTTTAGTCCCAATCATAGACCTCCAGGAAGGGGAGAGAGGCTGGATATTTAATCCCTGTGCCAATGCCAGTGATTTAATTGATTATAACTATATAATAAAGCCTCCATAAAAACCCAAAAGCACTAGGTTTGGAGAGCTTCCGGTTTGGTGAACACATGATGATTCAAGGAGAGTGGCTGTTTGCAGAGGGCTTGGAAGCTCTCCACTCCTTCCCACATACCTTACCCTATGCATCTCTTCTATCTGGCTGTTCCTGAGTTATATCCTTTCACAGTAAACTAGTGATCTAGTAAGTAACATGTTTCTCTGAATTCTGTGAGCTGTTCTAGAAAATTCATTGAACTCAAGGAAGGGATTGTGGGAACCTCTGAATTACAGCCAATTGGTTGGAAGTACAGGTGACAACCTGGGTGAGCATCTGGTTTCTGGAATGTATCCTGGAGGGTGTACTTGTAGGACTGAACTTTTTAACTGTGGGATCTGATGCTATTTTTGTGTAGTTAGTGTCAAAATTGAGTTGAATTCTCAGATACCCTTCTGGTGTGGGGGAACCTCCCTCCATGGTGGAATTGAGTCCGGGAGCTCAATTTATTTGTATATACATTGCTTTTTGTATTTTACATATATTCTTTAAATTATTTATATTGTCTCTTATCTGTGTCTCTGAAAGTATGGGTCATAATATAGCTCAAATGAATATTTAAGCATCAACTTGTTCTATTTACCAGTAAAAATTATTACTGTGATTTTACTGTGGGAAAATGCAAATATAATACATACTATTAAAATAATATTTTGGTGAAAAGATGTAGAAATAATCATTAATCAATACATATTGAGTCTGCAAAATATCCCAAGCATTTCTCCAAAACAAGCAAGATTGTAAATAGCAGTAATAAGGCGTGTACTTTAATAAAAGTTATAACTCTAGAGAAGTCACTTTGTGTGTGTCCAGACTTGGGTGAAAGATAATTGGTATGTCCAGTTCATTGTGGTATTTTCCACTCAATTTATTCAATGCATTGCAGTTAAATTAATGAATTTGGTTGATGATCCTTGAAAAGCTAACTAGGCTGGTAACTCAGGAGAATGATGTTGAACCAATATGTCTGAGAATTCGGCAAAAAATACTGTGTTAGGCTGAATAAAATATGTTCATCGAATATGTTCAAATCCTAAACCCTAGAATTTGTGACTATGTTAATTTACATAGCAAAAGGTACTACAAAGATGTAATTAAATTAATGTCGAGTTGGGGAGATTAATGTGAAATATCCAGGTAGGCCCAATGTAATCAGTCTTATAAAAGGAATGCAGCAGAATTAGGGTCAGACAGAACGGGACTCTGCTGATAAAAGCAGAGGTCAGAATGATGCTTTGAAGATTAATGAAGGGATTACTAGGCAAGGAATGTCGGAAAAAGCAAGGATATATATTTTCTGGAGTTTCCAAAAAGAACACAGCCCTGACAATTTTAACCAAGTCAAGCCCACTTCAGACTTCTGACCTTCAGATTTATAAGATAATAAATTCCTGTTATTTTAAGCCTCAAGTTTGTAGCAACTTCTTACAGCAGCAACACAATCACAGATAATCATTAGATTCAGCCACGAACCTTACTATAGTCTTAGAACAAGAGAGAGAAACTGTGGGCTAGGTGATAGGATAGGCAAGTAGCATTGCACTTGATAGGACTTATACAAATGTGAATGGATATGTTAACTTGGCTAGAGTATGCCACTGACATGCTAGCTGGCTTTGTGTTTAGCCTTGGCCCTTTCATTACTTTCTATGAAGATATAGAAGAAGGCAGATGGCTTGGATGAATCTCAAGGAAATTATGCTGAATGAAAACAGATCTCAAAAGGTTACATGATATATGATTGCTTTTATGTAGCTTTCGTTTTTATTAAGGTGAAATTCACATAATAGAATTAACCATTTTAAAGTATACATTTCAGTGGCATTTAAGACATCCACAGTATTGTTCAACCACCACCTCTATCAAGTTTCAAATCATTTTTATCACCCCAAAAGGAAACCCTGTACCCATTAAGCAGTGACTCCCTATTCAACACTTCTCCCAGTCCCTGGCAAAACCAACCTGCTTTCTGTTTCTATAGACTTACCAATTCTGAATATTTCATATAAATGGAATCATGCAACATGTAACCTTTTGTGTCTGGCTTCTTTCACTCAGCATAATATTTTCAAGGCTCATGCACACTGTATCATGTATCAATACTGTCACCACTGGGGTGATCTGAAATACAGTTTCACCTCAGCAGCATGGGGGGAGGAGGAAGAGGTGGATAGTGGAGAATGGTGGACAGTGGCATTATGTGTTGTCCCTTGGTTCTTCCTCACCAGTGAAGCAAAGAATTACAGGTCAGTGAAATTGAGGAAAAAGTAAGATTTATTGAAAGTACATTTTAGAAAGAGATGAGCCATGCTAAGGAAGGTTGCAGCCCTGTGGAATTTAGGCAATAAAGAGAGGGGAGAGTTTCCAGCCAGGAGTGCTGTAACAATGTAAAAATAGGAAGATCTGTTTATATTTGGACCATGATAGGAGGTCCTAGATGATCCATATATGAGGTCACCTTGACTGATAGTTGGCTGCTATATAACACTTTGCCTACTGAGCATGTACTGACCCAGAATTCAGTTTGTTATAATTAGATTCATGAACTTCCAGGCATTGTCATGAGATTATAATGATGCTATAATGAGGCTGAAGTTTTGGGCAGTACTTTCTGTGCATGCGTTTGTAGCTGATTTAACCAACAGCTTTTATGTCCTTTGTGCTCTAGGATTTGGGGTGATTTATAACCCTGAAAGGAAGGTATTTCTTGGAGGTACTTAAGGATGGTCTTCAATGGAAGTTTCTATGGTTACAAAGCTGGGCTTTGGCTCCTGTAGCTCATGCCTAACTACCTAACATTACTTCATTCCTTTTTATGGCTTAATAATATCTCATTATGTGAACATAGCACATTTGTTAATTCACCCATCTATTTGTAGACATTGGAATTGTTTCCACTTTTTGGCTGCTAAGAAAATGTGTATACAAGTTTTTGTTTGAATGTCTTAAAATTTGGGGGATATATACTCAGGAGTGCAATTGCTGTGTCATATGGTAATTCTATGTTTAACTTGAGGAACTGCCAAACTGCTCTCCACAGCAGCTGTACCGTTTTATATTCCCAACAATAATTTCTCAACATCCTTACAAACACTTGTTATTTTGCATTTTTTATTATAGACATCCTAGTAGGTGTGAAGTGAAATCTTATTGTGGTTTTGATTTACATTTCCTTAATGAATAATGATGTCGAACATCTTTTCATGTGCTTGTTTGTCATAAAATATCTTTTTGAATAAATGGCTATTCAAGTTTTTTACTCATTTTAATATTTTTTTAATTTTTCAATTACAGTTGACATACAATATTATAGTAGTTTCACATGTACAACAGAGTGATTAGACATATATATATATATATAACTTGAGAAGTGATCACCTGATGAACCTAATACTCAATATTATTGACTATATTCCTTATGCTATACTTTATATCCCTGTGACTATTTTGTACCTCTTAACCCTTTCCTTTTTTTCACCCACTTCCCAACACCCCTCTCATCTGGCAACCATCAGTTTTTCCTCTGTATCTATGAGTCTGTTTCTGTTTTGCTTGCTTGTTTGTTTTATTCTTTATATTTCACATATTTGTGAAATCATGTGGCGTTTGTCTTTCTCTGTCTGACTTACTCCATTCAGCACAATACACTTCAGGGTCATGTATGTTGTTGCAGGTCACAATACTTCATTCTTTTTTATGGCTGAATAATATTCCATTGTATATATGTCTCTTATTATAGCCTTTGTTTTAAAGTCTACTTTGTCTGGTATTAGTATTGCTACCCAAGCTTTTTTTTTTCATTTCTATTTTCATAAAATATCCTTTTCTATCCCTTTACTTTCAGTCTCTGTGTGTTTTGATCTGAAGTGAGTCTCTTCTAGGCAGCATATTTAAGGGTCTTGTTTTCTTACCCATTCAGCCACCTTATATCTTTTGACTAGAATATTTAATTCATTTACATTTAAATTAGTTGTTGATATGTAGTTACTGCCATTTTATTATCCATATTTTTGATCTCTTCTTTTTCTCTTCTTCTTTTTTTTTGAATGCTTATAGTGCCTGGTATTCCTAGGTGATCTCCCACCCAAGTACTAATCAGGCCGGATCCTGCTTAGCTTCTGAGATCAGACGAGATCAGGCACATTCAGGGAGGCATAGCCGTAGACTTTGTCTCTTCTTAAAGAAGTCCCTTTAACATTTTTTTGTAATGCTAGCATGGTGGTGATGAACTCCTTTAGTTTTTTTGTTTGTTTGTTTGTTCGTTTGGGATGCTCTTTATCTGTCCTTCAATTCTAAATGAAAGCTCTGCTTTATAGGTAACCTTGGGTGTAGGTTTTGCCTTTTCACACTTTGAATATTCTGTGCCAATCCCTTCTAGCCTGCAAAGTTTCTGGTGAAAAATCAGCTGACTACCTTATGAGGACTCCCTTGTAGCTACTTTTCTCTTGCTGCTCTTAAAATTCTCTCTTTGTCTTTAACATTTGGCATTTTAAGTATCATGTGTCTTGGTGAGAGACTCTTTGAGTTCATTTTATTTGAGACTCTGTGTGCTTCCTGAACCTGTATATTTATTTCCTTTGCCAGATTAGGAATGTTTTCTGTCATTATTTTTTCAAATAGTTTTTCAATTCTTTGCTCTCTCTCTCTCTCCTTCTGGTACCTCTATGATGTGAATGTTAATATGCTTTATGTTGTCCAAGAGGCCCCTTAAACTGCCTTCATTTTTTTGGATTCTTTTTTCTTGCTGCTGTTCTGTTTGGATATTTTCTGCTACCTTATGTTCCAAATTGCTGATTTGGTCCTTGGCTTCATCTGATTTACTGTTGATTCCCTCTAATATATTCTTTATTTCAGTTATTGTAGTTTTCATTTTTGACTGGTTCTTCTTTGTGTTTTCTATCTCCATTTTTATGTTTCCTATCTCTTTATTGAAGTTCTCACTGAGATTATTGAGCATCCTTAAAACAAGTGTTTTGAGCTCTGTATCTGGTAGATTGCTTGTCTTCATTTTGTTTCATTCTTTTTCTGGAGCTTTGTTCTGTTCTTTCATTTGGGGCATGTTTCTTTGTCTCCTCCATATTTTCTGCCTCCCTGTGTTTGTTTCTATGTATTAGGTAGAACTGCTGTGTCTCTCAGTCTTAGTAGAGTGACCTTATGTAGTAGGTGTGCTGTGGGTTCTCAGAGAATCACCAGGGCAGGGTTAACCATGTTAGCCAGATTTATGGAGATCAGCTATGATGCCCACCTGCATCTGCACACTGGGCATGGGAGGGCTCAACAAAGGAACAATGGCTCTGCCGACACTTCTGTTGGGGAGAAATCTGCCCCTCCAACCCTTGCCCTGAAGCCAGACAATTCAGTTCCTTCTCATATGTCCCTGACACCTTTTGAGCTGCTGCCCCACTGCTGAAGCTGCTGCCTCACTGCTGGAGCAGGTGAGTCCATCAGCGAGTCAGTTTCTGCTTGGGCCCTTTAAGAGGAATGCCTGGGACTTCAGCAGCCCCCACCTCACTCAGCCACACTGTCTGCTGGTTTTCCCAGCCAGAAGTTATGGGGACTTCTCTTTCTGGAACTGAATTCTTGGGTGGGAAGCCTGGTGTGAGATGGGAGCCCTTACTCCTCAAGAGTTATCTCTGCAACTGAGATACCCCTTCAGATTTTTAATCACCACACGCAGGTATGGGACCAGCCCGTTCCTTGTCTCTGACCATCTTACCAGTCTAAATGAGGCTTCTTCTGTATATCCTTAGTTGTAGGATTTCTGTTCAGCTAGACTTTAGCCAATTCTCAGTGACGGTTGTTCTGTGGTTTAGTTACAGTTTTGATGTGGTCATGAGAGGCAGCAGGCACAGTTTTTACATACTCCACCATCTTGACCAGAAGCCAAGCCTTTTACTTATTTTTAATTGGTTTGTTTGTTTTTTTGTTGGTGGTGGTGTTGCTGTTGTTGAATAGCAAGTGTGTGTGTGTGTGTGTGTGTGTGTGTGTGTGTGTACATTCTGAATACTAGATCTTTTTCAGATATATAGTTCTCCAGTACTTTCTCTTATTCTGTAGATTGTCTTTTCCCTTAGATACACAAAGGTTTAAATTTTTTTATCAAGTTCAATTTACCTATTTTTAACTTTTTTTTTGCTTGTGCTTTTAGTGTGATATCTAAGAATCAATTTCCAAATCTGAGTTCATGAAGATTTACAACCATGTTTTCTCTAAGAATTTATACTTTTAACACTTTCATTTAGGTTGCTAATTCAGTTTACATTAATTTTTGTTTGTGATGCGAAGCAGCAGTCCAAATTCACCTTTAGCATATAGATATACAGTTGTCCAACACTAATTACTTGAAGGGACTATTTTTACCCTCATTGAATGATCTTGGCACCATCGTTTAAAATCAGTTGTCCATACATGTTGGGTTTACTTCTGGACTCTCAATTCTATTCCATTGGTCTATGTGTTTATTCTTATGTTAGCACCACATTGTTTTGATCATTGCAGCTTTATACTAAGTTTGAAATTGGAAAGTGTGAATTTTCCAAATTTATTCTCTTTCCCCCAAAATTGATTGACTATTGGGGGCCCCTTGCAATTTTATTTGAATTTTAGAATCAGCTTTTCCATTTCTATGAAAAGAATTTTGAAATTTTAGTAAATTTGCACCAAATCTGTAGTTGGAATGTGGTAGAACCTGAATATTATCTTAATAATATTATATCTTTGAATCCATGAACATGGCATGTATTTCCATTTAATTAAGTCCTCTTTAATTTCTTTAAGCAATATTTTATAGTTTTTAGCACATAAGACTTTTACCTCTTTGGTTAGATTTATTCATAAGTATTTTATTCTTTTGGATGACAGTGTAAATGGAATTTTAATTTAATATTTAAATTGTTCATTGCCAATGTATAAAATTACAACCGAATTTTGTTTGTTGATCTCAAATCTCTCAGTTTTGCTGAATTTTTAAAATTAGTTCTAATTTTTTTGTGTGTAGTTTCTTTAGAATTTTCCATATAAAAGATATTGTCTACAAAGATAGATTAACTTACTTTTGCCTTTACATCTCTGAGGGTTCCCCCCCCCTCTCTTGATTTTTCAGCATGAAAGTTAGGTTCACCTCATGCACAGTTAATTTAAAAGATAAATTATATTAGGATTAAAACCAGCACAGATCATCATAATTCATCCTTCCCCACCACCTCTACTATTAACTGTAAAGCATTCTTCCTGATCCATTAATGAAAAACAAACAAACAAATATTATAGAGGAAAATAGTTTTTCCCCCTTATGGTACTCTTTGAAGTCATAAGTCATTAAAAAAATTCCTAGTTTTCTAAAATGAAAGTTCAGTAAAAAGTTGGGTCAAACAAAGTTTAGGAAGTATTATGGAGAAGTCAGAAAAAAATATATAATAAGTGATCTGAATAGACATTTTTCCAAAGAAGACAGACGAATGACCAACAGGTACATGAAAAAGTGCTCAACATCACTAATCATTAGGGAAATGCAAATGAAATCCATAATGAGATATCACCTCACATTTATTAGAATGGTTATTATTTAAAAGATAAGAAATAACAAATATTGATGAGGGTGTAGAGAAAAGGGAACATTTGTACGTTGTTGGTGGGAATGTAAATTGGTGCAGTCATTATGGAAAATAGCATGGAGGTTTTTCAAAAAGTCAAAAATATAACTACCATATGATCCAGCAATTCCAATTCTGGGTATTTATCCAAAGAAACAAAAACACTATATCTTTGAAAAGATACATGCACCCCCATGTTCACTGCAACATAATTCACAATAATGAAGATATGAAAAGAACCTAAGTGTCTACTGATAGATAATGAGTATAGAAAATATGGCTTGCACACATACACATACACACACACACACACACACACACACACGCACGCAATGGAATATTATTTGGCAATAAAAAATAATGAAATCTTACCATTTCCAACAATTTGAGTGGAGCTGTAAATCTTTAGAAGACAGATTTAGGACCTATCACAGCTTCCCAGCAATGGGATTGGTGACCTTTTGTCCTCCTAGTCACTGTTGATATTTGAGCGGAGACTAAAAACCATATGGCAAGAATGTAGAAGAGGAATTCCTACTCAGAAAGGGAGGATGGACTTGACAAACTTAAAAATAGTTTTCAACACTGAGATACTATGGCTCTAGGAAGACAAATTGACATATAGCAAAGCAATATTTTGGTTATTCAATTTCATAACTGTTCAGAGAGAGAGGAATCCATGTTATACTATTCCATTTGAAGAAGACTTTATAATGTGAACTGTGAACCAAGCAGTAAAATTAGAAATAGTTACTTTGATAGTGATAAAAAATAACTAGGCTATACATTTTCATGAATACATGTATGTGTGTATGTATATATATATATATATATATATATATATATATATATATATGTGTGTGTGTGTGTGTGTGTGTGTGTGTGTGTATGCATATATGATATTCTTAAATGTAGGCTTTGGAAATTACAATCTCTGTGTAAATGTTCAGCGACTTCTCTGAGTTTGAATTTCATAGTGACAGAGCAGAAATGATTACATACTTAGTTCACAGGATTTTTTTGAAAATTATATGAGATAACATGTAAATTGTTTTTTAATTCTATTCTCTCAGTAATAAATATGGAATAATTGTACAAATAAGATAAACAGGAACTCCACTGCATAGTTTGCAAAAAGTACAGTGTCTTGCCATAATTGTATATTAGTTATATTTAATCTTTTTATGGTATATTGATGAGCCAAGATTAGAACTATATTGAGTGGCAATTTTCCTTCAAGCAGATTTTAAATTCTACCAACTGCAAGAATGAGTGCTCTTAATCGATTCTCTTGTTTTTATAGTTTTAACTCTATCCTGATGATTCCCAAATCTATATTGTCAACATAGAATGCTCCCCTGATGCCCACTAGTTATTTCTATTTGACTGGCCCACTAACACTATCAGCTCTATATGCTCAAAATATAACTTGTCATCTTCCCTAAAAAATCTCACCCCTTCTCTTATATTTCCCATGTTAGTCACTAAGGTAAGATCTTTGGAGGCATCCTAGACTCTCTTTCTCTCTCATCACCCCACTTAGTCAATCATCCAAACTTCTAGATTTTACTCCTAAAAGTTTCTTCCATCAACCTTACATCCATCTCTCTCAACTACTGCGCTAGTTTAAGGTACCATCATCTCTCTTGGGTTAACCTAACATTAGTGTATTTTAATAATTTCCCTGTGCCTAGTCTTATTTATTTCCATATATACCCCGTGTGATGTCAGAATAATGCTCACTACTGTGCTCAAAACTAAGTATGAGCTGCCTGACTTGGCAACCTAGTTTTTCACGGTCTGCCTACCTTTCCAGCACCATCTCTTACAACCTCTGACTTACATTGAACATACCAACCAACACAGAGGTGCATTCAGTTCTCCACATAAAAAATTTCCAGATTTAGAGAATATAAACATAGGACACCTAGTTATACTTGAATTGTAAATAAACAATGAATACTGTTTAGTATAAGTATGCCCCATGTAACATGCTGTTTCTTACCTTTGCTTTAGTTTATGCTGTCACATCTCCCTGGAATGCACTTGACAGTTTTAAGATTCAACTCAATTGCTATTTCTTGTAGGGCACCCATCTTCCACACTTCTTCTCACCAATCCTCACCTGCCATAATTGTTATTTTTGTGTGTGTCTTCTATCAGCAATATTCCTTGAGGGCAGGGACCATATCTTATTTTTTTCTTTATTTCCATTGCCTAGCACAGTGCCAGATACTTAAGATAGTAGATGCTTAATAAATAACGAATATGTAAGTCTCCTGATACAAATGTTTATATTTTCTTTTTATACCCAATGGGAACAATATTTTACCACCACATGAAAGAAAATTAAAAGAAAACCCTTCCTAAAATAGAGCCCCAAACTCGAAGTTGATAGGGCAGTATATTTTTCCCTAGACCTTGAAAAATTAAACAAAATTTAATGGGAAAAATTTTCCTCTTTATTTTTTAACCGTGTGAAACCTATTTTAGTTCATGAATTTTCTGCAGCTTCTTTGACCTCAAAACAATATGCTCATATTGTTTGATTTTTAATTAATGCTCTCATATATCTTTAAATTAATATATTTTCAATATTTCAAAGACCTATGGACAAGGGAAACTGATATAAATTCCAGTTAGCAACCTAAAAACGCACTCGCTCTAACAGTTTAGTAGGTACAAGCTTATTTGCCCATTGTCTACATTTTACTGCACTAAGGACAGGTTTTTATTTAGCACTTGAAAAGGAGTGTGTTTGAATATCCATTAAAAAGTGCATCAGCTGCAACTCTATGCTCAAGCAGAAGACAGGTAAACACATTAATCAATGAGTAAGCAAAGTTTAATTATATGGAGAATCTAAACATGGGAATGAAATTTCTGCTACCAGCCTGTCCTGCTTTCAAACTGCACTCTTCAGTAGTTCATTAAATTATGCATTAATTCTTAAAACATATAATATTATTTAGTCTTAGCCACAGAAGTTACAGCAAAATTTGCTTTATGTTAAACTAGAGATTTCTTGCCACTAGATCTGGCTGCTGAATACCTGAAAATGGAAGGATTCTGGGTTTCGTAGATGGCTAAAAAATAATCACAGAAAGGACTTAAAGGTGAATATATTAGTTTGTTAGGTTCTGCCCAAACAAAGTACTGCTATAAACTGGGTAGCTTAAAACAACAGAAATTTGTTTCACAATTATGAAGGCCAGAAGTCTGAAATCAAGGTGTTATCATGATGGCTTCCTTCTGAGTTTTTTTGTGGCAGAATTTGTTTCATGCCTATGTTCTAGCTTCTGGTGACAACTTGCAATCAGTGGTGTTCTGTGGGTTGTAGGTGCATCACTCCAATCTCTGTGTTCAACTTCACCTGACATAGTCCATATGTATCTGTGCCATCACCCTATTTTCCTTTAAAAAAAAATAAGGACACCAGTCATATTGAGGTAGGGCACCTAATGTCCTGATTACATCTGGAGAGACTATTTCCACAGGAGGTCACATTCACAGCTACTGGGGGTTAGGACTTCAACATATCTTTTTGGGGGACACAAGTAAACGTATAACGAGGATCTCTCTATCTACCTCTCAAATTACAGGCAAAATTATGAGTTCTATGCACACATGAGAAAATTTGGGGAGCAAAAGTTACTGTTTCTTTTATTTTCATGAGATTCTGAAAGAGATCCACACCCCGAAACTTTAAGAGCCACAGTCTTAATGAAAGTAACATTGAAGGGAATGGCAAAAAGGGTGGTCTTGATAAAGTTCTGGAGTGTTCTTTGAAAGCTGCTGTGTGACTTCAGGATGAGTGTTATATATTTAATTTATAGCTTAAGAGTCTGTCTTATGCTGACTGTGAAGAGCTGCGTAAGAGAAAGTGCAAGCGTTAGATTCTTTTAGTGCTGAGAGAGGCTTCATATGCTTTGCCTTTTTCCCATTCATGGCAAGTAATTACACACACACACACACACACACACACACACACATTCAGGAGAATATTCCAACTTTTTACCTATATAACATGAAAATTGTTATACTTAGCCATATTGAAAAAATAATGAAAATCTTTAAAATTGCAGACTCTTTGCTGAATAGATGGTATTGTTATTTAATGAGCCCAGCCCAACTTAATCTTGCTTACCTTTTAAGTCACACACTTTGGGTTACAATTGTTCTAGTTCCACAGTATTTGTAAATTCCAAGAGATTTGCTGAAATAAATGTTTTGGTATAAATGAGCATGAAACCAGAATTCTAGGTATATGATTCAGAATAATTAGAGAGATTACTGAGATTCCAATTTCATACTAATTATGTCTCATTATAATTACATTTTAGATTTGACGTAGTTAAGTAGCAATTACTTATAATTTGAAACATATTAAATGTAGATATCTATTTCACTAACAACAATTTTAGCCTAATTTGAGCAATTTAACTGGCTTGACCATAGAAATGGTTAAATCAGTTATTCATGTAGATAAATAAAATATATGCTAATTAGGTTTACAGATGACACTAACTATTGAATTTACTATTACACTTAAATTGGGATTTAAATTCAAAGTGACCTGAATATGTAAGTAAATAGTCTTTCAGAAACAGAGAGAAATTTAATGGATGTAAGTGCATGAGATGGCATAGTTGGCCAGAATGAGTAGCTGACTCCTAGCCACCTACTTACATCCTGCCTCCAATTCGTTCTATCCCTCAAGATATTATTTTCTCAAACAAAGTTCTAATCATTCATGACCTCTTATTGCTTAACACATTAGGTAGAAACTCCTTACTGTGGAATTTAAGGCCTCAAAATTTATTTTATTTTTTTTAGCAAGGTTCCCAGATATTTAGAAATTAAACAATATATTTTTACTAACCCATGTTTCAAAATAATTATTAAAGGAAATTAGAAAGTATTTTGAACTGAATGAAAATTTAAATACAACATATCAGAGTTTATGGGACTCAGCTAAAGCAGTGCTAAGTGGGAAATATATGTCATTAAATGCTTATATTAGAAAGGAAGAAAAGACTCAACTTAATAATATCAGCTTCCACCTTAAGAAACTAGAAACACAAAAGTAAATTAAATCCAAGGCAAACAGGATAGTAGTAATATAGATAAGAGATGAAACAACAAAGGAAATCAAATAATATCAATAGAACAGAAACTGTTTCTTTGAAAAGATCAGAAAATCTGAATATCTAAATATCTCATTAAAAAACTGTTATAAAGTAATGGCTTTGGACACTGTCTTAGACAGCTTACACAGCTTAAGTTCCTATAACAAGATACCATAAACTGGGTGGTTTATCAACAACAGAATTTTATTTCTCACGGTCTGAGGCTAGAAGTGTGAGATCATGGTGCCAGCATGGTGGGGTTCTGGTGAGAACTCTCAGATTGCATGCAGACTGCTGAGTTATTGGTATCCTCACATGGCAAAAAAAGAGCTAGTCGGCTCTTTGGCCTCTTATAAGGGCACCAATCCCATTTGTGGGGTCTCCATCCTTATGACTTAATTACATCCCAAAGGCTCCACTTCTAAACACATACAAATTTTGGGGTGACACAAATATCCTCCCCATTGCATATTTAGCCTAAATTATATGAGACTGCCTCTATAAAGGGATAAATAATACAGGACTTTGCAGAAAGGGTAAAAATGACAGGACACTTAATAAGCACATAAAAAGAATAAATGGCATAACATAGTGGCAATTTGTAATTGTTTATTAGTGTGGAGTAGTCATCAAATTATGTAAATCAACAACAAATGCATATAAATGAAACAAAATGATGTGGGAAAGTAAAAAAGTTTTAATTTTTCAAGGGGAAAATGCTAGCTAAATATTAAATGGTGTTGGTAAAGAATGGTATTGGCAAAAATACTGGTGCTTATTAATTCACTTGTATCTTGTTTTGTAGAATGTGAATCTATATTTTAAAAAGGGGAAAATAAACATTTTAAAAGATTATTCTACTGCAAATAAATAAATAATGCGTATATATTTTACAACTGAAAATCTATATAAACACTTTTGGATCAAAATCATTTGATAAATAAAACTCAGGAATTGATTAGTTTCAGAAATAGAGCCATGGTCCAAAAAATAAAGGGAAAATGTTCACATAAGGATAGAGGCAGTGTAGTTGTTCTTAGAAAAGAAAAAACAGGGCAAATAATACAGTGATGAGAAAATCCTAAGGACACAAATAGTATAGAATCATATCAATGACCATTAATGGCTTTGTTAGGACAGTGTGTGAATGAAACCATTAAATCAGTGAAATTGTTGAGTGTAGAAAATGAGTATGTGAGATACAGCTAACAATAAAACATATAACACATATAGTGGAGAAGCATTATCAAAATTATGAATAACAGCACTTTTTGCATATTTTGCTTGTGAAAGGTAATTTTGTATTAAGAAGCTGTTGATAATAGTCTATGAAAGAAAATGATAAACATTCTTATGAAAATGTTGCATCAGTCATAGGAAAATAAAAGTGCATTTTCAGGCACAATTTGGAATTAATGCAGTAATAACTGAAGGATGTATTTTTTAAATAACATGATTTATTTAGTATAAGCTTTGACAGGAGACATATAAACAACACTTGTAATAATGAATGTGATAATTATAACTCCTTCTCCCAAAATTGCCTGTATATTGTCTTTCAAAAAAATATTGGATCCAATTATTTCATGGAGAATATGATGTAAATGTGAATATAATTTCCCTTTTAAAATATAGATTAATATTTTTCTAGAAAGAGGGCTTTCTAGTCAAACAAGCAGTAGGCACGCCAGAGGCTGGCTAGAATCTGGCAAGCAGTTGATCTGTATTGCAAACAAACCACCTAGAGAATGAGTGGTTATTTTTGGTAGTCAAAATCATATTTTAAAATATTTTTATTTTATAATTATAAAGGTAATTCATACGAGTTTCAGAAATGTTGGTAAATTTTAAAACCATAAGAAAATAAAGATATTACTTACATTTCTATTAGTAGAGAAAATTGTTGATATTTTGCTGTATGCTTTCCCAGGCATATTTAAATATGTCTCTATGAACATAAATGTGTTCTACAGCCTTTCAATCCTGATTTTATTTGAATATGATTGAAATTTGGGGATATTTGTTGTGTCTAGATAATTTAGATTTTAAATTGGATTATAGGATTTTTTTCTGGCTATGATGGCATGGTAGGAACTGAACTCCTACCTCATATACCTAAAAACCCAGATACAATTTATAAAACAACAATTTTCAATTTATTGTACATCAGGCCATGAAGAACAGTGATCTCTAAGAAATGGAAAACAAATGAAATAAGTCCTATGATACCCCACTTTATTTCCTGGAAAGAAAATGCAGGCCACAGTGCACAGAGGGCTAGCCTGGACAGTCTCCTTGAGTTGAGGAGATGGAGCTGGGAGTCCAGCAAAGCCAAGGTACTAAAATTTGCAGGATAGAATACTAGGGAAGAGACTGCTGCACAGAAAGAGAACTCTGGAACTCATACAGGGCTGAGAATAGTTCCTGTTCTCATTAGAGTGGAAATCCTCATAATTCATAGGTCATTAGAGTACTGGAAAGGAAACCAATTTTTTACTTAAAAGAGACCTGAGTCATTCACTGTATATATAATGTGAACTGCAGATACACAGGCATGGGCACAGGCATATATATGTGTATGTATGTTTGTGTGTATGTTGTGTGGTTATGTATGTATGTGTGCATATACATATTTGAAAACACAATTTTTCTTTGGTGGATTTTTATGAATGAGTACTTTCTTTAATTTTTTTTCCATGGATTTATCAAGTTTTGTGTGATTTTGGTTTGCAGGAGAGGAGATGGTTGCTATATATACAAACCTAATTTTACCTAAACTTATGGCTTCAAATCACCTCTATTAATGCAGCCGAATCTAATTTAAAGCCTGAATTAAGTGCTTTGTAATTTATTTTATTTTTCTTGAGCATGAGTTCAATAAACCTCTGCAGGATAAATAAATGAATGAATGAACAAGTGAATGAATGAACCTAAGTACCAGAGACTCAGATATGCTGATTCATGTGGAGCCTACCATGTGCATGGACCTTCTACCTCTATGAAAAAAGACTCAAATAAATCCACCTTTATATGGGTGAGAAATTAAGTTAATTTTCTGCTTAACCTAATTAGAAAATGGGAAACAAAAAACAATAGTAAGATAATATTTTTTAACCCATAATTTTGCTCAAAATTTGAAAAATTGATAATATAAAATGGTTCTGAACATGTAGAGCATTAAAATACATTAGTTAGGAGAAAATGACTTGTTACAGCATTTTCAGAATAAAGTTTCAGCAATATTTACAAAAATTTAAAATATTCATACCTTTTCCACTTTTATCTGATTTTCCATATTAAAATGTCTTTCATATGAGAAAATACATTTATCCAATAATTTATGTTCTAAGCTCTATTAATCATATAAAAGAGGAGACATCTTATGTATTTATCAGGAAGAGACGTGTTTAATTAATTATGGCATATACATATGTCAGAATTCTAGGGAGAATTACTAAAGTGAGGTAGATTTATATGTGCTGTCAAGGAAAGACCCTAAATCCATTTTATTAAGTGGCAAAAGCATCAGATGAATTTGTATTTCATTACCCATGCATGTAAAAGAAACCCAATATATTTTGTATAGCATATCTATGAAGAAGCCTAAATCAGCTTTAAAATAGTACACATCAGATTGTTAACTGTAGTTACCTCTGAGGAGAGGGCTGAATTTTGAGGGTACTTTGTAAAAGGGGGAATTGTAATTGATCTGTATTTTCAGAATGTTTTGCAATAAGTATATACACACAGTTATTTTTTTTAATTAAAAAGTTTAAATAAGCCTAACAACAGAAATAAACTCTGGGTATTAATTAGTTAAAGCAACTGCTCACTTATGCACAGAGAAATCCTGAAATTTAGGTAGCTTAACACAGCCAATTTTTTTTTGTTGTTGTTCACTGGATTCTGATTTTTCTTAGAAGAGACTTTCTGCCCTCAGTTTACTCAGGTATCTTCTACCTTGTGGCTTCACTACCTCAACATAGGTCTCATGTTTCCTGCTGAATGGCAGAGGAAGCATGGAAATGGCACACTGGTCCCTGCCTAACTACTAGTGGACCACCCAGAAAGGAGAGAAAGACAAGATGTGGATGAGCACTAGTAGTCTCCCCCATAAGGTATCATAGAGTAGGTGCTCCATAAAAAGCAACTATTATAATTTGTTATTACAACAACCCTCTTCAATTTTTGAGTTTTTGACAAAACTAATTTTTCCTTAAAATTCACCAACATTTTCAAAAGCCTACTATGTGACAGGTGCTTTCACATACAGGACCACATCTAGTTTTAAAAGGATCTTCTAAATGTTTTCAAAATCTGTGCTGCCCTTTGCAATAACTTCTATAATCTCAGTAGCCAGATAATTTTTTCCTTCCTTGTGATGCATAGTCAAAATCTTAACTTGTGAATCTCTTTTACCTTCCACACTCTGAACATTCCCAAACATCTGTATAGGTGCCATTAGGCACACTTGCAAACCAGGATTTTCCTGTGGGGCAGATATACATATATGAGGCGACGAAAGGATGGTTAACTGTTTTTTTCTTCTTTATTCAGAGTTAACATGTCCACCAAGTAACTATTGTTCACCTCTGAGGAGGACTCCAGGGTTTTAGGGATCCAGTCCCTGTAAGATATCTGCTTACACATTGATTTCTATGGTGTTACCTCATCAACCACTTATAAGGAAGGCTTTGGTTTTTGACCATCTAGGTAAGCTCATTCATCTGTTGATATGATCAATGGTCCATTTCAAATAATATATCTTACTAGAATCTTACTACAAATATCAGTGTGGTTTCACAAACTTTTTAACTTCAGGGTTATATGTCCCAAGAACAATAGATTATGTGCAAACCAGACTCTACTTATCGGCTCATTAGAAAGCAATTTAAAAATGTGTTAAAGATGCCAAGAGGGATACCTAGGCATCCAAACATCTGCCAAGTGTGCTTTTTATGGGGCTTCAGAAAGAGGGATGCAACAGCCAGGAGGCTTCTGCAGGGAGTAGGAATGTTCTGTCAGGGGTTAGGCAGATAATTTTGGGTTGTTTCACTGGGACCAGGGCACACAGTTTTCAGAGGAAAAGGAAGTAACAAGGTGGTCATCAGGCTAGGTTCCAGAGTTGGACAGGAGGGCACATGGAGGAAGACCAGGGGAAGGGTTCTGTAATGCAGCAAAGTGCTGGGACTGGATGAAAACATCAGGACTTTGGCAGAGTCAGCCCTCAAAAAGCCCTGGAGCTCAAGCAGGAGGACCCTATGTAAATGAAGCCCACAGACAATCCTCATATTGTTTGCTCCTCCTTGCCACCTTCTTTCTTTAGGGATCCTTTTAGTACCTTGGCCACAGGGCCCTTCTTTTTGTTACCTGAAAATCATGAAATCCTGAGAAGAGAAACAAACTAAGAGACAGAAGGTCTGCCTCAAGTTGGGAAGAGTGGGAACAGTCTGGGCCTAGATAAATTCAGATAAGGGAACTAGTCCTAGTCCTGTCACTTATTAGATATATGATCTTGGGCAAATTGCTAAGTGCTAGGAGTCTTACTTAGGTTCTTCATCTATAAAGTGGGTTTGGTAAATCCTGATTTATAGAACTGCTGGTATGTATGTAATGTAAGTAAACCATCTGGCACAGTGTCTGACACTAATTAGATCTTTAAGGAATAGCAGTAATTTCTAACATGATTTTGGCCCCAGACTCTACCATTTGCTTTTCTGTGAGTGTGTGTGTGTGTGTGTGTGTGTGTGTGTGTGTGTGTGTGTGTGTTCCATGACATCTCAGAGAATATGTAGCACTCTAGGACACAAGACACCAAGAGAGTCAAAAATTCAGCTTTGTAAATAAAACTCAGTAAATTTTCTGTTAGTGGGTATATTATTTAATTTGGATATGAGGAAGTCTTCCCCAGCTAAATGCAACTCAAAACTCCTAGAATTTGAGTTAAGGACTAACTCTTTTCCTCTATCCTAGCTGCTCTTCCATAAAACACAGTATTTTCATGCATATCACCCCCACCAAATATCTAGCCCTTGCTTAGAGTTGGCCAAGTTACACTCAAGATAACTTAATTAAAACACCTTTTCAGTGGAGTAGGCTCTGGCACTCCCAGTGCAGGGAAAAAGTGCCAGCCTTTGGGCACCACTTCAAAGAAATATTACCCTATTCTCAGGAAATCCTCGCAGAAAATGTGTATACAGCACTAAGGTCGTCCACTGTGTTCAGTGGCATGAGGACAAGAATACAGGACACTGTCTACACCTGCTCCAGGTAGAGATTTCTCTTTGGTTTATTCATGATCCCAAAGGATCTTCTGAGCAGTTTTCCATTCTAGGCTTTTCTCTCACCTATAAAACATGAGAATAAACAAGCCAGGGAGTTGGAGCTCTCATTTATTAAGATTTAATTTTGCCTACATTCAATTAGCCAAGCAAATTCAGGTATATATCTTTAATTTTACAAAACAGCAGACTAAATGAGATACAGGAATCCTAGGATAACCATCTTGTACATTCTTTCCTCTATTTCTTGATCTCATCTACTTTATTGCTGAGCACTTTTACATTTCTCAAGAAATTCCTATTTCAATGCCATGTTATCCTGCTCCAGATCACAATATGAGATGAAAGGTTCCCTGATTTCTTTTATAGAACAGCAAAATTCTTATCCTTAAACCTGTTAAACACCAATAAATACATGACCAATATCATTGAACCTAGACTCTGAAGCTAATAAATCTTTTAGGAGAAAGAACATTTGAAACATACCAAAAAGAAAAAGAAAAAATCTGCAGTTCAGCTCTCCACTACTTGGAACCTTGATTGCCCTCTTCAAACACAGAGTATCCTCAAAGTTCACTCAGGACAGGACATGACACTAGAACTGGCTGTGTCAGTAGTACCATTGCTGGTGGCAACTCTGGTATTAGCTCTCTTTCTCTCATCTCTCAAAGCTTCCTCATACCAGATTGGAAAGGAAGTTGGGTCAGTCCCAATGGCTTTGGTGAAAAACTTTAAGACTTTCATCTTGGTGGTTTCAGCATGGGCCCTGGGACCCCACAGGAACTCGTAGCGAGCAGGATTGCTGTTGGCAACCTGCCTGTACTCCAGGTAGTTCTCCTGCACTAAATCTTTGGTGATGAGCTTCCTTGGCTCTCCATAGATGAAATCTTTCTTCTCAGCATATACTCCAATCATATTCAGCACTTCCCAGATTTTTTCCTCAGGGGCACGGTTGCCCTCCATGAAAATTATGCCCAGGACAAGTATCAGGAGGCCGGTCTTGGGCATGCCTTGGACATCACTCAGCATCCCATCGTAGGTGAGGTCTAGTGTTCTGACGAGCACATAGGAATGGCTGGTGGGGTCCATTTCCTTCACTTCAATGCCAAAGACAACCTCCATGCACTGACAGACTTTCTTGAAGACCACAGGGAAGTGGTCCTTGTGCTCTTTGAGGATGCTTTTCAGCATTTCTGCCTTCATGATGGGCTCCTTTGTTATATACTTTTCAGTCAGGAACTGCACCAATTCAGCCACCTTCTTGTGTAGCACATCAGTGAGCAAGAACTCGGGGTCTGCTGGAGGCTGCTGGGTGCTGGGCCTCTCTCCTTCTTGGCTTCTGGAACTCTCATCAGATGGACTCGATGGAGCAGCTATTATGGCAGTGGGGGAGGAGCAGGTTCTCTGGGAACTCTGGAGAACACTTGGTGTTACAGCAGCAGGCATCACCTCTGGGGTGCCCTGGACCAAAGGAGAAAGAGAGGAGGCAGCAGATTCTTCCTCAGTTATAGGAACCTGTGTACCCATCAGGTCTGGAGCCTCATTTTGGGCCTGAAGGATTAGTTCAAGCTTGCTGCACTGGCTCTTCAGACTATGAGGCATAATGACTTGTGTTGGGGGCAGCAGGCAGGAGTGTGAGCAGGAGGTGGGTGATGGGGGCCAATGGCCTGAGGGAGAGAGGAAGAGTATGAGACAAAACTCTCAGAACAAGAGCTCATATTCCTGAGACCAACAAGAGGTACTGAAGGGATACCATATTTGGCCACACCTGCCCAGGACCTCCCTGGGGTGGCAGTGAGGGCTGGATGAACTCTGTGGGGATCCCTCTCTCCTGGAATAGGGGGATCATCTCAGTCCTTACCTTGATGCCTGGCAGGGCCTGGGACTCCTCCTTCTGTTGACTTGAGATCACTCTCTTTAAACCAGGGCCTTACTTCCCTGAGACAGCAGTAGAGATGAGGGGGTACCAGATTTAACCACCATGCCCTAGGTCCTATCATGGCTGATAGAAAGAGCTGGGCCCTATCTGTTCTTGAGTAGATGTTCACCCCTTCTTCCAACCACAAATTAATTCCTGGCAGAGCCTTAGACTCACCCTTCTGCTAAATGGAGTCCAGACCCTTGAAACCAACAGGTGGGAGGGAGGGTGCACCAAATCCTGACACTGTGCAGCAGGGCCTCTCATGGCCTTTCAGGGCAGGGAAGGGAAGGAACCTTATCTCTCCAAGGGCTGGGGAGGGAATGGCCCTCAATCTTTATTCAGGGTCCTCACTTTACTCACAGGGCCTGGAGCTCCTTCCTGGCCTGACCTGATGTGACTACTTCTGCTGTTGTGAAGTTACCTAGTCAGACCAAGATTTTTACCACCTGAAGACCAATGACATAAAAGTGAAGAGAGGCCATATCCAGCCATCCTACTCAAGATCTCCCAAGTCAGACAGTGGAGACTGGATCCAATATGCTATGGGGTGGTAGGTACACTTAGTCATCTCTTAGGTACTTACCTCAATGTCCAGCAGGGGCTGGGACTCCTTGCTCCAATTATCAGAGGGTGGGGCTTTTAGACCAAGGCCTGCAACTTCCTGAGGCCCCTGATCTGTAAACGGGGTGGGAGAAAGGTGGAGGTTCAACCTGACAGCATTTCCTAGGGTCCCCAGGGCTGACAGAGGGATCAGGGTAAATTTCTGCAAAGATGCCTCTGGGTTCTGTAGTGGGGAATATCCACAGTCCTTCCTAAGGAATTAATATTTACTTCTGACGGAGCCTGCACCCTCTCCCTTCTGCAGACCTGGGAATGCTGCCCTCAGGCCAATGTTCCCATCTCCCGAATATCATCCACAAGGAAGTATGAAGCATTGTGGGAGGCACCTCTGCCTAAATGCCCTGCCCTGGGCCTCCAAAGGCTGACCACAGGGATGTGTCCATGGGGTTGTTGTCGGTCTGATGGGAGGTACCCTCTGCCCTCCATAAGGGTCCTCACCTTAATGCCTGGCAGAGCCTGGGGCACTTCCCTCTGATGACTTGAGTCCGTGACCTGACTCGGTACTGCTCAGAAAAAGCCGCACGTCTCTCACTCTCTCAAGATGGAGGTCCGGATACGAAACAACTGAGGCTCTCCCTGGGAATTTCCAGGGTAGAGAACAGGGGCAAGATGGGGCCCAGGGCACCTTCTCTTTGCAGTTTGAGCTTCTTTCCCCCAGCCCTATATTAGAGTCCTCACCTTAAAGGCTGGCAAGTCCTGGATCGCCTCCCTCGGTCTCCTCCCTCGGTCTCCTCCCTCCGACTCCTCCCTCCGACTCCTCCCTCCGACTCCTCCCTCCGACTCCTCCCTCCGACTCCTCCCTCCGACTCCTCCCTCCGACTCCTCCCTCTGCTGACCCGACTCCAGCACCAAGCTTCACATACCTCAGACTCCCAAGGTGGAAGTCTGGACATGTCACAGCCGGGAACCAGGCCTCCCAAGGATGACTGCAGGCACAGAGCCTGAATGAGGGCCCCCTCTATCTATGGTGGGAGGTTCCCTTACTTCTCCCTCTAGAACCTCAAGTTGAAGCCTGGCAGGGCCTGAGACTCCTCCCTCTGCTGACCCTACTCCAGCTTCCTCAGAGGAAACCTTGCTTCCTACAGATTCCCAAGGAAAAAGTCAGGATACAACACATGTGAGTATTCTGCCACACATTTCTCAGAGCTCAAAGCAGGGCCAGAGTGGGGAGTGGGATGCATCCCACTGTACTTGGAATGGGACAACTCTTCAGCCTTGCCTTGACTTCTACTGCGTGAACCCCTCCAGCAACCTGAAGCTCACCCCTCACATCAAGACCCTTACGTTACCAAGACCACTAAGATAGGAGTGAGGCAGGTCCTTAGCCTGACAGAGCTGCATAGTCTACCAGACTGACACCAAAGGCAAGGTAGGTTTCTGTGTGGCTCCCTATGTGTTCCAGGGTGGGGGTTACTCTCAGTCTTTCACAAGATATTTATATTTTCTCCAGACAGGGCCTGCACCCTCTGCCTTCACAAGGCCCATGTCTCTTCAAGATACACGTCATGGAAATACAGAGGATGTAGGTGGTGGCGCCTCTTCTTGACATTCCTGCCTAAGGCCTCCTAGGCATTTCTGTGGCACCCCTCTGTCTGGTGGGGGTGACTAATTCAGCCCTCTATAAAGGTTCTTATTTTGATATCTGGCAGTGCTTAGGATTCCTCCCTCTGCTGACCTGAGTCTTGCTATATCAGATCAAAACCATCACCTCCCTTAACATGTTCCCCTCTCCTGGTGGAAGCCAGGGTCTGCCAAATCTGGCCATTGTGCCCCAAGGTCTCCCAAGGCTAATAGCTGGAGTAGGGTGGGCCTGGGATCAGTCTCTTCTGTGGTGGGAGTTCATAGTTCTTCCTCAGGATCATCACTTTGACTCCGGGCATTGAGTTAGCCTTCTCCCTCTGCAGACCTGAGTCCATCCAGCTCAAGCCAACAGTTGGAAGACAGCAGCCCAAGCTTGTCATCTTGGCACATGCAGGTAAGGCAATAATTCTGTAAATTATTTGAGAACAATTGACATATTTCCAATATCTTGGATCTCTCAGGAAAGTTTTATAGTTGCCTCCATAAAGATCTTGAACATTCTTGTGAAGATTCTTCTTAGGTAATTTTTGGATTTCCATGCTGTTATGAATGGGGTATTTTTTAAAATTTCATAATGCATTTATTATCCTATACTTTGTGTGTTTTCCTAGAGAGAAATCAATAAAAGGTTGCAGTATCAATGAGAGAAAGGGCAGTGTCTATAAATAAAATTCAATTTTATTTTTTCCAGTTTTATCAAACTATACTAGACAAAGAAAAATTGGGTTTAAGTTACACAATGTGATTTATAGATATGCAGATATATTTAGAAATGATTATGACAAGCTAATTAACATATCCATCACCTCACATGGTTATCATTTGTGTGTATGTGTGTGTGTGTGTGTGTGTGTGTGTGTGTGTTTGTGTGTGTGATGAGAATGCATAAGGTCAACTCTCAACAAATTTCAAGTATATAATATAGTATGATTAACTGTTATCACCATGCTGTGCATTAGATCTCCAGCTTATTCATCCCACATAACTGAATCTTTATACCCTTTGCCCACCACATCCCCATTTCCCCCTCACCTCAGCCTCTGGCAACCACCATCTCATTTTTCTTTTATGAAATTGACATTTTTTAGATTCCACATATATGAGATCATGCTGTATTTGTCCTTTTCTGTCTGACTTATTTCACATAGAATAATGGCCTCCAGGTTCATCAGTGTTGTCACAAATAGCAGCATTCCTTCTTTTTAAAAAACTAAATGATATTACACACACACACACACACACACTATATGTATAGTGTGTGATATATATTAAATATATATTACACTTTAATATGTATACTGTTATATATATTATACCATTCATCAACTGACACTTAAGTTATTTTAGGTTATTTTATATCTTGGCTATTGTGAACAAGGCTGCAATGAACATAGAAGTTCAGCTATCTCTTTCAGATAGTAATTTTATTTCCTTTAGATATATACTCAGAAGTGGGAATGTTGGATCACATGGCAGTTCTATTTTTAATTTTTTGAGACAACTCCATACTGTTTTCTGTAGTGGCTGTCCCAGGTTACATTCCCACTGACAGTGTACAAGGGTACCCTTTTATTCACATCCTTGCCAACACTGTTATCTCTTGTCTTTTTTAAAAAAAATATCATTTATTATTTATTCTTTTTGGTGAAATTCACAGTAGACAAGATGGTGCAGAGTTCACTTATGTTCATAGTTTGCTCTAGCTGTTCACATATATTTCTAGCCACATTTTTGTTATAGACCTGCAATAATTTTTACTTTAGTTCACCTTATCTGATCTAACCACAACCAACTATTTCTGTATTAGTTTGCTAGGGCTGCATAACAAAGTGCCACAGATTGAGTAGCATAAACAACAGAAATTTATTTTTTATAGTTCTGGAGACTAAAATTTCAAGATCAAGGTGTTGGCATATTTGTTTCCTTCTGAAGCCTATGGGGGAAAGGTATATTCCAGGCCTATCTCCTTTTCTCATAAATAGCCATCTCCCTGTGTCTTCACATCACCTTTCCTCTAGACTTGTCTGTGCCATATTTCCTTTTGTTTTTTTTAGAAAACAACAGTCATATTGGATTACAGCCCAACCTAATGACTTTGTTTCAAATTAATTACCTCTTTAAGGACCCTGTCTTTTTATAAAATTTTAATTATTTATTTTATGGCGACATTGGTTAATGGACTCCAATAAGTTTCAGCTGTACACTTTAAAAATAAGGTGCATATACGTGTGTGTGTGTGTTTATAATTTATATATATATATATATATATATATATATATATATATATATATATATATATATTTACACTGTGTGTTCACCTCCCACAGTTAGATTTCTTTCTGTCACCACATATTTGAACCCCTTTACCCTGTCTACATCTCCCCTCTCTCCACCTCTACCCTCTGGTATCTCTTGTCTTTTAGATAATGGTCATCCTAATTGTGGTTTGGATTTGCATTTCTCTGATTAGTGATGCTGAGCATCTTTTCATATACCTGTTGGCCATTTGTGTGTCTTTTGAGAAATGTCTATTCTGGTCCTTATCCCATTTTTTATTCTAGTTATTTGCCATTTATTTATTTATTTATTTATTTATTTATTTATTTATTTAGCTTTTGAGCTGTTTGTGTTCCTTATAAATTTTAAATATTAACCCTTAATCATATATATATTTTGCAAACATTTTTCCCATTTCACAGGTTGCCTTTTCACTCTATTGTTTCTTTTGTTATGAAGCTTTTCAGTTTGATGCAATCCTATTTATCTGTTTGTACTTTCAATGTCATATTCAAAAAATCATTGCCAAGGTCAATGTCTGTGTTTTCTTCTAGTCATTTTAAAGTTTCAGGTCTTATATTTAAGTCTTTAATCAATTTGGAGTTGATTTCTGTCTATTGTATGAGATAGGGGTCTAATTTCTGTTTTCGGTATGTGGATATCCAGTTTCCCCAGTCATTTGTTGAAGAGATTGGCCTTATCCCGGTGTGAGTTCTTGGTAGTCTTGTCCAAGATCAGTTGACTGTAGATATATGGATTTATTTCTGAGCTTTTAATTCTGTTTCATTGTTCCATGTGTCCGTTTTTATGCCAGTACCACACTGTTTGATAATTGTAGCTTTCTAATATATTTTGAAATTGTGAAGAGTGATGGCTCCAGTTTTGTTTTTTGTTCTTCTTGCATTGCTTATTTGGGGTCTTTTGTGGATCCATATGAACTTTAGGACTTTTTCCCCCTATTTCTGTAAGGAACACTGTTAGAATCTTGATTACATTGAATCTGTAGATCACTTTGGGTAGTAAGAACATTTTAACAATAGTAATTCTTCCAATCTATGAACACAGAAGCCTTACCATTTATCTGTGTATGCTTTAATTTCCTTTGATGTTTTATGGTTTTCATTGTACAAGTCTTTCACTAATTTAGTTACATTTATTCTTACATATTTTATTCTTTTTATTGCTATTATGAATGGAATTGTTTTCTTAATTTCCTTTTCAATCGTTCATTGTGTATAAAACACCACTGATTTTTGTATGTTCATTTTGCATCCTGCAACTTTACTAAATTTGCTTATTATTTCTAACAGGTTTTTTTTGAGTATATATATGTGTGTGTATATATACACACACACACACACACACACGTATATATATACACACATACACATATATGTATATACATATATATGTATATATACATATACATATACATATACATATACATATACATATACATATATTCATGCCATTTCAACTTGAAGAACTCCCTTTTGCATTTCTTGTAATGTAGGTCTAGTGGTGATGAACTCTCTTAGCTTTTCCTTATCTGAGAAAGTCTTTATTGCATCCACATTTCTGAAGGACAGGTTTTCCAGATACAGTATTCATGTTCATGTATTTTATTATTATCTTTTTACTGTCCAAGGAATCAATAGTGATGATCACTATTTCATATCTGATATTGGTCATTCTGTCTATCTTCTTTATTTTTGGTTAGTCTGACTAGAAGTTTATCAAGTTTATTGATCATTCCAAAGAAACAGTTTTGAGTTTCATTGATTTTCTCTATTTTTTTTCTGTTTTGAATTTCATTAATTTTTATTCTATTTTTCTCTCTGCTTGCTTTAAAATTTTGTTAAGTTGTACTTTTATTTTTACTTAGGTCAAAAATATATTTTTAATCTCTCTTTGGGCTTTTTCCTTTGACCTATGAATTATTTAGAGGTGGTTATATAATTTCCAAAATTTTGGGGATACTCTAACTACTTTCTTGTTATTTATTTTCAGTTTAATTCCATTGTGGTTTACGAACATACTTTGTATGATTTCTATTCACTTAAATTTGTTAAGGTGTGTTAAATGGCTCTGAATTTGTTTTACCTTGATAAATGTTTTATGTCTCTTCTGAATAATATGTGTTCTCCTATTGTTGGATGGAGTATTTTGTAAATATCAAGTAGATCGAGTTGATTCAGAATGCTCTTCAGGTTACCTGTATCCCTACTGATTTTCTGCCTGTTTGATCTATCAGTTACTAACAGAGTGATATTGAAGTCTCCAAATATAATATTGGATTTTTCTTTTTCTCCTTTCATCTCTACCAGATTTTGCTTCACATATTCTGACACTTTGTTTTAGTTGCATATCCATTTAATATTGCTGTATCTTCTTGGAGAATTGACTCTTTTTATTATTATGTAATGCTTCTCTGTATCTCTGATGATTTCCCTTGTTCTAAAGTGTGCTTCTTTGAAACTGATAGAGCTTTCTGTTCATTATTGTTAGTATGGTATAATTTTTTCCATCCCTTTACTTTTAGCCTATCTGAATTTTTATATTTAAAATAAATTTCTTATAGACAAAATATGATTGGATATTGTTTTCTATCACTTTGGTTGTATCTTTTAACTTGTGTATATAGATCATTCACATTTAAATTGATTATTAATATAGTTGGATTAATAGTTACCATGTTTGTAACTGTTTTCTATTTGCTTCATTTATTCTACGTTTCTTTTTTCCTCCTCTTTTTCTGACTTCTCTGATTTTAATTGAATATTTAATATGATTCTATTTCATCATCTCTTAATCTCTTAGTATATCAAATATATTTTTTCCAACTTTATTGATATATAATTGATATATAATATATAAGTTTAGGGTATACAACATAATAATTTAATATACATAGATATTGCAAAATGATTACCACAATAAAGTTAGTATAACACATCTATCACCTCATATAATTACAGTTCCTTTTTTATGATGAGAGCTTTTAAAATCTACTCTCAGCAACTTTCAGATATACAATACAACATTGTTAACTGGAGTTATCATGCTGTCTATTGTGTCCCCAGCACTTATTCATCTTATAACTAGAAGTTTGTACTCTTTAACGACCTTCACTCATTTCCATCTCTACATCCCACTCTGACAACCACCAATCTGTTCTGTGTTTTTATAAGTTAATTTTTTATTCTACTTATAAGTATCTGTTGTTCCCTGACTTATCAAATATACTTCTTTTTAAAAAATTAATGGTTTCCAAGTTTATGATATACATTTTAAATGCATATAAGTTCATTTTCAAATAACACTAAACTGCTTCATGTGAAATATATGTGTGTGTGTGTGTGTGTGTGTGTGTGTGTATAAAAGATTATTTTTGATTCCTTCCACCAGTCCCTTGTGACCTGCTATTATTCATTTTTCTTATGCATATGCTGTAATTACCCAGTATATTGTTACTAGGCGGTTGTCAATTAGATTAAAAATAAGAAAAATAAATCATTTTATTTCTTCTTCACTTATTCTTCTCTAATCTTCTTCCTTGCTTTATGTAGATCCAAGGTAGATCCTATTTATTTTTCCTTCTAGCTGAAGAACTTCTTTGGAACATTTCTTGCAAAGTGCATGTATGGGCAATGAATTTCCTCAGTTTTCATTTGTATGAGAAAGGCTTTATTTTCTTTTCACTTTTGCAGAAAAATGTTGCTGGATATAGAATTCTAGGTTGGTGGATTTTTTTCAATACTTTAAATATTTCACTCACACTATTTTTTTTCTGCATTGTTTCTGATGAGAGGGTCACTGCAATTCTTCTATCTGTGTTTTAGTTTCTTAGGGCTGCCATAACAAACTACCACAAACTGGGTGCCTTCAAACAGAAATTTATTCTTTCACAATTCTAGAGGGCTGGAGTTTAAAATCAAGGTGTTGGCAGAACTGTGCTCTCTCTTAAGACTCCAGGGGAAAAAATCCTTTCCTTAGTTTTCTCTCTTCTGGTGGCTCCAGGCATTCCTGGATTAGTGATTATGACTTGGGGCTGCATAATTCCATTCTCTGCTTTTATCTTCTCGTGATCTTCTCCCCTGTGTCTCTCCTTTGTGTATTCTGTATCTTTATCTCTTCTTATAAAGACATTTGTCATTGAATTTAGTGCCCATTCAGATAACCAAGGATGATCTCATCTAGAGATTCTGCACTTAATTAAATTTGCAAAGAACTTTTCCCAAATAAAGTCACATCACACATGTACCGGGGAATGTCATATATATATATATATATTTGAGGGACCACAATTCAATCCACTAAAAACTCTTTCTCTATAGATAAGTTGTCTCCCCATGTCATCATTTATTTAATTTTCCATTAATTTATATCTGCAATGATTTGTACTTTTCATTGTACAGTTTTTATACATCTTTTGTCAGATTTATCCCTATGTGCTTTGTGTTTTCTGATACTACTTTAAAATGTGCTGTTTTTAATTTCAGTTTCCAATTCTTCATTGCCAGCATGTAAAAATATGATTGATTTTTTAATTAAATGTATTGAGGTGGCATTGGTTAATAATATTATATAAATTTCAAGTGTACAAGTCTATAATACATCATCTCTATATTGCATTGTATGCTAACCATTCAATGTCTAGTCTCCTTCCATCACCATATATTTTACCTCCTTTACCCTTGTAAAGATAAATGTACCCCCATGTTCATTGCAGCATTATTCACAGTAGCCAAGACATGGAAACAACCTAAGTGTTCTTCAGTGGATGAATGGATAGAGAAGACATGATATGTATATACAACGGAATACTATTCAGCCATAAGAAAGGATGGAATACTGCCATTTGTGGCAACATGGATGGGTCTTGAGGGTATCATACTAAGCAAAATAAGTCAGATGGAAAAAGTCAAGAACCATGTAATTTCACTCATATGTGCAATATAAAACAGAAAGCAACAAACAAACAAACTCATAGACACAGAAAACAATGAATGTTACCAGGAGGGAAGAAGAGTTGGGGAGGATGAAGAGGGTAAAGGGGGTCAAATATATGATTGATTTTTTTTCTTTTTATCTTCTCTCTCTCTTTTTTTTATATTAGTTTCAGGTATACAGTACAATAGTTAGACATTTATATAATTTATGAAGTGTTCCCCCTAATTACTCTAGCATCCATCTGACACTACACAGGCATTACAATAATATTGACAATATTCCCTATGCTGTACTCTACATCCCTGTGACTATTTTGTAACTACTAATTTGTACTTCATCCTTTCAACTTTTTCACCCAGACCCCCATCTCCCCTCCCCTCTGCCAATCACCAGTTCGTTCTCTGTATCTGTGAGTTTTTTTTTCATTTAGTTTGTTCATTTCTTTTGTTCCTTAGATTCAGCATACAAATGAAATCATATGTTATTTATTTTTTTCTGTCTGACTTATGTTATTTAGCACAATACCCTCTAGGTTCATCTCTGTCATTGCAAATGGTAAGATTTCATTTTTTAATGGCGGAGTAATATTCTATTTTATATATATGTACCATGACTTTATCCAGTTGTTTATTGATGGGCACTTAGGTTGCTTCCATATCTTGCCTATTGTGAATAGTGCTGCCATGAGCATTGGTGTGCATAGATCTTTATGAACTAGTGTTTTAGTTTTCTGGGTCAAAAGGTAGTTCTATTTTTAATTTTTTGAGGAACCTACAAACTGTTTTCCATGGTAGCTATACCAATTTGCAATTCCACCAACAGTGTACAAGGGTTTCCTTTTCTTCACATCCTCTGCAATACTTGTTGTTCTTTGATGTATTGGTAATAGATATTCTGCGATATCCAATAGGGCAAGTTTAATTCATTAAAGCCTTTACAGAATGAAGGCAGTGATTTCAGTCTGGAAACAGAAAACTAAGAAGAGCTACATGGATATTGGGGAAATGAGGAAGGGTAGAGAAATTACCTGGTAGTAGTGAATAAGTAAATGGTCTTTAAGACACATTAGGGAAATTTATAGGAAGAGAATCTTAAACACTCAATGAGACTTAAAGGTAGTCACATTCCCTTGGAGGTATCTTAGGTAAGACATCCAAAATAGTAAGTCATGTATACTGAAGGGTGAGAGAGAACAGATGAACCATAGGGCAGCTGTGGTGAAAGGATTGGAGAAGACATCCTTTCTCTGCCATGTGGGCTGGCTGTCAGAATTGAACAAGGGGAAATGAGGAAAGGTAGAAGGTTATTTCGAGAAGGTTTTTCAGGGAGTGCTGAAAAAATGCTCCCTTTCTCCAGTTAGAACATTTTGTCTTCCTATGTCTCTTTACCCCTCCACTTCAATAAGGTATCAAAAGTGGTGCTTTTTAATGTCCAAGTCACCCCAGAGTTGCCATTGCAAGGGAAATTTCTTGGTGACCAAACAAAGCCTAAGGGTTTGGTTCTTCATTGTCTGGGAGAGGGATTTTATATATATATATATATATATATATATATATATATATATATAGTGACGAAAATTGTTCATACATTCAGATAACTTAAACCTTTGTCTTGTCATTTGGCTCTGATTAAATATATAATCAGTTTTAGCATGTACCTGAAAAGATGGAACTAAAACATTAATGAATCATCACTTCAAAGTTTTCATAAACTTAAAAACTAAACATCTTATCCCACTGAATTAGATTAGTCTTTTGTATTTCTTCAAATAATTTAAGATAAATAGTTTAACATATATATCAAGCTAAGAAACATGCTTAACAGTAGGAACTATGTTAATTAAATAGGGATTTGCAAAAGTAAATCTATTTTACGATAAAATAATGAGCTCGCCTTGTAATATTTTAGGCAATTGAGACATGCTTAAAATAGACAATAAAAGTCATATGCATTCTCTTCCCATTCACACTGCCAGAGGTTACCACTGTGAACATTTTCTATGTATTATTTCAGATGATTTTTATGTGTATGTTAACATCTATATGAAACATTTTAAACTATGTTACCTTGTTGGACTTACTGTTCTGCATCTTGCTCTTTTCACTTAATGTTAGATCTTGGACATTCTTCCATGTTAATGTATATATGTTTCTTTATTTTCATTGACTGTATAATATAGATCTTTAAGATGTTTCCAGTTTCTGATATACAAACAATATGACAATAAACATCCTTCTATCATAGTGTACTTACGTGACAGTTTTTGTAGGAATTGCTCGATCAAAAATGCATGCACACTTTATAATTTGTTAGTTACTGTCATATTTTCCTACAGAATTGTGCCAATTTATACTCTTGCAGTATTCAAGAACACTTTTATCTCTTATATTCTCACCAATGCATTTTAATATTTGCCAATATAACTGGAGAAATGATAAGTTAAGCATTTTGTCTTTTACAACTCTTAGTAAAGATTATTTTAAATGCATATTGGACAGTTTATTTTTTCTGAATTCCTTTTTGGTTGCTTCCCTATTTTCTATTAAGTTGTTTCTTTATGGACTTGTAGTTCTTAATATAACAATGATAGGTGACAGTTTTAGAGCACCTAACTATGTGCCAGGAATATTTTAAGCACTTTATATTTATTATTGCATTTATTCTTCATAAGAACCGAAAGAGGAAAATAATACATTACCTCTATTTATCTGACAACAAAACTGAAGTACAGAATGGTGAAGTAACTTGCCCAAAGTAATATAGTAAGTGACTGCATTCGAATTTGAATCCTGGGAGTTTGTATCTACAGCTCACTCTTCTAAATGGAATTACATTGACTTTATAGATTAATTTGGTAAGAATTGATATCTTTATTGAGTCTTCCTGTGACCACCACTCTCCATTTATTTAAATTTTAAAATACCTTTCAAATAAAATTTTATAATTTTGCGTATAATGGTCTTGCACATTTTTAATTGGAGTTTTTTCTAGGTACCTAGTATTTTTGTTGCTAATATAAATGGTATTTAAAATGTTCAATTTCTAACTCTGTGTTGCTTGTGTATACAAATGAAATTTTTTTATGCTGACAGCACTTTCAGCAATATAGCCGGCCCTGCTCATTAGTTACAAAAACTTTTATATGTTCTCTTGGTTTTCTATGTGGATAAACTTGCCTGTGATTAATATCTGTCCTATTTTCTTTCTTTCCAAACATAACACCCTTTGATTCTTTTTCTTGTCTTACAGTGCTAGGAACTCTACTACAGAGTTGAATAGATAAATTTACAATGAATATAAGGTATGGTGAAGCCCCATAGTTAATAAATATCCTACCAGTTATACAGTATTGCTATGTTTCATGTACTGTTCTAAGTGCTTTATATATGTTAGCTCATTAAGTCCACGTAAAATACTGTGAGGCAGGCACTAGTGCTGTCTTTATTCTGTAGTTAAGGAATCTCAGGCACAGGGAGAATATTACTTGCTTCATGTCACATGGCCTGTAAAGGACAGAGTCCACATAGTGTACTACAATGCCAAACTGAATTAAAATTTTTCTAGTATATTTACTTTAAATAGCAGATGGGACTGTAATGTCACTTGCCTATAATAAAATGACAAGCTAGTTAATGTCTCCATCTTCTTTTGCCTATATAATCACATACAATGTAGGCTGGAATCTCCAATAAGATGAGCAATTAAATATCAAATAGCCATCTAAAGTAAAACAGTGATCAAAGAACAGTGAGTAGACTGCTTAGTTCTGTGTAATAGTGGATAGTGTGTTTTTCTGGAAGAAATTTATAATCAGGACTTTTACATACAAAGTCTGGTGAGTTAAAGGAACTTCACACTGGTGTTTACTAAATTGGTGTGAGATCACTGGTAGATCCTTTCATTCATGTATAATTACACTTGGGTAGCAATTCTAAGGTAGAGAGGAGCATTTTCCTATTCAAAGCCAGTCAGAAGTGAAATGTCAGTGCCCATCGTATGGAATAAGTCCATTTTGGTACCTCTGTAATGGAATGATAGATTGACAACTAGCAAAGTGAATTGACTCATAGGCGCTCTGAACCATATGATCCACTTATTTATAACTTATGAGTGACAATGAGTGGGTAAAAGTCATGCCAATTTTGTTCTGATTACATTTCCTCTGTAAACACAAGTAAGATTTTACATAGGTGGCATTTGCTATTATGGTAGAGTGTAGCACTTCTGAAACTAATTCAATGCTAGTGTTATGAAGTATGGCAGTGAGTGGTCTGTGAAAAAAGAGATTCCATAATCAAATTAATTTAGCCTCTCTACTCTATCCCACAACTCATACTTCTGCTCTATGAACAATTATTCTGAATATAGATACTTAGAGTTGTCCTATATCAGACCTATTTCAGATATTCCTCCTCTTTTTCATCAAACTTACAATAAATATACCTTAAGAAAAGGAGTGTGTTCTTTGTATTTTATTAAGATACATTTTCCCTAGCAAAAAAGACAAATATGTAAGCAAGCAGTAGCTATACTGTGTGATAAGTGATAAACTAAAGTAGATAATGATATAAATATATAATAGAATAGGGAAATAAGACTTCTAGGAAATTTGGTAAGGCTTCATAGAAGTGGTAGCTCTTAGGTTAGAATAAAAAGATGAATAGGAGTTTTCTAGGCAGGCAAGAGTACTTAAGTACAGATTATTTTTTTACGTCAAGTGTATGGTTGCTCTCACCTCTTAGTGCTCAGCACTAAATTATCTTTCCATAAATGACTTCTTTCTTGGCCAAACCACTGTACTTTTAGGAGCCTTCATTCCATGGTAAATCTCCTTATCTCCATAACTTCTACATAGAATATTTTGCTCTCAAGGCATGCAGAAATGTAAGAAACCATGGAGAACTGTGTCCCAACACTTGTCGTCTGAACTGTAGACATACATATGAAGCTGAATACTGGACATCTTTACCTGGATGTCCTAAAATAAACTTCTAAATATGTTAGAAATTGAACTATTTTCCCCATAATCTATTCTGGTAATGTTCACTTCTTATTCAATGACTGAAGATAAATTTAGGAGTCACATATGGAGCCTTATAGAAGCAAATAAAAGAGAATACCCTAGGAGGGAAAAAAAATGGTGTAGATGATAGAGGCTCTATTCATCCCTGTGGCGACCAAATAAAAGTTGTGATAGAAACAAGGAGCAGCAGCAAGGAAAAGTCACCTGGGATCTAGAAGAACAAGCCATACAACTACAGAGAAATCCAAGAAAGCACCCTGCAATGGCAGAAGGTAGGACAGGGCAAGGATGCAGGGCTGCCTGATCCTGAGCGGCTGAGACGGAGGCTGTGGCAGCTGCAGTGGCAGCGTCAGACGCCTCCTAAAGGGGCCACGTCTGCATGTGGATTTTTGCGGACGGACCTACTTGCTCCGAGCACCAGTGACAATTCAGCTGCGCGCAGGGGGCACCAGGGACTTACAGGGAGACAGTGTCGGAGTGAGGGCTGAGGCAAGATTCACTCAGTATAGAAGTGCTGCCTGTATCCATTGTTCCCTGTTGAGCCCTCCCCCTTACCAGTGTGCAGGACACAGCGCCACCATAGTTGTGATGTCACCAAGCTCGATAACAGAGGTCACTCCACCCAGAGGATTCCCTGAAAATCCACCCCCCCCCAACTTGCGGCCCCACCCAAGCCACATTCAGGTATATCTACAGTGAGTCAAGTTCTCCTTGCTGAGCAGCGCCTAGACTCACAGTGGAAGCAGCTGGCCTCGGTTTCTGGTGTGGCCTTTTGAGGCAACTATAAGCACAGCATCTGTGGATTGCTTGCTGAATCTTAACAGGTGGTCCCAGAGGGGCAGAAGCTTAGGATAAATTTGGCTTGCAGCTGAATCCCTCTCAGGACCACGTCACTGAACACCTACTTCACAAATCCACACTAATAAGACTAGGAGACTTAGGAGCTTTGCTTTAGTACATAGAAACAGACATGGAAAGGCAGGCAAAATGGGAAGACAAGCAGAAACCACATAAGAGAACAGATCAGAGATCCAGACATAATGGAGTCAAGTAATCTAACAGATGCAGAGTTCAAAACACTGGTTATAAAGATACTCAATGAACTTTTGGTTAAATTCAGTGAGAACTTCAAAAAATACATAAAGAATATAAAAATGGAAATGGCAATTATAAAAGGGAACCAACCTGAAATGAAGATCACATTATCTGAGATGAGAAGTATATTAAATGGAATAAACAAAGGAATAAACAAAGGAATAAACAAAGTGAATAAAGAAAATGATCAAATGCTCTATCTAGTGGATGGGAAAGCCAAGGACACACAATCAGAATGGCAAGAGACTAGATGCCAAGACTATAAAAATAAGTTTAGGAGCATTTGGGACACTATTAAAGGTCCAAATATCTGTCTGATCGGTGTAACTGAAGAAAATCAAGACGTCGAACAGCCATTTGAACAAATAATGATGGAAACTTCCCTAACCTGGTGAAGGAAATGGACATAGAACACCAGGAAGCTCAGAGAATGCTAAAAATCAGGGATCCAAAAATGCCCACACCAAGACACGTCATAATTAAAATGCCAAAGGTTAAATACAAAGAATATTAAAAGCAGCAAGAGAAAAACAGATAGTTACTTATAAGGAAAAACCCATAAGACTGGCAGCTGATTTCTCGAAAGAAACCATGCAAGACAGAAGGGCTTGGCACAGAATATTCGATAGGATGAAGACCCAGGATCTACAACCAAGAATACTTTATCCATAAAAGCTATCATTTAGAGTTGAAGGACAGATAAAGAGCTTCCCAGACAAAAATAAGCTAAAGGAATTCATCATCACCAAGCAAGTATTACAGTAAATGTTGGAGGGACTTTTTTAAGAAGAAAAAATACAAAAGACTCCAGATTAAAATACACAAGAATAAAAGGAAGGAGATGGAAAAAGATATTGCTTTGATGGACCTAAAAGGTATTTAACTCAGACAGAGAAAGATAAACACTATATGATTTCACTTATATGCAGAATCTAAGGAATTAAAAGAAGAAACTAATCAAAACAGACTTACAAATATAGTGGGCAATTTGGTGGACAGAGGGGTGGGGGTTTGGAGGGCTGGGAGAATGGGGTGAAGGGTTAAAGAAGTACAAATTAGTGGCTGTTGATAGTCACAGGGATGGGGAGCACAGCATAGGGAAAGCAGTTAGCATTAATATATTGGCTAAGTGGAGGGTAGCGGGAGGGAGGGAGCAATTGGGGACATCATTTTGATGAACTATATAGTTGTCTAACCAATGTACTGTATACTTGAAGCTAATTAAAAATTTTAAAAAAGACAAAAAAAAAAGGTAATACCCTAACTTTGCTTAACTTTGCCTGTGGTGACTTGAAGGTGGGCATTAGGGAAAGCTTCATAGAGGAGATGACAATGAAAATAAACCTAGTGAATAAAAGAGAAAAGTGAAGGGTGTTGAAGGAAGAGAGAACGCTGTACCCAAAATACATGCATTTAAGAAACTATGAGATGTTGAAGACTTGCAGTTATATTGTATGGTATATATTAAATGAGGTAGATAAGGCCAGAAGCAGTTTCAGGAGGAGGGCAGGCAGGCAGCTGTATAGGGTTTCACTCTATTATGGGTGCTAAAGAATTTACCTGTTAAATAGTAAATTACACAAGTTCTTGTTTCTACCTACAATTAATTATAAAACTGACAAAACATAAATCAAACCCCTTTTTACTGAAATATTCTGAATCTCAAGTAGAAATAAAAATGTTCCTAGTGGCTCTGACTTTTCATTGCTAAGTGGTTTTTGCAACACACATGTGCAAGTTACAGGTTCCAACCACAGGTGACACAACTAAAGCCAAGACCAGTCAGAGGTTAGTCACCTAAATTCAACAGCCAAGTATAAGACTTTATTTCGAGTAAGAAATTTCATCTAGTAGCTACATTTTAAATGACTCACTGTGCCTCTCAAGAAGTTGCCAGAATTTGGAAAATATATAAAATAAATTGATCCCATTAATCCTTTACCTTAAATATAAAGAATAACATTTTATTAGGAAATTAATTTCTTTCCATCTTCACTTTTATAAATAGCTGAAGAAGTATTTAAAGAATATTGACCTGATTGGGTGCCAAATTATTAGCCATCCTGGGAGTACCACTTTTTATCATTCTAGCTGTGAATATAGGGCAATAGTGAGAGATGAGGCTACAGAGATCAGCAGGGGACAAATAACTAGCAGGTTGTATAATTTGTCCTATATGTCCATTGTATCATATAGGATTCACAGAAAAGATTTAGCTAAGAATTAGCTAGGATTCACACTGAAAGATTTAGTAAATGGATATAATCCCATTTACATTTTCAGACAAATCATTCTGCTAGCCATGTAGAAGATAGCCTGAGCAGGGAGAAAAGGGAGTACAATGAAAGGCAAGAAAACCACTTAGGAGGCTGTTGACATAGTCTGGGTATAAAATAATGGACTAATAATGAACTAATCAGTACTTGTAGGAATGAAGAGATTCAGATTTTTTTTTTTTAAGAGGCAGATGCTGCAAGACTTGGGGGCTGATTGCGTGGGAGATAAAATGGGGGTATAAATCCAGATTGACTTATTCATCCATTAATTACAAAAATATATTAATCTCCTACTTTGTTCCAGAAACTGCTAGAGATTAGAAATCCAAAGACAAGTAAACACAATCCCTGTCTTCAGGTGAAAGAAGTGGAAATGCATATGAATTAAAAGACAGCATGATGGGACTATAGTAAAATTACATATAAGCTGCAGTGGGGAATAAAGAGTAGGAAGTAAATTACACTACCTGGGAAATTTGAGGAAGGCTTAAGAGAAGAGGTAACTCTTGAGCCAAATCTTCAAGAATATATGAGTTGGTTGGATGATCATACATCATCCTGGTAAAATTATTTCTGGAAGAGGGAGCTGTGTGTGTAAAGGCTCATAAGTTTAAAACAACAGAATCTTATTTGCATAATGAAACTTCAACTTTTTCAACCTAAACAGTATGGGTAAATGAAAAGGAGAGGGAGAGAGAGGACATAAAAGTTAAGGATGAAAGCCTAAAATGGCTACCTCATAAAGTGCTTTGGGAAACCCCATGCTGATGAATTTGGTTTTGTCCTGAAAGGCAATGAGTTGGAGGCTTTTAAACAGAAGTGACATAGTCTGCGTTGTCTTTTAGAAAAGATCATGCTCTTTGAAAAAGAATTCTGCTAATAAAATTGATTATGCCTTTGTGTGTGTGTGTGTGTGTGTGTGTGTGTGTGTGTGTGTGTTTCTCTAATACCTACTGTTTTATCACTTACCACACTTAAGTCAAATGGAAAGGTTTTGAATACTGGAGCCATTAGTCACTAACCTTTGGACCCTGGACAAGTCATTTTACCATTGATTCTTTTTCCTCTTCTGTTAAATGGGGATATTAATAGTGCCACTCACATTGGGTCCTGGTGGGAATTAAGAGAATGAATGTAAAATGTTTGTAACAGTGCCTTAAATACCATAAGCCCCAAACAAATAACAATACTATTTTTGTGTGTTTCCAAGACAATCTGCCTTAGCAGACTTTGATCTTTCCAAGGGTAAGAATTGTGACTATTTCTGTGTTTCCAGTCCCTAGCATAGTGCATAGCTACAATGGACAAGATGGTGTGCCACCCAGTGAAGCACTTGCCACCCCAGCTGTTGGGAGTACTGTCAGCAGACAGCCTTCAGTTGTCAGTCACTTCACGGATCACCTCAACTACTCAGAGCTGCCCTGCTCAAGTTCACATCCTTTTCCAAGGTGGCTCAGACATGAGAATTGATTTAGGAGTATACAGACCTGATGAAATTCACCAATAGAAAGGGCAACTCTGAAGGGCAACCATAGCTGCAGAGATGCCTGTGGGGTCAGACAAGGCTATCATTTAACTGCATCATAACTTTATTTCTTCCACTGCCCACTCCTGCTTCCATTCCTCTCCTTTCCATAGATGTTTATCTCAAGGGCACTCCTTAGTAGACATTCTACACATTGAAGTCCATCTAAGATCTGGCTTCCTAGAGAATCCAACCTACAATTGTGGCATTTAGTAGGTAGTCAAAAGGTTAGTTAAACAAATGGATGAATCAATGAATGAATGAATGCTCATCTTATTTCTGTTGTTGAATGTGAAAATTGTGGGCTTTATGTGTTATCCAACCTTTCCTCCCTTCATTTTTATAGGGATGTGGTAAACAAGGTGCTCTGAAAGGAGAATATTGTGAATCCGGGAATAAATTATACTCTGGCAGAGTGCAAGATTTCTGTGCCAAAAGTATTTCTCTTGGCTTCTCTCCTTGTAATTAAACCGTGGTCATCCTTGAGTATATCTTAAAAATAAATGCTCGGATTTTAAGAGAACACTAATATAATATAAAAGAAAGCTATGTTGATAATGTCTTTGTTAAGAAATATTTAATGCAAGAAACTTTAAAAATATTACCTAAAGTAAATCAACTCAGTATACCTGATGAAAATGTAGTCTCTTGTTTCTTTGTTTTCATGTTGGTAAGAAAAGACTTTTAATTTCTTTGTTCATCATGTTGTCATATACAAGGTTTGTGTGTCACCTTGTACAAGGTGTGTATGTCACTTTGTATATGGCAACATGATAAATTCTATACATACACATATATATTCTATGTATTTTATATATTCTATATATATAAAAGATCTGGCTGTCACAGAGAACTCAGTTCTGTTCTTTGGTGAGAAAGAGATTCAGGCTGCTGAAAAGTTGAAGAGTTCCCTCTTGCGTCTCATCACAATTTTGAAGGCATAGGTCTAACAACACTGGGCATGCTTATAGCTATTCTAATTAGAATTTTCTCCCCTAAGACGAGTTTGGATGAAGTCAAAGTTGTGGATAAGGACACACATGTAGGTGCACACCATAAATTTTTGTACATAAAAGAAATTTCTAGACTGAGTTAATTGAGAGCTGACCTGATCAGAGGCAATGATTTCAATAAATGTGGATGGACATCTAACTTCTGGTTTTCATATGAAGAAATGAAATCATGAAGATATGAAACATTTAGAAGATAAAATGCAATTTAAGCAGGAGTAGTCAAATGTATTAATTGATAACATTGGGCATGCAAGAACCAAATGAGCTTTAAAAATGGTCATGCAGATAGACTTTCTGATTGAACAAATATATATTAAGCTCCTACTATGTACAATCATTACTAGATTGGAGAGGCAGGAACCATGCTGGATCTGGCCCAGAGCTTCTACATTGCAGGGTACTAGGCTTTAGGTTTGTCTCATCTCAACTCCTAACCTAGCATGCTCATGGCATGACTAGCAGCATAGTATGGGCCTCTAGGATCTGCACATTCCATCCATGACCTAAGCTTGTCATTGTAGATAAGAGCTTCAGCTCTGCCATGAGAGGAGTCTTGACTCTTAAATTCCTCCAAGAGGAAGAAAAATTCCTCTGAAATTTCATATCATAAGGAAGACATGTTACAGAAGAGACATATGCCATATTCAAGAGGAGTATAATGAATGTATGTTTAATGTAGTTCAGTAGGCCCATATGCCAAATGGGCAAATCAGTCAGATCCTGGATATTTATTTATGGAGTTCAAGATAAGGTCTTGAAGCTACTTTTATTCATATGAACACTATGGAAGAAGAAAGAATTAAGATTAGTTTTGAATTTCATAATACTCAAATTCAGCAAATCGAACTGATCAAATGAGCGAAACGGTTGCCAATTAGTCATATTTATAGAACGTCTTGCCTGAGATTCCTACAATATTTTTGATATGAATATGAAGCTAGTAACTCAAATTACCTATTAAAAAATTCCTTTCAATAAGTTAAAAGTAGAGTATGAACCCTATGTCTTGGTCCAAACACAAGGGATGTCCAAAATTTATTAGTAAAGAAAAAAAGAACTAAAGGAAAAATGCAAAAACTCTAGAAGTGGAGTCAACTTTGCCTTGGGTTTGATGTGATGAGAGATTTTAATACCTCATTTTGGTCTTGGAGTTAATCATTTCTAGTGTATCCTTTGATGTCTTTGTAGTCATTCTCAGATTAAGGGCTGTCCCAGTAGTTCAGTTTCATCCAGTTTTTAGCTTCAACATGGGTTTTCTCTTGTAAATATATGACCATTAAATAAAAGTAAACATTCATTAAAAAAATATAGGATATCTCACCTCATTTTATAGCATTTAAAATTAAAACTATGGCTCTTAAGCAGTCAAATTGCATCTCCAGAGGTGTTAGCTGTGCAGTTACATATGCATCCATTCATTCAGCAAAATTTATAACAGCTTTGTTGAAATATCATTGACATATAAAAATTGTATGTAAGGTATATAACTTGATGTTTTGATATATGTATACATAGTAAAATTATCACCCAAATCCAGCTGGTTAACGTATCTGTCACTTCTAGATAATTACCATTGTGTGTGTATGTGTGTTTTGGGAGACTTAATTTTAGACATATCCTCTTAGCAAGTTTTAAGTATACAGTAAAAAAAAAGTATTATTAACTATAATTGCTGTGCTGTACATTATATCTCCAGAACTATTCACTACATCTCCAGAACTATTTCATAACTGAAAGTTAGTATACTTAGACCAGCATCACCCCATTTCCCCTTCTCCCCACGCCATGGAAACCACCATCCTGTTCTCTGCTTCTATAAGTTTTACTATTTTAGATTCCACATATAAGTGAGATCATGCAGTGTCTTTTTTGTGTTTGGCTTACTTCACTTAGCATGTTATCCTCCAGGTTCATCCATGTTGTTGCAAATAAGATTTCCTTCTTTTTAAGGGATGAATAATATCCCATTGTATATAAGTATATATACACACCACATTTTCTTTATCCATTAGTCTGTCAAAAGACATTTAGGTTTTCATATCCTGGCTTTTGTGAATATGCTGCAAAGAACGTGGGCGTGCAGATATCTCTTTGCAATTCTGTTCTTAATTCTTTTGGATACATATGAGAAGTGGGAATGCTGGATCATATGATAGTTCTAGTTTTATTTTATTTTTTTTTGAGGAAATCCATACTGTTTTCCATAATGGTTGCCCAAATTTACATTCCAACCAACAATATGCAAGGGTTCTCTTTTCTCCACATTCTCACCAGCACTTGTTATCTTTTGTCTTTTTGACAACAGCCATCCTAATAGATGTGAGGTGATATCTCACTGTAGTTTTGATTTACATTTCCCTGATGACGAGAAGTGTTGAGCACATTTTCATATATCCATTGGCCATTCAAATTTCTTCCTTGGAGAAGTGTCAATGCAGGTCCTTTGCCTATCTTTTAATCAGGTTATTTGTATTTTTGGTATTGAATTATATGAATTCTTTATATATTTTAAATTAACCCCTTATTGGATATATGGTTTGCAAAATATTTTTCCCATTTCATAGGTTGACTTTTTATTTTGTTGATTCTTTCCTTTACTGTGCAGAAGCTTTTTAGTTTAATATAATCTCATTGTCTATTTTTGCTTTTCTTGCCTGTGCTCTTGGTGTTAAATCCAAAAAATTTTCACCAAGACCAATGTCAGGAAGGTTTTTTCCTATGTTTTATATTTAGAGTTTTATGATTTCAAGCTTTATGTTTAAGTCCTTAATCCATTTTGAGGTGATTTTTGTGTATTGTATGATATAAGGGTCCAATTTAATTCTTTTGTGTGTAAAGGTCCAGTTTTCTGCATACTATTTGTTGAGGAGACTATCCTTTTCCCATTGTGTGTTTTTGGTACTCTTTTTGAATATCAGTTGAATTTAAATGAGTGGGTTTATTTCTGGGTTCTCTATTCTGTTCCATTGGTCTCTATGTTTGTTTTTCTGTCAGTAGCATACTATTTTGATTATAATCACTTTGTAATGTAATTTTAAGTCACATTTAACAATACTTTTTATTCCATATATAGTTACAAGAAAAATGATACAAAAGTTGGGGACCCAAGATAAATAAGACTGTTCTTGCATTCATGGAGCTCACAGTCTTTAGGTCATGGAAAAATAAACAGGACACTGCAATCCAGTATAAGGGGGACTTTGAGAGAAGCTTGAAGTGAGAACAAAAGGCTTTTACTGCCCACAAAATTTACACCTAATTAAGAATGGAGTAAGGAAAAAATATGAGGGTAGCTAGACAGTGGAGAAAGTGATGATGCACAAGCCAAGTCTTTCATGACCATTAAGATTAAATCAAGCAAAAAGACAGGGAAAGGCAATCCAGGCAGAGGGATGAGTATGTGCAAAACATTGAGCTAAGACTAAGAGAGTCAGGATGGGAATTCTGGAAGTAACAAAACAAACAAGAACTTCAATAGGATAGAAAAGTTTTAAACCTAATGTGATATCTTATCGCCCTGTTAAACAATTTTATTTCAGAAATCACCTCTATATAAGTAGTATATTTCTTTTACTTGATAACTTATACATTTCCCAGAAGAATTTGTGATTCCTAAATATTTACTATCAATTTCATGATTTGAGAAATAAATTTCAAATGGCTTAGCTTTTATAATCATCTATATATGGGGGTTAATATAGCTTTGATGTGATAGTTTCACTATATTTTGAGTGTTGAAATTCAGAAAACAATATTTACTCTTTTTAAAATCACACTTTTATGGACCTAGTTGTTTATATTTATATGAAAGTTATCTGAAACATTGGGCCTTGGATTTCTGAGGGAGAGGGTGCATGGAGTTATTGCAAATGATTCTGTTAAACATATGTATGTACATTTTTGTACACTAACAATTAATATTTCACATGAAGAAGCTGGGAATGACCAACTTTTCGTGTAAGGCATTGAAAAATCTGAAAACAAAATTAAGAAAACAATTTTATTCACAGTAACACCAAAAGAAAACAAATGATTAGGACCAAATTGTACAAAAGAAGTGCAAGTCATGTACACTGAAAACTATAAAACATTGTCAAGAAATATTAAAGATTTAAATAAATGGAGAGACACTTTGTGTTTATGGATTGTACGTCGTAATATTATTAAAGTGACAAATTGATCTACAGACTCATTACAATCAAATTCTTACCTGGCTTTTTTGGGGCAGAAATTGATAAGCTATTCCTGAAATCCATATGGAAATAAATGCAAGGGACTCAGAATAACCAAAACAATATTGAAAAAGAACAAAGTTGGAGTACTCACACTTCCCAATTCATAAGTTACTGTAAAGTTACATTAGTAAAAACTGTATGGTAGTAGTGTACAAATAAAAGGCATATCAATTAATGGAACAGGAGTGAAATTCGTGAAATATCTTTATGTTTACAGTCAGCTGATGTTTGACAAGGCTGACAAGTCAATTTGATAAAGAAATGATAATCTTTTTAACAAACGGTACTGGGACAACTGGGTAACGTATACAATAAAAAGAATTTATAACATTCTTTACACAATACACAAAATGTAATTAAAATCTATCATACCAAAATGTAAGAGGCAAAACTATAAAACTTTTGGAAGGAAATCTTAGTGACCTTGGATTAGGCAAGTTCTTAAATATGAAACCAAATGCATGATCCATAAAAGACTATATTGACAAACTGGACTTTATATAAAGAAAAAGCCTTTGTGCTTTAATAGAAAACATTAAGAAAATGAAAAGATAATCCATAAACTGGGAGAAAAATATTTGCAAGTCATATATCTGCTAAAAGGCTGGTATCAAGAATAATTAAAGAACTCTTAAAGTTCAATAATAAGAAGACAATTCAATTAAAAATGGGCAAATGATTGGAATAGACATTTTGGCAAAAAACATACATGGGTGGTAACTAAGTACATGAAAATATGTGCAGCATCATTACTCATTATACAAATTCAAATTAAAACCACAATGGTATAGTGCTTATCTATGCTGCCTCCCAAAATCCCATTAAAAAAACAACAAATAAATAAGACACAAATAAATCATAATCACAAAGAAAAAATTTTGTTTCTCAGTTTTGCTGCTATAGTTATATTTTCCTTGCACCTAGCTCTTTCTTATATTTGCCCTTCTTTAACTAGTTTCTTTTGGTGAATTATTATTATTTTTTAAATAAATTTTTATTTTTAATTACAGTTGGCATACAATATTGTATAGATTCAGGTGTACAACATAGTGATTAGACATTTATATGACATACGAAGTGATTATCCTGACAAATCTAGTACCCATCTAATACCATACATAGTTTTTACAATTTTACAATATTATAAAGTACATGAAAAAAATGTGCAGCATCATTACTCATTATGCAAATGTGAATTAAAGCACAATGATATACCACTAAAATATAACCACCAGAAAGGCCATGCATTGCTGGTGGGAATATACAATGTTACAGACACTTTTAAAAACAGTTTGACAGTTTTTTAGATAGTTAATCATGAACATACCACTCAACACAACAGATATCTATCCAAAAAATATATTACAATATTGATTATATTTCTTATGCTGTACTTTACATCCCCATGACTATTTTGTAACTACTAATTTGTACTTATTAATCCTTTCCTCTTTTTCACCTAACCCCCTCCATCTGGCAACCACCAAAATGTTCTCTGTATCTATGAGTTTGTTTCTGTTTTATTTGTTTATGTATTTTGTTCTTTAGATTCCACATATAAGTTTGTCTTTCTCTGACTCACTCCACTCAGCGCAATACTCTCTAGGTCCAGCCATGTTGTTGTAGATGGCAAGATTTTATTCTTTTTTATAGCAGGGTAATATTCATTGTATATATGGACCACCTCTTCTTTATCCATTCATCCATTGATGGACACTCAGGTTACCTCCGTATCTTGGCTATTGTCAGTAACACTGCAATGAACATAGAGATTCACATGTCCCTTCAAAGTAGTGTTTTAGATAAGTACCCAGAAGTGGAATTACTGAGTCCTTCTTTGTCTCTTGTTATAGACTTTGTTATAAAGTTAATTTTGTCTGGTATAAGTATTGCTACCAGTTTTGCTTGTTTGTTTGTTTCCATTTTCATGAAATATCTTTTTCCATTCCTTCACTTTTAGTCTGTGTTTGTCATTCAATCTGAAGTGAGTGTCTTATAGACAGCATATGTAAGAGTCTTGTTTTCTTATCCATTCAGCCATACTGTCTTTTGAGTGGAACATTTAATTCATTTATATTTAAATTAATTGTTGATAGATATGTAGTTACTGCCATTATATTATTCATATTTTTATTGTGTTTCCTTCTTATTCTAAAAGAAATCCCTTTAATATTTCTTGTAATACTGGTTTGGTGGTGGTGAATTCCTTCACCTTTTCTTGTCTGGGAAGCTCTTTATCTGTCCTTTGATTCTAAGTGATAGCTTTTCTGGGTAGAGTAACACCCAGCAAAAACTTTTCCATTTTCAATTTCACTAATTCTTTCTTCTGCCCGTTTAACTCTCCTCTAGTGAGCTAGAATTTTCATTTGGTGCTTTGTAAAAATCATTTCTACCTCTTTATGGATATTCTATATTTGATGGGACATTGTAACCATAACTTTCTTTACTTCTTTAAGGTTTAACACCCTGGTGAGGGCCTCACTGGATGGTACAAATTTATTTAGTGTGTCTATTAGAAACCTGGAGAAAGATGTGTCTCATGCTATAGGAAGTAGAAATGCCAGAATTTCTTTGACAAATGTTAGAGAAAGGAATAAAAAAAAAAACTCAGGAAAGTGGGCATACTGTAAGGGATATATTTTGTAGGCATATAAAACCCATCAGAACATTATGTTCCACAGAGGAACTTGAAGGACTCACCATTCACCAAGATCTTCATGAATGTGCTAGAGAGAAGGGCACTAGCATCACTGAGAGATTCAGCGGTGGCTCTCTTTTACAGGCCAGCGATGATAGCAGAAGAGGTGATCACTGAGCTTGGCTTGTTAACAGCTATGGAAATGATGGGTAATAGAGTAATAGAGGCTAGAAGCCAGAACTGACACATTCTCCAATGAAGATGATTTTAAAAAAGAATTAGCTGATTCTGAGGCACGTCTAGTTACTACTCCAGTATTCTTTCCATTAAATCAAAATGACTCCTTTCTTGCTTATTTGGCTCTGCTTATAAACCAACAATTATTTTTTTGCTATAGCAAAAGTAACTGTTTGTTGCAGAAATTTATGAAAAGAGTATGAAAGAAGACAATAGAAATAATTTTTGGTATCACATATAACACTAAAATGAACATTCTAGCAGCTAAATCTCTATGTATTTCCATGGTTATTTCTTTCAGTCAAATGTCTATAAGCAGAATTGCTAGGTCCCAGCTGATGAATGTTTTTAAGGTACTTTGGTGCATGCTGCCAAAATGCCTCCAGAGACTTACCGAATTACCTTCCCAATTTCAGTTTATCAACATTCCCATTCCCCATTCCATTGTCAACACTAGTTATTATAATTTTGTAAGGTTCTGCCAATTTAACAGTTGAAAATTATGTCTCTATTTACATCACTTTATTATTTGTGAAATTGAACTTTTTCATGTTTTATCTTGTCTTCATGTTTGTTTGCCTTATGTATTTCTTTTTGAGTTCATATAGTTGCCAATTTGGGGAAAATGTTAGTCTTCATTTTCATTTGTGATCATGGTTTACATAGTAAGACTTTTTTCTCCCTGATTTGTTTTGACTTCAATTTTTTTTCATAGTATTTGTTCCTTACATAAGGTTTTATAGGTTTGCCGGGTTTTGTTACATCATATGTGACAGGTTTCCTTTTCCTGTTAAATTGACATGACATTTTAATCATATATTTATATCTGATATATTCTTCAATATTTCTCAAGAGTCTCTATTCTTGTTCATTGATCTGACTCTGTTAGTATTATGCTTTTAAAATCATTTTGTAATACAATACCCTATAATTTTTTCTTCTATGCAATTTTCTTGCTGAATAACATATTTATTCCTACTGATAAGTACAAGATTAATTCTAAGTTTGAGAGCAAATTTCACTTTTTTAAATATTGTGTTTATTGTACATAGTAATTAGAAAAAAATTAACATTTGTATAATATTGAGTCTTCATATTCAGTAACATGACATGAGACTTAATTTATTCTTGTGCAGTTTCAACTCCTTATGTAAGGTTTTGTGATGTGTTGGTGCATCTTAAATATTTCTTAATAATTTATTCTTAGAATAATAAAGTTCTTATGTATTTTATTTCTTCTCCTTACCACCTTTACTGTAGGATTCTCTTCTTTACCAAAAATTTTATTTAGTGATCTTATGCTAACAGCTACTTTCCTGGCCTAACAAATAAATATACTATACATCTTTTGCCAAAAGAAAAAAATAGACAAATATATAGGAGAATTAAAAAGGAAGGAAAACACTGAGTTCAGAGGATATTCAAGAATAGGATATTTGTGCTTCGGGGCCTTAGAGAGGATGCTTCAAGAAAGTTTGACTCATTGATTCAATAAAACAGTTTAATTGATTCTCAGGGCTTGGTGTAATAGATTGTTAGCTTCTGTCTCCAGGCAGTGGTTATTATAAGCCTGGCATTTCACTTCAGTGATGAGGAAAAACTCCCTTTAGCAACTTGAAAAACCATTTGGACTGAGGATAGAAATGGTATCACTCAGTGTGAAAGTATTAGTGTAAAGTAATCACGGTTTTCATCAGATGTATTGTTCCCATTAATGAGCTTGAGATCCTAATGCAATTGTGTAGCATTGTGTGTGTTCTAGGGTGTGCATGTGTTTTAATGATGAACACTTTGAAGTTATACTAATTATTTAACTTTGAAAAACAAAATTTTAAAGTAGCTTCTAAAACCAAGAGAATAAACCCTGTGATACTTTTATCATACATTGTGGCTCTTAGTTATATGCAGTGTGGCACTTTATCATATACTCCCTTTTCTTTTGAGATATTGTTGTTTTGAGAATATTAGTCCTGTCTCCCCAGTAAGGTTGTAAAACTACTAAAAGCATACGTACAGAGAGACACTATATGACACTACATGGTTGAAGTTCCTATAACAATGCATTAATACATTTGGACTAAAATACTGCCAATATTTGATCTTCTGTCTTCATTTGCTATATCTTATACGCATGTTCAGGCTTGCATTTACATAACACTTTGGCTGTTGCATGAAGGCTAAGTTTAAGGGAGATGAGAGAAGAAACAAAGAAAAGTTAAGATATTATTGCAACAATGAAGGGGAAAGGCAACAAGAGCCAGGATTAAGTAGGCCAGTGGTGGTAGGCATGGAGGAGAGGGGCCAGATTTGAGTCCTGCTTAGGAGGCAAAATGTGCAGGATTTGTTTAGTAGGAAGATGCAGTCAAAAATAATTTATAGAGTTGATTTGAATTCAGGAAATTTAAGTTTGAATTTTAGTCACTTTTTAGTTGTGTGATTTGGGCCACTGGGAATTTGTTTGCATGGTCTTTGGTTTTCTTTCACTATCTGCAAAATTGAGGGTAATAATACTGTATAAGATTGTTGTGTGGGTTAAACTGTATATATAACACTGCTTTGTCAATTCTAAAGCACTACATAAAAGTTAGAAATTATTTACTTCATTAAAAGTATTATATTTCAAGGGAATACTGATAGATATTTATAGATCCATCTACAAAAAACAAAGATCAACTAGCGATATCTATAACTGTTTTATTTGGTGTGAGAGGGTATCTAAAAGGAGATATTCATGAAATATTTTCAGTATCATGTAACTTGTTTTCCTTGGTGCCAATAAAAATACTAGGGAATAATAATGATGATGATGATGATGATGATGATGATGATGATAATAATAATAAAGCTAGAACGCAAGACTAATTCCTTAAGACCCAGTTCAAATTCTACATCCTCAATATGTTGATGGTAAAGTCACATTGTATCTTTTGGCCTTGCTTTCCCCATCTGTAAATTAAAGTATTGGAAAAATTTCTTGTTTCTACCATCAGGTGGTAACTACCTCTCAACTCCTAGCATTTCTATTAATCCACTTCAACAAGAGCTTCTGAATTAGTATAAACTCTTGCCAACCTAGTGGAAATGATAACCTTCTTGTTAGAGAAAGTAACTCATTTTCCTTCAGCTTCCATTAGGTAATATTAAGTGGTATAAATTTTTCCATGCCCATCTTCCCCATATGACAATCAGGGCTTTGCATCTTGAAGCCCTATTTGCCCTAAGTCTGTGATTAGATATTGAAATTTCCCCTAGTGTGGCCTTCCTGTTTTCCTCCACAGTAAATTTTTTTTTCCTTATTCTCTATTCCATTATTGAAGGTAAGCCTTTCCATTCCTTAAGGCCCACCTCAAATACTAGAGTCTCTGAAATCTTCCCCCTTCCCTAGGTTTTGCTGTTTTTTGATTGTTGAAGACTACAGTTCTCTGTTTAGTGACTAACCCAAACTATTTTTACAAATACTGCATTCCTTGTCATGTACAGTCATTGAAATCTGTTCTTTAGCTTGTGTTCAGTTAGTGTTTTGACAAAGTTTTCCTTGTCCTCCAAGAGCTAAAACAAACAAACAAATGACACTTCTCTCAGTATTTGCAGATTAGCTCTGTGCTAGAGCATTCCTTCAACACTTAGTCAGGATTAGACCTAGCCTAGGTACCAGCCCAATGTGAAAGCTTAGAGTATTCTTAGGTCTTTTCATAACAGAAATCTTTGTGTGGGCATGCACATGGCTTTCTAAATTACCATGGATACATGGCTACTTTTTACAAACCTAATTTCACAAAGAAACTCTTCCCAGGTTTTGGTTCCATGTCTTAGGTCGTCTGTTGTATGTTTTGGCTACAACTTTTTGCCCCTAGTGTTTGAGGGTTGTTAGTCCAGCTTGCAGTGTTTTTGAACAAAGCTTTCCACTTCTAGCCTGAATCCTGAATTAGAGGAAACAAAGATTAGCTCCTTGTATTAGTCTTTCAGGTAACTCCAGACAGGTTAGAACAGACATACACAACAGTTTTCAAGTAAGGTCTGTTCTGCTCCCTTCAGAACCAGCAACCACAGTTCCACATTGGGAACATCAGTTGCCACTGCTTAGAGATCAAGACCATTGCCACTCTTGGACAAGGGCAGATAAAAGTACCACACACCTTTCCTTCTATTTTTAAATGACCTTTTTCTTGGTGCAATGTTAGCTTGGTTGCTGTAAACTTTTGACTGTCTTCCAGAGTTCTAACAAAGTTGATTCTGACAGTTTCTGCTTGTTTTTTTTTTTTTTTGATATTTCTTTGGGGGAGGGGGTAGACAGAAGCTTGCAGCTGCCTACTCCAACATTTTGCTGACATCACTCATCTATACTATCTTTATAATTACATAATTACTTTAACTGGTACGCGTGTACATGTGCATGTGTGCATGTGTGTGCTTGAATTACTATCTGGGATTACTTATTTTCAGGCTGAAGAGCTTCTTTTAGTATTTCTTGTAAGACAGATCTGCTAGTAGTGATTTTTCTCAGTTTTTATTTATGTGGAAATGCCTTTATTTCTTCTTCATTTTTTAAATATAGTTTTTGCTAGATATAGGACTCTTGGTTGATAGTTTTCTTTTGAGCATTTAGAATATGTTATCACACAACTTTCTGATCTCCAGTGTTTCTGATGAGAAGTCAGCTGTTGATCTTTTTGGGGCTTCCTTATAAATGACAAGTCATTTTTTCTCTTACTGCTTTCAAGATCTTTTTTTTTTTTTTGTCTTTAAGCACTTTTACTATGATGTGTCTCTTTTTGGGTCTTGGCTTTCATCCTGTTTGGAGTTCATCGAGATTATTGGATGTGTAGATTAATGTTTCTCAAGAAGTTTCAAAAGTTTTGAGCCATCATTTCTTCAAATACATTTTCTTCTTTCTTTCTTCACCTTTTGTCATTCCCATTTTGTATATGTTGGTACCCTTAATGGTATCTCATATTTCCCTGAGGCTCTCTTCATTTTTTTCCTTCTCTCTGATCTTCAGATTGCATAATCCCTTTTGATCTATTTTCAATTTCACTAATTCTTTCTTCTGCCAGTTGAAATCTACTGTTTAGCTCCTCTAGTGAGCTAGAATTTTCATTTGATGCTTTTTTTTATAATTTCTACCTCTTTATAGATATTCTCTATTCGATGGGACATTGTAATCATAACTTCCTTTTCTTCTTTAAGTATCTTTATTTACTTCTTTAAACACACTATTAATGACTACTATGAAGTCTTTGTTAAATCTGATTTCTGTTCCTTCTTACAGGTTGTTTTCTGTTGTCTGAGTTTCCCCCCTTATGTATATAAATTTTTCTTTTTCTTTGTATTTCTCATAAATTACTTGGAAACTGGATGTTTTAGATAATGCATTTTAGCAACTCTGCGTACTGATCACACTACCACCCCCAGGCTTGTTATTGTTGTTGGATTACTTTAGTGAAGTCTATTTTTTTCTAGTAATGTGAGGCCTCTGGTGTTGTTCATTAAAGGGCACAACCTATAGACATGCACACAGTCCCCCTGAGATGACAGTGGTTTCAGTAGAGTTCTCTTTGACTGTTTTTTTCCCTGACTACATGTAGATAATGATAAGCACCACTAATTGCAGGCTCATTACTATATTGCTTTAATTTTTAAATAAAATATTATAAATATTTACTTTTCCCCAGAATACTCTAACTCTAACTCTTGGATAAAGAAGGCAAGAGATTGTAGAAAACATTGTAGCATTAGCTATCAAAAGAGTTAAGACACAAGACTGAAAACTTTGAGTGTTAACAGGTATGGCTTTAGCAGAGTTACAATCGAATGGTGATAATAATCGTGGTTATGCTGATGGTAAGGAATGGGTGGTGTGGTTAGAATTTTAGAAATTCTTATTATAAATACATAAAATGATTAATAAAGGGATTGGGAAATAATGGCATAGATGATAGAGGCTTTGTTCATCCCTTTTGCAACCAAATCAATGTTGTGACAGAAAAAAAGGAGCAAACAGCAAGAAAAGTTGCCTGGGATCTAGATGAACAGAAGCCCTACAACTATGAACAGAAATAAAAAATCATCCTGCATTAGTAAGAGGTAGGAGTGGGTGAAGACACGAGGCTGTCCAGTCCCCAGCGGCTGAGTGGGACAGAAGTTGTGGCAGCAGCAGCTGCAGAAGCTTCTTAAAGGAGCTGTTTCTGCAAGAGGATTTTTGCAGTGACCAAACTGCTTGCTCTGAGCACAAGTGCTGGGTCAACTGCACGGGGGCACCGGGAACTTACGGCGGACACTGAGTTGTCAGAGCAAAGACTGGAGGTGAGGCTGTCTTCCTGACAGAACTGTTGCTGGTATCCATTGTTCCTCTGTTGAGCCCTGCCCTCTCCAGTGTGCAGACTCAGTGCCGCCAGAGCAGAGATATAATCAAACTGGATAACAGAGGTCACTCTGCCTCCTCCAACTCATGGCCCCATGCAAGCCACATCTATTAGTGTCCCTTGGTGAGTTCAGTGCTCCTTGCTGAGCCAACTACAAGACTCACACTGGTGTCAGCTGACCTTGTTTTCTGGCATGGCCACTTGAAGCAACTATAAACACAATATCTGCGGATTGCTTGCTGAATCTTAACAGGTGGCCTTGGAGAGGCACAGGCTGGAGGTAAACTTCGCCTGCAGCTGAACACCTCTCAGGACTGTGCCACTGGACACCTACTTCACAAAGCCATGCTAATAAGACCAGGAGACTTAAGAGTTTTGCTTGGTACATAGAAACAGACACAGAAAGGCAGCCAAAATGGGAAGACAAAGAAGCAGAAACCATATGAGAGAATAGAACAGAGATCCAGAAATAATGGAGTCAAGTAATCTCACAGATGCAGAGTTCAAAACGCTGGTTATAAAGATGCTCAATGAACTTAGTGGAAGTGTAGATGAACTCAGTGAGAACTTCAACAAAGAGATTAAAAAAAACATATAAATGGAAATGAAAATTATGAAAGGGAACCAGTCAGAAATGAAGAATACATTATCTGAGATGGAGAGCATATTAGAGGGAACCAACAGAGTGGATAAAGAAGAGGATCAAATAACCAATATAGAGGATGGGGAAGCCAAGGACACTCAATCAGAATGGGAAGAAAAAAGTAGCCAAGACTCTAATAATAATTTAAGGAGCCTATGGGACAGAATTAAATGTAAAAAATGTTATGTCTACAGGTACTGGAAGTAGAATAAGAAGTTGAAGAGCTATTTGAAGAAACAATCATGGAAAACTTCCCTCATCTGGTGAAGGAAATACACATACAACCCCAGGAAGATCAGAGAATCTCACAAATGAGGAACACAAAGAGGCCCACTCCAAGACACACCATAATAAAAATGCCAAAGGTTAAATACAGAGAATCTTAAAAGCAGCAAGAGGAAAGCAGTTACTTACCTACAAGGGAGCACCCATAAGACTGGCAGCTGATTTCTCAAAAGAAAGCATGTAGGACCTAGGGGCTCGAAACAAAATATTTGTTGTAATGAAAACCCAGGATCTACATACAACCAAGAATACTTTATCCATCAAAGCTATCATTTAGAGTTGAAGGACAGATAAAAAGCTTACCAGACAAAAATAAGCTAAAAGAATTTATCAACACCAAGCCAGTATTACAGGGAATATTGGAAGGATTTCTTTAAGAAGGAAGAAAACATTTATCAAAAACAGAAATAAAGAATGGTAATAACTACATTCCTATCAACAAGTACCTCAAGTGGAAAATAATTAAGTTCTCCAACCAAAAGATAGAGTGGCTGAATGGATAAGAAACAAGGCCCCTACATATTCTGCATACAAGAGATTCATTTCAGATTAAAAGACACACATAGACTAAAAGGAAAGGGATGGAAAAAGATATTGCCTTGATGGACCTAGAGAATATTGTACTGCATAAAATAAATCAGATAGAGAAAGAAAAATATCACATGATTTCACATACAAGTGGAATCTAAAGAACAAAATAACAAAAACAAAAATGGAAATAAACTCATAGATATAGGTGTGGCTTCATAGTGTAGTGGTTAGCACATCTGCTTTACATGCAAAAGGTCCTGGGTTCGCGCCCCAGGTGTAGCCACGGATCAAACCCTGGGTGCGCCAGGCTTCTCAGGTATGCCAGGCCCCCTGAATGTGCTGGGAGTGCCAGGCCCCGGTAGCATCAGGCCCCAGGTGCACATTGTGAGCATGTGGGAGGAGATGCCCCACCTTCAGAGATCCAGTTCTTAAAGGGGAATGGCAACATTTATGGGTCTGGAGTGGAGGTGAGGGGGGTGGGAATTAAAGAAGGGAAAAAATAAACTCATAGAGAATATTTTGAGGGATACTAAATGGGAGGGGTGTTTTGGGGGAATGGTGAAAAAGAAGTACAAATGGATAGTTACAAAATATTCATGGAGATATAAAATATAGCATAAGGAAAATAGTTAACAGCGTTGTAATAAATATGTAAGGGGGAAGAGAGGTTTTAATTATAATGGGGTGATGGCTTTGTGAGTTATATAGATCTCTAATCATTATGTTGTACAACTGAAACTAATATATTATTGTATGCTAATTGTAATTGAAAAACTCATTGAATTATACAGTGTACATATTGTCTATTATATTTCAATAAAGCAGGAAAAAATAATGATGGAAAACAATGAAAAAGAAGGAAAATGATTAATAAATGAAGTCTTCTCGTTTTTGCTGAGAAGAATTCTAGCTTGGTAAGCATCAGTCTCTTCTTTTCCTGTACTCTGTAAAGAGGATTCTGCCTTATCAGACTCACTCTTAAAGTTTTGTGACATAGAATAAGTCAAGAGTAAAGAGGGGGAGTAGGAGCATAAGACATTAATAAGTATATAGAGCAGAGCTGGAGGCCCTTTATAAGGTTTATAAAGAGAAGAGCTGTGATTTATGAAGGAAGTAGATGAAAGAGAAAGGGGACATTTTAAGGAAGTGTTGAGTTGGTTTATAAGTTCATATTTACAATTTTGCTCATTTTTCTCCATCTGTTCTTGCAGAGTCATGGTCCATTCTTTTCTCCTCTGTTTTATGCTACTGAAAGCTCTACGTACTATATCTCCTGGGTCTCTAGTGAGGCTTGGGTCAGGTTCATTCAATGGAAGACACTAGCATGAGATCAAAGAATCGAAGAGAGAGAAATTGGGTAGGGTATTAATTTCCTACCCCACAGTCAACCCGGCTATGCTTTTGACAGTGGCCACAGTCCTTTACCAAGAGCCACAATCCCCATTGAATAGCCCTCTCCCATGGCTACAGCTTTTACTGAGTTCTAGTAACACTACTTCCCACCTCTGGCTTCTTCAGTCCTAAGCATGATAGCAACTTCCCTCTGTTCTTAGTCTCAAGCACTTTACCATCTTTGTTGATTTCTCTTACCCTGCTTACCCCTTGGTAAAAATGGCCCTATATTAAAGCCCCTCAGTTATAACCTTTGAATATATCATCTTTGTCTTGCTGGGACTCTTACTGACACAGCAGTGTTTAAGAAATACAAGTAAAAACTTGGTTTAGTTTGAAATTACTCTTGATTATATAGACTGTTTTGTGCCAGGATACAAATCCAGGTGTAAACTTAGAATAACAACCTTGTAAGTGTCTTACAATATTGGATATTTTTAGCCTCTTAGAGTTCTATAACTCTAACTAGGAAAGGGGCATGAGAAAACGAATTATGTTTCTGGCAGAGTTTTGAGGTAGTATTGGATAAATTTAGAAAAGAAATAGATTTCATACTTACTGCTCAATCTGTGGGCTTTATGATTTTAGACATGTAATTTGATTTCCTAATGGCTTTGACTTGCTTAATGAAGTCAGTTAATGATTTCTTTAATTTTAATAGAAACTAATTTTATTTCCTTCTTGCCTTTCTAAATTATGATTTCTCCTTTATTACCAAAAGAGCTATAGTTGAGACATGAAGTCTGCCTGGGTCCCTAGAATCAGTTTTTAATAGGTTTAACATTAGTATATAACTACAGAACATAATACTTATTAAAGGAGATTCTGGTGCACATAGCAACTTTGTGGAAATGTTTGATTCCAGACAATTCAGGAGCCACACAAATTTCAGCCTTTTGGGTATTTTTTCAGCTGTTCCTGGTGATTGGTCAGTAACACTGGATGGCCAATGGGAAGGCAGTTGAATAAATGGGAAGAGTTGTTTCCAGTTCATTCTTCGCTCTTCATAAATCATCACTTCTTTCTGTCTTTATACTGGACTTTCTTCTAATAGGTATATTTATGAAGAGTTTCATGTGGGCCATTCTAAAATGCTCTGTTGAAAGAAATCCTGGTGTGAGTGTTTTCATAAAGAAATAGTTTCTAATTTATCTCCAAGAAAATTTAATATATAAATTCTGATTTTACATATAATATATGGCGCATTTGTAACATGTTTGCTTTTTATCAGCATTCTTAAAATACCTGCAGAGACTAGCAGGTACTTTAACCTAGACTCTGGTAAACAATTGTGACTCTCAGCTATTTTCTGAACTAAATTCTTTGTAATGTCTGGGCTTTAGGCTACTACTCCATTAGGTTTTTATAAGAGAAAACTTTGTGGCTGATCCTAGACAAGGTATGTAGGGCAGCCTGCTTTGGCAACACTGCTGCTTGCATTCTTCTTTCTTGGTCTTTCTCTTATTTATTCTCTAAAAAAAGGCTGCATAAAAAGATTTTAGCTAAAATCTTATATTCCTAGACTTCTCTGATCAGTCAGTATGAGATCTTCAAAAATGGGGATCATTATCAGACATTTTGGGCAAAGCTGAGGGACTGCTGAGTCTCCCACAGCATAACCATACCCTACCCATACACTATGAAGCCAATCTGGCTGAAGTCTTCAAAGCAAAGATGCATAGAGTGGACCAAGGAGCCTTGAGGAGTCATTAAAATTTCCTTCCTGCTTCTTATACTGGCATATTAAACATTCTGGTTTAATGAATTGTTTATTTAATCGTCTTTCTATATGACCTAGATTGTTAGAGAAGAGCCTTTCAGAGCCCGCAAGGCAAGAATGGTTTGTCTTTAACTATAGTTTGGAGAAAAGCAGTATTGTGCTTAGTTACCTTTTACTTTCTGGTCTTTGAAGGCCCATGTCTGTGTCTGTGACTTAAGCCCTTGAACACCAAGAGGCCCAGGAAAAATGAGGGTAAAGTGGAGGGAAAGAGAATAACCATTTATTGAGCACCTATTATATGCCAGACACTTGTGCAGAGGACTTTAAAACACAGTATTTTAGTTAATCCTCATTAAACCTCAGTAAATAGGTGATATTATTAGTCCCATTTGACAAATGAGAAAACTTAGACTGTGTTTATTAAAGTGAAAATACATATTCAGTGGCAGATCTAGGATCTGAACCCAGATTTATTTGGCTCCAAACTCTGTGCTATTTTTATCATACCATGATACCACCCCCTTTGTCAGGTACTCATCTCTCTGAATTTCCTGGACATTTTGAACCAGGTCTTCATAGCAAGACAGGGTCCCTGATAGCATTATATCAAATTGAAAAATATGTTTGGCTGTTACAAACCATCTCTCTGCCTCTTGGTAGTGCTATACCTATATTATGAGTTGAAGTGCAGGCATTATGAACCTCCAAGATTCTCCTATATTTCTTATAGCAATAGATTTAATCTTCTATTTTAAAATCAGGAAGTTTGCACTTCAATGCTACTTTTATCACACAGCTTCTCTCACACCCCTCAGATTGAGGAGGTGAATGACTGGTGTTTGCATTGTTCTGTGGTACTTTCCCTTCTCACCCAATAACCCACAAGCTGGACTGAAAAGACAATAGGCTACTTGCTATAGCCATATGACCAGAGATACTAACTGCTTTCAGATATCAAGGAATCAGGTAGGTTGTAGGCCTTACCCTGGGGTTTGTAAACCTTAGTGATGCCACTGCTAACTGCTTTGTACTACTGTTGCTTCAGCTGTTCCACCTACTACAGATATTATTCAGGGGAACCCACCTAAAATGTTCCTATTGCTATTTGAAGTTTCCTAGACATCTTTTGGCTGTATGGCTTTTAAATTAGTTAGAGCTCCTGTGGAATCCTGGTTTTGGTGGAGATGAGCAGCCATGAGAACTCCCTTCAACTAGCAATAGGAAAAGACAGAGGTGATGAGGGGAAGCTTAATAGGCTCCTCCTCAGACTTCTAAACCATCTGGTATCTATTAGTTCTTTTAACTTTTATGGACCCCTTCTCCAAGTCATCCCTGCCTTATTAACTTTATCAGCCCTTAAATAGCTGGCAACATTAGGCTGTCAAAAATAAAATGACCACTGTGAATAATGCTGCTATGAACATTGGTGTGCAAATATCTTTTCAGATATGGGTTTTCAAGTTTAATCATGCTAAGCAAAATAAGCCAGACAGAAAAAGTTGAAAATCTCACGATATCACTTATATGTGGGATATAAACATAAAAGCAACAAATGAACAGGACAAACAGAGACTCATGGACATGGACTATAGACTAGTGGTTACCAGAAGGTAGAGGGGAGGGTGGAAAGGGGTGGTAGACAAGGTAAAGGGGATCAAATATGTGATGACAGAAAGAAATCTAACTATGGAAGGTGAACACAACACAGTGTGTGTGTGTGTGTGTGTGTGTGTGTGTGTGTGTGTGTGTGCCTTACTGTTAAAGTGTACAGCTGAAACTTATTGGATTTTGTTAACCAATGTTACCATAAAAATTTTTTAAAAAATAATAAAAAATAAAAATAAAAAAATAAATTAAAAAAAAAGTAAAATAGGTAAGTTTGCTTCATGTGAACTCCCCAGAGTTCTCTCCAGTACTCTTTGGAAAAGGCCTTCTTGTCCATGAATAGTAGATATCAGACTAAATTATGAAAGGAAATTCTATGTTTCAAAAATCCCTCTGAGAAGCACTATAGCCTAATTGGGCACTGGCCCATTAGAATAGTTTCAAACGATAGATAGGTCTGTACAGGAAAGTACTAGCTGAATGTCAGCCATGTTGGGAATTATTATTATTTTATCAATAAGGATGTGTGATCAAGGAAGGTCAGAGATTTGCTTTAGCATTCATCTAGTTAACCCTTTGCTTTTCATTAGACAGAAACTTGAATTTTCATTTCTTCCAAGGCTCTATGATGAGCTGTCTTAGAGAAACTTTTTGTGGGCCTGAGCAGAACAATTACTAAAAGAAGATGGAGATTTGGGCTCCTTCTCTAAATTTCTTTTTCCCTTATCACTACCTTATTCTCTTATGATGCTGTAAACTGGCCACTGATTCCATTCGAAGTCCTTAGTCCCTTGTTCTTTTCTATAAAGTCCTCAGCTGGTATTTGCTGCTGTGAACTAGTGGCATGTTGATCCAAGTGTCAATGAGGAAAGTTTATATGTCATTCAGTCTATTTTCCTGCTGCCGAACTTTAAATTGCACATGACAGTACTTTGTCACTTCTCATATTTCCTCATATCCTTCAGAACATGGATTCCATAGATCTCTGAGAAGGAAAAAAAAAAGATTTGATGTTTCTTGTCCTTCTCTACTCCATTTATCTGGCACTCAATATGTCAATATGTTTCTTATGGCTAGTAAAAGAGAATAGCAGGGCAATGTACTTTACAGGCAAAATTCTCTAGAGTTTTCTTGTCTATTTCCACCTCTCAAAGATTTAATTCTGACTTTGTGCTCTAAGTGGTCAAAGCAAACCAAGAAACAATTTGAATAAAGGGAAGAGAAACCTGGTTTAAAGAAGGCAAACACAGGAGCAGTTCAGGGAAAAGGGGCAGGTAGCTAGGAAAGTGGGACTTCTCTCTTTTATTTCGGAAGTTTGGCTATGATTAATATTGAAGATTTCTGTGACTAGGATTTGAGATTCCTAGGATTTTGCCTGTCTTTGGCCTCACAGCTTTATCACTGTGAGAACTTGTCAGAGCTCTGCTCCTTTGTATCATTCATAATCTATTCCATCAGCTGTAAGGTCTTGAAGAGCCACACAATTAATATCATTCTCCAGCTTTGAGTCACTAAAATTGAGCCCCCAAAAAGAAAAATAGGCAGTCTCATTAGTAAACCTTATTAATATACATATACAATTGTTCTCTTAGTTCATTTTAAAAGGATTTAACAACAGTTGTAGTTCAGGAAAGATGAACTATAACTACTTTAATAAGAATATGAGTAGGGCACATGATATAATTCAAAACCTAATATAATTAACTACTTAGTTTGAGACTTCCCTTGGTGTTTATCTATGTTGAGCCATTGCTATGGGGTTAGAACAAATAAAAACAGGCAAATAAAAAGGAATGTTGTGATAGGAAGGAGCCAATAGAACTTCAACTTCAGCAAATCAGTGACCTAGCATTATCTAATGACTATTTACAAATATCTATAGTTATAAAGGAGAACTTTTTGTACATTTCACTGAAAAACATTTTTAAAAGGGTTGTCATAATTTTTCCCTTTCCACTTTCCCACATCTTTAGTTAATTTAATACTATAGATATAACTGCTTAGTATCATAACCTTTTAAAACTAGATATGTTATTTAATCATTCAACATCCAATATGTAATACATTGATCACCTCTACCTTCTGTCTAGATAAAAATAGGTTTTCAATGAGTAGTCATATTATTTCAAATATTCTCTCTCTCCAATTTCATATCTAGATTTTTTTTTAAATGAGGTTAGTAGTGATTTAGTGGCAGAGTCAAAATTAGAGCTCAGATCTCCTGATTCCCAGACAAGCAGTCTTCCCAATGTCAAATGTTCCCTGCCATAGAGGCTCCTAGTAGTAATACAAACACTCAGTCTTCCCTTCAAGGAACCTTCTTGACACTTGTTGACAGCTACCAAAGTGCTTCAGGTTTCGTTGGAGGTTACTATGCCTTCAGTGAGGAACTGAATATGTGGGAAAATTGCTAAAACAAGCATGTAGTTATCTTGACAGTGCATATGTTCTTGACTTTCCTTTTTAGAGCAGGAATAAAGACAACAAAAAGACAGATTAAAATCAATAAGAATAGATGTATGGGTATTTATTAGGCAGCATCAATGACACAAGAAAATGAAGAATAACTTTTTTAGAACAATTTTTTTTATTGTAGAAAATATTTCCTTTGGCAATATGCACAATAGGATCCCTCTTTATAAAGATATATTAAAATTGTATAGTTTCACCAAATGGTAATAGGAGTAATATCTGAGTAGTAGGATTTCAGGTGAATTTCATTTTTCTTTTGTGATTATGTATTTTACAAATGTCCTACAATGACAATGAATTAGTATAGTAACTAGAAAAAAATTTTAATTGCTTTGAAACTTGCAATAAATATGTATCATATAAAGTATTGGAAGCCACATGAGCCATGTGCCCATCAGAGTCACTCTATGGACTATTCTTATTTTCTATGTCATACAAATGAGGCATGTTTATGTACTGATACTTCAACTTTAAAGTTATATAATTTATTTTTACTTTTCTAGCACATACATGATGTGGTATCAGGCCACCTCTCCTGTCACTTGTATTAAGGTCATATAGTTCAAAGAAGTTAGGTCAACTACATTGACTTAATAAGTGTATATATATCAACTGTTATTAGGAACTGCCTAATTAGATGAATGTCCTTACAAGGAACTACTTAATCATTTTATTTTTCATACCTCTATTACACTGGCACCATGGTCCAAGTGGAAACCATTTTGCTATGCTTCAGCGTTATCTGGCTTTAATGAGTCCCTGGAGGTCTCTGGATGGATTTTCCTGCCAAATGTGATTCAGCCTAAAACTGCAAGTGAAACACTGAACTCAGGGTCTTTGTCTCCCAATAGATTTATGCTTGGAGTAGCATCTTATACACTCGGAAGATTCTCAAATGACAAATTCCTAATATTTTACCACAAGACCACTCAGATGAATTCAGTGTGGTAGTTGTGGTTCTAAAAAGCTGCATCTAATTATCTTCACATAGCTATAGTACTACAAAAATATCCCATACCTACCTTTAATAAGTGAATTGAGTCAATGGATTTGATCTCTACTTAGCAGGTATTTACCATATTTATGTACTGTACAGTTATTAACAGTATCTGTGTAATATTTGTGTGAACAATGATGGAGGGTTGATACCATAATTTTTGCCTTCAAGTTGCTTTCAAAGGTGTTGGAAGAGACAAGAAACAGTCCCCTCCCCAAAAAAATTTCTAATAAATGTGTATAGAGGACATGGGAGAGTGCATTTTAGATTGGAGTGACAGGGACAAAAGGGAGCCATTCTTCACACTGTCACTATAAAAAAGAATGAGAGAAATCAGTTAAGTTTTAGTAGTAGTCCATGTCTGAAGTGATAAGGACCTGGATTAGGGTGATAAAAGTGGAAAATGGAGACACAAGAGTCCTAGGGAATTATAATAAAGAATAAACGACTGTGTTAGTGATTAATTGATGGAGAAAAGGAGTTGAAAGTATTAGAGATGTTTTACTTTATATCCTGAATGGCCTGGAGGAGAAAGGATCTCTTTGTCAGAAATAGAGAAATCAAGACACAGATCTTTTATGGGGTAAGGTGATGAGATGGATTATGTTGAATTTTGTCAGACTAATAGGCAAAGGGTATTCTGTGAAAATGGTGTAATTGGATTTCTTTGTGGTATTTAACAAAGCCTTTCCTAGCATCTTATGCACAAGGTAGATAAATTGGGACCAGACAATTGTGTTAATATATATTGGGTTGATTTATCTTTGTTCTAATTAATAGATCAATACTAACCCATGTCTAATGGGTCTTTATCTTATGCCTTGTCATATTAATCATTTGTATTGAGTGAGAACACAGTGGACATGCTTATCCAACCATTACTAGATACAAAACCAGTAAAAATAATTACTTATATAGGAGAATAGATTTTGCCCATCCCTTTAGCCTCTCGATATCAGGTTTTGGATTCTTATTTTAATAAGATGAAGTGTAATAGTAACACATTTCAATGTCCTACTTTTTTTTTAAACAAGTGCTACAAGTACAGTAGTACAGTTTTGGGGTGACTTGCCTTAAAAAATTGAGGAACATGTAAGACAAAACCTAGTTGTCTTACTCAGTAGGTTTCATGAGCATTACAAGGCTATATTAATAAATGTTCAGTATCTAGAAGAGAAGATGCACCTGCTTCATTTTGCACAGGTCAAAAGAAGTGGGATTTTACCCTGTCCTTGGTTTAACACTTTGAAGGACCTACACTGGATGTGCTCAGATGAGAAAGACAAGAATGATGAATAGACAAAACTTCAACATCCTCCAACATTTAAAGGTACTAGAGATGTTTAATCTCAAGAAAGCTCAGAAAGAAAAAAACTCAGAGAAGAAATATGAAAAATTTTGCAAATTGGCTCACTAGATATTCATTCCAACCCTCATCTACCACACTTTACAGAGTTGCAGCTGCACAACTGACAAATGATGGAATGGGATGCCTCAGAAAGATCATTAACTGTGCTCAATTATAAAGTCAGCAATCACTTGGTGAGGACAAAAGTATCAGGAGATACTTCAGTGATGCAATTTTTAAGTCTTCTTCCAATTAGCTGGGATTGTATTTGTATACATAGAAAGTATTTGATTACCTGCTCAAAATTATTCTCACTTGGATGTGAATAGCAGATAGACAATGTTCTACTGTGGCATACAAAAACTACTTGATATTAATCCAATTGTGAAAGTCGAGAGCAAAGGTCTTTGAGGAAAGAGGACTTTTCATTACTTTAAATGCACTCTTGATATTCCTCCTGACCACCTAACCCCTATTCTTTATGGTTTCAGATAGATGAGGCTAACATTAATGCAAATATTTCATAATGTATTTAATTGTTCATTACTTATGTAAAATGAAGAGGAAATAAAACCATTAAAGACATAAAATATTATATTTGGACTCATCTGACTCAATACTCTAAAGCCATATTAATATATAACTAATACTCTCCATAGAAAATTTTATATTTCTAACTGAAATGTTGTTCTCTTAGACAGAATAGATAACTCTTTCTCTTCATTCAAGTGTCAGCTCAGATGCCACTCTGTAGAAAGAAAGGCCCGACCATCCTAACATAGATAACCCCAGGCACCTTCTCTTTCATCACCCCACTTTATTTTTTTCATTTCACTTAATACTATGTGAGATACTATCAGGACTTGAAACCATACTCCTTACTTGTTTTCATGTTTAGCGTTTGTCTCTCCACTAAAATGCAAATTCCATGAAGGCAAGGAGTTTATTTATTTTTTACTGCTGTATCTCTAGAATCTAAAATAGTGATTGACCGACAGTAAAACTTCTCATAAATATTTGTTGAAGGAAGTAGGAAGGAATGGATATATTCTCTCAACAAGATGTGATATCTTCTTTCTTTGAATCTCCCTTCATTGTGCTTATACTTCTTATATAAGAGTATTAATATTCTGCCTTGCATGTGACAATAAAGACTATGTTTTACTTATTTTTTTATTTATCCTGTAATTCCTACCATATAATAAGGGTTCAATATATATGTCAAATTGAACATGATCAATCATACTCAGTAAGTTCTTTATCATAAATATATATATGATAAAATAACATTTTAAATATAAATATGTGTATGTGACTATCTTTTATTTAAAAAGAACTGCAAACAAAAGAAGATCAAATATAATGGGGATACAAACCACGCAAGAAGAAAACAAATAGAACCATATTTTTAAGAGTTCTTAGCAAAGGTGCATGTGATGGTTTATTTTACATGTCAACTTGGAGGATGTTTTTGGATGAAATTAACATTTAAATCTGTGAACTCTAAGTAAAGCAGATTGCCCCCCCACACACATTGTGGGTGGGCTTCATTCAATCATTTGAAGGTCTGAATACTACAAAAAGACTAGCTTCCCCGAGCAAGACAATATTCTCTAGCAGACTGCCTTTGGACTGAAACTTCAGTATCAGCTCTTCTGGGTCTTCAGGCTGCCCATCCACACTGCAAATTTAGACTTGCCAGCCTTCATAATCACACAAGCCAATTTCTCAGAATAAATCTCTTTTATACACACATACATGTACACACATATACATGCACATACATACACACACATTTTTTTGGTTCGGCTTCTCTGAAGAACCCTGTGGACATTTATTTGTTCTACCCATTTCATTGATGGTCAAATTCTGTAACTGAGATTTCATTCTTTTGGCTCATGATCTCTTGTTTTCCTGTTAAAATGAGAATATTCTTGGAAGAGCAAATACTTGAAGTCTTATTAGACATTAATACTTCTGCAAATGGCTTTCAAATCTTTTCCTTAGAACAAGTTTTGACAAGAGAAGGGATGTAGAGGAGAAACAATGTTGAGAGACAATGAACCTCCAAATCTTGGCAAATGGAGATTGATGAAATATTGGCTGTAACTTGGTTTAATCTACAAAAGAGATTTTAAATATATTGTGCCTTACATCCAACATGCTTAAAACTATAATTTCATCTTTAGGACCTAGTCATGGCTAATACTTATACTAATTGACCAAACCATTACTGTTACTACCTCTCAGAATAATGTAGTCTTTACATCCCCAGAGGAAAGCCTAAGGACATTAAGGAAGACATCTTAGGTCTTTAGAGTGATTAGACATTTCTTAGGCTTTCACAGCACATGAGACTGATTAGGATGCACAGGAGACATATACTTTGCTTATACACAGCCTTATTTGAAAGGGAAATGTCAGAACTCTGCTAAGTCACTCCCTATGAAAGAAGCAAAAGGAAAATTAAGTTCAGTTGACTTAATTACATAAAGCTTGTCATTTTGAGGGGGATTTCTAATTTGGGAGGATAAAGAGGAAGCCATGTTTATGAGCATAAATACTGACATTCTGTTTCTCACCCTAGAAGCCACATAAATTCTATCTGGCCTTATTCTATAATGAGCTAAACTGACCTACTATTATGTAATACTAAATATCTGCTCCCCCAAAACTAGAGACCATCTGCTGCCCCTAACTGTGGCAATCCACTTTGGAGGATATGCCTCAGAACTCTATATTCTGAAGTCTCTTTCTCTCCTTCTCTCCCTGCCTGTGCTTTCCTCCCTCCCCCCACACCCCTCACATTTTCCTCCTCTTCCCCTTCTTACAATTAAAACATTTACCACCTTATTACTAGAATTGAGTCTAGCTTTTTAGGGGCCGTGTATAAATTTAGAGTCAGAACAACTAGAATTTTCACTAGGTCCTCTCCTTATTAGCTGTGAGTTCAAAACATCCCCAAATTCCTATACTTCTTACCATCTGTCCTGCAACCACTGCAGACCATGCCTTCATCATTTTTCATGTTAACTACTGCAATACTCTCTTAATTGGTCTTTCTGACTTCTACTTTTAACCCTATAAAGTTTTTTATCCACAAAACAGCCAGAAATATCCATTTTAAATTTACATCAGATCATGACTCTCACCTGCTAAAAGCCTTCCATAACTTCCTACTTCACTTAGATTAAAATTTAGAATTCTTCTACATATTCAAGCTCCTTTGACATCTCCAATCTTATGTTCTTATTCACCCCTATTCTACTCATACTCACTTCTACTCTTTTCAGTCATTCCCACCTTAGAGCTATTGCTAGACTTACTTCCTGATGAATTCTGTCCTAAAATCTTACACATGACTGCTTCTTTTCTCTTATTCATATCTCAGCTTCAGTGTCTTTTCTGAATTACCTTCTTAGATCCCAATCAAAATGTATTTCATAATGTATTTAATTGCTCATTACTTGTGTAAAATGAAAAATAAAAACATTTTAGACATCAAATGTTGTGTAATGTGACTGAGTCTGAGAGGGAAGCTATCACCTTCATCCCTATCACTGCCTTTCACACAACCTTTTTTATTTTTCTTATGTAACTTATCGCTAAGCAAAATTTTCCTATTTATTGTTTCTCTCCTGTCTATAATGAAAGCTCCCTGTGAGACCAAATGTTTGTTAATTGCTGTGTCTCCAAGGCCTTGAAGTGAATCTGATATACAGTATGTACTCAGTGAATAATTCTTGTGTAAATTAACAAAAAGATGATCTTGTGCAAGTGGTTTATATGCCCTTAGAACCAGACTGCCAGGATTTGAGTCCCAATTCACTGATTACCAGTCTTGTGCCCTTGGGTAAGGTGGCTTAACTTTTTCATGACTTGGCTTTTATCATCTTTAAAAGTGCTCCAACCAAAGTAGAGTGGCTGAATGGATAAGAAAACAAGACCCCTACATATGCTGCCAACAAAGGGACTCACTTCAGATTAAAAGACACTCACAGACTAATACGAAGGGAATGGAAAATGATATGGCCTGGATGGACCTAGAGGGTATTGGGCTGAAAGAAATGGTCAGATAAAGACAAATATCACAGAATTTCATGTACATGTGGAATCTAAAGAACAAAATAACAACAAAAACAGAAATAAACTCATAGATACAGAGAATAGTTTGAGGGCTACTAGATGGGAGGGGAGTTGGGAATGGTGAAAAAGGGCAAAGGGATTAAGAAGTACAAATGGAAAGTTACAAAATAGACATGGAGATATAAAGTGTAACATAGGAAAATCGTCAACAATGTAATAAAAAATATGTAAGGGAGAAAAGGGGTACCTGATTTAGTGGGGTGACCACTTTACAAGGTATGTGAATCTCTAATTACTAGGTTGTACAACTGAAACTGGCATATTATTGTATGCCAACTATAATAGAAAAAAAACTCATTGAATTGTATGATGTAAATACAAGCAACTAATTGTCTATTATATTTCGATAAAGATAAAAAATAAATTAAAAAATATATGGAATACTTTGCATATTCTAGAAATCATTACTTGGGTTTATCATTGGATCAGTGTACTGACCTTTAGGTTGTTTACATTTTAATGGTTTGCCTAATAGGTGAATTATAAGTAGTGAGAGATGTGTGGCAGAAATAGTTCCAGGAAGAATTAATTAATATATGTAAAGTGCTTAAAACAGTGGCTGGCACATAAACATGTTACATACCTAGGGTTCCTTACATTATACCACCAGTGATGTCTGTGTTATATAAGCCTACTTCTTGATATTGGCCCAGTTTTTTTCTTTTGAACTCTAAATTCTGAACATTGTCAAGATGCAATATGTGGAAATATTTTAACTGAGAAAGCTATTGTGTAGTGAAAGACCATTGGACTTGAACCTCAGTTTTAGATATCTGAGTATTGTTTTTAAGTACAATCCATGGTAAAAGCTTACATTCATAGGTTTGTTATTTACACAAACTACTATTATGCTGATAGAGACAGAGCTTTATAACTATTATAACAGAAAGCATTACTGTATTGTGACTCAAAAAATGCATCGTCTCTTTTACAGTAGGGAGATTCCTATTGACTTCAGATAACTTGACAATATCGCTTAATATGACCGAATTCACTCAATATGACTAAAAACAGAGTATTTTTCCCTCTAGTGCACTATCAAAAAAGATAATTTTCATGAATATATTTTTAAGTAGAGTAGTAGTGTAGGAAAAGCTGCAAATTTTGAGTCACAGATTCACCGTAATTTAGTATTTTGTTATAGCTAAGAGCATTTGTTGTGTTTAATAGAAATGTAATACATTATTTTGTGTGTTCTTATCCTATCTAATTTCATTTGGAGTCAGTAGCAATAGAATTTGGGGTTGAATATTTTGTATGTCATTTTTATTTACACATTTCTGTACTTACTCAGCCACTGTAATGTGGCTGAATCTGAGAGGAAAGCTATCATCTTTCAGCTTCAGTCATTTCCAATTTTTCTTACTATTTTGAGTTTTGGTATTTGATAAAAAATGTACACTGTCAAATGCTAAATTGGGCAACACCATGTCCATATACAAGAACTTTTAAGGAGTGCAAAGGTTAGACCTACATGTAAGTAGATATCAAAATTATGAAACTACAAAAATTGTTCTCTGGAAATTTTTCACCTCCTTTTTAAGTACTTCACTACCAGGATGTAGAAGAAAGATGTTGATTTTGAAACCATCTGGCCTATATTTGAGCACTGAGATTTGCCACTTACTAGTTTAGTGACCCTGGGCAAATTACTTCAGCACTGAAACTCAACTTTATTATCTACAGGGTGGGGAAAATCATGCCTACATTTGAGGAAAAATAAGAGTTAATCATGCATATAAAGTCGATACACAGTAGGTCCTTAATAAATGGCAGCTATTACAGTTGCTTTAACATTTGAAAATTGATCATTATAATTCAGGATATTAATAGAATAAAAGAGAAAAACTACATGATCATTTAAATAGGTGTAGTAAAATCATTTGAGAAAACTCAACATTCTCTCATGATAAAAAATTCTCAGAAAACTAGGAATCCAAGGGAATTTCCTTATCAAATAAATGACATCTAATAAAAATCCTACCTCTACTGTGGTAGATTTTCTGCAAAGAGGGCCACCTATCACTCCTCACACCCATTTAAATACATGTCACTTCTTCTAAAAAATGGTGAGGCCTATTCTCTTGCTCCTTGAATTTAGGCTGGCACTGTGTGTCTGTTGATCAATAGATGTGGCAGAAGTGTCCTTGTGTGACTTCTGTGCCTAGGCTGTAAAAGGCAATAATAAGATGAGTAGTTACTGAAGTTAGGGGGGAAGGTGGGATGAATAAGCAGAGCACAGAGAATTTTAAGGTATTGAAACTACTGTGTTGATACTAAAATGGTACATACATGTCATTATAAATTTGTACAAACTCATAGAATGTACAACACCAAAAGTAAACTTAATGTAAACTATGGACTTTAAATAGTAATGTGCCAGTGTAGGTTCATCAGTTGTAACAAATATATCACTCTGGTAGCAGGATGTTGATAATGGGGGAGTATATGCATGTGTGGGGCACAGGGTATATAGGAAATCTCTGTACCTTCTTCTCAATCTTTCTATGAACTTAATCTGCTTTAAAAAATAAAATCCATTAAAGATAAAGAAGGAAAGAAAACAGAAAGGAAGGATGGAAGGAAGGAAGGAAAAGCCACAGGCCAACAGAAGACTTAAAAACAATATACAAAGAACTACTCAATTCAAAACATAACATATAATTTCACTTATATGTGAAATCAAAGGAAAAAAAGAACAAACTAATCAAAAACAGACTCAGAAATATAGAGGACAATCTGGTGACAGCCAGATGGGAAGAGGGTTTGAGGGCTGGGAGAATGGGGTGAAGGGTTAAAGAAGTACAAATTAGTAGTTGATAGATGGTCATGGGGTTGGGGAGCATGGCATAGGGAATGCAGTTAGCAATAATGTAATGGCTAGGTAGAGAGCCAAAGGAGAGAAAGAGTGATGAGGGGGATCACTTTATAAACTATATGAATGTCTAACCAATATACTGTATACTTGAAACTACTAAAATAAAATAAAATAGCTAAAAAGACAAACAACCTAATAAAATGTACAAAATACTTGAACAGAAAAATCTATGTGTAACTAGTAAGCACATGAAGATTTGTTAGTATCATTAGGCAGAAAGGAAATGAAAATTAAAACAACAATGAGGTAACACATCTATTCAAACAGCTAAAATTGAAGAATCTGACAACACCAAATGTTGATCGGACTGTGGAGCAACTTGAACTCATAATTTTTAGGTGGGGGTGTAAAACAATACAACTATTTTGGAATATCGTCTAGTAGTTTCTTATAAAGTTCAGTATAGAGCTACCCTGTGACCCAGAGATTCCATTCTTAGGTATTTACCCAGGAGCAATGAAAACATGTTCATATTAAGACTCGTACATGGATGTTTATAGGAGCTTTATTCATAAGAGGTTAAAACTGGAAAAAGCTAAATGTTCACCAAGAGAGAATGGATAATCAAATTCTATTATAGTCATACAATGGAATACTAGACAAGGATTTTTCAAAAGAATTTTTTATTTTTCATTTACAGTTGACATACAATATTATATTAGTTTCAGGTGTACATCATGGTGATTAGATATTTATATGAAGTGATCACCCTGATAAATCTAGTACCCATGTAACATCATACATAGTTATTGCAGTATTATTGACTGTATTTCTTATGCTGTATTTCACATCCCCATGACTATTTTGTAACTACCAATTCGTGCTTCTTAATCCCTTCCCCTTTTTTACCCATCCCCCAACCCCCTTCCATCTGGCAACCATAAAAATGTTCTCTGTATCTATGAGTTTGTTTCTGTTTTGTTTATTTTGCTCTTTAGATTATACATAAGTGAAATCATCTTGCATTTATCTTTCTCTGTCTGACTTACTTTACTCAACACAATACCTTCTAGGTCCATCCATGTTGTTGCAGAGGCAAAATTTCTTTCTTTCTAATCACTGAATAATACTCCATTGTATATATGTACCACCTCTCTTTATCCATTTATCCATTGATGGACATCCAGAATGTCTCTATATCATGGCTACTATAAATAATGCTGTAATAAACATATGGATACAAATGTCTCTTCAATGTAGTGTTTTGGATTTCTTTGGGCAAATACCCAGACATGGGATTACTGGTTCCTTCTTTCTCTCTTGTTATAGTGTTTGTTTTAAAGGTTATTTTGTCTGGTATAAGTATTGCTGGTATAAGTATTTGTTTGTTTTCATTTTCACAAAATACCTTTTTCCATTCCTTTACTTTCAGTTTGTGTGTGTCTTTGGTTTGAAGTGAGTCTCTTGTAAGCAGCATATGTAAGGTAGACAAGGATTTTCTAAAATGCACACTGATATATGCAATAATTTGAATTACTCTCACATTATGTTGAGACAAAGCCAGAAGAATTTAAAAAGTAAACACTTTATGATTCCATTTATATGAAGTATAAAAATGGGTAAAATAAATTTATAGTAATAAAAATCCAAAGATAGTTGCATTAGGGTTGGGTTGGAATTGATGGGAAAGGGGAAGAAGGGTACTTTCTGAGGTGATTGGAATATTCTACATTCTGATTAGGTAGTATTTACACAGTTATATATAACTGTCAAAACTAATTTAACAATACACTTAAAATACATGCATTCACTGTATGTAAATTTTACAATAACAAAAAAGGATAAATGAGAGGAATTATTAATGATGGTACAATTATTATTACTGTCTCCCAGTGCTGAAATTACAATCTAAGTGTCCTTTGTCTTCATGAAACATACTATGTTATTCCACAGAGGCTTATCACACTAAAATTAATAAAGTTAATGAACTCTATGTAGGGTTGACCTCCATCCTTCATCTTTAATAAAATTCTAATTTCGTCAAGGCCCCCATTACAAATGGTTCTTGAGGACGAATATAACTGCATTTAAATGTAATGTACAACAGATTTTTCAGGTCCTGGATCATGGCATAATTGTATTTGCATTGAGTGTGACCAACCAGCTAGGTAATATCAGGCAAGTCATTTTACCTTGTTTTTCTCAGTTATAGAATGAAGAGACTTAATGCTAATATTCTATATTTCTTCAAAATTAATTAAATATTTCATCAGTACTTTAGCAGAGGGGTACAAAGGAGCACATATACCTGGAACATCAGACTGTGAGAAGCCACTAAAGGCAGTTTTACCAATCCTAACCTAGAGATGACCTGTAGAGAGAGAGGGAACAAAAACACTGCAATGTCATGGGACACCACTTCGTGCTTCACATGGGTTGTAAAGAGATGAGATGATTAAAGTTAACTTCTGTAAACTATCTCCTTTATTTTAACATTGTCAATACTTGGAGAAGGTTCAACTTAGACATTAAACAGACCCACCCACTATCTGCAATTATTTGGGGTCACAGTAATTTTATGGGGTTATAGAAACTGAATTAGTTATGTTGCTTTAAACTATAATTGAGTTCTACGTTGTTACTACCACTTACTTCCCATATCTTATAAGGAACAATGTAAACCAGAAGTGAACAAGAATAATAAGCATATTAAGTGAACAAAAAAGATAAGCACAACATCACCTCCCATATGATTTCCCTTCTTTAACTCTTCTACAGATGATGGGAAAGGAAAAAGAAGTAAGGTCACATGTTAGGAGTGTGTATGTGTCATGGAGGGTGCTATCTAAGCTTTTGATTGGACACAATCTCATGCTGCTTTTTTTTATCTGGACTGTTCCCATTTATGTTTACCTCCAATTATGGTTTTTATAGTGTTGATCATTTTTAAAGGACTCTAGTATGCCTTTTGGATTAAATTTAATTTCATAGAATGTATTAAATATTATTTAATAAGTTCTACAATTTAATTCTTAATTAACAGTCTCTTCTTAGCCTGTGATTTTCAAGTAATCAGTGTATAAAAAACCAAGAATCTACTCAGAGCCCACAGCACTAGGCTGGCTCTTAAAGGTTCATAATCAAAATTAATGAGGTCTCCATCCTTAGAGAACTCACAGCTTGAGTTCAAGAAGCAGCTCTTTGTCTACAGATATTTGTAAGGAGATGTCACTGTCTATCTAGCAAACAAAAGAAGTAAAACTTTGCACATCAACTTAAGGAAACTGGTAACAAACATCAGCACTGGCATCTGCAATCTTTTTTCTCCTCTCTGTCTGTGTGTATGTGTCTCTGTGTGTGTGTATTTTTGTGTGTGTGTGTCTGTCTGTCTGTCTCTCTGTCTCATGTATGTGGCTCTTACTAGGGACTATTAGCACTCAGGTTTACAGTGGTATAGAAAAACAGAAAACTAGGGAAGGTAGTTTGAATTGTTGATCCTAAAACATATCTGTCCAGAACATTGAGACAGATGAATGAATGAAAACGGGCTTTATTTTAATGATTTTAATAAATGTCTTCATTTGATCACAAAAACTAAATTAGTTCAAACAAATTTCAGGGAAATAATCCACATGGCTAAAAATAGCCTCACAACTTAATAATAATAAAGATCTTCCAAAGAATACTGAGGAGGAAAACAAATTTAGTTCAGTTTATGGTATAAAATATTTGCATTTCTAGTTTTCAAAATTTCAAGCAAATCAAAGCAGAAAGCTAGCTTCTCAAGGGAAAGACTGACTGAGGAAAAATGTGATCAAGGGAGAACCATCTGTGGCAATTTAATGATGATTTCAGGCTTATACCAAAACACACTTAATAAGAAATTAAGAGCTAAAGGGAAGACAATTGCAAAGGAATTTGAACACTGAAGAAAATATCTGTGTATATAGATACAATTAACTGATGATTTTGATTTTAATTTTCTTGGAACAGGATTGTCATCTGTGGAATTGGGAAAGCTTAAGAAGAGAAAACAAACTGCCTTAAGGCATTTGTTTGTTCTTATTTGGGGCAATTAAAATATTTTTTTTACCTCTTATTTGACATCTAAGTCACATATGGTAAAAACAAATATAGACCCAGCTGAAAAGCCAGGAAATTCTACACATTTTAAACTCAGTTCTAACAAATCAGTTGCTAAAAACATTTTTAGCACATTACTCTGTAAATGAAAATGCTGTTTTTCTCTCAGTTTGAGAAGTTTGCCCTTATTTGGTGAGGTGAGACTTTCCCTGAGTCAGGTGCAAACAATACCCAGCAGCCTGTGGAGAAGAGTAGTCAGGGATCCCAAGAACTCTGTTGTCAAGGTATGGTCCTGTCCTACCTATAGAATAATACAAACCCAAATATAATACAAAAGAGGGCATGAGTAGCTGATAATTCCAGAGAATTATATTTTCTACTACCAACTGAAGTTAGCAAACAGCAATTTGATAAGTCAGAAGTGAGATAGAATCTTTCCTTAGTCCACTGAGAAATTAATCAAAATAATTTCCCTGGGTGAAAATCTTACTTCACAAGTAATATCAATAATAATACTGAGGTCAAGAAGCCTAACATTGAGCTAGGTTAATTTATTATGCTCAATAAGTGATAAATACAATAAAATCAAAATTAATATTCTGATTTGGCTAGGTGCTGTCATTGGGAAAACCTCTCATTAATGATTTTACTAACTGTTCCAGGAGCATGGTTATGATTTCTTTAAGTCAATTATTACATTTCAAAGGAAGTAGATCACATCCTCTCTTCTCAGCCAAAATTTTCTGATAATCCATTGTTATCAGTTTTTAAATAATAAAACTGAATAGTTTTCCACTTTGGAAAATGGCCTTTTATTTTACTTTCTTAAGTGAAAAATGACTGTGTGTTTATATTATGAATTATACATGTAGTGTCCTAGCTACCATGTAGTTGATAGAGAAGTATTAGAGCATCAGGTTGAGAGTCCACAAAGACAACTCTAGGCCACTTATAATATCACAATAGTAAAAAAATACAAATGTTGTAATTGTAGGATATTTAAGCCATCCTTTTTTGGTTTGTTTTCTAGAAGCTTGATTGGAAATCCTAGTATAAACGGATAACAACTTGAATTCCCATGAGCAAATAAACCTCTTTGTCAAGTATGCGCTAAGTAGTGAGGGAGAAGGGGAATGCCCACCCAGCCATGCCATCCAAACATCCATCCTGCCAATCAGTTGGGTGAAAATGTTGGAACAACTTTATTCTCACATCCTCTTAGAAATGGCTGTGTTAGAGGAATGAGAAGACAGTTGGTTAGTTAGTTCTTAGCTGTACAAAGTTCTATGCTAAATTCATGCTGCCTCTGTAGTATTTGGTATCCATAAATAGTTTCTAATTATAAAGGGAAGTTGGAGAAAAGCAACCATTAAACTAAAAGGCAGACAGATCAGTAGCTAAATTCACTTCTATTTAAATATGAGCTGGCTTGATGCTTAAATTTTCTGCTTTGATGTACGACATGGGGTTTAACTGCACCAGACTAATCTTTCAACTGAAATTCTTTCACCTTAGTGAATAAAGTATGGTAAAGGACCATGAGCACAAGGTACTGAGGGCCACAACATTTGTAAAGTCCAAATAAAGTCCAGAATGAGTGAGGCCTCTCACTGTCCCTGATTCATCCAAGTCATAATCATTTGATAACATTCTCAAATTAATGAAACTTCTCATTAGAATCAGAATTCTTCAATGATTTAAAGTCCAAAAGTGAAAGCAGCCTATTGACTATTCCAATGACTGTTCTGTCCATTACAGAGCTGTGTTACCCATATCCACTTTAGGATCAAAGGTATTTCTTAGATTTTGTGAGGTAGACTTAGCTTGTTTCTTCAGCTGTATAAAAAGACACAACAGTGCCTACCTCATATGGTATGGTATTAAATAATTTATACATATAATACTTAAAATAGTTAGTACCTGGAACATATTAAGCATGGAAAAGTCACTGCTGTTAAGATTACTTAATCTATTCAAAAGAATTTTTATAGCTGATAGTTTTGATCATAACAACATCACAAAAGAGAAATTGTACAAATCATGAGCCCAGGCCTTAAAAGACTTTGTGGTTTACTTTTATGCTCTTGGGAACCTTGTAACCACCTTCAGGTGAGTGAGCCCAAGAAAACTTGCTGGAGAATGGGAGGCCACTTGGAGGATGTCTTAGGTCATGTTCCCCAGAAGACATATTCTTAGATGGAGATTTGCAAGCAGGAATTTTATTGGGCAGTGCTGTCAGCAACAACTGTAAGGCAGTAATAAATGTAGGATTGGTCATTGGTCATAATAAATGTAGGATTGGTCATAGGCAGTAATAAATGTAGGATTGGTCATAGTTAGGCTGCAACACAGTTTAAACAGAGATCTCAGTTAATTACTTGGGGAGCTGTGGAGCTGAGATGGCCCTTCAAAGTTGTTTCAGGTTGAGGCAAAGGGGCCAGGCATTTTAATGTCTTTATCAATCACTCATTGGATGAGGGCTGCTCTTGAAGAGGGAGTACAAACTTGGGTTAGGCACCTTCTTTTAGCAATTATTGTGGAGATTCAGCAATAAGTTGTCAGCAGGCAACAGTTCTAGACACTGTGAGAAAAATGTTTTGGCCCTGAAAGGGGGTATCTGGATTGCATGCCACAGTAGTCACTACAGAGGCATACCTAGGTGTTCCATTCAGTAGTCTGCCAGGTGCTGGACATGAAAGTTAGGCCATCCTATATTATCCAGGTGCCACTAGCTGACCACAGACACATCAGTTAGCCCAATCTAGATAAATCAAACCAGCCCAGACCAGAAAAATATCCTAGGAGGCTCACAGAATCTTGAGGGAAAATAAATAGTTGCTTATTTAAGCCATTACATTTTGAGACAGCTTATTACATAATGATAGATAACTGATACAGAATATTACATTATGATAGTGCACATCAAAGGCCATGAGTGTAAGATTAAGGTGATTCTAGTTATAGTGTAGTAGCAATTTTTTTAAACAGCCATTACCAAGGGCATTAAGATCAACATATGTTTGAGATTAAATCAGCAACAAAGATGATACTCATGGAAGCTGGGCTCTGAGTATGCAGTACAACTCCTACATCAAGAGGACACCAATTGCCAAGCACATGAAGTGGGCACACAGGCCTCTTGAGAATGAAACAGTGTACACTTCTGGGAATCAGTGATCAAAGCATTTGTGCCATCTGACAGCTTAAGTACAAAGAGTTGTCAAAAGCTTTCCCTAAGGTATTCTTTGAGAAACTGCGAATTTACAAAGGGAAACCAATGTCATTCTATTTAGATATCAGCATTATATCAATTTACTTAAAAGCTGAAAATACTGTTTTTCTATAAGGAAAATAAAGTTGAATCAGTTGAAAGAACTTTAAAAAGTTTATTTATTGAGGGGGACTGGGCAAAATGGCATAGGTGATAGAGACTTTGTTTATCTCCTCTTGGGACCAAATCAAAGTTGTGACAGAAACACAGAGCAGACAATAGGCAGAGTCACCTGGACTCTAGATGAACAGAAGCCCTACAACTATGGAGAGAAATAAGAAATCTCACTGCAACAGGGTGTAAGGACGTGAAGCTGCCCAGTCCCAAGCTGCTGAGTGGGACAGAGGCTGAAGCTGCAGCTACAGCAGCTGCAGATGCCTCTCAAAGATTCCATGTCCATAAGCAGACTTTCACGGTGATCGACCTGCTCACTGTGAGCACCATCACTGGGTCAGCTACTTGGGAGGTACCAGGGACTTACAGGGGCACATGGAGTTGTCAGAGCGAAGGCTGGAGGTGAGGCTTTCTCATGGGAAGAAGTGCTGGTGGTACCTATGGTTCCTCTGCTGAGCCCTCCCCACTCCCACTGGGCAGACACAGCGCTGCCATAACTGAGATGTCATCGAACTGGATAACAGAGGTTGCTCTGCCCAGAGGATTCCCTGAAACTTTGCCTCTCTCAACTTGCAGCCCCACACAAGCCACATTCAGTTGTGTCAATTCAGCAAGTCCTGTGCTGAGTAGCACCTATACTCACACTGGTGGCAGCTGACCACTTCAGATTCTGGTGTGGCATTTTGAGGCAACTATAAGCACAGCATCTGTGGATTGCTTGCTGAATCTTAACAGGGGGCTTTGGAGGGGCACAGGCTGGAGGTAAACTTCGCCTGCAGCTGAACCCCTTTCAGGACTGTGCCACTGGACACGTACCACACAAAGCCACACAAATAAGACCCGTAAACTTAGGAGTTGTGCTTAGTACATAGAAGAAGACACAGAAAAGCAGCAAAATGGGAAGACAAAGAAGCAGAAACCATATGAGAGAACAGAGTAGAGATCCAAGAATAATGGAGTCAAGCAACCTCACAGATGCAGAGTTCAAAACACTGGTTATAAAGATGTTTAATGAAATTAGGGAAGCGTATATGAACTCAGTGAGAACTTTAACAAAGAGATAAAAAAACATAACAATTAAAATGGAAATTATAAAAGGGAACCAGTCAAAAATGAAGTATACATTATCTGAGATGAAGAGTGTATTAGAGAGAATCAACTGAGTGGATGAAGAAGAGGATCAAACCATTGATATAGAGGATGGGGAAGCCAAGGACACTCAATCAGAATGGTAAGAAAAAGGTAACCAAGAATATAATAATAATTAAAGGAGCCTATAGGATAAAATTTGGGGTAACAACATCCATGTCATAGGGGTACCTGAAGAGGGGGAACAAGAAGTTGAATGTATATTTGAAGAAATAATGATGGAAAACTTCCCTAACCTGGTGAAGGAAATTGACATACAATTCCAGGAAGCTCAGAGAGTGCCACACCAAGACACATCATACTTAAAATGCCAAAATTTAAATACAAAGAGAGAATCTTAAAAGCAGCAAGAGGAAAGTAATTAGTTACCTACAAGGGAGCTCCATTAAGACTGGCAGCCAATTTCCCACAAGAAACTGTGCAGGACAGAGGGCTTGGCACAAAATACTGGACATGATAAAAAGCCAGTATCTACAACCAAGAATACTTTATCCAGAAAAGCTATCATTTTGAGTGTAAGGACAGATAAAGAGCTTTCCAGACAAAAATAAACTAAAGAAATTAATCCACACCAAGCCAGTATTACAGGAATTGTTGGAGGGACTTCTTTAAGAAGATAAAGCATGTATCAAAAACATGAATAAAGAATGGTAACATAGATGGACCTTGAGATAATCATGCTAAGCGAAATAAGCCAGACAGAAAAAGTTGAAAATCACATGATATCACTTATCTATGGGATATAAACCTAAAAGCCGCAAATGAACAGGACAAACAGAGACTCATTGACATGGACTATAGACTAGTGGTTACTAGAGGGTAGGGGGTGGGGGGAGGGGGAGATAGACGGGATAAAGGGGGTCAAATATGTGGTGATAGAAAGAAATCTAACTAAGGGAAGTGAACATGCAGTGTAAACATATATATGCCTGTTAAAGTATACAGCTGAAACTTATTGGATTTTGTTAACCAATGTCATCATAAAAAATTAATTAATTAATTAATTAATTAAGAAAAGAATGGTAATAACTACATTTCTATCATCAAGTACCTTAAATGGAAAAGAATTAAGTGCTCCAACCAAAAGATGGAGCGGCTGAATGGATAAGAAAACAAGACCTCCACATATGCTGCCTACAGGAGACTCACTTTAGATAAAAAGACACACACAGACTAAAAGGAAGAGGATGGAAAAAGGTATTGCCTTAATAGACCTTGGAGGGTTTACATTGAATGAAGTAAGTCAGATAGAAAAAGACAAATATTGCATGATTTCATCATATACATTTAGAATCTAAAGAACAAAATAAACAACTCCAACAACAAGACGAAGACAAACTCATAGATACAGAGAATATTTTGAGGACTACTAGATGGGAGGTGGGTTTTTGGGGAGAAGGTGAAAAAGGGAAAATGGATTAAGAAGCACAAATGGATAGTTATAAAATATTCATGGAGATATAAAGTGCAGCATAAGGAAAATAGTCAACGATGTTGTAAAAAATATGTAAGGGGGAAGAGAGGTACTAGATTTAGTGGGGTGGCCACTTTGTGAGTTATATAGATTTCTAATTACTAAGCTGTACAACTGAAACTAATATGTTATTGTGTGCCAACTATAATTGAAAAAAATTCATTGAATTGTACAATATAAATATGAGGAACTATTTATTGTCTCTTATACTTCAATAAAGCCAGAAAAAATATATATAAAATTCATTGAACAAACATAACTAGAAAAAAAGAATCACTTACATTCCTACCATTCTAACAAGTCAACTATTTTTATTTTATCATATTCCTTTTTAATCCTTCTCATATTTATATTATGATTAAATAGTTTTAAATATCGGGTAGATACAGTTTTGTATTAGGACTTTTTGAAGAAAATAAACAGAACTTGAATTTTTTTACATAAAGCCTGAAATCCTTACCAATCAAATGAGATTAGGGGCTCTAAATGAAGGGTTTCAGGATTTCCTTGTTGTCAAAGAGTGTTTATGCTTTAAAAACCTTTTCTCAAAGACCTATAAAAGGGTGTTTTTCAGAAAGAAGGAAATTGAACCTATAAGGAGCGGGATGCAAGAGTTAAAAAAAGGAAAGGAGGGACTGTGAACAAAGGTGAACAAAGATCTGATTGTATAAAGCAGGATTTAGCAAACTATGACCTCTGGGACAAATGCAGCCCATTGCCTATTTTTGTACATATAATTTTATTGGAACACATTCACTCCCATTTATTTAGCTATTTTCTGTGGCCACTTTCAGGTTACACCAGCATAATTAAGTTGTGACAGTGATCGTATAGCCTGCAAAGCAAAAAATATTTACTCTCATTTTTATAGGACAAGCTTGCTAACTTCATATTAATGACTAATATTAATGACTAATTTTTATAGAAACAATGATTTAGTGACTAATTTGGGGTGATATGATAAAAAAATAAGGTGGGATTATAATAATAGAAAACAATAACATGGAAGAAAGGAGAGCTGATTGGAGTTATTTCTAAGATCATTGTATTGCTTGGAAAAGAGATATTGCCAAGTATCTATATTAAAAATTTATATGGTTCTTTTATATACTATACTACAGCATTCTTAGATTTCATATTGAAAGTTTAAAATAATTTCTAGTGACCCTTAAGGTTGATGATATAATAATTTGTCTCTCTTCCACATCTCTAGCAATCTTTAGTATTCACTTAGACGACCGGTAAAGCCAGGGGACTGGCAAGCACTTCCCCTGCAGGTAAAGTAACATGATTGTTCTCTAGTAAACCTCATGGCAATTCTAAGTGATAAAACCTTATGGATGAAAAAAATAGCCCCGCCATCAATGATGCATGTAAAATAATTCCACCAAAATAATTTTTCTTAGCCATAAAACGGAAGTTTTGGTGGTGGTGAGGATTATTTGTAATCTTAACATTTGTGAAAAGAATATGTCCGGTGTAAATGCAAACAACTGCTTTGTGTGACTGTAAAAAGTTTGGTACCTCACCAATTCAAAAATTCCCAATTGTACAGAAATATACTAAGGCAACAATTTTGTGAGTCTGTGTTTGAACATTGTTATATTTATAGAAACTTATTGTTGTTGTATTTAAATCGTTTAGCATAAAGTAGATAAAAACTAGTTGACCAAATTTTTCACTTTTCAACCAGTGATTTTAATATTGTACAATCTAGTGTCATGATTTGGAATTTAATCCAATAAAAATATTTGAGGCAACTTAATGTAATTTAATTTATAGTGATCATTACTGCATCGTGAGTCATTTTTGAACTTCAGCTTTTAAATTATTTTTTAAACACAATACAATTCAGTAAAATCAACTGTTTTACCTTCATTTAACTGATGGTTCTAAATCTATAAATGTACACTGTTATTCTATCCACATAATTTTCTTTTTTCTTTATCTTAAACCAGTGGTATGTCTTTCAGAAGGTTGAAGATTCCATTTTTTTTTAAATTGTTGTTTGATGCAAACATTATTAAAACTTGCAATGAACATCTTTACTGAATGGTGAGCTTCTTCAGATAAGGAACCATGTCTCACTCATCTTTTTGCCACCATGACCTGACACATAGTGGACAGTTATTACATGTTTATTGAATGTATTAGTTGACAACATCTCGTAATCCCTAACTCTTCCAGGACAAGTTGTGCTTCTCTTCACTGTGCTCATTTCTCTCTATAGTCCTTCTTACCGTAAACATTTGTTTCTTTTCTCTGTCTCCTCCAGGTACATCTCAATTGCAGAAACAAATCTTTATCTATGTATTCCCAGTCACTAGCACTAGTACCAGTTTCCGGCACATAGTATTAGGTACTCAGAAAGTTTTTTGATCTAAGTGTATCTTTGGAAATTATATCCTCTTAAGAAGGATGGGCTTCAGACTGAGAGGAGATAGGAAGATTCATCCCTTATGGTATTATCTCTCCCCTTTGATTCCTCTTAATGGACTATGGGCTCCTTGAAGGTAAGGTATGAGACCTAGCCATCTCCCTATCCCCAGTACCCAGCACCTGTTTGGGACACAGTGCTCATATATTGAACTGAATCAAACTCCCACTTTTAATCTTAGGTTGGCCTTCATTATAGATTAACCTAGCCCAACAATTAGAGTTAAACAGCTTCCTGGCTTAATTCAATAAATGTAACCAAATTCAAATCTTGATTGTCTGCAATAAATCTTAGAGTTTAAAGTGCCAGATTAGACTAGTCTGCTTTAATTACTTTAGCATTCTTTGATTTAAACATGGCCCATTAATTTAAATTAAATAAGCAATTCAAAGTCTGTGGACAATAAATTAGATAAATGTAAATGTTAAGGACTATAATCCTTGGCTATATTTTAAAGAGAGTAAATATGTAAGACATCAGAACCAAATATTCCCTATGATGATGTTAATGAGATGTTCAAGATCAAGAGTAAAACTAGTATTTATTTTTAAAAACCCCAGATACTAGAAATATCCTGGCAACAAATCCTCTATTTCTATGCGTGGAAGTTGTCCTAGTTCAAGCACAGTTTTAAAAGTTATCACCACATTATTTGCATTGTTGTGCTATTTTTAAAGAATCAGGTTGCGATGATGTTTTAGGAATCTTTCTGCCATTCCATAGTAGGTGCTTTGTTTCTGGAGATCATTTGTGAATGTTTGTTACAAAGTTAACTACACTGCTTTCATCCATAAGCTAGAGTTTGCAAGAGCTTACCTCTGCAACAGAAAACTACAATTTGGTCAAAAGTAACAATTTAATGGACAGTAACAGCAAAATACACAAGTTATTTGAATCAGTTGAGAGTTCGTTTAATGGAGCCAATCAGTAAATCCACTAAAAATAACCAATGCAGTTTTCTAACACCAAATATGCATGTTTGTTGTTGACATCTTTTTTAAAAATTTAATTTAATTATATTTATTTTTAAACATTTCATTTTATTTTATGATTATTTTCAAGTATACAGTATGTTGGTTAGACATTTATATTGTTTATGAAATGATGCCCCTGATTACTCTATCTCTGGCTTTACACATAGCCATTACCTTACTACTAACTGTATTCCCTATGCCATGTTCCCCATGCCTGTAAGCATCTATCTACTACTAATTCATACTTCCTTAACCCTTCACCCCATTCTCCCAGCCCCCCAAATCCCATCCCTTCTGGCCATCTCTTTTTGGTTAGTTTGCTCTTTTTTGCTCCTTAGATTCTGCATATAAATGAAATCATATGGTATTTATCTTTCTCTGACTTATTTCATTCAGAATAATAACCTCTAGGTCCATCCATGTTGTTCCAAATGGTAGAATTTCATTTTTTTAATAGTTGAATGATATTCCATTGTATATATGAACCATAACTTTATCCAATCATCTGTTGATGGGCATTTAGGTTGATTCCAGCTCTTGGTTTCATTAATTTTTTTGTATTGTTTATCTAGACTCTATCTCATTTATTTCTGCTATGATTTTTGTTATTTCATTCCTTCTACTCACTTTACACTTTGTTTGCTGTTCTTCTTCCAGTTCTTTTAAGTGTAAGGTTAGGTTGTTTATCTGAGCTTTTTATTTCTTGAGGTAGGCCTGTATTGCCATGAATTTCCCTGTTGGGATTGCTTTTGCTGTGTCTCATAGATTTTGAGTCATTGCGTTTTCATTTTCATTTGTTTCTGGGTATCTTTGGATTTCTTCCTTTGTCTCATTGTTAACTCATTCATTGTTTAGTAGCATGTTATTGAGCCTCCATGTTTTTGTATATTTTCCAATTTTTTTTCTTGATTTCTAGTTTCAAGACTATTGATATGAGTCCATTTTTCTCAAATTTATTGATACTTATTTTGTGTCCTAACATGTGGTCAATCCTGGAAAACGTTCAATGTGCACTTGAGAAGAATGTATATTTTGCTGCTTTGGGGTGAAATGCTCTGAAAATATCTATTAAATCCATCTGGTCTACTGCATTAATTAAGCCCACTCTTTTCTTATTGATTTTCTTTCTGGCAGATCTGTGCCAGGTACTCCTATGATCTGGACATTGTTACGCTTCATGTTATCCCAGAGCTCTCTTAAACTATTCTCATTTATTTTTGTTTCTTTCTTTTTGCCGTTCTGATTGGTTGTTTTCTCTTACCTTCTAGTGTATTCTTCATTTCAGTTATTGTATTCTTCATTTCTTACTGGTTCTTTTTTATGCTTTCAATGTCCTTTTTATGCTTACTATCTCTCTGTTGAGGTTCTCATTGTGCTCATCCATTCTCCTCCTAAGTTAACTGAACCTCCTTATAACCATTATTTTGAACTCTATCTCTGGTAGGTTGCTTGCCTCCATTTCATTTAGCTTATTTTCTGGAGTTTTCTCCTGTTGTTTTATTTGTGGCATGTTTCTTTGTTTTTTTTAATTTATTTTTTATTTTTTTAAATTTTATTAGCCTCTCTGTGTTTTATTTCTATGTGTTAGGAATATTTGTTTTGTCTTTCAGCCTGGGCCAGATGGCCTTGTGTGGAAGGTGTTCTGTGTGGCCCAGTGGCACACTCTCCCTGATCCCCTGTGCTGGGGGCTCTGCACATGATCATTGTGTGCGATGTGTATGTTCTGTTGTAGCTAAGCCTTTATTTCTGTTAGCCCATTAGTGGATGGGATTAACTCTCAGGCTGACTAAATGTGGAAATTGGCTGCACCCACAGGGTAAGAGTTGCTGTGTGCGGGCTGACCCCACTGAGTGGGATTTTCCCTAGCAGGCTTATGTACTTGTTGAAACCACATTTTGGGTGTATCACTTATGAAGCTAGTCAGGGGTTGCTCTGTTGTGGTCTAACACCAACCTCTGGGTATGTCAGTTTTTTGGCCCCTCAGGAAGGGCTCCCCAGTAGTCCATGGCCAGCCACTGCCTTTGATTGCTCAGGGCTACCCAGTGGGAGCTACAAAATGATCTGCAGATAGTGCTACCTGTGCTGGATCTATAGGTAATTGGAAGAGACAACACTGTAGGCCACAGTCTGGTTACCCCCAGGCCTGAGGCAGTTTAGCAGAAAGAGCAGTGCTCCTCAAGTCCTGACACTGCCTGTCAGTTGTCCTTATCTCCACAACTGGAAGAGCCTCGGGGTGATATGCACATTGGATGGTGCATATACCCAGAGAGTCACTGGGGTATAGTTAGCAGATTTCTCCCGGCTACTGCAGTGTCAGTTTACATGCCAGTGATGTCTCTGTGGCTTTCTGTAAAAGTCTCAGATTGCAGTAAGGCCAGCTGCTGTCCATCTCAGGCCTGCAAACACCCAAGGTCTGTTCAAGAAATACTGAAGCTTAGGGGCAGGGTTTTGTGGCCCACTGCCCAAAGTCCTCCTGGGATGATTGGGTTTTACATGGGCCACATGAACTGAGTGTTGTTGTTTGCTATCAAATTCATGTTCCAAGGGACGTATAGGAAGTGACTGGGTTTCCTGGGAACAGGCTTGCCACAGGTAATTTGTGGGTTGGGTGAGGCAGCATCTCAGCTGGACACAGGGCCATCAGCCATATACAGCACCAGATTTGCTACCAGTCCTGGGTCTGTGGGTTCCTACAAATGTCACAGATCACTGTGAGATCCACTGCTATCTAGGATGGGCCCAAAGACCCCCACGATCTGTCCAAGTGGTATTATATCTCATACTGGCAGCAGTAATTGATCCACCTGCCACTGTTTCCCCCGAAATGCACACACAGCGTTAGCCAAGGTCTATTGCCTGCATGGAATGTGCAACCCTGGAAAGGGGCAGGGTGGGGGAATTTGTGGGTTGGGTGGGGCAAGCTCTCAAGGGAACATGGGGCCATCAGGTCAATACAGTTTCAGTTTTGCTGTAAGTTCTTAGTCCACGGTTTCTTGCAGAAGTCACAGATCACAATGAGACCAGCTGCCATCTGGGGTGGCCCATAGACCCCCATGATCTGCCCAAGCTCATACTAGCAGCAGTGATCCATCCACAACTGTTTTCCCTGAAATGCACACACCACACCAACCCCGCTTGCTTCCTTGGAATGTGCAGCCCCAGAAAGAGGCCTGGCAACTTGCTGCCACTAGCAACTTGTGGGTTTGGTAGGGTAGAGTCTCAGGGAGATATGGAGTCATCAGGCCAATACTGCCTCAGACCTACTGCATGTTCTGAGTTTGTGGGTTCTTGCAAAAGTCATAGATCATAGAGAAACCAGCTGCCATCTGGCGTGGGCAGATAGACCCCCTCACAATCCACCCAAGCTTGTGTTGACAGCAATGATTCACCTGAAACTGTTTTCCCTGAAATGTGTGCACAGCACTGGCCGAGGTCTGATGCCTGCACCAAAAGCTTGCCCTCAAAAGGTGCAGGGTGGGGTAGGCTGCCCGCCAATGGGCCGTCCCATGCAATCTGTAGGTTGGGTTTGGTGGGCTGATCTCTGTGGGCCAATGCAGCTTCAGAATTGGCTATACAGGAGAATAGTTCAGCACAGTTAAGCTTATGTTCATTTGCAGGCTGCCACATAGTGGGGCCCAACTAAGGCACAAAGGCAGCTGCCCCTCCAGCCCTTGCTCCAGCACCACATAATGCAGCCTTTCCCTGTATAACTCTTGTGCCTCCCAAACCTCCATCCCTCTGCCAGCACCCAGGGTCTGTGTCTGTGGGTGAGAGAACCTGTATGTGGGCTCTTTAAAAGAATGTCTGTGATTTCAGTCTCCTTCCCTTTCACTCAAATGGGCAGAATCCTCACTCTGATTTTTAGTCAGACTTTTTGAGAACTCCTCTCGCCTGGGCTGAGACCTTGAACTGGGGAACCCCCGAATGGGGCTAGGACCCTTCTCCTTCAAGGTGGCCTCTGCAACCACGTTCTTCCTCCTGGTGCTCCTCTGCCATATGCAGGTGCGGGTCCAGTCCTATTTGTGTCTTTGCCCCTCCTCCTGGTTTCAATGTGGCTCCTTCTTTATATCATCAGACGTATGTGTTATGATCAGCTGGACTTCATGTAATTCCATATGTAGATTATTTTATAGTTTGGTTGTAATTTTAATGTGGTCCTCAGAGGAGGTGAACTCCGCTTTTACCTGGTCCTCCATTTTGACTTCGGATCCTCTCTTGTTGACATATTTGTTCATGCTTTCTCTGTATTGTACTATTCAGAGGTAAGACTTCAGAAATACTGTTCAATGTTAAGACAGCTTTGCAGAAACTCACTCTTCAAATGTTCATGCTTCATTTCAGCTATTCTATGGACATGTACATATATAGGCTTTGCTTTGACATATGGACAATTGTTCCCAGTAGATCTCTGATTTTTGCAGAGACTCTTTTGCTTGAGCTGCAGGTGCTAACCTGCAGCACAGTAACCCATTCTCAGAGGGTTCTCATTTTAACTTTAGGGGAAAAAATTTAGTCACATAGAAGCCAATTTATGTTGAGAGTCCAAGGCAATATTAGTACTTAAAACAACAGCTCTCTCCCCATTAACAAATATTCTTTGCATGAGAATTCATTGTTGGCTTTTCTTATTTTTCTTTCCTTCAACAAAATAAGTAGAGAAAGGTGCCAAATCCAAATGATAAAAACAGTTTCTAGGATTCATGGTCAACATAATCTAAGAGTACAGGGAATTTAATAATGCACTATCAACTGCTTAAACATGAAAATTTTAAACCTAGACCCAGCTGATAAATATATCCCATATTTGTGAATTGTCTTGAGTTTTGCCATTAAACTTGTGCAATTACATTTTTCAAGCACCAACAACTCCATAGCTCTTTCAGGAATAAAGAGTTACATCCTTAACCAGTAAACACACCCAACAGAGATAGTCATGTGAATGATTTCATGACTAAGAGCTAACACTGGTAAATGAGGGTTTGGAGGACAGTGAGAGTGAGAATGCCTCACTGAATATATGATGGTTATCAGAAAACTGGGAGCTTACATGAGAAGATTATCAGTAATGGATACAAGGAAACAAAAAGAAATGTTAGAGACTTAATCAGCCAGGGTCCAAGCAGGAAACGGCACACTCACCTTGGATAATCTGAGGAGAAATTAACTCAGGGATTATTTACAAAAATGTAGGTAGATTTTAAGGAAAATAACAAGGAATTGTTAAGTAACCCAGGGATAACAACAGGTGCTTGAAGAGACAAAGGAGAGAATGAGTATTAGAACTTGGAAAGGATAGTTATACAGAGAGAGCCACACAACAGGAGCTGTGGCCTTTAGCAGAGGGCCATTGGCCAGCAGGGAGGGAGGCAAGGGAATACATATCCTAACCTCACTTTCATCTTTTTCTCTCTATTGCCAGTGCCTCTCACTGGACAAACCCAGCTAGAAGCTGAAGGCAAAGGCTCTTGTTGATTTAAGTCTACACAAGTCAACCTCCAAGTGCAGTGAGCAAGAGATAAGAGAGAGCAGAGTTTCCACTTTAAGGATTTCTGGGGAAAAGTTACTTCATGCCTACATGTCTATCAAGATGGATATAATAATTATAAATAAGTTTATTGTAACGAAGTGGATTAATTTGTTTTAATTAATTGATATAATTGGAAATTACCATAGAATAATTTAAGTAGAATTACAATTCCATGGCATAATTTGCCCTGTAAATGTGTTGTAGATTTGGGTAAATAAAGTGTGTGGTATAGGAGAGAGCAAAAAACTTAGTATCAGAAGATCTCAATTTTGGTTCTGGCTCTGCAAACTGACATGCTTTATGACTTTGGGCAGCTACTTTACTCCTCCGAGCTTAGTTTATATATGGGTAAATTGGATAATAATGCATGCTCTATTTGTTCATACCTCAAAGGGTGGTTTACAAATCAGATGAAAACACTTTATAAATCAAAATATATCCTCTAACAGAAGTATCTACTCTTCCAATACTTCAAAGTGGAGTTTAAAAATATACACTGGGCTTGTAGAGAGATAAGGTGACTTTTGGAGATTATATATATATATATATATATATATATATATATATATATATATATAATTTTTTTTACAGTGACGAATCTATCTCCTTCCACCCAGACAGGACTCGGCCAGCTTCTCACCAGACCTAATTAAGGTTTGAATGAGATTCAGGAAGATATAATAGCTTATTCTGATTGTTCTTTTTATATCAGACAGTCTCTAAATATTCATTGTGCTCATATGATTAAGCTGTAAATCAATAGAAAAAGCCAGTGGGCTTTTTTGAATTTTTTATTTTGCCCCATATATTTGGCTGTACCAGTCATCTTAACATCATATCAGTTTTTACTCTTTTCACATTGCCATTTGTCTGAAGAGCTCCTAATCACATTTCAAGACCTGAAGTAAATATCTCTAACTCAGGAAAGCCCCTCCTTTCTCCCACCTAAGTAGATTTGTAATTCTTCTGTTTGGTACATACAGTGCTTGGAACATATTTCTATTATCACAGGTATCACTGCATTGTATTAGAATTATTTGCTTCTATTTCTATATTTCCCAGTATACACTGAGGGTCTTGAGTATAAGGACCATGTCTTATCTGGGTTTCAATCTCCATTGACTAGCAAAGTGTTTGGCACTTCGTATGAATTCCGTTAATTAGAATTCAAGTTCTGGTAGTAGGTGTAGATAGAATACAAAAAGAAATGCAGAAGCCTAGTTTAACAGAAGTGTCATTTCTATCCCTCAAATTGGTTCATCAGATTCAAACTGCTAATATTTGAGATGAGATACTCTTTTATTTCAGGACAGAGCTTCAATAGAAGATACACATTGACTTAGATGAAAACCCTCAAAAAGGTTACAAGCTGAGCGTGATCATAAATGCATCTGTTGAGGTAAAACCTACCTGAAAAATGGACTTGAAAGTTTTTACCAAATACTTTAAAGCTACACTAATTTGACAGCTTTATTATTAGCTTTTTTGTTGGTATCTGTTTTCCATTTGCTAATTCATTTTTGTTATCTATGAGTATTCACTAGCAGACATGTTGTAGCAAGTGCCGGAGGTTTAAGAAAAAAAATATATTCCTGACCCACAGAAACTGTGAGGTAATAAATGCTGTTGTTTTAAGCCAAAAAAAGCAAAAACCCAAAATTACTGGAAGATGTAATTAAAATAGAAACACATTTTATCTATTGATTTAATTCCACCCTCTACATGCACAAAGACAGAATTTAATGATAAACACATGCATAATCAGTATTTTGTTATTTGGCCTTTTTTGTAGCCAGAATTTGTGAGGTTTAAAGATAAAAGCAGTGACTCAAAGGATAATTGCAATGCCTCTGGCTCAATGAGATAGACTGATGGACAGCAGAGAACATTTCTGAACATTCTATTTGTGATTATCTGATCTTAGGTGTTGGGCTTAAGAATGGTGAACCAGGTTTTAGACTATGTATGTGAGTTTTCCTCTTTTTGCAGCAACAGCAACAACAAAAGCCAAATAAAGGTCAAACTGATGTTCAGATTTTAACTAGTATGTTTTTTTACGTCCTTTCAAAATGCATCAATATTCGAAAGATAACTTTGTACTAGGCAGCATCACCCAGTCAGAGGAATGTTTTGAGTTTAAAAAATTTTCTCCTTAAAGAAGATAATGTAGCTGAACTTATTACTAGACCTTTCTCTCTCCTTTGCCTGTATTTTAGGGAGCAAGAAATTAATGAGCCATAAGTTCTTCTTTCCACTTCTAGAGTTCCAAACTTAGAGACAAAGGACCAGTGGGAAGCTGGTTCTACTCTGATAGGCAGAAATTGTAGAAAGGATTACACATCCATGCATTTTAGAATAATATGCTGAAATCCAACTTTAGTAATCACTCACACTTTCTGGGATGGGGAAAAATAAGGGATGAGATTTATCAGGCTACTCTTACAAGCTCAGCAGTGGTCCAATAGGAGCCATTAACATTGTCCGCCATTAGCAACATCAATCCCTAAGGTGGAGCATGCCCAACCCATGAAAGGTGGAAATAGGTAGTGGTTGGTCTCTTTTCTATCTTTCCACTTTTAAAATCAATTCTTTCAACAAATAAGCTTTTTAAGTGCCCAATCTTAAAGGATGCTTAATTTCATTGAACCATGTGGCTGTGTTAGGGGGAAGTAAAATAGAAGATAAATTATTGAAACTGCCCACAGAAATTATTCTACAAGACACACATATTCTATTTAATTCACATTCTAACTTTTGGATATAAAGTTAGCAGATCTGATTTTCAAGGACATAAATGCTTATAATAGGTCTTCTGCTATAGCACCCTCTCAGCTCGACCCTTTATATACGACCTCAATTTCTTCAAATGTCATCGCCTCTTTTCATAGCTAGTATAGTATAAGACTCCTGGACTAGGAAAGAGTTAAGCTTTTAATCACTCTGTAATAGTATAAGCAAGTGGCTAAAACTAAATCAAGGGCTGATTTCCCTCTGTTCCATTTTCCTCCATGAAATTGTGCACCAATTGAGGGTCAGGTATACAGTACAAACATGAAGGTTATCTCACTTTTGAGTCTGGAATAGAAGGCACAAGCATTTTTAAGGAACCTGAGGTGACAGAGGAGGGCTCAGAGTGAGAAAGTACTGGGTACTAGGGTGGAGAAGTGTTTTTAAAGTTTTCCGCTCTTCTCCCAATAAGGAGGCCTTGGCAGAGGTTCTTAAAGAATACCTCTGCCCAAGGCCTCAGATAAAGAGACCTAGGAATGAAGGCATAGGGTCTAGGAATGCAAATAAGTGAGGACAGTGATTGGCTAATAGAATCTGAGTCCTTGACTGCAAGTCCCCTCAGAGACTATAGTGCTCTCATTATACACCAAATCTAGTGTGGGAGGACAGCTTTTTTTCCCCATGATGCCTGCCAAGTAAAATCTTTGTAATTACCTAAGGTTGGGCCTGAAAAACACACAAAGGGTTTTTACTCATGCCTTTACTTCCTCGACCATTTCTCTTCCTATCTAAGGTTACCGAACTCTAAGGCTAAATTTAACTTATTTACTTGAAGCCTTGTAGATCAGTCCAGTCCACATTCAATCTTATCTTCTTCTGAAGCCTCATACCACTTAGTTTGGATAATTCCCTTGAGAAGTACTGATAAGTACTATATTTATGACAGTTATAAATCATTTATTTTCTATTTCTTGTCTCCTCACTTCAAATGTCATTATCTTTAGGCAAAGAGTTATTTCTACTTTACACATGTCTATAATTTCTAGCAAAATTATATGTGTAGTAAACATTTAACATAATTGTGGGGGGAGCAGCCTGTAGTGTATGATTTGAAAGGCATATGTCCTAAATTCTCCTCCAAATAATTCTTAAAGTAACTATTATTTTAAGAAAGTTAATATATCTACTACCTATTAGGGTAGTACAGCATAAATGATTAGTTTTTCCATTATCCATTGACACTCATCTTAAGGAAAGATTTATTCTGTATGTGAGTAAGGAGTAAAAAGGAGAGTAGCATTTATTGAATGGCCACTTTGTACCAGAAGCCATGCAGACACTTTCTAATACTTACTGATTCCTTACATGAATCCTGAAGCAGGCCTTTTCTCCATTTTAAAGAATATGATATTGGGGCACAGAAAAATGATTTAACTTCCCCTTGATCCCACAGTTCTTAAATGATAGAACTTGTATTAAACCCAGGCCCATTTGAATATCAAGTCTATTATATTTTCCAAAAAGGCCTAAAGCATGAAACAATATGAATGCCAGAAATAGGTGTCACAATGTGATAGGAGATGGATGGCTCTCAAATACCATCCCATAAAACTTTAACTCATACAAAATTAGGTTATTAAAGATTATTGAGTTGAAAGAAATTAAAGAAGAGCTAAATAAATGGAAAGACATCTTGGATTGGAAGACTTAATATTGTTAAAATGGCAATAATCCTCAAACTGATCTACAGATGCAACACAACCCCTATCAAAGTCTCAGCTCCTTTTCTTTTCAGAGATTAACAAATTGACCTTAAAATTCAGATGGAAATTTTAGGGACCCAGAATATGCAAAATAGTCTGGAAAAACTACAAAGCTACAGTAATCAAGATAGTGTGGTACTGGCCTAAAGATAGACATATATAGATCAGTGAATATAATTGAGAATTTAGAAGTAAGCTCACATCTATGAGCAATTGATTTTGACAGTGTTGCCAAGATCATTTAATGTGAAAAGAGTAGTCTTTTCAACAAATGGTGCTGGGACAACTGGATATCCACATGCAAGAAAATGTAGTTCGACACCTACCTTACACCATATACAAAAATGAATTCCAGATGGATCAACAACCTAAATGTAACAGCTAGAACTATAGAACTCTTAAAAGAAAACATATAAATAAATCATATGACCTTGGATCAAGCAACATTTTCTTGGACACAATACCAAAAACATAAGCAACAAAAGAAAAAAAAAACAAATAGATTGAACTTTGTCAAAAGTTTAAAAATTATGTGTCAAAGAATATCATCAAGAAAGTGAAAAAATAAGCCACATAATTAAATCAAATGTTTCCAAATCATACATGTGATTAGAGGCTTATTTTCATAATATATAAAGAACTCATAACTCAACAATACAATGACAACCCAATTAAAAATTGCTCAAAGAGCCTAATAGACATTTCTACAAAGAAGATATACAAATAGCCAATGAGCACATGAAAAGATGTTCAATATCATTATTCATCAGAGAAATACAAATTAAAACCATGAGATACCATTTTACATCTTTTAGGATACCTACGATCAAGAAGATAACAGTAAGTGTTGGTGAGGATGAGGAGAAATTGGAAACATCATGCACCGTTCCTGGGAATGTAAAATGGTGTAATGGTAAAGCTGCTTTGGAAAAACGGTCTGACAGTTCCTCAAAAGTTTAAACATACGGGTATTACGTGACCCAGAAATTCCACTTCTAGGTATACATCCAACTGAAATGAAAAAAAATACAGCCACACAAAAGCTTGTATATGTATGTTCATAGTAGTATTATTAAGAGCCTAAAAGTGGAAACAACCCAAATGTTCATCACATGACGAATGATAAAAAAGACTTGGTATACCTATACAATTACATATTATTAGTCAATAAAACAGAATAATATACTGATATATGCTTCAACATGGATGAAACTTTAAAACATTATGCTAATGAAATGAGCCAGATACAAAAGTCCGCATGATTTCACTTTTATGAAATGTCCAGAATAGACAAATTCATAGAGACAAAGTAGAATAGCGATTTCTAGGGGCTAGGGGTGGGGAGGGGAGGATGGGGATTGACAGCTTAATGAGTACAGGGTTTCTCTTTAGGTTGATGAAAATGTTCTAAGATTGGATAATAATGATAGCTTCACAACACTGTAAATATACTAAAGTCGATTGAATTCTCTATATTGGCGATTTTTATGATATGTGAATTATACTTTAATAAAACTATTAAAATTGTTATTTTCATTAATCTTGCTTTTATAACACGATAGCAATTTCCTAGTCAGGTTTTATTTTCCCCCATTCAGTTTTTGCCTTTTCCCCCTAATTTTGCCCAAAATCATTTGTGCATTTAATAGTTCCATATTTGCTTCTGGTTCTTAATGCAGCCTGAAATGAAAGAGGTCAGTTTCTCCAATTACTCTGGTTCTGTGGGAAGGCTTGGGTCACTGATTGGCAGGCATCTGTGTGCCTATCTAAATGAGCTTAGTCATTCCCATTTCCATTACACACAGATGACACGGTTTTAAAAGACAGGATAAAGTCCTAGCCACCATACTTTTAATCTAAATAAGATAGCTACAATTCTTTAAATTAAGTGACACAGCTAGATTTTCTACTTACTGAAAGCTACTTGAGTATATTACTTATACTGCAATGAGAAAGAACGTTTCATCATTTTGGCAAATATTTTGTATAGTAAGTGTGTTCCTTTTCTCCTACAATGCAATGAAAATGCACAGTACTCAATTGTAACTCTCTACTATTTTGTAAAAGTCCCATGTATGTAGTGAAATATAATTAATTATACTGACTAGCAATCAACAAAAGAATCTAAAAACTCACATATTTAAAACTCAAAAATATCTATAACTTTTATCTGTCTCAGTATTTACCTAATGTAATAAGATTAGAATGGATAAAAAAATGAGGATTTACAAAAGATGAGCAGAGGACCTGAACAGACATGCCTCCTTAGAAGACATACAAATGGCCAATAAATGTATGAAAAGATGCTCAACATCACTAGCTATTAGGGAAATGCAAATCAAAACCACAATGAGATACCATCTCACACCTGTTAGAATAGCTATAATCAACAGGACAAGTAATAACAAATGTTGGAGAGGATGCAGAGAAAAAGGAACCCTCATACACTACTGGTGGGACTGCAAATTGGTGCAGCCACTATGGAAAACAGTATGGAGGTTCCTCAAAAATCT